>OZ023142.1:0-1242982 GCA_963675895.2 Styela plicata | reverse complement strand
GTGGCGTGTCCATCGCACCACGTGCTTGTTGTTGATTGTTTAATAAACGTCAGTCTGGACTGGACCTCGAAGAGGTTGTTTGTGGCTCTGTTGTCTGATTAGGAATGGGGAGTCTTGGCTATTTTACTGGCGATGTGATTATGATGTACTAGCATTTATGTTCGGGGGCATGCCTCTCCCACCTCTTGCCGACTGGAAAAAAAGCCCAAAATGATCTTTTTGGAATCCTAACAAATTTTCGCGCGCCGTTTTAGTGATGATTCACACACGGGGATGCATAGAAAGGCATTGCTGACATTTGAACGCAATTCTAAGGCAACCTGTGGTTCAGATATTCAGAGACATTGCCCGAATCAACAGTCGATGTTTTAGTAATGTTGACAATAGTATACTTGTACAAGTTGACACGTGGAGCGACACGAGAAGATAACACTAGATGATATCAGGCAGAATCGATTGTTTGAATCATTTCATTTTTACTTCACTGGGCTTGATATAACTATATTCGACCCCCTAACCGTTGTGTTTAGTTAATTTGCAACTAACTAATTATTTACCCGGCTGATTTCAACAACTATTTGAAACGTTGTTTAGATCAATAACCTGCATTTTTCACTCGCTTACTTGATATTTTGGATAGGTCCAAGCTATTATTTTTTATTACGTTTTAGATATTTATAAAAGGTATTTATCCACATTCCTGAACGCATTATTTCAAGGTTAATGCTTGGCCACGATAATTCGACAGCACGAATGCACTGGTTCATTCCTGTATTTTAAAGCAAAGTTTCAAATAGTGTAGGCTACTCTTATAGACTCTGTAGGTAAATGTACCTCGTATACCTAATTTATCAAGTTTATTTTAAAAGTACTTTTACCTAGTTTCAAGAATATAAAACTTATCTGGTTTAACTTTAAGCGAGTTTTCTGTTCGATGTTTTACCCAGTAAATTTACCAGATAAAGTAGATAAATTTACCCATTGTATAACTAGGTACTTGGTTGGAAAACTAGGCACAAGTATAAAAAATTAGATAAATCATATTTTTAATATAAAAAAGCTTTAAAATAGGCTATTTGAAGACTTTATCCTTCACATTTATTAAGAATGCAGTCAGACCACAATCACCTATTTTAGCTGTTTTTTAATCTAAGTACTACCTAGTTTCGAGAGTGAAACTAGGTTACCTAGTAATACTTTACCTAGTTTTGTGGTGAATTCGTTTTACTTTACCCAGTTTAGGGCATAACTAACACCCCAGGTTTCATCCGAGGTTTTCCAGTTTAAGAATTAAAGCCACATTCGAGGTTTTGCTTACATTGAACCTGAAGTACTCATTTTTATGTGCGGCATTGTGTTTATTGTCCTGTGTTTTATGGGTTTCCAAAAAATGAACTGTACTGAGCATTGCGCCGCTCCCACTCTTTAGTATAGTTCGTTTTTATCCAGTAAGAGAGAATACGGCCTTAACGTCTAGCGAGCCACGATCTTTAGTGCGGACACTCCAGGACGATGGTGAAGATATTGGTTCAATCATGTTTTTTCTATGGAATAGGCCGTGAGTTGTTCTTACTTGAACCACCGTAGCAAACCTCCCACACACATACACATATATATATTGTGGCCTAGCCATGAATCTAGGCTTATATCCCCAACAAGCATTGGCGTTGACTTTTGTAGTAACTGTGTATCTTCCATCCATGGGATTACTGCCTTGTCGTGGCGGATGGGCTTATTACCTTTGTAATCAGTAGTGCTTTACTGACTGGAGATATTCTCTCCTGGCAGGGCCACCCTTATCAGGAAGTTCTACAAACAGAAGGTAAACCAAACGTAATCCTAATCTCAAGAAGTGGTAGAGAGTAGGGTACCAGGGTAGATACCACTCACTGCATTGAACGATGGCAGTTCAGTTCCTTTGGAATGTTTCCTGCTCAGCGTGCAGTTGCTGATTTTTTCACATATTATGGCGCGTCCGAATAAAGCCAATGGCCCCCAGTCCCGTGCACCCCGTAATAGGGGAGGGGGTTTTAGGAATCTCACGGTCAACAATTTTTCAATTTGTTTTTCTAACGTTCGTGGGTTGAGAGGAAACTTCGTTTCTGTGGAATCATTCCTTGCGAGGAATAGTCCAGACATCTTTGCACTCTGCGAGACCAACCTTAATCCCGGAATCTCATCTTCTGATTTCGGGGTCGAAGGGTATTTGCCGCTCATACGCAAGGATTTTCCAAGGCATATGCACGGCCTAGCTGTATACGTTCGTAGCAATATGCCTGTAGCTCGTGCATTTGCCTTTGAGTCCACATCAGCTTCGTGCCTCTTCTGTGCCTCCGCATGTCGACATCATACCTATTCTTCGTATATCGATCCCCCTCAACCCAAGATTGTTCTGTCCTGGACGACATCTCTTTGCAGATGGACAAGATTTTAATGTCTTGTCCATCTGCCAAATTTCTATAATGGGACATTTTAATGCCCATCACGTTACCTGGTTGAATTCAGCTGCAACTGACCTGGCCGGAATTAAAACTCATAATTTCGCCATTACTGAGTCACTGATACAGATGTTGGATTTTATGACTAGGATCCCCGACAACCCGACTCACGCTCCTTCCCGACTGGATCTTTGTTTTGTCTCAGATCCAGGTGATGTATTCTCCCTGGTTCCCCAGCCCCCACTTGTTACTTCAGACCACGTCATTTTGCAGCTGAGATTAAAAAATCCGGAAATAGCTGAGTGGATACGCCTTAGAATTGATGAATTCCTTCCTCAATGAAGATTCCAGGTGAAGTCCCACTCTGCCCCATGGTTTTCACCCGAATGCTCGGCGGCAATAGCGACGAGAAATCATCTTTCCACCGCTATCGTCAACATTCCAACAGCAATAATAGACGACTTCACAGAAAGCTAGGGATAATTGTAAAAGAATTTTCAGAATTGCTAAAACACGATACATGGAATCCACCAAATCCTAAATTTCACAACAAAAATTGGGTTCCAAAGATTTTTGGGAAATAATAAATAATGTAATGAACAGGGCTAAATCTAGTATCCCTCCTCAAATGGCCCCGAAATTTTGTGTTCTTCCAGAGACAAGGCGGAGTTGTTTGCCAGGATGTTCTCTAATAACTGCAGCCTTGGTTTGGTTTCTGGTACTTCACCACCTAATTTTCCAAATCGAACTGGCGTTACATTGGAGAATATGTCAGTAACTCCGCTACTTGTCTCTAGAATGATTGCCAAACTCGATTCTCCTGGTCCTGACTGCATTCCATCTGTAATTCTGAAGATTCTTTCACCTGAGTTGTCCGCTATTTTGGCCAAACTGTTCAATAAATGCCTCAAAGAATGCAAATTCCCCAATACATGGAAATGTGCAACGAATATGCCGGCATTCAAAAACTGTGGCGATCGAACTGATTCTAATAAATATCGTCCAATTATTCTTTTACCAATTATCAGAAAAACACCTGGAGTCGCTTTGTCTCCTCACTGACAAGCAGTATGGTTTTCGTCGTTCTCGCTCTACTGCTGACTTGTTGGCAGTAATAACCGAACGAATATTTCGCGCCCTTGATCGTTGTGGGGAGGCAAAGTTGGTTGCTCTAGACATTTCTAAAGCATTCGACAGAGTTTGGTTCAAGGTCTGTTGCAGAAAATTCAATCGTATGGGATTTCTGGTCAAGTTTTTTCAATTGTTGAATCTTTCTTATCCATTCGTAAGATTAATGTTGTTTTGGATGAACTACGTTCAGGAAATTATTCCATTTCATCCGGTGTCCGCCAGGGGTCGATCCCTGGTCCAACTTTGTTCTTGGTATATATTAATGACCTGCCCGATAATTTGATATGGGATTTGGTAATTTACGCTGATGATACAACTCTATATTCTTGTCTCAACGAAAAATCCCTCCCGGAACAACGTCTAGCTCTGGCGAAAATCGCTTGAGTGTGATTTGGCCACAGTATCTAATTGGGGTGACACTTGGCAGGTAATTCTTAACTCGGAGAAGACTGAAGTTTTATCAAGTAATCGTTACACTAATACGAATGCAACTCAAATTTCATTATCTGGTACTGTTCTGGAGTAATCCTCAAATATTCGTCTTGTTGGACTCACACTGTCTTTGGACATGAGTTGAAATGAATATGTCACCAGTATTGCTAAACACGCCTCGATAAAAGTCGGTTCTCTATATCGAGCTCGCCGTTATATCACTCCCGAAATCATTTTTGATTTGTACAAATCATTGATTCGACCCTGTATTGCTGTCACATTTAGGGCAGTGCCGTTGTCACTGTTCTTAGCATGCTCGATCGTATTCAACGGCGTGTGATCAATTTGATTAGCCCTAAACTTTCCTACGGCCTGCAAAGTTTGACACACCGCCTCAACGTTACCTCACTATGTTTATTTTATAGATATTATAATGGTCTTTGTTCAAGGAAGCTTTCTGGTCTCGTTCCTCTGGACAAAATATTTAATCGGTCAACACGATTGGCTACCAATTCGCACCTATTCACTGTGGAGGTTCCACAATGTCACAAACAATTTTATGCAAGAAGCTTTTTTCCAAGAATATCTAAACTTTGGAATTCCTTGCCTTTTTGCTGCTTTCCTGATCGTGTTGATCTACAAGGCTTTAAAACTTGCGTTAATAGCCATCTATCGGGGATGGTGGTTCCTTAGTTCCTATTCCTGCATTTCATGTAGCTCTTTGCGCTTTGGTTGCTTCAGGAAAATTTTCAAGTTTGATTCTTCTCCTGTGGCTTCGCTCTGAGCGAATTTCAATAAAAAAATATATATACTTTTTCGCATATTTTTCGATCATCCCTCACGGATTTTAACAAATAGGCAATGACACCTAGTGAGAGACTGTCGATATCTTCATGCTTGACCAAACTGTTGTGAATAACTTTGGCGGGATTTTTGTTTCGTTGGGCCTGGCAATCCGGTATGTGTGGCGTTTCTTTTCCTTCATGGAAACTCTATCAATGTTACTTTTCCAACAATTTTAACAATGTCCGTCTATGTATAAATGCAGAATGGCGGCTGGTAGGGGGCTTTGGTCAGGTTGATCCACTCCCAAGAAGTCAGAAGTGGCTAGCCTATAAAAAATAGGTAACTTATGCTTCGAGCTACCCATCTCTGGAGTCTGATCGTCATGTCATAGGTTCGAATCCTGTGAGGGATGCTGGAGGCCTCGCTGGCGCACGGTGGTTCACGTATGCACTGCTTACGACTTCCTTCACCAACCAGCTTCATGCACACGAAGAAATGAGAAACATGATAAGTGAAAAAACCTTCCCCCGATTGGGAACTGGTATCTGCACAGTGCATGGGAGGTCGTGGTTCATCATATGCTGTATGATTAAGCTGTATTCTCAGTTTTCCTCTCCCGCAGGATAAAAATGAAATCCTATACTGTATACTCGTATGTTTTGCTCTTTTTAATTTAGCAGAAACTATAGTCTATTCTCAATTTACTCATTCTAGAACTGAAATATTTGTCTTGTGTGTTGTGTAGATATATATTAAGTAAAGATACGGTTGGTTTCTGAGAACTTCACAACATAAACTGACACTGGACATGCCTGATGTTCTGAATGATAAGCCTCTCAAATCTTTTTACCATGCTTCATCCACAAAACCCATTGGAAGAATACAGCACTACCTGACACCACTGGAGCGCAAAGCCATAAGAGACATTCGTAAAATTGAACTTGAAAACAGGATTCTTGAAGAAATACCAATCAAACATGATAAGGAGAATGGATCAAATTCAAAAAGTAAACACATAAATAGAAAAAGCAAAAATCGTCGACTGCACCTCAAATCAGCTAAGCAAGTTCGGACTGAAACCAAACAATCGACATCTACACCTATAAAATCGACAGCAAAAAAGTATAGTTGGGCTCCAAAGTCACTAACCAAAGGTTACTTCAAAGACCACTGGGCCGCTCAAGCTAAAACCTTTCCTCCTTCTCCCCAGTTAAAATCCATAATCAACCTATCATATGATAGTCTCAATAAAAGCCTTCCCAGCATTCCAAGCGATTTCTCTCGACAGAATGATGATGATTTAAAAAGTTCTTCCTTCAATATTGGAAGTGATAGTCAAGAAGATGAGCCTCCTTCCAAGATTCGCAAAGTAGATGTTTGTGATCGTAATTCCAACGTCAAACAAGCTTCAGCGCCTTCACATGTAACGAAAAAAGATGAAGAATTGCAGGTGCATTGTTTTTATAAACATCTAAAAGAGGCCATAAGCTTCAGCTTTTCCATCTTCACTACAATTCGACTGCATTTGAAATGGTCCATTTTATAAATGAATGATGGTGAAGTGTTCATTTGTAAAACTGATCCAAAAAAGTCAAATGCCCCTGAATTCTTTTTTTAATGCTGGTTGTTCATTTTCAGCCACGGGATGCAAATATACAAAATCAAAACTCAAGCAAATTCTTTCCAATTTTCAATAAAATAAAAGATAAAGGGAGTCAAAATGAGAACAGGAATGAGCAACCTACAGAAACAGGTATTATGGTAGCTATACCTAGCTTTGGTTTTATATTAAACATATTCGCTCAAAAGATGTTTTGAAGGACCTTCTGAAGATACTATGGTACCGATGTGCTTGCAATTATCCAGTTCTTCTAGCCAATCAAATTTGGTTATGAAAAATATTTCATTATGGATGGGTAAAACATTGATAAGCTTGTGTGATTTGCTATTCAGAGAAGAACCCAAAATCTACTCTTCTGAGTGATACATGCCAAGAATGGCAGTAATATCGCTTATAATGCGATGTTATTCCATAATTTCACGTGTTGGCTTCCTCAGTAATATATTGAACATTTTTATCTCAGTTTCTCCTATGACACCAGAAAATCTGACATTAACAATTGCTGGAAATCCTAAAACCAAAATGTCTTCGGCCAAGAAGAATACTCCTCCAAAGAAACAGATGATTATTGACGCTGGTATAATTCTTTTATATTTCCTCACAACTAACATTGTATTGAAAGACCAGTTGTTTTCACACAAGTTAAAGAGTCTAATTTAGCTAGGGGCAAAAATTTTTTTTTATAAGTAATAAGAACTCTTCTGTCAAAGAAGTTAGTATTTTTGATATTTTGTTTTGAGAATTTTGCTCCTTATCTTATTTTTTAAATGTTACTGATCGGGTGCCCATAACCAAATAAATAGCGTAGTTTCGTTGCATCAGGGTGGCAAAAACTAGTTTTTTTATTGTCAATATTATTCATGTTATAAGCAATTCTTTCAAGTTGTCTGTGCTTGGACACCTAGAAACATATTTGTGTTATTTTTATGATGCACTTATCCAGCTCAGATTTGATTATGGTATGATAAAAGTAATTCTTATGAAATTATTGAAATATTTATTCTTAACATGCTTAAAAATATTTATTGTCCAGGCCAAAAGAGATTTGGTGCAACACAATGTTCAATGTGTGGAATGATTTATTCGGCAAATCATCCTGATGATGAACAGGATCATATCAATTATCATAAAAGATTCCTCAATTTTGTGAAGTCTGTATTTTGTCAGATATTAGAATACATAGTTTTTACTCTGGGTTGATACATTGAAACTAGAAAAGTATATAAATTAGAACAGCATTTCAAAACCCAGCAATTTCCAAACCATTTCAAATCTGATTCGTTGTTCTAAATGCAATTTGATAAATGTTATTTTTAAAATTACTAGTAAAGCTTTAAAATCATTATCGAATTCCGAATCCGAAATTATTTTTTAAAATCTGTATGCGAACTAAGCAACCTGAAAACTGGCGAAAACTAAACGAAAACAGTGATACTCTTATTATCCACTTTATGGATCTATAAATAAAGCTTTGATTTGCGACGCCATCCAATGGAATGCGAGTATGACTGCAAGGGTGATATTTATAATGTCTGCTAATAATTAAACGAAATCAAGTGCTAAGCTAGAAAATATTCTTCAGCATACCACATCAGGCACGTGTGCCGTAGGTTCGCCACGCCTGGGTTAGGTGATTACGAAACTATCTCAGGGATGATAATACCTTAAATAAGGTATATTTAACATATCCAGGACTCATTTTTCTAAAATAATAATAACAAAATAATTTCTAAAATCATAAAAGACTCCAAATTCAGTGTTTTTCATTTTTACAGAGACTTTTAGAGAAGCATCGCTTGCTTAAGAGATAGTATTTCTAACCTTTAATGGGTGATGTGTCTCACCAATATATGTTAAGATCATTCACTTCGTGTTAAGCGGAGCAATAGCAATGTCTGTGTGTTTGATAGCACCACCCATTTCTTATTTCTGAAATGCCCTTCTGAAATATTTCCAATGTCTTTGATCCAATATACGGGTACTGAATTTTGAATCGCCCAACCTCGGTTGCCAACTCAACAAATCAATGCCTCAAACATGAAATAGTTAGTGCATGATTATGAAGAAATAAGTGATTGTTAAGACATTGAAAAATATATAAATCCAACATTTTTTATTGTTCAGGTTCTTAGGTTGGAAAAATGAAAGAATTGTATCAAGTTTTATGGATGGAAGAATCATCAAAGTTACACCAAATGATCCCAAGTATGCCGTCAAGAAGGTGAAAGACTTGTCAAATGTTTTTATTTCCTGAATATTCCAAATCCATTGTTAAGCTTTCTTGGCTGAAAAGACTGTGTAATGGAATGTTCTATTTATCAAACTCTAGTGACTAGACACACTATAAAATGTGCATTATATCGTTGATAATATTGCATTTTTGAAACGTGAACATATCAGGCCCAAATTACCGAGAAAAGTGCTCAGATGAATCTGTAGAAGCATTGGGAATGCGATTTTGAGCTAGCTATGCATTGTCCTGTACGAAATATATGAAAGTTGAGTCCTTTGTTTGTATTAGTAATCAGTTCATGGTCTCCTATTATCTGTTTTCACTCACATGCCATGTTAGGATATAGTTCTTTTGTAGCTATTTTTATAATTGAGTGGCACCGTGGCACAAAATAATCCATTTTAGTCTCAAGCTTGTGTATTTATTATATGCTGACAGTGACAGACATATTGTAATCATGCACGATTTGTGTTAATTTCTCTATCAGGTTTCCGACATCCTGAGTATCGTTGACATCGATCTTGGATTTAAAACAGTGAAGACTGGGCTAACATCATCAAAAACTGCATATTTTTTTATTTCTGATACCGAAAAAGTGGGTATAAGTCTATGCACAAGTAGGAATGTAAACTTAGGAATTACGAATTGATACGAATCACTGTTGAATCTGAGCATTTCCAGAAATAAAAATTCTGACTAATAGCATTTCAGTAGTTGCCTATGCACAGTACTGTTGTTCTCAGACCTCATTAGAAACAAAAATTTCAATATATTTTGGCATCCCTGTGATTTTCCATGGTAACTTTTTGCTTGTTCTTGTTGTGCCCAGTTGTAAAATCAATACAAATTTTTTTTTGTTAACTAATAATTTTTCCAAACTTCTAAGAATAAGTTTTTTCACATAGCATCAGTATTTCAAAGATTTTATTCGATAGGATCGATATTCAAAAAGATTTGATTTAAGACTTCATTCGAAAAAAATAATATTCAAAACTTACTTTCCTATGAACAAGAATTATTATTTTATCTGTTTTTCAGTTAAATAATTTTAAAATGTTCATTAGGATACTAAACTAGTTAATCTTTGCGTCAATCTTTCAGACTTCTATAACTTAGATGGGCTCACTAAACTGGAAAGAGTATTTCTTTCCAACAACAATAACCCTGTTTTTTATATGGCAATCAATATGAGATCTCAATATTTGCTAATTTGCGATAAGATATTTCAAAAAATATAGATTTGATGTGCTAAAGACTAAGCTCATTGTCATATCATTTTCTTTTAGCTCCATTTTTTTTGATAAACGTAATAAATTTTATTTCGTGAACTTTCACCTGTTTTGCATATCTTGATTTTGCTTGGGCAATTTGCCTCAACATTTCCTAGGCCCATCATCAATGTCTGCTCGTAATTTTTAACTACACCAACAAATTCAGTGCAGGTATGAATGGATATATTTGCAACTTTTTGAAATGAATATACAAATATTACAGACTGGAATTTAATATATTTTTTAGATTAGTGGATGTTTGATTGCAGAGAAAATCTCCGGTGCTCACCGACTCATTCCTGGCCGAACTAATGATGAGTCATCAGGAAGTGTTCTTTGTTTCACCGACGCAACGGTAATTCCTGCAGTATGTGGAGTATCAAGAATATGGACTTACGGGCCAATGCGTCGCAAGAAAATTGCAACTCGTCTGTTAGATGCTGTTCGGTCATCTTTTGTACTTGGATCATGCTTGGATAAAAATCAGGTTTGTTATCTGCTGTTTGAAGTGTTGAGATGTATCTCGATTGTCAAAAGGTCGTATGTCGAATGCTAAATATTTTTTCTTCACCACCAATTTTCTTGTGCTTTATAAGTAGGGTTCTGCCAGTCAGACCAACTTGGAGTCTTTGTATAAAAAAGAATAATGAATGTGATGCATCTTTGGTCGGAATTTGTGATCAGCCTAATGCTGTTGGCCAAATGATTATGTAATTAGGCTTGATAGATGATGGAGTTTTCTGCCATGAAGGTATTGACAAACCCATAATGAAGCCTAGAGACTTTAATTATACACATGTCTGCTTTCGAAGACGACCTGGAGCTGTTTACTGGTTATCTTGAGTATTAGCGCTATATATTGAAGTGCCAATATTTAGGTACATTGATCAACACTAGTCAAACTGACTGGAAGTTCAAAAATGCACCACAAAGATTGGTGATAGAAATGATCAGAAGTGCAACTCTATCTATTCAGTATACTATACTGTATATATATACTGTACTATACTATTCAGTATATTATCTGTAAGAAATATAATTATCCTTAATAAGATACTAAATTTAAATACCGATATACCACTATTTTGATAACTGATAAATAAGGGAGTAATCATGAAAAGATATCTTGTGTATAAATAGTTATCTTCAAATCTGCAATCCATACACTGCATTCCGGCAATTACACTTTTTTAGTTTTATTTATTATAGGTTGCTTTCTCTGATCCCACACCAGATGGACGTTTGTTTGCTACAAGATATTTCAGCACGCCGAACATTCTTGTTTATAACTTTCTGAGGTGAATATGAATTGCTTCAAAAGATCTCCACATAATTTAGTTCTTTCTCTTTGCACCATGTTTGAAATATCTTTTTTTTTCGCTTTTGGTTTTTTAAATGAAGAAAAAATTTGATATTATTGGTATTGAGTTTATTTTTTCCGATTATGATTTAAGGTCACCGATGTTGATCAATATTTTTGCTGCTTTCAAAGTGCGCAACTCCTGTTCTGTATAGGCGTCATCAGTTTTTAAAAATGTCAACGTTGAAATGTGTGTGATATTTTCATCTATTTGACTGATGTGATAGGATAATATTTTTATTGTGAGGGCGAGAAGCATCATGCATCTGTTGGTTATGTAAACTACTGTGCGTTATCGAGCAATAATCTCGCACATAATTAACCCCGTAGGCCTCTCCCCCACCATAACCCATACCTCGAAGCATGTCCTATTAATTCCTAGCGATTAACCTGGTGAGCTAACCGCGCTTCCTTGCCTTTCACAAAAATTTCATTTTGTTGTGTGTTTTGTTTTTATATTTCTGAAGTTCACATTGATAGTGTGAAGAGTGTTCAGTTTTTTGCCTTCTGTCACATTTCAATTTTTTGCGCATTATTTCGCCAAATACATCACTGAACCAGTGATTTAGTTTTCATCATTTGTCAGAGTTCCTTAGAGTATTGAATGATCAGTGCTAGATTCAGTTAATGGGCGGTGGTGCCGACTTGCGATTACAGACTTACCCATACGCAGGATCACTGTCTTCCCATGATACAAGGACGATTATTTTTGATGTCCTCCTGATGTTCACTGCATGCAATGTTGACATGGCTTATTAAGAGCAGGGATGCAAGTTTTAAATATTAGGATTGCAGATAATAAGGGGGGGGCAAGATCTGGAAAATTTTCGCAGGTGAATTACGGCGTCATAATTGGTGCTGTTGGCAAGAAATCCTTAATATTTAAATTTCATCAAAATAACCAATCATTCCAAATATTTTTAATCATTTTTTGACATACTGCGTTTTTATCACTTCATTTTCGAAAGAACGCTTGGCCCAAAGACTCTCTCTCTCCCCAGGTGCACTAGCCTATGTGACCGACAGGGTTGAATGTTTCCTACATAATCGTTATGGGCTGTCGATCCGAACGTGCTAAGAAAATGTGTGCGTATCAAATTAGTGAGAAGGAAATGCAGAAACGTTTTCGTGATATATTAATTATGAGTAAGGTATATTTTTACATTTTCTACACTTTTTGTCGCTTGAATAAAACAGACTTCATTTATTACTTTACCTGTAGGTACTGGCTTTAGAATGGTCGTTACCTATTTCCTGCGTGAGGAGAAAAGCGACTGGAAGGAAGCAAAGAAGTAGTAGGTGTTTTTACCATAGCCCGTTTGAACTCGGAACTTTAACATTTTTTAATCCCGTTATTCAATCTCTGCACCGCCTATTGGTTCTTGTCGAAATTGGAACGACGACTTTTTGTTCCAATAACTCTTTTGCCCGTTTTCACAAGTATTATCAGATAACTACTTACTCGAATTTGCTCACTATAACTTGAGCACTTCTTTCAGGAACTCGATCGTGTTTCTTTCCACTTCAACTTTTTAGCACCACGCACGTGCAGTTTTTTTTTTTAAATTGATATCGTTGGAAGAATAAGCATGACCATTTTCGTTGCTATATTCAGATAATCCTATGCTGCTTTTCATGAAATTTCAGCGAAAAAGAGAGGAGCGACAATTTGTGGCTAGGTTGCTGGTACAGTTGACAAAAATTTCCGTACCCAGTTGGAAAATGAATGTCAAAACTTGTTTTGGCAGTGTGGGTGGCGGAACGCGCGGTCCATCTGTGGCACATGCTTGACAAAATATTATTTCTGATATTTATAGTAGCAACGCTACTGTGTAATGTACCGACCCGTGTCAAGCAAGTCGCATTTATTCCCACTGCAAGTCAGAAAATGTACAATTATGTTTTGATGAGTATGCTGCACTGATGGATCGTGCCTTAAAGACGCGGTCCATCCGTGGCCCATGCTTGACAAAAATAAAATTTCGATTGGATTAGCGTTGTATTGGGCCTAAAGCGCGATAAAAATCATACCGAGGAGTCTGTAAGCTAATATTTGAGTCAACAGAGGGAAAATGTGATAGATCGGATAGAATGGAATTAATACATGGATAGTTCTGAAACATCGACCGGCAGCACTAATAAAGAACCAACATCGTCCTACGCACAGGTAGCAAATAATTAGTCGAGGTATACTCTGTACCGGAGAAGTTGCTTCAAATTAGACACTGCTGATTTAATTCCCAGACACTAGAAGTTTTTGAATACCGAGGGAAGCATTACATGAAATTTGGGGTATAACTTCAATTCCGTGATCGAAATAGCGTTGCCGTCGAATGTCACCATAGCATTAATTAGGTAGCCTACTCGTCAGTGCTTCAGAATACGGGCATTAAACTGGCTTGAAACCGTTCGTAATTGTTTTTAAAATATAAGATTCACAAAAAAATAATATTCAAAACTTGCATCCCTGGTCGAGAGAATAGTTAGAATAGCCGATATTAGGTCGTCGCTGTGTCGCTTTGGATATATTGCATAATGCAAGTTCATGCCTGCGCCGCAATGGGTTATTACCGAGAGTTAGGTTGCTAATTTAATGAATAATTTTAAGAAAAAGTTAGTATTTACTTGCTATTACTTTATGAATATAAGATCATACGTACTGCATGCTCAATAAACTGAATTCTTCCACTTCGTTAATAATTTTAACATTGTTTTCTGGACCCGAAATGTATTGTAAAGAAATTCATATTTCCGGCCCAATGGCATGACCAGAGTTAAGGCCACAATACACGTGAAGTTGTCTTACCGATGCGTTTCATTACTTTTCGAGCAATAAAATAAAAACGGCAATACACGCCTGCATTGCTTTGCGTTAATCGTGTTCACATGCCTACAAAGCACAAACGTAACAAAGAAACAAGCACTCTGCGTTAGCTTTCATAACAAATCGTTGTGTTTCATTGGAAAACGTAAGGAAATGCATGCAGAGCATTGCGCTTGTGTGAAACGCAAGGGTAAAATAAAACAAACCAAGAAAAAACGCAACCTACGCAAACGTGTCGTGCGAACCTTAAATCATACATATGCTGGTCCTGCTGCACGATAAACTTCACTAGTGTGATCTATTATAGTGAAGTTTTGAGTTCCACATTTCGTTGTAGATGTCACTTTTGACTCTTAAAAACATTTTTTGAGCCATATTGTTTAGCAAAATTTTGTCAGCGGCTCCCACTACGAGGCCATAATTTCGCCAGAAAAGTTATTCAAAGATGAAGATCTAAATACGCCACTGCCTCTACCACTCCATAAGCGGTCGCTATATAGTGCGTAAATATGCCCCCGGTAATGTATTTTTGTTTCTAGTCATTTCGGGCCTACCCAGCCTTATTTAAACCAACACACTACATTGCCTTGTTAGAGTATGATTTTTACTATATGGCACTGCCTCCGAAGTGTGTGCAGATATGAAGTTCAATGCGTATTGTTCAGTTTTAATTGTTTTATTGCCGTTTCCGTAATATTTCTTGCTAGTGGTGGTGTAGCATTCACTGTCGAAAGTTCTATCATTTCTCTTGCTTCAAACGTTTCAAACGCCCATTTTTGACACACCAAACATCTTCTTTATCATATGAAGCTGCAAATTAACACGTGTCATTAGTGAATATGTAACACGTAAACGCACATTAACGCTTAGCAATTTTTACGCTTTTTATTTATGCAAAAAGCACGGGAAAAAGATTTTTTTTCTATAATTTTGTGTATCTTGACATAACAATCCAAATGTTCGTGTTTAAATTGTGATTGTTGGATGCGGATGAAAAACTCTTTTTCTATCGTTGAATTTGAATCCAACAAGATTTTGTAACACTCGAGTTCACAACTAACCTGTATTCCACTCACTGCCATGATTAATACCAGCGACATGATGGAAAAGTTGTTGACCATAGTAAGGTTTGATGTAGTCATGGAATAATCATATTTGACAATAGATCTGGTATGCATCATTGCGGATCTCATCAGACCCACGTCACGTGATACTTGAAAGAGACCGTCCTGTAGCGAAAAGATTAGGTTAATTGGTAAAAATATTATTAGGAAAAACTAAACATTTTTCTGTGAAAATCGCAAGCGGTTCATCCCCTCACCACTGAGAAGTCAATTCACGAATAAATAATGAACCAACCACTAATGAAATGATTGCAAACGCAAGTATTGTTCCGGTTTGTGAACAAGCTTGGAATAAATTTCAGTAGGAAAAACTCCTTATCGAATACTTTTATCAACGACTGGAATAAACTGGGTGAATTTCAAATGCAGTTTTAAACTGACACAAACTATATTCAAGTGTGCCATCTAAATAAATTTCGAAAGAAATTTGCGACGTTGATCTCCAACGCCCATTTTATGCGGGTGATGTGAAGCATGTAAATTTCGAATTTTGTATTAAAATATGGTGAATATTAATTTTTTGATAAGCATACTCACATAAATGTGATATAACGAATCGTTTCCAGCTTGGTTTTTCATATGAAATTTCGGTATTTCAGCTGCTCTCAACATATCGAAAGAAAGTTGAACTAATCTTGTATCACGTGTTGCTTTGTTTTCGATACAAAATCCAAGCGTACCTGATGCCGATGCACGATTTAGAAAACAAAGTAAGCAATTAATCCCTGCATAAAATTCGCGTTGTCAAAATTTATTGCACTTCGAGGCAAAACTGAAAATCGGCAGAAAAGTTGATGAAATTGTCCGGTTTTACTGAAAGAAAGAGTAGGCGCGGCGAAAGCGCGTGAACGCAGTTAATGTTTTTTTTATTTGATTTGTTTCTGCAAAGAGATTGTAGAATGTAATAATATAATTATTTTATTTCTTCAACAAGTAAACTTTACTAACCACTCTCTTCCATGTCGACCTCTAATTTTCCTTTTCTTTTGTCATCAATATTCTTTAATATTTGTCCAGTTCCAATATTCGATATCCACGCTGATACCATCGGTTCTGACCTAAAACTTGGTGCCGAAACACACTAAAATGAAAGTATGCCCAAAGATTAATTTGTTATTACATATTTTCATTTAGTTGAATTTAAATCAAATTTATTCTCAAACACCAAATACCGACCTGAAATTCAAAGTCCATTTTTGTCTTCTTTTCAGCGGATTGAAAATAACATTGTGTACTTTTTGGTGGTATTGCAACCTTGAATTCGTAATTAGTAAAAACTTTTTGAGCTAAAATATCCGAGAAAAAATGAACGGATGATGGTGATATATATGCCTTCAGATGATCTTTAATTTCTGTAGAAAATAATACACTGCACTTAAACCGATAAACAAACGTAAAAATTGAACAATGGATTACCAATCGTATAGGTGCAGCGATAGCCATGGGATTTTTATAGCAATTATGTAACCTTTCACTGCTTTAGGTGATTGTGTAATTGAGAAAAACATACATGTATGCATTGTAACGAAAATATATAAAGTAAAATCTCTATTTGAAATCAGTACGTCATTTTGTTACTGTTACACTTTAAAGGAAGCATTACATAATCAGAATTTTTGCTTTGTTAAGTAAGTGCGGTAGATACTCGCCAAAACACGTTTAGGCAAAATGTGTCTGATAGATAAACTCACCGTCAATATATCGACCTCTTTTATCATTCGTGTAATCTGCTCCAATATTATTTAATAATAATGCCATGCAAAAAATAATCCCGCAATACCTTCTCTGCAACATTTTGTTAGATGTTTTCTAAACTCACGAGAAAATCTACAGAAAACTTTCAGTATCACCAGCAGCCTATCACTCGACCTATGCGTTTAATGGCAGTACTACTCAACATATGGTTTGACACGTGCCATGTAAATTCACAATGGCAGGAAGTCTATCATCTGACTAGCAAAGCATTGCCACCCATTGTTATAAATCGAACCAGATTATTGTTGAATCAAGATTTTTTTCGGTTAATCCATGTATATATTGTGTCGACCTCATCTTTGATGCAGGATAGTACCAGATTGATTAAGGGTTAAATATCAGTCCCTACTTAATCCGAAATTTTATTAAGTCAAATAATGAGACACGAATGGAGCGAAGCTTACATAGATTTGATAGTTATTTTGGACTGGATAATCCCGTGATGGCGCCATAGGTATTGTGACTTATCTACTTTCACACTATTTTTAAAATTTTCTTATGCCCCCCCCCCCCCCCCCCCCCCCCCCCCCCCCCCCCCCCCCCCCCCCCCCCCCCCCCCCCCCCCCCCCCCCCCCCCCCCCCCAAATATCAGTGTTCCTATTTATATGCAGATAGCGCATAATATGAGAACGGTGGTGATAAATAGTGGTGGGATGAGCACTGTCTTCGCGATAATATCTGGCATGAAGCATTATTTAGCATAATAGCAGCTTTGTGTCGTCACAAATAACTTTCTCACGACAAAAGCATCTCTCCACATTACTAAATAATGCTATTTATATTTTCATACTAGACAGACGTATTCCCGACATGCCTCGTAGTTATATCGTGACTTGACTGTTTTTTTTTTACAAAATATTGTAATATTCAACTCCAAACAGCAGCTTAAATATATCATAATATCCTGATGTTTTCTGCCCTGATAATACACTTCTACGTGTCAGAGTGCAAACAAAATGTAATAGAGGTAGTTACTGTTTAACTTGGTTGCCTAGTTGGTCAGGGGAGAAAGTTTTTTATTTCATTTTCATGGAATTTTCGCTCGCCTGGGTCGCGCATTTTTTTCTCTGATTAATTTTGTGTATTTCGTAGCATTTAGACTTTAAAGCGAAGGCTTTTATTCAATTTTTTACAAAAATTCCAGCATTCTTTCAGCGCGCAGAAACATTTTGCTATCTGATAATGTTTATTTCGCTATTAAAACGTGTATTTTTGTTTCGTTCTCAAAATAATTTTGCGCTATATTTTCTTTTAATCTTTAAAGGCCTATGTTTGTATGTTGGAAAAAAATGTGGCCTCCCCTAACCTTTTTCTGTTTCCGCCACCTTAGCTGGAACATTTTAGGAGGTGCTTCTTACGCCATTGTAAATTTTAAATGAAACCGGATTAAAGCACATCGCCGATCCTAACGATATATTCAGAAACTACACCGTGGCTTTTAATATTATGAATTCTGCTTATCTTGTCGATTTTGATTTAGCTGTCACAATTTTCGTTATTACAAAAAAAATGCATTCAGATTATGATGTCATAAAAATGCGGATTATGTGTATGTCCCCCAATCACAAAGTCCGAGTTACTCCACTGGTCAAGCTCCTGTACCAGCGACCATTTATAAACGAACTGCACCTCATTCATGAAATTCCGTCAAGCAATAATCTTGTCGCAAAGCACTAAAATTCCGATAATCGAGGAAAAAGCTGTTTTTGTTAGCGAAAATGAGATCCGTTTTCCGCGAGAAGCCGAAGTATAGATTGCCCTTTTTCCATTTTTCTATCTCCAAACACATAAAAATCCCATTCTCGAACATCCGCTAACAAATTCGCGAGGTCGTTGATTAAGAAGTAGAAACTATCTGCCTCAAACCAACTGGCTGTCAATTTTGTGAGTTTGACAAAACAATTTGAGCGGAAATCATCTTTATTGGAACGTCAATTAGGTGCTGGCGTGTTTGAGCGTTTCAATGTAACAACATCCAAGCGCTTGCCTTTTCATGCGTTCTCAAATGCGGTTGCAAATACCCTTTTCAGGATTACTGCTGTTACTGTAGCATATAGAAGTCGCGGGATCAATGTCTTTGCCGCCTGAGGGGAGCATCATAAAGATTCAAAAATTTGGCTAATCTACGATAAGGGTTATAATAATCCGCCTTGATCGATACAGAAACACCGCAAATTAGAAATATTTTCATGGCAAAAATACCCGGCGAAAATTCTGAAAAAACTTCTTTATTTATTGAGAATATATTGTTATATTGACACCTGGAAATTCCATTTCTTGTGGACTTCGCGGTGCTTATATGTTGATCACCAAAAGTAAAATTATATAAACCGATAATGTTGTTCCACGTCTTCAATCTAGCTATATGCAATTCTCTGTGACAATGGGAACTATTTGAGCTTTCGATGCCAAATCAGATGCGTTTCACCAAACGTTCAGGTGCAATGGGCCCTAGCCTATATTTTAGAAGACTCCACTCACTACATCGAACGCCGGCCGATCGAAAGTGTCGCGCTTGAGAGATCGCACTAGAGTTGTCTTGTTGAATTCGAGAAATTCTGTCTGATCCCACGTAAACTCGGAACGAATTGTTTTGTGACTAGGAAATACGTGCTTTCACACACAGAATATTCGAAGGCGCATTTGCGGGCACTTAAATGTGTTTACTAACGGGATTTCTCGAATATGGCCCCAGGATTCGTTATATTGGAAATATACGAACTTTCCAGTTCGCGCAAGCCTACCCACTCAAGTTTTCACACCCGTGGTTGAGCAGAGTTAGAATTGGTGCCGTTGTGGTCAGATCAGAAAATAGAGCGTTTGAAAAAAGAATAAAAACGCGAAAAAACAAAAAGATGTAAATGGGCGCGTTGGGGCGTAAAATGAGACGGAAGCTACAATAGGTGGCGTTGAACTGATCAAAAATGGGCCGAGTTGAAAACATATCCGCTACACTCGGCGTTTCAGTGATCTGTTGCGACCCATTTTTGTTATTTGATTGACTACATAATGACTCCATTAATGATGTTATAACACATCTGATCAGAATATGTGAAATATCCAATTATATGTTCAATAATTTATTACCCATGTGTTAAAGAGAAAAGTATTATATATGATGAAAAACGTCATTTCTACAGATGGCTGTATTGACTAAAAGCGAATGACAGAAATTGAACAGTGAAGCAAGATACGAAAAATCCTTTTGAAGATGTCCTTGGTCTATTTGCCATGGCATTTTCGTCAAAGAGGTGAAATGTAGTCTCAAGAAAAGTACATAAAAATAACTTCAAAATTTTTGCGCTGAAGGTTCACCAAATAACTCTGGCTCTTTGTTAAGAAAATTCATCATTAAGAAAAAAAAAACTAAAGTGAAGGTGTTATTTGAAATCCTGTAACCCTTCTGTTGTATGGTATTAGGTAGGAATACAAATAATTTACTGAAACATTCTTGCAATATTGCTTAGCAGTAATAAGAAGGTCCTATTTTTGTTTGAACGGGGTAATCCATCAGCGGCTCACGCCCTAACATGAATACATGAGCAGCCACGAGAAGCCTTGACAAGCCACACTAATCACGAAAGACGAGATGATTATAGGTTATAAATTTTGTGATGTTATAGTAATGGTTAGTAATCAGTGAAATATTTTATTTGAATATAATATGCGAGATACACGTCGACACCCTTTCACCCGGCATCACGAACCTGGGACTTTGCTTCTCTGTCGATTCGTGATGAAACTTTTGATTGTGTTGAATTTTGAGCTTCATTTGTAATTTGAAGCTTTGTCTATAAAGTAAAAAAGGAATAATTAGTGTAGGGGGGACTAAACTGATAGAAATGCATTTTATTTATTTATTTTAAATATTCGAGAAATCAATTTTCGTGAAGTTAGTATAAAGTGATGATGCTGCTAAAATAATTTTTCCAAAGTCGTTTTTTCAGCTTTATACCTTGCTTTGTCATCTTTCTATGAATTTTACATGAAAGTAAACTTGAATTTAAAGTACATAAAGACTTCAGTGGGTACATTAATACTCATTCGGGAAGAGGATGATTTAATTCGCCAAATTATAACGTCATAATATGCGCCGCAAGCGTTATTTTTTAAAACATAGTTTACAGCAGAACAAGAGGTATATCCAGATATTTTTTGCATTTTTGAACACATATTTTTATCAACGTATACGGGGAGTTAGCTAATTAAAGAAATTTGTAGCTAAATTTCAGTAACTGCACCCAAGTTCTGAGATCCAATCTTACCCCGCCTGTTCGCTGGGAAAGAGGTGCAGGTAGTATTGGTTGAAAACTGTCGATAATCTGAATTGCGGGATCTTCTAATTGTCTTTCGCCCACCGTAACCCGGACTTTCTTCCAACAATATAGCATGAATATTCCGGCAAATAGAAGTGCTAATGGAACTAGCACCCAGGGTAGAACTTTGCTAGAATCAAAATTAGACGTCAATTTTTCTCCTTATTCATACTAACAAGTATTTATAAACAATTGTAGCAAAGAAAAACGGTTTGGCAAAACGTCTGCCATATTCATAATGCCTTTACAGTTTCAGATTTCACAACTTTTCATTTTCACCTGTTTCGTTAAAATGGCATTAGGATATAAGTGTACAATAATTGGGAATAAAAATCGTATAAACATAAAATAGCAAGGCAGAAATGTCGCATCCTTATCTTCTCAAGATTTCTACGATAACTTTGATCATTATTTAACACTAATGCACTAGACATTCCATATCAAGCCGTTTTCACGACATTGGTGGTGACTCTTTTCCATAAGGGAATATTTTTAGAGGGCATTTCCGTCTTTTCTCTATAAAAGCTCCAAAATTGACATGAAGTGAAAGATATACATAGTCCACGCAATAATCTTGGTTCACATTTGTCCAGGAATGTTACTCTGATGACCAGCCTAATTAATAAGCCCTGTAGCTACGGGCTTTGGAATAGTCCTAACTTATTTCCTGCGTGTCTTAGCAGGCGATCAAAAGGAAACAAAAACGTGTTAGATGGCCCAGAGTAGATGCCATGCACTGCATTTTATCGTGGTGATTCACTCTTGTATGGGGTGTTTTCCGCTTAGAGTGCAGTTTCCGGTACTACACTGTAACAAAAGTACAGTAAATTTACTGGTCATTTGCAGAAATTGAATATTTCAAAAGTTAAAAAAACGCTATGTTGATGAGATTTATGCCAATTATGGGCCGTCGATGGACCGCACCTTCGAGGTGCGTTCCATCAACACCCCATATTTGGCCTAAAAAAGTCAATTTTAATTTTTTTTTAATACACTAAGTTGAATTACTGTCGAAGACGAGTGCTTACGTTGCATCTTATAGTGTACATCTCAGTAGCGCTTTGTCGACAGAGTGGCCGTTTGTTGGTTCCTTCTGTGTGCTAGTTTTCTTTACAGGCAAGTAAAGTATTGTATGTAATTACTTACTGCACACCTTCCTCAGTATGGGAATTTTCGTGTTTATCACAAACCAAACATTCTGTCACCTCCAAATGGAGCTTATCCGATGATTCTGTAGTCGCCATTGATATTGAGTTCTGTACTGCCCTTTATTTATTTATGTATATGTATGTATTTGTCTCAAAATAAATACATTACCAATATACAATAATAAGAAACACATCATAATTACGAGGCAGGCTGTACACAAGACCTATTTGGCCTAAGACACAAAGAGCGACGTAAGGCAAGCATATACCTATTTTCAGTCAGAATTTTTTATATCTCATTATGTCATAGAGCGTTTAACAGAAAACAAAGTTCAACATGATTGACGTACAAGCTGACGACTTGGGCTAATCAAAAAAGGATAAAACCAATTATTCCAAGAAGTAACTTCGAAGGTGGGGTGGGGCTCCTGATTAAAAGGGGTTTAAATTTAAATGGTTGCATGCCTTTATATCACGCCTGAACGGATTACGCACATAATTTTGAAAGGGAAATGAACCATGCAAATGTTTTCCCCGTGTCTTCCATGCGCTCTAAATAAATTTTTCTTCTGTATATGGTTATACTTAGCTTATTCGAGAAATATGATTTTAATTCTGAATTTTTTCGTGAATAATTTCAAGCTAATTCTATTTCTGTCATAATACATCATTAGAAAAAAGCACAACGAAAAAAGGCAAACCTAACGAAGCACACGCTTTTTCAAAACTTCCTTAGTTCTGTCTGTCAGCGCAGCCTACGATATGACGGGGCAACACTCATGCCGGCTGGACGACCCCTTTCACTTTGCGACAGAGATTTTCTTCTATCTAATCTGAGTCAAGGTTGGGGGATGGCTTTCAAATAATCTAGCGCGGCACTGGAAATTCATCAAATTATTAAAATGACTTTTGTCTTAAAAAAACAACGGAATCTCTTCTCGAAAAAAAAATGAACACCTTTCGGATTTTAACCATGTTTCGAATTACTATCACTTTTGATATTTATAAATAACAACAAAAGTAATGTTTTGTCGTTTACTAATCACTGCGTCTTCACATCTTTCCAGATTATATCTATTTTTAAACGTATTTATATCGTTCGAATCGAATTTTTTAGGAGATATTTACGCTATAATCTCAATAAATGGTCAAACTCTCAAATGCTTGGCAGTTACAAGAATTTCAAGATTGTCAACTTCAATTTATCAATAGTGTTTTCAAAATGTGATTTTTTCAAAATGCATTTTGCAACAACTTTGAATAACAATACGATAAAACTTGACCGACGGTGAATTTTGCAAAAAATAAAATATATCTTCGCCAGCGGCCATATAAATAGTGATCCAAGAGAGTAAGTATTATAGAAAAATACCGCGCGATTTCGGTAAAAATGCTTACAAAGAAATCGATTTTATGGTAAAACCACTACTAATGCTACTCCTACTCAACTAAATTTAAAAACGAGGCTCTGAACCGATTACTTGTCATTCTTGTGACACCATTAGGCAAGGCTGGTAGTACGGTACGGTACGGTACGAAGTTCGGTACGGTATGATTGAATTTTTCGGTACGATAGTACGGTACGATTCATTTTTCAATATTCGTACTTGGTACGGTACGGTACGAAGTTCGGTATTTATTTCGTACCGTACCGTACTATTTTTCGTATCTTCGCATTACACTTCATTCTTCTCAAATTAATTCAAAAAATAATTTCATTTAACATCTATGCCGTTTCATAACGGGGAGATGATAATATAAATTGTGTCTATGAAAGAATTTTTAATTAAAGGGCAATTTTAAGATGATTAAAAGCGGCGCAGATATGGTAATAAAAATACAACTGATTCACTTGAGCTGATTAGATGCGCTATGTCGTATATCGGTTTTACTGCAGTGGCGTAAAACTTTGTGATTGCGTGGAAATACATATAGGCCTCTGATTTATCACGTCTTAATCTGAATGCATTTTTCTGAAATAACGAAAGTTGTGACAGCCCAATTAAAATCGATAGATAAGCAGCATTCATAATACTAAAAATCACGGTGTAGTTTCTGAATATATCGTTAGCATCGCCGATGTGCTTTGACCGGTTTTTATTTAAAATTCACAATGGCGTAGGAAGCACTACCCGAATATACCAACTCCAGTGGCGGATCCACAAAAAAATTTAGGGGGGGAGGGCACATTTTTACCAACATGCAAACATAGGCTTTCGAATTTACAAAAAGGTTAAGGTGCCGGAAGCGCGCAAAATTTTATTGAGAACGGAACAAAAATACATGCTTCGAAAGTGAAATGAACATTACTACAGAGGAAAATGTACCTGAGGGCCGGAAGCCCGATGAAATTTTTGTAAAAATTCGAATAAAAATTCTCACTTTAAAGGCTAAATGCGAAATATACAAAATTAATCAGGGAAAAATATTGCGCAACGCAGGCACGCGAAAATTTTATGAAAATTAAATTAGAAACTCACTCCCCCTGACCAACTATACAACTAAGCTAACCAGTAACCACCGCTATTTCGTTTTGTTCGTACTCTGACACGCAGAAGTATATTATCAGAGCAGAAATATCAGAATATAAAGATATATTTTGGCTGTTTTGAGTTGAGTGTTAGTTGATGCTCATCTTAATTAGAAGATATATTTTGTAAAAAAAACAGCCAAGTCACGATATAGACAACGAGGCATGTCGGAAATACGTCTGACTTCGAATGAGACCGCACGAAACCCATGTGTGGTGCACAACGAACATTCTGCTAATATGCTAAATATTGCTTCATGCCAGATTTTTTTGCGAAAACTAAGCTCATCCTACCACTATTTATCACCACCGGTCTACCATTCTCATATTATGCGCAATGTGAACAATGATATTGGTGTGGCATATGCTTGCTGGATTTTAAACAAGATAGCATAACACTGCATCACTTTGATGTAAGATGTTGGTGACGTTTCTTGCGGTAGCCAGATCTTACAAATAAAGCTGATTTGGAGATTGGTAGTTGGTACGGTACGAAATTGCTGCCCAGTGAATCGTACCTGTTTTCGTACTAGTACGAAATTTAGTACGATAAATGAAAAATATTAATCGAACTTAATTTCGTACTGGTACGAAGTTCGGTACGATGTACGAAAAAAATAATATCGTACGGTACGGTACGGAAAATTTTCGAAGGGTACGGTACGAAGTTCGGTACGAAATTATTTTGCTGGTTCGAAGTACGATAAAAATTTCGTACCGTACCGTACTGCCACCCTTGCCATTAGGTCAACCGCATCACTTAACTTATGTTGCGTGTTTGTTTTCTCTCAACCTTTTTTCTCACTTACGGCTTTTTAATTTTCTGTTATGTTCGAAGTCGATCGATGAACAAATCCTCCTGGGATACCATAAAAATCGAATTTTAATTTCACGGCGACACTGCTAAAATTCCTGGTGTTACGGTACAAAATTAATACGGATCGAACAATATTGAATTTATATTGTTATTCATTTGCAGCCAATCTACAATGTATATTGTGTGAAAACGAACAATGATTTCGAAACCAATTTCAGCACCACATAACTAAATCCATGTCAATTGCGCACCGTGCGTGTATAATAATTATTTATCCTATTCTTCTCATTTCGATAATTGAATTGAAGAAAATCATTACATCATCATTTGATTAAAATTACTTCATTGCAGCAAGCACTCATGCAGAGCGTCAAATTCCCCGGGTGGGAGAACAAAAAATGGAAGTAAATTCTTCTCCATCACGCAACATCGAGTGATTGAATAACTTTGTAAATCAGCTGCGATTACAATTGCCGCCTTGAAAATACTGTTCTCTGTCATGTCGTGACACTTCATGTCCTGCTTGTTATTCTTTATTGTTGAATTTTAACGCTTTGTTCATGTCTGCCTGACTTTGCTCAGGGGGTATACGCCCCTACTGTGACTGACTTCTGTCAAGGTACGGCTTTGCTATAAGCCTTCTCCCATCATGGTTGCTCGCCCTACATTCTTCGTATTCTCTCCGCGCCGTTTACATAGAATGGGATTTCATTTTACCCCGCGGAAAAGGAAAGCCGAGAAAATGGCTAAATCATGTGGCGAACCACGGCTCACATGTAGACACCAGTTCTTTGGATAGTAGTAAAGATCTATTTTGCCCTATTCACTCATTTACAGTACTACTCTAGTTATGTTAAACTTGAATGTTATTGTTGTACAAGCATTTTAGGTTAATAAAACCTGATCCATTTGTATTTTCAGGTCTGACAATTTATTAAACTGGCATGTGAGTCGCTATTGACATTTCTAGGATATTTATTATGGCTAGGGATGGGCAAAACAGGATCATTTGGAATGCAAATATTTTTCTTGAATTGATCGTTGACTAACAAATATTCCATTTTTGCTATTACTATTATTTACTACATTATGATAATTAGGAAATTCAAATTTACAAATATTAGCATAAACTGACTTATAAGCGATGTCTTCTCAATAACGCTCCAGTCCAAGAGTAAAACTTTTCATTTTAACCAAGAAATACAATCGGTTTTGTTCAAATTTGACCAAAATCGATTGCATTCTGTCGTTGAAAATGAAAAATTCCACTTCATTTAACATGTTTTTGTTCCTATAACAGATTCACGATTGATTCGAATAATTTGTACTTCGAATCGCCAAATCGAATTGCCCAGCCCTAATTATGGCTGAAGAACTGATTCTGTCAAGGAACAAATTTTGGTAGCAAATTAAGAATTTCTGAGAAGCAGTTACGTCTGAGAGGGAGTTGCGTGATCCAAGGCCACCTCAAATTAATGCTCATTGTCTACACTAGAGTGAATTGCTTTCCACTAGAGTGTTCTCAAGATTACATATGCTCTTGATGAATAACTGGATGAAGCCCTTATAATCTGGTTACAGCATTATTGGAACAAAATTGTAGTTGACTCCAAATACTGACGGTGAACTTTAGTGCATGCAATCATTGAACCATAAACACAATTATTTTCTTTTTGCAGAAAATCGTTACATTTTCTATTCCAACTCAATGAATTTGCTAATTTAATGTTTGATAATATTTAATTTTCCGGTGCTTTTGACCATTTTGACCATATTTTTCATATATGCAATTGATACACAATTGCACTTTGGTGTCATTTCTAATCATGTAATTTTCTTATCTTTAATCTGATCATGGTCAAAGCATGGACGATTCGTGGGACTTTCCCCGTCCAAATGACTATCTTGAACCAGTTGATTCTGTCAATACGCGACTTAGCCTTTGATTCACATTTACGACTTCGGAGATACGTCGCATTTTTGTAATAAAGTTGACCTTCAATATGATTTAGATTAAACCAAATTATTGTGAATCATACAAATTAGGGTACTCAGAAACTGTACAGGGGATGACTGGACTAGTCAGACGAAAAGCATATAATATAATATTTTTATAAAGCACAACACAGACGGTGCTAGGTATCTTTTTGCGAGCCTCCGCGCGTCTTTATCGGATTGCACAAATTCGTACAAATGTTAATGATGCTGAATTGAGTTATGTATACATGGCCTACTTAAAACTAATAATATGGCGTCTCGAAACCTTTCAGCTAAGATTCTTGTCACTTTGACAGACAGGGCATTGCTTGTCGAACATTAAAACGATTTCGTCAAATTTTGCATAGTGAACAATCTTTTTTGTGACTCCATTTATACATATAATGGAATTTCAATAGAATAAAATTTAACTACCTATTGTAAACTGCTGTCATTCTGTTTAATGCAATGTTCCTTGTGGTGTTTTACATTCAACTTACATTTGGTCATAATTTTGGCTTTTTTATGATAAAAACTCAGTTCTTTATTAGGAATACTTTCCTTAAGCATCTTTTGGTAAGCGTGGGTTGCGCCGCGTATTCTCGCTATCACATTTTCATTTACTAGGCACAATAATTTTTTGTTTTTTTGTTTTTTTTTAATTAGTCAGTAACACAACCAAATTGAAATTAATACAGTATTTGGGTAAATACGAGGTTCGAACTTGCTTTTTAACTGAGATTTACGTGACGTTTGCGCGACAACATAATGTTGTTTTTGGATCACAGTCCATAAACTCCAGTCTTTATATTGTTCAAGCATGCTTTTCAGGATGTGGCACAACTTTGATTTTACCACATTTTTGAGACAATATTGTTGAGATTTCTGTGTTTGTCAAGGCGTTTGAATGAGCCGTTACTGTCGAAGGCGTACGTGAATTTATAGCCGTTTCTTCGGGTGTCAAGTCAGAGATAATGCGAATTAACGGTACAGCTGTTGCTTGGTCGGGATTAGTAGCCACGCTAATGTTGTTCACAGTTTCCGATTTGCTTTGTGTATTCTTCGATTTAGGGCGTATTCGAGCATAATAATAGGTGGTGAGAAAGTGATATGCTTTTGGCATACTTCGATGAAGTGCCGATGACATAATCTCCAGAATATTGATAAAAGAATTGAGATGACGATAAGTATTGTCTAAAATGGAGATTTCACAGCTGAGATTATCGACCAAAATGTATTTTTAACAGTCTGGTGAGAAAGTGATATGCTTTTGGCATACTTCGATGAAGTGCCGATGACATAATCTCCAGAATATTGATAAAAGAATTGAGATGACGATAAGTATTGTCTAAAATGGAGATTTCACAGCTGAGATTATCGACCAAAATGTATTTTTAACAGTCTTTCGAATAAATGTAAGAGGTGTTTGAGGATCGAAAGCTTCATTCGTATCTTTTCCCGACATTTTGCCTGCAAACATTTTGAAACTTTTAGTGAGTTGAGTTGCTATCGAAACAGATAGTAAAAGAATATTCCAGTCGGTGAAGTCGTTTTCTTAATCCCTAGCAAAATATTTAGCAGCGAGGGTCAAGTAGTCCACAGATGAAACTTCAGTCCTGAGCGTTTGCAGAGAAGGGTGCACAGTTTGGATGTTGGCATTCATGTTAGCTAGTGAGTAGTTCATGTTCTGATAGTATTTGGAATTGATGCGATAAGTACGTATTCCGCCAGATTTTTGGTGTTCTCCATGCTTCGTTCCTCGAATACAACATTAAGGGGGTAAATCTGACGAGATGAGTCTTCTTGTCGGTTGTGCTGTATTTTGCGAGTGGTCGTGACGGATGAACCACGGATGAATTAAGTATGGGCGAGGGAACGATAGTAGCATTGATTGTCTGACAATGCAGTTGCAGTAGAGTGTCACCTCGCGAAACCGCGACTACGTCACGTCCAAGAGTTGCAGAGAGGATTCCACTAGGAAAAGCCGCCGACAGCAACCGAAATGTCAGAGTTAATTGACGTTCGAGTCGGCACTCGGGGTAATGTTTTTTTTATCATCTTGTAATTTCTTCGTTGAATTTATCAGCCAAGTCTTGTATTAATGAGATGATAGGATGTGGCTTGCTCATGCTTGGTGTAGCGATGTGCAAGCCAGGTTTGAGCCGTTCAACAGATGTACAGTTCAGCGGTATAATAATGAATTCGTTTTGTATACAGAAGACTTATTTACCATAACACTTCTGGCCATAGGACCACATGCGGTCCACGAATGAGCATTTATTGAGAGTTGAGTAAATTGACTCGTATAGGTGCGTAGGTAGTATTCTTGTATATGTGCAATGCAGCGTACGCAATGATATGGAAAAATGTGGAAGTGCTGCTTCTTGACTTTTTCTCGTTGAACAAAAACTATTGAAAGGCGTCGATTAATATTGGTAGACACGAGTTTAAAACTCGGGCGTTGGTAACTTGAGACGCTGTTTACAGTTTTCAGTCCCTTTTTCAATGGTCCAGGTTCTATAGTTGCATTAGTGTGATCAATCGATGTATGCCTGATTCGATGAACATTTGTTGAAGGTTGTTGAGGAGTTGATTGTATGAGTTATTGATTCGATGTCCTTTCTTAAAAGTCTTTATTGAGAAAAAAATTGTTTTTGTCATGTTGATGGGTGTTGTAGTTCCGTCTGTATATCCGAACACGTAATTCCAGAGGTCACGACTGTAGTACTTATGAAATCTGAACATTGTAGTACTTATGGCATTTTAGATTGTTACCGACTTTACGCCACTATTTCTAATTGTCTTCCAATTCTGACTCCTAATTCTAGAAGAAGGTTGACTGTTCGACGTGTCCCTACGAACTATTATCGTTAGACATAGAGGGTTTCCACATAACTGTATATTCGATGATTATAGGCAATGGTATAAGAATACGAAGATCAAGCTGACTTATTTTTCCACAAAAATATCTAATCTGAATAAAAATGAATAAATACTAAAGATTCATGTCATATCCTCGTGTGATCGGGAGAATTGCAATAGTGTCGCACGAGAAATATTCAAGAGAATATTCTAATGAACCATGCTTGATAATGATATATGATGTCATGACCATCATTAATGGCTCATTCTTGATTCCATAGACTGGAATATTGTCCACTTAGGATGCAGTTGCTTTGGGCTACACGTCCATCTACATACTATGTATGGGATGCCACTGGGTATCAAGGCTTTTGCACACAGGACGTCTCAAGCATTGAAACACGACGTACGTCTATCCATGCGCCAAGCTTTACCATTTACACTAATCGTGTCAACGAAAAACGCGCCGATTTTGGTTGCTTTTGCGTCATGACGTGCATGTTCAAAATGTTTCAACTTTAGCAATGATCCCCAAGAATCAATCGAATTGGTGATTTAGAGATTGGAAATAGCAGTTTGGGCGTGATGTTTGCTTTTAGTGGAAGTTTACTTGACCTTGATGATAAACTGGAGGGCTTGTGATCGTAACGGAAACGACTGGCTGACCGGTACTCAGTCCAACCAACAAAACAGGATTACATGACAGGGTGTCATGATTGGTTAAATATGTCTGGAATCATGTTAATAAATAATATGATACAAATTTGTTGAAATAAAAACCAAGAACAATGTAACTCTGTTGTACTTATCGCAGTGGATGATGAATCTCAAGTGCAAAAATTTGGATGAATATCAACAAACATAAGATTATCAATGATAGGTTTTTACCAAAATGAAACATATATTTCTGCAGAATGTATTTAGATTATATCTAATAGGAATAGCCCAATCAACGGGTCCTATTGTAATGATTTTATACGCCGGTACGGTGGGATTTTTGTTTTTTCTTCTAATGTATTCGTGTAATATCGTATCGGTAGTGGAAATTATTCAAACTTTTGAGTATGTTTTAGTAAATTTGCATTTACGATGCATTGGCAACCAGAGATTGTGTTAAATACCACCGATTGGTAAAAGGATGACTTCTTTTATTTTTTCGTTCAGGTTTTTATTATTGCTATGGCCTGTCCGTGAACCTACCGGGAGGCTTATACCCAACAACCGTTAGGTACGGAATTGTGTAGTGACTGTATCTGTTCTATGTTACAACTACCCGCGACGTGCCTTGCTAAAGGGCACGCTCGGTGGTGAAATGGTCAAGCATTGAACCACCGACCTTGTGGACAATACGATCGCGGTTAACCGACCGAGTTATCGAGCCGAGCGACTTTTGGCACTTCATGTGTGAAGAGCCTCGCGTCACGTCACCACGTGGCCAACGTGTCGTGCGTCACGATGTCGTACGTAAATTTGACGTGACGCATCCTGTGTGCAGATACCGGTACGGTACCTTAAGATGGTCAATATTGGGTTTCAACACACCAACAAAAAGTAAATTTGAATTTGTACAAGCCGATAAATGCGTGTCGGAGGCACGCAAAAAAGAAAACTAACGACGCACGTGCCGTGATCAAAAACGACCATTGTGTACTCCTAGGGATAATATATCCGTTTGCAAGCACCTCTATAAAGTTTCTAAATGATCAAATCTGTACAACCCCCAAGAATTTAATTTATGTACATCACAATGAAGGCCAATTTATAACAAAAACGCGTTATATATCACGAGCTTCAAATGTTAATCTAAATGCTACGTGGCGTAGTGCTGGAACTAAGTATTGAAAATCTATTCGATAGTTATTTGGGCGTGTAAAAAGTCCCAGGATCAGCATTGCTTTGTTCATGGCCAGATAGTTTGAAAGACAAGAAGAATTTAGAAAAGCACGCCAAAGTAAAATCGTTTGTGGAAAAAATAGTGATGGAAAAAGCATTGGGAAATTGTAATTTAAAGAAGCAGTCGTTTCAAGAAATAAGGAGGGTAATCAAGTTACAAAACTAACCTTTGGGCAATTTCCATTGTTCGTACCTATCTCACTTGTTCTGTGTCGCCGTTTAAGATGCCTCACCACCGAAATCGTAATCCTCCGATGAAAACCAAGTGCCCTGTTTCCTTTTTTAACTCCTCTGATGCATTTTATGAGGCATAAATTTAGGAAGCATGCGTAAAATTCTAGAACACAATTGCTAAACTAGATATTGTCATCAGGACTTTAGATAAAAGCAATCCTAATTATAATTTCATAATGCACATCTGGTTTTTGAGTGCACGACCAGTTGTTGGACCTATTGCACCAAGCGAGTCGAGTGGTTCGGAACACACCAAGTAGAACGTGTTGCGTTATTGGACTGCCCTATAAAGTGGAACATTTGGTGCATTTAAAGTGCACTATCAGTTCTTGCACAATGTGCTCATTGCAATGCGCTATTAGTTGTTGGATTGCACTAATCTGTGAATTAATGTTTTCAAAAATGCTAATTAGATATATTTATATTTTGTGAAATCTAACAGCAAGCAGCAGGGACCATGATACAGACTAAATTTAACAATCGTTCAACCACCACAGCATAGCAAAGAAGTAAACAAATTGATCGCAAAGTAGTCAAAAACAACCGTTTGCAATCAGAGGCTGGATGTAACCGTGATCAAGTCAAAACTAGGTCCTCATTTATTACTGATTTCATGAATGTATATTCTTTTTATCCGGCATGAGAAAATCATTTGTAAAGCTGAGAGATGTGACACACCACCAACTATCGACACATGTCATGCGTCTGTTTCGCTATCAGATTCGAGAGTATCGATAAAGACAAATAAATCAATCCACCTATAGAGCTTAAATACACTCTTCGAACGTTGGAACTCACGGCAAACCGTTCAATCTCATTACCGAGCCGGACAATTATCAAGCACATGCCAAAGGAAGTGCCACATTCCAATTGGAACGTGCTGCCTTCCTGGAGCCTTAAGTACCACCACTGGTCATTAAGTGCATGTCAAGATTTTTTGAAAGATCGGGCGCCAATGACCCTCATCAATATATAAAAGATTGTGGAAATCGTCTATCAGACATATACAGATCGGACTAACTAGAGCAGCGGTTCCCAAACTGGGGTCCGTACAGCAGTTTCAGAGGGTCTGCGAAAAAGAATTCTTTTTAGCAATTGCGATTCAATATTAAAGCTTTCTCGAGTGTCTAATGTTTTCACAATCGTTATGATTAGAATACCACTTGCTTTACTACAGTAAACTACTATAAACAGTCAGTACGATTTGGTCACTAGAAAGACACCGTTATCGGTAGTTCATCAGTTATTATTAACGTTTTTCAGTAAATTATATTACCAGCATCGTAAGAATAAGAACTTTTGGATAGAAATGGGACAGTCTAATCCAATTCTTTCAAAGTTGGCTTCAAAGTCTCTCGTTCCTTTAGAAACCACTTATGAGTGTGAGGCAGCCTTTTCCATTCTAAATCCGAAAAAGAAATACCGAAACAGACTGGATGTTGTACACGACACGAGAGTTCCGCAATCCCAAACCAAACATTGACGACTTAATTGCAGCAAAACAAGTGCACCTATCCCATTAAACTTCTTACCGTATTAGACAGTTTTTGCTTTTTCTTTCATTGGTTTGTTTAGCGTTGATTTCTTTTTATTGTGATGTTTGAAAGTTTCCCATAGCGTTCTTTGATTTTCATAAGACCACGAAATATCAAAGGTTCCACCAGGCAAAATTTTTTGAAAAGTTCGGGAACTGCTGAGCTAGTCTCACATGGAAATACAATTTATTTATCAAAATTACTCAAATTTGTAAAGATACTTTTAAGCGATAATAAAAGAAAAGTTCTTATCATTGTATTATTAACAACTTTTGCTGTGTAATTATTACTATGAGCCACATTTAGAGTTGTTTTACCGTGTACGCTATTTACAGTTACTTATGTTAGAGTTGTACATGCATTTTTGCTCAATAAAACCTCATCAATATGTATGTTTGTGTCTGACAATGTCCAGCACTACTGGCGAAATCAAATAACCTATTGTCATGAGCCAATGAGAATCAAATTCAATCTTGACAGCTTTCATAGTTATACATATCAGTAGAATAACACATATGCAAATTTCCTAGCATAGGCAACGTGCACACAGCAAAACCTAAAATAACCAAGTACTAAATGGAAATCACATTTCCTCAGACCCAACACTACTTGAATAAACATGTTAGACTTGCCACAACCAACCATAGTACAACTCCATTATCATTCCATCATAACATACTCCATTACTGAAGTATGTACTAACAATTGTTCATTAATTTTGCACTCAGAAAAGACCACCAATATATCAGTTTCACGTGTGCTACAGCCAAAGATCATGGAACAGTTTGTCAGGAAGCCAATATACTATCAGGTGTACTAGATCTTTGGTTTCCTAAGGTTCTGCAAACATCTCTGTGTCCTCTGTTCCAATCCTAGAAGCAAGAAATAAATGTTGGATGAAAAAGTTTAGTGATCCAACAAAATCAATTAACAAAACGATGGAATCTATACCAAAATGCGATAATTAAAATTGGACATCCATTCTCCATTAAATCATATTTTTCACATTTCATTGTGAACCTCAGCCCACACGAAAGAAACATAATCCATTGTTCAATAAGTTGAACAAAAACTCAATTGTTTGGATGACTAGAACAAAATTCACAATACACAAACTTTGAAATAAGTTTTTGTATCAAGGAACTGCACTTTTTTATTCTAATGGTCCTGACCAGAATGTTTTCAATTTGGAGAGCAGTTGTCTCCATTTTGTGCCAACTCTCTGCCATTCTATTAGTGGATTCCTGGATCCTTTTTGGGTGCCGTTTCTAGGATTAAATAGAGCAAATATCAACGAAAAAATTCAGGTCATAGACAAATCACCATTTCTTGGCATTCTGTTGAACAATATGTTGCTTTCCGGCAACCTGTACATTCACTATTTGCAGGATTTCCACATGCTCTACATATCTCTGCCTCTTCCTCCTCTTCTTCGTCCTGTACTTCTTCACATAATTTGTCATCACCATCTGATAGATGTTAACATGTTCTCATCAAACCTCTCATTATTTTACTCAAATATCATGGTTTTGCAATTCTTAAACACAGAAACATATATACTTGAGCCTATTGTTACAATTTCAAATTTGTTCAATGATTTCTTTTATTTCCAGGAATTTATACAAAATTCAGTTAATTTCTCCATATGAAAACAAAAACAGAAAAACTCCAATTTTCTTTTAATTGAACAAGCAAAAGTAGGAAACAAATACTATGCCTAAATTGTGTTTAAATCCACTTACCGGTATCCACATTTGATAGATATTACCAAATAAGAAACATACAATTGGTCTCTATGCCTTTGTGTTCAAATGCAAAAACACAGCAGAAGTAAGAATTACTATGACCAACTAGGAAGGAAAAGTTCAAAAAACAGTGCTCAACACACAACTTTAATTCTGTAATGTTTCGTCTGACCCAAAGTTCGACTACTTCAGAGAAGAATTTTGAAAATGGATATCTGAAGCCATTTGACATTGGTCAGACGAAACCCTACAGAAACTAAAATGGTGCAAGCGCCAACGAACATACCATTCAATGTTTTACCAAAGTGTGCAGATGGTTGATCAGGAATATAAAGCTGGAAAATAAAGTTGAATTCAAGAACATAAAAAGTATTCTACGTACGTCTAATTATTTTACTGAATCATGAATCAGAATAGATAGATGTTTCAACTATATTATTATTCGACTTTTTCTAATAAAAGCAATTATTTTTCATTGGATACATGTGAAATGAAGAATATGCTTCCGGCACTGGTATATGTACAAGGGGACGTAGTAAGTCATATTTTCAGCTTACCGCAATAGCTGGATAAAAATGAAACCCTATTCCAGCTTTTATAGAAAAATATTCAGGGACAATAACGCAGCAAACATTCTACAGGTCAGCATAGGCAAACTAGATCATAGAAATTATAGTCATTGGCTTTCTTGAATTTTAACTACAAAATTTAATGACTATATTTACTAATTTTATAAGTGCAAAAGTCTAGATATACCGGTAACTACATTTCAATTCAATCTTCGTAACATTTAAATTTACTTTAATTAAGCTGATGTGAAATATTTGATATATTTATATTTACGTTACCAAAATATTAAAAAAAAAATCACTGCTTTTCAGCTATATTTAATAGTAAGTATTCAGAACCTCGAACATTCAAGGAAAGAATATCTTTAATGTCAAAGGAAAGACTTACAGGAATATTTTGATTGCGCAAAATGGAGTAAATTTCTTTCAAAATACGTTCTCGTCTATCTTCAGATTCTTTCTTTGCCTTCAAAATACTCTCTTGTATTTTTCCAAGCTTTGATACCATGGATTCTGCTTTCTTCTCAAGTTTTGACCAAACTTTTCGATCCTCTTGTTCATTCTTTGATAGAAAACAAAACTTCAATCATCAATACAAAAACTATGAATGGCTTTTTAGTTTAATGTTAATGGCTCATGTTCGACAACTGAAAACTTTTAAATGCCATACTCATAAATCACTCGAACACTGGCCAGGATGCACGTAGCTAAGTTATGTAAATCTTGAGCTCTTGAGTTCAGTTGAACCTGTCCATGTTAAGGTGCGATTACAATGATTGACATGAATTCAACAACCAATTTTATCAGGGCTGATATACTGTCAAGTTATGATATCAAATAGGTTAAACATTGAAACATCACACCAACAAATTTGAGTTACACAGCACTGCCAAACATTTGATTTTTAATAAGCATGAGCAAAGCAATATCTGGGCTAACCATCAGTGGCTAGCGTTAGTATGTGTCCATATATCCAAATAGTAAACATATAGTAGATGAAAACAGATGAATTGGATAGGTTTCAGTTTGATAAAACTTTAGTCTTCTCCGAGTTAAGAGTTACCTGCCAAGTGTTACCCCAATTAGATACTGTGACCAAATCACACTCAAGTGATTTTGCCAGAGCTAGACGTTGTTCTGGGAGGGATTTTTCGTTGAGACAAGAATATAGAGTTGTATCATCAGCGTAAATTACCAAATCACATATCAAATTATCGGGCAGGTCATTAATATATATCAAGAACAAAGTTGGACCAAGGATCGACCACTGAGGAACACCGGAAGAAATGGAATAATTTCCTGAACGTTGTCCGTCCAAAACAACATTAATCTTGCGATTGGATAGGAAAGATTTGACAATTAAAAACTTGTCCAGAAACCCCATACAATTGAATTTTCTGCAACAGACCTTGGTGCCAAACTCTGTCGAATGCTTTAGAAATGTCTAGAGCAACCGACTTTGCCTCCCCACAACGATCAAGAGCACGAAATATTAGTTCGGTTATTACTGTCAACAAGTCAGCAGTAGAGTGAGAACGACAAAAACCATACTGCTTGTCAGTGAGGAGACAAAGCGACTCCAGGTGTCCAGAAATTTTATTATTAATAATTGATTCAAAAATTTTACTTATACTTGGTAAGAGACTAATTGGACGATATTTATTGGGATCAGTTCGGTCGCCACAGTTTTTGAATGCCGGCACAATCGTTACACATTTCCATGTATTTGGGAAGGTGCATTCTTTCAGGCATTTATTAAACAGTTTGGCCAAAATAGCGGACAACTCAGGTGAAAGAATCTTCAGAATCACAGATGGAATGCAGTCAGGACCAGGAGATATGTTCAAATCGAGTTTGGCAATCATTCTAGAGACAAGTAGCGGAGTTACTGACATGTTCTCCAATGTAACTTCGATTCGATTTGGAAAATTAGTTGGTGAGGTACCAGAAACCAAACCAAGGCTGCAGTTATTAGAAAAAAAATGGCAAACAACTCCGCCTTGTCTTTCGAAGAACACAAAATTTCGGGGCCATTTAAAAGAGGAGGGATACTAGGTTTACCCCTGTTCATTACATTATTTATTATTTCCAAAAATCTTTGGAACCCAATTTTTGTTGTGAAATTTTGGATTTGGTGCATGTATCCTGTTTTAGCAATTCTGAAAATTCTTTTACAATTATTCCTAGCCTTTCTCTGAAGTCGTCTATTATTGCTGTTGGAATGTCGACGATAGCAGCGGAAACGATGATTTCTCGTCGCTATTGCCGTTGAGCATTCGAGTAAAAACCATGGGGCAGAGTGGGGCTTCACCTGGAATCTTCGGTGAGGAATGAATTCATCAATTTCGGTGACTTGGATTAGTTATAAGAAGTGCGGTGAAAAGGAGACTCTTTACTTATGAGAGTTGGATTTTTTAATCTTAGCTGCAAAATGACGCGGTCTGAAGTACCAAGTGGGGGCTGGGGAACCAGGGAGAATACATCACCTGGATCTGAGACTAAACAAAGATCCAGTCGGGGAGGAGCGTGAGTCGGGTTGCCGGGGATCCTAGTCATAAAATCCACCATCTGTGTCAGTGACTGCAAAATTATGATTTTAACCAGGAATTCAACCAGGTATTGTGATGGGCATTAAAATCTCCCATTATGCAAATTTGGCAGATGGACAAGACATCAAAATCTTGTCCATCTGCAAAGAGATGTCATCCAGGACTAAACAATCTTGGGTTGAGGGGGATGTGGTATCTACCCGAGACGAGAGTATGAACTCTCTACCGCTTCTTGAGATTAGGATTACGTTTGGTTTACCTTCTGTCTGTAGGACTTCTTGATAAGGGTGACCCTGCCTGGGGAGAATATTTTCAGTCAGTATAGCGCTACAGATTACAAAAGTAATAAGCCCATCCGCCACGACAAGGCAGTAATCCCATGGATGGGCAATATAGTTTATATATCTACACCAATATACCAGCTTCAAATGAAGTTTCTTTAACGTTATAAAATGCAGTAAAGAGCAATTAACAATGCATCTACTTACATCGGCCAAAGCTTTGAAAAGTCGCTTTGTTTCTTGTGTAAATGGGAGGTTAGTGGACTTAAGAACATCGACAATATTCGACGAAAGCTCAGAACTTAAATCTTGACAATCTTCTGTGATGATGAAATTAATGAGACATTTCAATCAGACATTAGTTAAATTCATGGTATTCATGGAATTCGAGGTAGTAATCATGAATTACTGCATAATTAGTTATTAGAGGTTATATGGGATACTCTCAGTCAACTCAACTTACAAAAAGCCTGGTGCTATCAACAATAGCAATTATAGTCTATTGTAATAATGAAAGAATTTAAACTGTGGTGTAAGCGTATTGATAAGATAAAAACTCAACCCCTATGTACATTATTTTATATGCTAACACGAGTAAGTCTTGTCAAATTTTATTTGGATATATATAAGAAATGGTAGATGGCTCCACCATGACCAGGCATCCATGGCAGATGGTATTTCACTTTATGTATCGCAGCATTCTGTCAAACAAGTGGTTGTTTTCAGGTGTTGCTTCCGACCTTGCTTATTAAAGAGTAATTTTCAATTAAAAACCATTCACAACTGTGGAAATATAATACGAATAATAAATAAAATCAAACATTACATACCGAATTGGGTCTGTGGTGTTGGGATAGCAAACTGTTGTTTTGTAGGTGGCGCTGTACTTGGTCGAAAACTATCATGTACAAGTGATATAGGAGCAGTCGACAGCGAAGCAGTTGCACCTCGCTTTCTCCGTATTTTTGGTGTATAGTAGAGTACTGGACCAGTCTAAAAACACATTATCATGTTTTATCAAACAAAAGGCTTAAGAACCATCAAGACTATGTTCGATGGTTTAGGCATTCCGATTTGTCTGCAATTGGCAGAGAGTTTTTGCTTTCTCCTAGACCAGACACCCTCATTGCAGACATTTCAGTATAATATCACAGAGTGACAGAATCCCATTTTTCTTCAGGCGTCCAGCACTTCCATTAAATTTTTTCAGATTGATAAAAAGGCTACAAAACATCAACAGTCAACATTGCTATCACATAGTTGTGTGAACAATTTTAGAATATTTGTAAACTAAAAAAAAAAAAAACTAAACTTTTGTTACCAAGTAATTTTATCTAGAAATAATGCATTATTTTATTATTATTATTTGGAGTATTTTCCATTTAGATCATAGCTATGAAGTTCTGCTCTGAGGAAAACATATTATTCCTGTTTTGGCAAGTATTATTATTGAGTCAGCTATTTTCTTCAGCTATCTGGTTCACAATGTTATAAAAATCCCGCTGGTCTAGTACTGACAATACATAATGTTTAAATATAAAAACTCAAACATAATACCTAAGCAATCATATATAGCTTTTGAAAATGTGCCACAAAAAACGTAATGCGTCTGAGAAGTACCCCATATTCTACCTATCAATTCGCTGTGATTTGCCCTGAAGCTAGATTTTAATCAAGTAAGCAAATTTGATGTAAATGTATATTGGGAAAAATGAAATAAAGGAAGGTGTGAAAGAAAAATTATGGTGCGCACACACCATGCACAAAAAATGATTAGAAACCGTTTCAAAATCGACATTCTTAAAACATTCAAGATTGTCCACAATTGATATTATTTTTATTTGGTTATCGAGAAACCATAATTTTATTCTATTATTTATGAATCATGATGATATTAACATTGAACAGATTAAAAATAAACCTACGACTGTAGAATCTTCGCTACAGATGGCACACGTACAAGTAGCAGCATGCGGACGAAGGAATCCACGATTGATTAAATTAAGAAGTGATCTTCCACCATATCGTAGACTGCGCTTCCAATCTTTTGACATTTCCAAACCACTGCTAATTTCAAATTCAGACGGAGTGTACCACTCGTCACCAAATTTGATGCACCTTCCTCTCCTTCCTAAAAATAATGTAATTTTTACTACTAAATTTGTTTTCAATCACTTTTTCTCCCTTTTTCAAAAAATCACAAAAAATTATTAAAATTTGCCCAGAGCAAGGCTGCAGGAGACAGATCATACTCGAAGTTTCCTGAAACCTCTAGTGTGCAAACAGCAACATGAAATGCAGGAAGTAAGGAATCCCCATCCCTAACAGATGTCTATTGACGTGAGTTTTAAAGTCATACAGATTAACAGTAAAGAGGTGTGAACTGGAAGCCAATCGAGTGGGCCGGTTGGACATTTTGTTCAGAGGAACAAGAGCAGAAAGTTACCTTGATCAAAGCCCATTATAATATCTGTAAAATAAATAAAGTGAGGTAACATTACAGCGATGTGACCAATCATACTGATCACATGCCATTGAAAAGTAGCAGTGGCACCAAATTCCTTGAAGAGTCCAACAAGAAGACTATTTGAGGACAGACTATTCAAGAACAGTACCAGGTATTGAAATTGGAGTCGCATTCATATAAGTGTAATGTTATTTGATAAAACTTTGGGCTACACAGAGTTAAGACATGCCAAGTGTTACCTCAAATAGATAGATAATGTGGCCAAATCAGATCAGCATGATTTTGCCCGAGCTAGACATTTCTCCGGAATGGATTTTTCTTCAAGAGAAAAATATCACATATCAAATTATCTGGCAGGTCATTACCATAAATCAAAAACAAAGTTGGGCCGAGAATAAATCATTGAGCAACATCATGTGAAATGGAATGAGTTCCTGAACAATTACAGACTAAAACAATGAGTTAAATTTGACTCGAAATCCCATACAATTGTATTTTCTACAATAGCCCTTGAGACAAACTCTATCAAAGTCTTAGGAAATATCTAGGGCAACCAACTTAGCTTCCCTGCAATGATGAAGAGCTAGAAATTTTCGTTCGGTTATTACTGTCAACAAGTCGGCAGCAGAACGTGAACAAAGAAAACCATACTGCTTGTCATTGAAGACAAATCGCCGCTAGGCGTCCAGAAATTTTAATATTAATAGCAGATTCAAAATTACACCAATAAATATGAGGCTGATGGGACGATATTTGTTGGAATCAGTTCGATCGCCAGTTTTCGAATGCACTGGTACACTTGTTGCACTTTTCTATGTATTGGTGAAAGCGCATATTTTTAGACATTCATCATTTATTAGACTGTCTGGCCAAAATACCGTAGCCGATAATTCAGGTGAAAGAATCTTCAGAATCCAAGATGGAATGCAGCCGGGACCAGGAGATCGAATCAAATTTAAAAAATCATTCAAGCGAAAAAGAATTACTGACATATTGTCCAGTTTTTGACATATTGGCAAAAACTGTTTAATCTCTAGAAGAATAAAATATTTCAGGATCATTTATGAGATGAGGGATACTTGACTTGTATTTATTATGTTTTGAAAATCTTTAAAACCCAATTTTTGTTGGAACATTTTAGTTTTGGTCGATTCCTTGCATCCTGCTTTGGCAGCTTTGAGCACTTTTGATTGGATGAATAAAGAGCAATACGAGAGTCTGTTAATTTGAAATCACAGGAATATATATCTTTGACTGAAACTTATTTACTTAGAAAGGGTGATCGGACTAGTTAGGTTGGTAAAAGTGTTAGGAATATGCTTTGAGCTACGCATATTTAATGTCCTGTATTCGAATCCTGTGCGGGATGATGATCTGTGAGGATTGATGGACTTTCCTTTCCCGTAGGTTACAGTTAGAAACAATTAGAGATAACAATTAGAAACAATGCATACAAGTCTGCAAGTTTGATGTTTCTCGTGTGACCATGAAGTCGTTTTAAAACTATATCATAAGGATGGATACCGAACTATATAGATTCTCAATAGGATCTCAAATAAATCCTTGTCAATGTCATTCTACACCAACGTTAGTTGGTTCCTTTCAAGCACTGCTTCCGACCTCCTCAGAGTGGATTTCAATAAAAAAAATAACAGATATACAACGCTAAAACGCATCAATAGTTGTTTTCACGATGGTTGTGAAAAAAGATCAAATCAACAGGTCAGTGAAAATTAGGGCAACCCACTCTGAAATGTGTAAGAAGTCACATTTAATCACGTACCAGATCCTAATTTGTCTTTGTACAGAAAGGCATGGTTTTTTCTACAAGTTATTGGAAGTTCATTCATAGTTGCAATTTTCAAATATAATTCTCTTTCTTTAGGATCAGAAAAAGTCACTTCAGTTGTTATTACTTGATTTGCTGAAAAATGAAATGATAACATATTAAAATGGGCGAAAATATAATCTGAAAAGAAAGATCGTAAGACAATGCCAAATAACCTTATTAACAATATCAATTTGCAGCACAAATGGCACAGATTCCTACCTGGTTTTATATAGGTTGTAAATTACGACCGAGTGCTTTTCACACACGTTTTCTTATTCTTTTTTCCTCCTAAACTGACACATTTCCGCGAAAACAGAACAAAAAATTTTTGCTCGCATCCCGCCCGCGATTTTTTTTTAGAGGAAAACCAAAATTATACATCCGATTTATGTGGCTTCTGCCGCCACTGCATGAAAGAGAATCATTTTGAATATATGATACATTGTCCATCTATTTATTCTTTTAAAGATTTAGTCCTATTATACAACATTTTAACAAATTAACAAAATAGTGATAACACACATTCAGACAAAAAATTAGGTATTCGATGGTTTTCATTTAATGGTAACTATAGCATGCACCAAAACAGCACTTCTCCCTTTAAACTTTGTGCTTGTGAATGAAATGAAAAATCATAACCAGTCCAATGTCAGCACACGGTCTACTTGGCTTCAAATTAATTGAACATCTTACACAATTTTCTTTGTTTTGATTGGACTTCTGCAATCTCATTAGCAATAGTTCGAGTTGATGAATCACGTATGGTTGAAGCCCTGTAAGTATTTAAATTATTGAAATTTGATCATTTATATTTCAATATTTCCATAAACACAATCATGATATACCAAAATTCACATGGAGCACAATCACAAAAAAAATACAATATGAATGCAAAAACAACAGAATAAACTAATTCTGCTTCCTTAAGTAGCACAGATTGATACATTCCTAGCGTCAGTGTTTAGGTGTCGCTTATTCAACCATCAATGGGTTTGACAAGATGGAACAAAAGAGAAACATATATAAAAAATAAAAATAACTTACAATACATTACTCTGTTTTGTTGAGAGATCGGAAGTAGATATTTGCGCCAAGAAGTTTTGACCTTCTGCTGCATTCTAAATTGATACATACAATGCTTTGAAAGTTTGAATGGTAGTGAAACATTTTTCGAGCATAAAGCAGGGTAATCAAATTAGCAGAATATCGGAATCAAAAATGTTTTGTTTGAAGGCCTTTTTGTTCAGCAAATAGGTTAAATGTTGAGATTGCCTTCTTCAACCCCATGGTGAATAAACCGCATCATAATTAACAAACACTATCACCACAAGATCATCCTCAGCAAAACAGCCCTAAGGGCCTCTTCCTGATACGGTCAGCCAATCAAGATATTACCTTTTAAAAATTTTGCTTAAAGACTTTTAATCAACTTATCCATTATGGTTATACTAATATTGCGATAGTGATACAAAGATTCTATTATTAACGGATGCAAATAATGTTGAAACTCCACAAAATAAAAAATGCATGGCACGAGGCTAGCTATCAGCATCCATTTTTTTTTGATGCAATCAACTAACCCAATATGGATACGGTGACGTGGATGCGTGTCATGTATCAGTGTTGGACAATATGTCCAAATATAGCTACAAACAATTTTAAAAACATTGAATTTATTAACAACAAATATTTTCAATATGAATCAATTAACTATATTATAGGCCTATTTACCAGATTTGACTTGTCTTCAGTGATATGAACTTGAACTGTGTTTAGTGTAGTTATACTTGTTTCTTGAGTAATATCATCTTCTAGGTAATAAAAAAAAGTACTTTAATCATTAAAATACAATTTTCACATCCAGTTCAGACATTTTTGCATTTGTTTAGGAAATGAAAAGATAAAATGGAAGCCCATTGCTTTCCAAACGTTACATGATATTTAATGAAAGATGCTCACAAGGAAGCCAAGCTGTGGAGTGGGGAGTAACTCACTCTTGCTAAAAATGAGATAACATATATAACATTATGATATTATTTAGCTTGTCTTCAGATATATGCACCCTTTTGAGACTGCAAAACAACCAACACTGCTATAAAATGTGAAGTAAAACCAATTCAGCTAACCGTTTTTTTATATAGGTCAATAATATCTGTCATTTCACATAAACGCACATTTATTAACATTTTACTATTAATTGGAGACAAAAACATGTGCCGGTATAATAAAATAATGGATTTTTTTTAGTGTTTATAATCTTGAAAAACTGCTATTCGTTCATGATAATCACAAAATGATGATTTTATCGAAGAAACAAGCAAAATATAAACAACAGACCTAGTGTAGGCATCTTAATTTTTGAGTTCGTAGAGCAGGGGTCGGCAAACTTTTAGTACTTACGGTAACATGCGGGTCGCATAAATTTCAACCTATAGATTGTTTATAGTATCGGTATAAACAATCGCCACATTAACGTCAGACCATAATTTTGAGAGATTTCGTAGCGCAAATCGGAGTTACCGAGTAATGTCAGGACACATGATAACAGGCTTTTCGTTATGATATAAAATTACAAATCCGTGCATAAATAATGATCAAATTTTATGCACTAAAAGTAAGATCGTTCGAGGCTCGCGAAAAATTTGTCAGTGGGCCGCAGTTTACTGACCCCTGCCATAGAGTTTTTACTAAGGAACCGTTAGAGACTGCAGCCCGTTCTGAAAGTGCACTAGGGAATTGTGTGTGCAATGAAAGAGTAACAAGACAGTTGTTTCAAGATTTTTGAAGCTCCTAATAGTAAGATCACAATATATCTAAAGCAAAGCTATACCAACTACAGGATTTTCTAAGATGTTTCTGTTCTTTTCAGATATCGGTAATGTGAGAAACACGGAATCATCGAATGACTGATGAGTGACATTTGTTAAGGTGGTTAACTCGTCGGTACCGGTAGTTGCTGTTGAAGACGTGTGCTGCAAAACACCATGATGAAAAGTTAAATACCTACAAATATATTATTGCAAACTATATATATTTATATAAATACATTTTAAATAAACGATCAACATTTTAAAGCTGTGTTGTTGCATTACAAAAAATAACGATTCCATGTAGCAGGTAATCCATCAGATTGATTGCCTCTTTCTTTATGTTGAATTTTGCTTCAAAATGTTTGCTCTAAACGAATTTGTGTACCTCGATTTAGCGCAATTGAACAATTTCATGCAATCATTCCGGGCCTTTTTATACAGTTTTCTGTTAATGCTACTAGGATTTCAACGAAATTCGTGGAAATCATTTGTTACTACTCCCCCCGCTGGACATTCTGGAGAAAACCATGGGAGGGATAAATTCATCGATCCCAAGGCGTATCCACTGCGATTTCGGACAGTACAGGTGCCAGATGGAAATGAAAAAATCTCATTCAAATTATAGACAAAAATGCGAACAAAATCCCATTCACAGCACTTATACTTATAAGAGATGCATGTGGTTTAAACAACTCTTTTCTCACAGAAAAGGTGGTTTTTAGGCTTAGCAGCAACATAGCATAACCGAGCTGTCAGAAGCATCGTGCAGACGTGTTTTGCATAACGATTAACTCTGAACTTGTAGGTTTCAGGTTATTTCTTGATAGAGCAGGAAGAGGATCAAATGAAAAGTCCAGAAAATAGTCACACTGCTCAAAATTTTGTAATCTGTGGCCCAAAGTAAAATTAATGAAAATGGTTATCATCAGCGAGATAAATTTGGTCATTTCATCGTCACCCTGCACCAGGCACTTGACTGCTTGAAATCTGGTCAGCTGGTCCTTTTCAGATTTGAACTAAAACTGTACCAGTACAATGCTTGCTCCTCTGGGTTCAGGATTGTGACTGAATTATTTTATTCTATGGAATAAATGAGTAGCCTAAATCTATTGCAAATTTCATCACAGTACAAATGGACCTACCATTATGTGCTATTTCCTCATTGACCCACCAATAACACCTCTCTCTGCTTTACTGGTATGAATTGACCATGATAAAAATTAATTGCCAAGCCCAAAACACATGCTGTACAAATTCAGAATTGACTAGCAACCATGGTACCGTAACTTACTCTTGTGCAGTGTTCAGTATTGGTGTCACTGTCACCATTTGATTTTATTTTTTTTTTTCAGTTTGTGTGGTCAACTTGCGCATTGTTACCGTACATGTTTATTGTTTTGAATCCTGTTTTTAGATTTTGCTTACTTCTTGGTTTTTCCATGTTCAGTGTTCTGGTATTTTGTTTGTTTCAACTTGTTTGTTGTGATACTATTCTCTGTACCGGTAAACATTACCCTATTAATCAGTATGCCAAACTTTTCCACACTGCGATAAAAGCAACAAATCTTACCGTACCCTTTTTGAGATGTTTACACTTTTCGATCTATCGTATTCAAGTGATTTCTCCTCAGCTGATTCGCATACATTCGGCAGACGCTGCGCTTGCTCGGACATTTTCGGAGGAAACACACGGATGGACTGTGAGAGGAGGAGGTATTTTAGGCCACGGGCAGCCTGCGGCAGGAGAGCGAAATAATCAGGTAACAGTCGAGGGGAAATGTAAATTTGGTGTATTTCGACTCGGAAATATTTGATTTCTATGAAAAACTAAAGTTTCCCCACGAAAACTGGAGCAGAGGGAGTTAAAACTATGCAGACCACTAAAGTTCATTTCATCATGGTCGATTAGTTTCCGATTAGGAAGTATCCAACCACGCAAACTTCTGCAGAATTTTTGTACTTAGATAACATAATGCTTTTATAACATATGAAAATGCAATAATGTATATTATTTTTATGATAATTCTATACTTCAGGTATAAATTCCGCTTGTTGAGAAGCATGTTGCTAGGCAATGTTCAAGCTAAACTCATCTGCAACAATAGAGCGCATCCAGAGGCACATGGCAGTGTTTAAAAGTTTCCTATACATGTTTGCAAAAGTGGCTTGCGGTATAAATCAATACATATATTTACTTATATATTTGGTACTCATCTTGGCCGTAAACAAGTCATTTTATTTTTAGGAAACGAGCACGTGGGCCGTTTGTGAACGGCATCTGCACTAGACTACGGGTACATAGAATAAATCACCAATTAAGTTACGTAAAAATTTAGTCAGTAAGTATTCAGCCTGATTAAATGAATAAATAGTTAAATTTCAAATAGATATATATCGCTTTATCTGTGTATACCCGTATAATTTTCTATGTTATGTTCTTGTAAATTTGCGTCTTTTCTTCATATTTATATTATTGTTTTTTCATTTATTTATTTATTCAAGGGTTTTTGCCGTACACCAGTGTTTTAGGTCGAAGGACCCTTATGTATTTTGTTCTTCTGTGTCTTTAAATTTTATTGAATATTACGAGGCTCATACATGCATATATATGATTTCCTTGGATTTTAGCAGTAGTATATAAAGATGCCGATACCAAAATTTTCGACGATACCGATACAAGTACCGATACCACCTTCGTAATTTATATTCCAATATCGATCCCGAATACTTTAAATACATTAAATATGTTAAAGACTCTTTTGTATCGACATACTTATGCCCTTGTTATAGATGCAACCACGCATGTGTGCGCATACGTACGTTTGCACCCTACTCTTGCATCCACTAGAGTGCAAACTTTCATGAATGGAAATATACTGAATCGATGCTGCGTGCAAGCATACATGTGTCCAAAGATTGCGTGCAAATGTTTGTGATTACACAACTAACGGGACACTTGATACCCTTTTCTTCATTAAAAGGAGCATATAGTCAAAAATATTGACAGTGGATTGATGAATTTTCTTTAATAAAACCCAAAGTGTAAATAAAATTGTTCACGCGAAGCATGCTCCGTTTTAATCATTTTTCAGAGCAGTGGAATGTGAGTTCTTTCCATTTATTATCAGTAATTAAAGCAGGGGTGACGAACCTGTTCGCTGTCGATGGCCACTCCTTAGTTACAGGCAAGGCTGGTAGTACGGTACGGTACGGTACGAAGTTCGGTACTGTACGATTGAATTTTCCGGTACGATAGTACGGTACGATTCATTTTTCAATTTTCGTACTTGGTACGGTACGGTACGAAGTTCGGTATTTATTTCGTACCGTACCGTACTCTTTTTCGTACCTTCGCATTACACTTTATTCTTCTCAAATGAATTCAAAATATAATTTTATTTAACATCTATGCCGTTTCATAACGGGGCTCTGATGATATAAATTGTGCCTATCAAAGAAGTTTTTAACTAAAGAGCAATTTTAAAATGATTAAAAGCGGCGCAGGTATGGTAATAAAAATGCAACTGATTAGTTCTTCTTCAGTTGATTAGATGAGCTATGTCGGATATCGGTTTTACTGCAGTGGCGTAAAACTTTGAGATTGCGTGGAATACATATAGGCCGCTGATTTATGATGTATTAATCTGAATGCATTTTTTCTGTAATAACGAAAGTTGTGATAGCCCAATTGAAATCGACAAGATAAACAGCATTCATAATACTAAAAATCACCGTGTCATCACGGTGCCCAAACATACCAACTACAATCGCGGATCCAGAAAAAAAAATTTAGGGGGGCACATTTTTTCCAACATGCAAACACAAGCTTTCAAATTTACAAAAGGATTAGGGTGCCGGAGGCGCGCACAATTTTTGTAAGAACAAAACAAAAATACATGTTTTATTATTGAAATAAACATTACCAGACAGGAAAATGTATCTGCGCGCCGGAAGCCCGCTGAAATTTTTGTAAAAATTGAATAAAAATTTTCACTTTAAAGGCTAAATGCCACGAAATATACAAAATTAATTTGGAAAAAATATTGCGCAACGCAGGCGCGCTAAAATTTTATAAAAATTAAATAAAAAACTCTCCCTCTCTGACCAACTATGCAACTAAGCTAACCAGTAACCACCGCTATTACCTTTTGTTTGTACTCTGACACGCAGAAGCATATTATCAGAGCAGAAACATCAGAATATAAAGATATATTTAGGCTGTTTTGAGTTGAATGTTAGCTGATGCCTACCTTAAATAGAAGATATATTTTGTAAAAAAAAACAGCCAAGTCAGAATATAGACAACGAGGCATGTCGGGAATACGTCTGTCTGGTATGAAAAAAATAAATAGCATTATTTATGTGATGTATTATTAATGTGAAGAGAACGTAAATTGCACCAGAAATACCAGATGCACAATGATAATGTTCTTATAACCATGCCTTCGAATAAGACCGCACGAAACTCATGTGTGGTACACAACGCACATTCTTTTGTCGAGAGAGAATTTCTTGTGACGACACAATGGTGCAAATATGCTAAATATTGGTGCATGCCAAATTTTTTCGCGAAAACTGTGCTCATCCTACCACCATTTATCACCACCGGTCTACCATTCTCATATTATACGCAATGTGAACAATGATATTGGCGTGACATATGCTTAATTACGCGCTTGTTTTTCTGTCCTGGATTTTAAACCAGATATCATAAAACTGCATCACTTTGTAAGATGTAAGATGTTGGTGACGTTTCTTGCAGTGGCCAGATCTTACAAATAAAGCTAATTTGGACATTGGTAGTTGGTACGGTACGAAATTCCTGCCCAGCGAATCGTACCGGTTTTCGTACTGGTACGAAATTTAGTACGATAAATGGAAAATATTAATGTACGAATATGATGTACGAAAAGAATAATATCGTACGGTACGGTACGGAAAATTTTCTAAAGGTACGGTACGAAGTTCGGTACGAAATTATTTTGCTGGTTCGAAGTACGATAAAAATTTCGTACCGTACCGTACTGCCACCCTTGGTTACAGGTTAGTGAGCGGGCCGCACAACTTATAAGTTATATTAGTATATAGGTTTTTTAGGAAACATTAAAGATAGTTTATCAACGGTAACGAACAACAAACAAAAGCAATAAGAAGCCCATGCGAATCATACAGTTGAAGCTATTTAATGAAGCATTGAAGGATAAAATAATAAAAAAATAACAAAGAACCATTTAATGAATTTTAGGCTTAGTGAGATTTTTGGATTTTTTTTTTTATTTTTTTTTTGACGAAACATTCAATATTAGGTCGAACAGACGATTTGGCATTTGAGAGCGAAAGCTCTCAAGTTTGGAAATTCTTCCTTTGATAAACATACTCGATAAAATTCACACAACGGCTTGTTCAGATAAATCGCTCTTAGCGTGTTATCACTATGTAGTTTTATGAGTTCAAGCTGGAGCTCAGAGGGCACAGAAGCAGATGTAACATTGTGGAGGGTAGAAAAGACATCAAGTTCCAGTTGTTTGCTTTTGATATCCCGAAATCTCGAATTAAAGCTGTCCAAAAGACTTGAACATTTCAAAGCATACTGAATACATGAAGTTGGATGGTGATTTTTTAATGTGGGAAAATGCGTGCAATTGCTATCTTTCAACTGATTTTCCCAAAGACTCAGCATTGACATAAAAGATTTAATCTTGGAAAACATCGAGTGCAACAGTTGATTTGGCCCTTGAAGTTGTACATTTAAGTCGTTTGAATACTTCATGAAATCTACCATAAATCCTGAATCGCACAACCAGTTTTCATCTTCTCGCTCAGTCAGAGGACACTTTTTTAAATTTCTAAACCCAATATTTTCTGGTAGAAGAGAATAGAGGCGGCTGAGCATATTACCACAACTTGTACAACGTACAGCACAAAAATAAAGGAGCTCAGCATAGTCAGCATCAAAGTCTTTGAGAACTTGCTTGAATATGCGGTTGTTTAGAACTCTTTTTTTAATGCAGTTCGTAACTACCGATATCACATGATCAAACTTCACCGATCTTGCACAAAGGCTTTGCTGGTGACTGATACAATAAAAAAATACCAATCCATCATGTCTAATTCCTTTTGCATCCATTTCCTTCTTCAACAATGATACCAACCCTTTATGTTTCCCAGCCATAGCTGGTACGCCATCAGTAGCAACACCACGCAGGTTATCTAATGGCAGGCTGAACTTGCCTAAGGCTTGGAGAAGCTTCTGTAGCAGATCCTCTCCGCGAGTAGTTCCGTGTATCGATTCGAGAGATAACAAGTTCTCTTCAATATGGTAATCTGATGTTACCCCCCGAAAAAATATCGCCAGCTGCGCAGTGTTCTTGATGTCCGTTATTTCATCGAGACACACGGCGAAGTTAACGAACTTTCAGTTCTTTTTTTTGAGATTATCTTCAATATCTTGACCCATTTCTTGTTTGCGTTCACGAACAGTGGGCTGGGACAAACTCAACTTTTGGAACAAATGAACCGACTTAGCAGTCAATTTTTCAGCTGCTTTTACAAGTATTTCCTTTGGCCCATGCCCCATTGTCATATGGCTCAGCTTTTTAGCGATCATTTCTGATACTTCATAACTTACAGTGAGCACATCATCATTTGTACCGCAAAAGAAAGTCATGACACTTTGCTGAGCATGCAAATCTTTCTTTAGTTCTTTTCACGTCATTTTTTCGAGTTCCCCATCAAAGTTTTTCTAACTCAGGGTAGTTGGTCTCGTAGTGGCGTTTTAAATTTTCTTTCTTCATGACTGCTAATTCCCTTTTGCACTTTAAACAAAATGGTTTTTCTTTTTCCTTGATAAAGAAAAACATATCAGTCCATTCCTCTTGAAATACCCTTTTTCATCTGCAATCTTTCTTTTCTTTGCCGAAGACATCGAAATTTATCTTTAAATCTGTAAAATTAGCACGCATACGCTGCCGCTTTATTCAGCCCACCAAACATTTGCGTTAAATCATGCGAGTTAAGCGCCTTTTCCCCCTTTATGACGTAAAAGATCGCGCAAAGGTTTTGCGTATCGGCGGTATCGGTGATGAAAATTTTCCGATGCCAGTATCGTTACCGATACTTCAAAAATCACCGATACTTGCCGATACCGATTCCGATACATCGGCCCATCTCTATTATGCATTGCTTGAATTAATATCGTGACAAGTGAACTTTTTGATTTTTGAAACTATTTTGTTCTTGGTCCAGAAATTTGTGTGCTGTAAGACATCTTTTAAATCATGCATGGGTACTCATGGTAGAGCAGGGATGACAGTGGTTATCGTGGTCAAGCTAAAGCCTTCGTGGTACTGCGTACACAGTTCTAATTATTATTAATATCATTAGGGCTTTTGCTACAGCGAAAGTCTTATTGAAATTCTACTCTGTTTTTCGTATTATTATTATTATGCTGTTTGGCTCTAGCATCAAAGCTGCAACATCTGGCGAAAAAGTCTGGTTTCATATTTTTCATCTAAGCTTTCAAGTCTCTTTGATCTGGGTTTTTAGATTTTCCATCAAAAAATCAGCAAAAATGAAATGGATAAGGTTTTTGCTGAACAAGCTTTGGGAATGGGATTTATATCTTAGATCATAGTGTCAAATACAATGAAAAAGTCAGATTCTTGTTTTACTTTTCTTTTTTAGAATACATTGGCTCAAAACTGGCTGACGTAAGAGCTATTTTATTTTGTTTTAAGTCTATCACAGAAAAAGAGAATCAGTGGAGCCAGTTTCTGTGACCGTTTTGTCATAGAAACTCCATAGCAATTTGGTTTGCTGATGTGATTACAGAGCTCAAATTCTTGTTGGTCATCTCAACATGTATGATCCATTTATATTTTCAAGACTTCACATCGTGCCTGTCTGATACACGGAAAAGCAACAGTTAGTCCATGATGCATATATGATATCTTTGGCAAGCTTTGTCACTTTGTTAGTCTGTTGGAATCTTGGTCCAGAATTCCATGTGCTGTGAGACATATCCTAGAGCAGGTATGAGTACTTCTGGAAGATCTAATCATAACCTTGTTTAGCATGGTCAGGCGAAAGTCTTTGTCGTAATGTGTACACAGTTCTAGTTAAAGCTTTCGCTCTGAGGCCAAAGTCGTATTAAAATTCTACGTTTATTATTATTGTTAAACAGGTTAGAATTATCCAATTGCAATTTCAAGATTGGGTAGAGCAAAAAGCGTGTAATATTAATTATTCAATTGCACTTTCGAGACTCCACATCATGTCTGAGCCATACATGACCTATACTTAGACCATTTGATAAATCGAAAAGAGTGTAAATATATGCTGTGAAACTGAGTGAATATGTGCTCTGAAACTGATTTGACATGGTCCTGGCATAAATAAACCACTTGAAATTTCAAGACTCCCTATTATGTCCGTCCCCTGCATAACCCATGCATATATCATTGATATGATCAAACTGATTGACATAAATGATCCAAGTGTTAGTTGAGACCTCCACATCTTGTTTGTCACTTATATGACCCACACATATATCATTGATTCGATGAGAAAGCATTCGAATTTGTGATTTAGATTGATTTAACACAGTCCCGAAATGACTGCTCCATTCATAACATGCATGCACCGTGCATGGCTTATAAATATGCCATTGGTTTGATCTAAAGCCTGGGAAAATAAGTTTGAGACTGATTTGGTACAGTGCATGATGTATATATGATTTCTTTGGATTATAGCGGTAGTATGTATTAATATCATGACAAGGGAACTTTGGTTTTTGCATAACTTTGTTTGTCAGCTAGAATCTTGGCTCAGAAGTCTGTGTGCTGTGAGACATCTTTCAGATCACGCATGCGTACTCATGGAAGATCCAGTGATGACAGTGTTTATCATGGTCAGGCGAAAGCCCTCGTAGTACTGTGTACACAGTTCTAGTTATTACTCAATATTATACTCTAAACTTTACTGTAAACTTACCGAACAGAAAAAAAAACTTAAAAAATTGGCAAAATATTTCAATATTATCGCTTCATAAGCTAACAGCTAAACCAACAACTGGAAAACTACTCAGTGGAAGCACTTCCATTTCATGTATCTTGACTTATTTGTAGTAAGTGAAAGAAACGGATAAAATTGTTTACGAATTGATTTCAAAACAAAACCTTTCGATTCAGAGCTACTTCATTCAACATATAAAACTATATTATAAAAACAACATGGGCCGAATCAGGAGTTACGCTTTCTAACATTTTATTTGCGGTTCCTGGTAAAGATGAGCAATTGTAATTTATTCCAATAGTTATTTTCAACATCTTTGCATGTATAAAATCCTTTATGCATATTCAAAATACGGCGATATAAAAAGTTTTGGATTTCCACCGATTAATTTCATTTAATTTCAAAGACCATTCTTTCTTGGTCATTCGCTAAAGTCACTCACTTGAGTCATCCTGAGCACATTATAAGCACCAACCTTTCGTTAATTAATCGTGACAATATAGCGAATGAAACTCGAATTTCCCTTTCTGGTATTCCTCTTGAAATCTTCACATATTCGTTTTGTTGAACTCACGATTTCTAAGTATTTGAGTTGGAATGACTGTGTCACTAGTATTGCAGAAAATACCTCAAGAAATGTCGGTTATTTATCTTTCATCCGAAATCATACTTCATTTGTATAAGTCTCTTATCCGAACGTGCTTGGAATATTGTTGTCACATCTGGAGCGGCACTGCACTGTTTTGAATATGCTTGATCGTAATCAGGTATGCAAATCATGTGCGATCAATATGATTGACCCTAAACTTCCCTCCGGTGCGCAAAGATTATCACATCGTGTCAATGTTGCCCCACTTTATTGGAATTTGTTCAAGAAAGCTTTCTGCTCTTGTTCCTCAGAATAAAATTTTCAACCGGTCCACCCGATTAGCTTGCAATTCACACCTTTTACTGTGGGGATTCCACAATGTCACAAACAGTTTTTTGCAAGACTCTCTAAACTTTGGAATTCCTTACCTTCTCACTGCTTTCCTGATCGTGTTGATCTGCATAGCTTTAAAACTGTCGTCTGCCATGGATGGGGGTTCTTTAGTTCATATTCCTGCATTTTATGTAACTTTTTGGGTAGCAGGGTATTAAATCACTTGCACCGCCTGTTTTTGTGTGCACCACTTACAGCAATCAAAGCCCTTTCACCGCTCGCACCACTAGTTTTTGTGTGCTCCACCTGTACCGCTTGTTTTGTGTGCACCATTCGCTTTTGTCTGTACCATTTCCACCTCTACATTTTAAAGTCATCCCCACTTGCACCACTTGCAATTGTATCTTTTAGAGTCATTCCTAATTTTTTGTGTCATCCATTCGTTTTTGTGTGTACCACTTGCACCTGTACATTTTGGAGTTATCCATCATATAAACACGGATACAAAAGGTCTGGTCAATAAATCGTTAGTCAATGAACCGCTATGAAACAATCTGGCGCTAGATGAAAAAAGGTTTTTCATTATTTTTTGTTATTTATTCCAGGCTTCACAGTCCACGGCAAACAAGGAAAATGAAATAATACAGGGAACGATACTGAACGAACTGAAAAATATTAAGAAATGTAGAGTTCTATATATTAAAAAGACTGATTATTCAAACCGTATACCCTAATATAGGCGTTTTTGAAAATCTCAAGATTGGTTTATAATCATTACCATTCAATTTTAAATAGTCGATAGCTTGTAGCAAATTTAAGAAACCCATTGGTAAAAAGTGCACTTTGAGAAGCAAGTTATTACTACGCAGACAACGGACAAATTAATATTTTGCGAACCAGGGCATCGCAGGAAGACGCATTTCCCTGCCTTGAATCGTGCCTGCCACTAATGAATCTAGGAATACCATGTATAAATCTGAAAGCAATATTGTAAGATGCACGAACTTTGTATAAATATTAAAACCTAATCGTTAAAATCTAATCGAACATGTTGAAATTTATTTTATTTTGAAAATTTTCATCAACATGTTAAGAAAAAATAGTCCATATTTTAACATGAATTTTTAATACAAAATCAATTTCTAAAGGTTTGAAATGAAAAAATCTGAAATGCCATTGGGAATTTTTTTAAGGCTTTTCGCACCAAAGCGAAATTGAAATTCTACCTTTTTTATTATTATGTTATTTGGCTTTAGCAATCTCATCGAACATGTTAATATTTTTCATATTTCAGAAATTTTCATCAATATATTGAGAAAAAGTAGTCCATATTTTAACATGAATTTTTATTATAACATCAATTTCCAAAAGATTTGAAATGAAAAAATCTGAAATGCTATTGGGAATTTTTTTAAGGCTTTCGCTCAAAAGCGATACGAAAATCTACAAAATCTGGGGATCTAAAATCTTAGTCAAAAGGTCTGCGTAGATGAAAACTTTCTGCTTCATATTTTTAATCCAATACTCTCTGTTCCATGATTCCAGATTTTCCGTGAAAATTCATTGAAATTTTTTTAGAAATGCTAAAGAATGTTGCCTAGAAGATTTACCCGTGTTCTTAGTGTCTCAAATGATAGTCAATAAATCAATGAAAAACTTTTAGCGCACTTTTTGCACTTAGCTCTTTGTTTTTCAAATATAACCTCTTAAAATTGGCTTTCTTGACATCAAAATCTCAGCCTTGACGCCATATTCCAGTTCCCGTCTTCTGTGAGCGTGCGAGAAGTCGGATTTAGCACTATAATTTGGGAAATTTATTGAAAAATTCTCTTATATCAGGATTTTAAAGACTTTGTTAATGTTTGGTGATTTCAAAAAAATATTTATTAAAATCCCCGTTCAATAATTTTAAGACTGAACATCCTGTCTGTTCCATGTATGACCCATACATATATCAGCAGATCAAAAAGAGTGTAATATATTCTGAATACTCCGGAACTGATTTGTCATGGTCCTGAGATGAATAACCCAAATAAAATTCCAATACTCTATGCCTTGTCTTTCTCATACATGGCCCATACATATATCCTTGGATATTGGATAGATCAAGAAGAGTCCTGTCATAAATAATTTAATTGAAATTTGAAGACTACATTTCAAGTCTGTCTCCTGCATGATCCATGTATATATATATCATTGATTTAATCAAATAGCGTCTATGCTTATAAATTAATTGGAAGTCGACATCAATGATCCAAGTGCATTTTACCCCTTGACATTTTGTTTGTCCCTTACAAGCTCACATGACCAATACATATATTATTGATTCGATGAAAAACTTTCAAAGGTGTGCTTAAGACTGATTTGACAAAGTCCTGAAATGACTGATCCAATCTTAATTTAAAGACATCACATCCTGCCTGTCATTGATTTGACCAAAAAGCGTGTAAAGATATGATTTGAGACTGATTTGATACAGTCCATGATGTATGCATGATTTCTTTGGATTATTGGGACAGTATGCATGTCAAGTGAAATTCGATTTTTGGACTTTGTTGTCAGCTAGAAGTCATGTGTGCTATGCCTGTGAGACATCTTTCAAACTTTAAAGCATGTATAGAAGTCATGGAGTACGGGTCTACCCCACTGTTCCATGATGTATATCTTCTGATCCTAACCCCGAACCAGAAATGGGACAATACGACGTATTTGAACCTAATCACTAGGCAGAATATATGTATTTTTATTCACCAAATCAACTCTTATTTCTACACAAATACAGGCGTGATTATTCGCCTGAAGCAAAATCGTGATATATAAAAAAAATAATATAAAACAATATATATGCATTAATAGTCAAAAAACTTATTCTGTCACATATTAATCAACTATGAATCTCGCCTTATTGACTCGATCATACTTGATTACAAACTTGATACTCACTAGGAATTGTTCGACTGATAAAATAATAAAAGAAAATATTCTTAGCATACATTTCATGTGTGGGCACAAGATAATACAATCACACGTCATAAGAAAAAGGGAATTGTTTAAGTTTTCATTATAAATTTTAATTTGGTTGTTTTTGAAATAATTTGCCATGCGTTTCCAACGTGATACTTATTAATCTTAATTCTTCAAATTTAACTTGACAAAACTTGTTAAAGCTAGATGACGCATGTAACCACTTGACCCTTACTCTGCCCTATCGGTTTGAACATCCTCATTATATCGCGATGTTCTTGGTACCGCTTTCTTAAAGTATAATTTAGTAGCTAAATGTCCTATATAATTCCTTGGAATTGACGATTTGATTACAAAATCTTGCCCATTCTCGTGAGAACAAAAAAAAATTGTACATCTAAGAAAAACAAGAAATTGATGTTTTTAACATATTCATATGTTATTCACTAAACATGTCTGATGTATGAGTACTCGCGCATTCAGCGATATTTGTCGTGGGCGACGGTGAAGCCACGTAACAATTCTTTTTCTCTTTAATTACCTCTAACAAAACGCAGGAAGTACTTTAGAACATTCTGGAAGACAGACCTGACAGTTTCACGGTGAATGCAAACATCTAAGAACTCTGAACATAGCACTATGAATATGTTCTCTGTAGGTGTGACGTAACAATATACGTCCACCAGCTGTTTATCACAAATATCTCAGCTGATCGATGACACGACAGAGCAAAGCGTTTCCTTGGTCGTGCGTTTGTGTCCGGAATCAGCTGCGAAGATAGGACATAACGTAATGTACGTAATTTGTGACAAAAATGTGTAACGGGACTTCATCGCATACTTGGATCTTTGGGTATGGATCTCTGTTATGGAAAGCTGATTTTCCTTATGTAGAAAAAGTTATTGGGTATATAGAAGGCTTCGAAAGAAAATTCTGGCAGAGCAGCGAAGATCATCGAGGAGTCCCCGACGATGTGAGTAAACTTAACAGTTAAGTTAATCCTACATATATGAAATGCTTTCGAAATTCGAGTTGTATGCGTATCCTAGGATATCAAGGAATTTTTTTATTCTGTGGTAGAGGAAAGCCGAAAATATGGCTTAACCACAACCTCTTGAGTATGACAAATACAGAAAAATGCGGTAATAAAACAGAAAAATATTGGGACAGAATAAACAAAAACACAAGTGTAAAACCCAAAAGACAATTGAAATAGATCTAACGGACCAAAAATGACAAAGTTGCTGAAAACAAAGCAAAATTTACTGGAAAACCGGGCGACTTCGATAATGTGTGTGACTATGATAAAAAGTCTCGTGATTGGACTTTTCTGCAATAAAAATATTTTTAATTTGCCCACCTTTTGTGTCATATTTTACAACTTATTCACCATATTCCAGACAGAATTCCAGTCTCATAACGTTACCGTTAGTTGTCATACCAGTATGAAAATAACGCTCTCATCAGTGGTGCAAAAATCTTGGGAGGCAGATAAAAAATAATATTGAAATTTTTTTCGTTTTAAACCCACGCATTGAAGGCGCGCAAAAATTATTTGTTGCTTTTGTTGCAAAAATATACCATTTTGGGGGGCAAACACTGTGAGATGTTTTTATTAAAATTACAAAATCTTTGTGGTAGGGCCATATCCCTTCCTTCAAAAACCTTGGGGGACATATCTCCCTCCTGTCCCCCACTGCCGCATGCACTTTGACCACACTTAATGCTTTCCTTGATTAAATTTCATGTTTAATAAAAGAACCTAAAAATATGGAAGTATACTTTTAAAAATATTAAATTCATATATGGCAACAAATGCTATCAAATATGATGATAAACTATTTTGTATCTAATCTTATCAAAGTATATAAAAAAGAGCCACATTCCTGCATTTATTAACCTGAAAAGCACTCACAACTCCATAATTTTTGTTTACAAGCTCAGGAGATGCACAGTATTAGTATTGAAAAACAAGTACCCGTTTATGAAAAGTAGATTTTTTTGTTGGCTGGAAATGAGGAAATACCTTTCAAAGTTCCTGGTTTTATGGTACCTTACGATTTGTTCTAGTAACTTTTGACCATAGGGTCGTACTATCCGTATACCCAGATACCTGTAGCTTTTTTGCCTCTCCGATATGTCGGATAATTTTTCTCACTTTATAAACCTGTATACAAAAGAACCACAGTTTGTTATGGGGGTTCGTATGGATAACAATTGGATATTATGACATAAATGGATATTTTTGGAGGTATTTGCTTCTTACAAGATTTATAATACTTCTTTATACTGATAGTTGAAACCAATCACAGTTTGTTGCATGAAAAATTTTATCTTGCCCTGGGAAAGCAAAATTTTATATTATAGTCAATGTAATGTGTTAAAAAAAAGAATACTTTTGGAATCTTTTCATAGAAATTCATTGTAAGCAAGGCCAAAAGCAGTGTGCAAAAGGAAACAATCAACGACCACCTAATTGCAAGGAGCTTCTACAACAGTAGCTGCACTCTAATTCCAAACAGGGCTAGATCATTGGAATGAGTGTTATCTGCCCTGAACTATGATAAATCATCCACCACATCTGTTAACTTTTAATGGCTTCTTACGATACGCTGGAAATACATTTCATGAACTGCCAATATTACTTGTAAATATTCATTCTTTTTCATGATTTGTTCAACTTAAATTTCACTGGCGCCAATCTTGAGACTATTTCTTTATTGCCGATGGTTAGTTGTTGTGCTCGCTATATAACACTATTTTGCCATTTGAATGTCGGTTGGCTTCAATGACCAAGATCTATCTTTTTTCCTCGCAATATGTTATTTTACTCTGAGTGACTACAACTTTGATATCACATATCTTGAATAAGATTTTCAGCTTCAGGATTATCAGCACTGCTGCCAAAACAGAATTGTTGATACTTTGGAAGACTTTGTCTTAATATTCAGCTGATTATTGATCATCTTAAAAGTGGATGCTATTCTTGTCAATTATGCATTATCATCTTTGTAATTTATATTCAGCCAGGTAGAGTAGCAACATTGATTGAGAAAGAAGATGGTGCAGTTTGGGGAGCAGCATACAAGCTACCTTGTGATAAAACAACTGAAGTATTACGACATCTTGATTTCAGAGAGAGGGGCGGTTATAAGACTATGAAAACAACATTCCACCCGAGAGACAAAACTTTGTCACCTATGGAGCTGTTAATTTACATAGGAACTCCAGATAACCCCAATTTCATTGGGCCAGAGACCCTGCATCAGATATCAGAAATTATAGTGAGGGCTGTCGGCCGTAGTGGACCAAATGTAGAATATCTGTTGAAATTAGCAGAATTTGTGAAAACCCACATACCTGAAGATAATGACAGTCATTTATTTGGTCTCGAACAACTTGTTCGCAAAAGAATGATAATGCAAACTGACTCTATCAAAGCCTAACAATTTTGTCATTGCAGATAACATACCAGTACTGAATATATTCGTGTCTAATAAATATATCCACACCCTATGTTGATGCTTGTAATTTCAAATGACTATTTCACTGATTCCAAATTCACATGTTTTTGTACATGGCGACCAAAGTTTTATTCTGGAGAAGATTTGAAGTTTTTACTTTGTACGGCAATCAAAAAGTGTTGTCAAAACATGTTTTTTCAAGTATGGGTCGCAACTCACAACATCGTGGTGTGAAACAAATTAAACATATACTGAAATCATCATAAATAAGATTTTCAACTTCATTTAAGCCTAAATTCGCTTTCATTATGATTTTACTGTGTAATAAATAAACTGACTATATTAAAAAATGCAAATAAATTTTTATATTATTTATTAAATTGTTCACACAACTGAAACTAAACTTTTTTATTGCACTAACACAATGAGCAATAGAAAACACAAAAAAACTGTACTTGGTACATACATGCTCCCTTTATGTTATCAAGACAAAATATGTTTCTATGTAGGAAATTGTTTCCAAGTGCAGTACAGTAACTTATTTGCGAGTTCCTGGTATTGCAGGGCAGGTCGCTTCTGCTTCCTGTTCCATGTATGAGATTTTGCTAAACATTTAAGTTTCAATGATATTTATCTGAATTATGAATATAAAAAGTTATTATATTAAATTATATTATTTTGTTATTATTGAAAGAATTATATTTCATCCTCAAAATTGTATTTTAAAATTACCTAGGCTGTTCTATATTGTATATAACAGCTACCCAACTTTAAAAGTTATGGTTTATCAAGTGATACTTGCGTTTTTCAATTAAATTGTTTCTATTGAGAAATTAATATGACATAGTTTACATTCATTTTTGGTCTGTTTGTTATCTGCATTCTATTATGTTAGTTTTTACAATGAAAAGTGGAAGTTTTCTTTACATCAACAACCAATCAGAGAAGATTTTGTAATTCTATTTTGCAGGGCAATTGAAATAGTGTCAAAACATGTTTTTCTTGTATGGGTCTCAACTACCGGCATCGTGATCTGAAGCAAATTAAACATACCAGTAACCTGAAATTGTCATAAAAAGATTTTTAACTTATTTCTCCTACTCTGTTCTACTACTGTTTTATATATAGTATGACTAGGGTGCTTGAACTAACACGGCATTGTGGGTGAGCAATTAATCAATTTTTTAATTCTTAATTCAGTAAATATTACAACACCGTGAGCTTTACCAGAAAAGGCACTAAATTTTATATACCAGTAAGCATGTGCTTGTGTGAGGTAAATTTTTCATGTTGGCTTTTTAAGTACATGAAAGATACAAAGTTTGGGCTAAATTGAACATGACAAAAACTTACCGCAATATCCCAATTAGAATGAAAAATTTTCTGCTGGACGCAAATTTCACGGAATATATTAAATAAGAACATATAAATATCTTGTATATATCATTATGTATTAATTTTAGAACATTCATGTCTCCGACCATCATTTTTGATGAGCTTCTAAAGCCTCGAAAGACAGAAGGCAGTTGCCAGTTTGTCTGTGGCGTCCCTAGATACAATATCGAATGTGTAGGTTTTAACTGTGTGAACTGTGTTGCTATCTGCCATGACTATTTTGTTTCCTTAATCGTATGCATCATTTAAAATTGAATTCATTTACATTGTGCCAGCATAAATCATGATTTTTTCCATGTAATAAGCTTTCCTTATGCAAAATGCAAATATTTTTATATTTATTCAATTTTTGAACTCAAACTGTACTTTTCTATCAGCACTAACACAATTTGCAGATGTGTTATAGAGAACCCAGAATAAATTTTACTTGATGGATATATGATGGGTATGTTCTGGCAAATATGTGTCCACGACTCACTCGTGACTAGGGTTGCACTATCCGGATATTTGTAGGAATCTTGCAGATCTAGGTAAATTTTTTTTCCCTATTTAGCCCGACAATATAAACACCTCCGTTTCTCTACGTGATCTGGAATTTCTGTACATAAAAATTGTATATTTCTGTATGAATAACTGATTTTGTAGCTATTTGCTCCTTGCAAGACTCTTACACTTTTTCGAAATTTACAATTGGGAACCTTGTTTCCAAATGCAGTACTGTAACTTATTTTCAAGTTTCTGAAACTGCATGGCTGGTCTCTGGTTCCCATGTTTCTTTCTTCTGCGGGATAAAATTGTTATCCTATTGTAAAGCATTCAATTTCCAAACTAGTTCGGTTCTGTAAGTAAATATCACTAAATGTTAAGTTACAGGAATATTTTTCTGAATTATGATTGTAAAAAAGTTCCAACTACATTGCATCTTCAGAATTGTACTTTACCATACTTGAATATTTTCAATCGAATCCATTATTTCTAAGAAAATAAGTTAATGCGGCATAGTTTATATTCAAACCTATTTTGGTGTTTATTTATAACATATATTTATAAAAGTTTGTATATTTTCTTTCTGTTTTACGTTTATAGACGTTGGTGTTAAGACCAGAAGCTATACACCCTACCCATCTTAGGAAAAACGAGATTTGTTGAAGTCAAAGATTTTTTTCCCAGTGGAGTGATTTAGACAGAAAAGCATCTTATCTGCATAAAAAAACAGCAAATGAAACTAAGCATGTCATGTACAATACAAGCGAACCCATAACCATATTTGCAGCAAACGAAATTCCCCCGCTCCTGACCATATAGTACGAGTAGAATGGTCCAGGTGGGGAATGAATGGTGTTCCTGCACAGTGGATCGCTAGATGAAACTTTAAACCCCAAGTCCGACTTGGTTCTAGACTGCAAGACAGGATTTCATTTTATCCCGCGGGGAGGAAAGCCGACAATTAAGCCTAATCATATGGCGAACCACGGCCTTTTGTGCAAATGCCAGTTCCGAATGGAGGTAAACGTTTTCGCTTCGTCATATGGCTTGGTGTATGTAGCCCGAATCGCATTCCCAGCGCTTTTACCGATTGAGCTAACCAGACACACACGAGAGGTCGTGTTTCGCCTTATGGTTGGTCCGTATTTTAGGCTTTCCTTTTCTTGGAGCAGAAATGAAACCATATTCTAATAATGGTAATATTGTTGGACGATTGTATAGATATAACTATGTAAAAAAAGGCGCTGGCTTTTTTTGCAATATAATCAGGTAAATTCTTTTTACATAATATTTCATCGATGGTACCCCCAAATCTGTAGCATCATCGTTAATAAACTCGGTTAATTAATTCTTGACTGCAAAACCTTCTGTTGCTATGTCCACAATCGAGGCTGGGGGTATAGGTTCTTTAATGTGTTGCTATATAATCGAACTGTAAAAAACAGCAAACAATTTACAATCATATTATTGGAGTTTTTGGATAGAAAATCAGGTGTCACTTCTGTTTAAGCAACACATAAGTTTCCTGCGCGTCGATGAGCGGAGCACGCTTTTGAATGACAAGTAAGGCGAAATAATTTCAACATTTGTATATATATGTATTAGGACATTCATTCAGATGAGAGATGGGGAGTTTTCATATTCGGTGCATTTGTGCGCTATCGCAGGGAAGTGCATTATTAGGCTTGATCTTTTTCTTTACTCGTAGCATTGTTGTTTCCGATTCCATCAATAACTCGAAATGAACATTTATTGGTTCATGAACATTTATGAGTGGTATTCTTTTTTTAAGATATTAACATTAAGTAAGGTATATCCCTTCAGGTTAAAATGGAATACGTAAACAGTTTGACCTTCCAACTAAATAATTACATTGACGCCGTGGGCATGTAAACATGTCACGTATACCCCATTGTCCAACTCCGCGCCTCGTTGCTGCAATTGTTATTAGGTTTAAAAAAGTTAGTGCTAGCCGATCCATATCACTCCATATTTTTTCCTTTGCAGAATTATCGAGTTTACTTAACATTGCAAGTTCACCCAACTAGAACGTTCTGTGACGCTGACGATGAGATTTCGATCAAGCGTATTGGCGATATCTAAGATATGAGCTTCTAAACGTATTTTTTCTGGCAGTGGGACTAGTGCTTAGAGAGATGTGCGGTATTCAACCAAGTTACGTGTACGCTACAATAGAGTAGGACCTAAGCATAGTATCGCTTTAAGGATATGACATTCGAATTGGCTTTGAATATCTGTATTCTCAAATTATTTTGTTTTGCGGTTATTATAACAAATATACTTGTATCTGTAAATGCTCGTTCTCAGGAAAGGTCGGTTGCTAATGTTGAAAAACCCGCCTGATCGCAGTATCTTCCTTGACATATATATATATTGCGACCCCGAAATTTGGGTAAAAATGATCTTTATTCTGTCCTTACACTCGAGCGAAATTTTGCTTTCCAGGCTTGTTTGGATAGGAACAACTTTTGATTTTTTTCCCTTGAACCAATTCTCTGCTTGTACCGGGCATTGCGATAGGTAAAATTTAAGGCCACAATGCACGTAAAGTTGTCTTACCGATGTGTTGCATTAGGTTTCGGGTAATAAAATAAAAACGGCAATAAACGCCTGTATTGCTTTGCGTTTATTGTAAACCGCTCTGTTTCATTGGAAACAGGGAAGGACTGCAAAACGCAAGGGTGAAATAAAACAAACCAAGAACAAACGCAACCCACGCAAAAGTGTAGTGCGGCCTTTATAGGGAGTTCCCACAATGCATTTACATCCAGATGAGCTAAATTCACAATTTCAAACGTCGAGATTATTTATGGTTCATTTGTTTCAACAATTCTGATTAGGAAACTTCGACATTGATGCATTTTAAGTTGTCGCAATCGCTAACCGCAAACGCATTATTATTCATACACTTTGATGTTTTATATAAATTTGACAACATTTGTATATATATGTATTAGGACATTCATTCAGATGAGAGATGGGGAGTTTTTATATTCGGTGCATTTGTGCGCTATCGCAGGGAAGTGCATTATTATTTTAGGCGTACTTGATAGTGTTACCACATTAGAATTGGGTTTGAATATTCTACAAAATGATTTGGGTTTGATAATTTTGCACCACATATATACCTATACCTATAACACAGGTGTGATACCAAATTGGGCTAAAAAAATTGGATTTATTTACACACACACACATAGGGCTTGTTGTACCAATCTGCTAAACCAGTAATATAGCGCCTCGCCTTCTGAACCGATATATAATGGTTCATTGAATTGTTTGTTTGGCTACAACGCCCGAACCGAACCAATTAACGCACAAACCAAACGTTGTCGAGGTTTTTTGTATTTATTTTTTTTTTGTTTTTTTCGAAAAAAAAATATTTTTTTTTCCATAGAAGTAAAATGAAGGATGATAACAATGGGCCACCATAGATTAGATCTGATATTCGGAAATTATTTTACATTGCAATATATCTGGCAAAAGATATTGAGATGCGAGAAAAAATTTTCGTTGGAACTGTATTTGGTACCTTAGTGAAAGTGGTTCTGAGAGCGAAATCTTTCAATATATTCGAATCAGTTTGTCTGCATTTATGATTGTTATGGCTTGATCTTTTTCTTTACTCGTAGCATTGTTGTTTCCGATTCCATCAATAACTCGAAATGAACATTTATTGGTTCATGAACATTTATGAGTGGTATTCTTTTTTTTAAGATATTAACATTAAGTAAGGTATATCCCTTCTGATTAAAATGGAATACGTAAACAGTTTGATCTTCCAACTAAATAATTACATTGGCGCCGTGGGCATGTAAACATGTCACGTATACCCCATTGTCCAACTTCGCGCCTCGTTGCTGCAATTGTTATTAGGTTTAAAAAAGTCAGTGCTAGCCGATCCATATCACTCCATATTTTTTCTTCTGCAGAATTATCGAGTTTACTTAACATTGCAAGTTCACCCAACTAGAACGTTCTGTGACGCTGACGATGAGATTTCGATCAAGCGTATTGGCGATATCTAAGATATGAGCTTCTAAACGTATTTTTTCTGGCAGTGGGACTAGTGATTAGAGAGATGTGCGGTATTCAACCAAGTTACGTGTACGCTACAATAGAGTAGGACCTAAGCATAGTATCGCTTTAAGAATATGACATTCGAACTGGCTTTGGATATCTTTACTTTCAAATTATTTTGTTTTTCGGTTATTAGCACAAATATACTTGTAACTGTAAATGCTCGTTCTCAGGAAAGGTCGGTTGCTAATGTTGAAAAACCCGCCTGGTCGCAGTATCTTCCTTGACATATATATATATATATATATATATATATATACATCTATTTGCTGTACTTGGCGTACATGATATTTTTTTCTTCATTTGGGAGACTTTTTTTCTACAGCATATATAGCTATTTAGACCACTTCAATGCCCTTATTTAACACCGTCAGACGTCAGGCTGGAGTCACGGCTAGATATACGGCTTAACAAAAAATATAATCTGAATGTCTGCCAAATGAAGTCGCCCAAATATTTTCGATTTCTATATTTCAATGTTATTTTCTAATTTCTGCATTTGGGCGACATTGTCCACATTTGGGGGACGCTGTCAAGAGGCTGGTGAGAGGTGAGTTCCACCTCTCGCAAACTGGAGAGTGAAATGGGATGACTCCCAAAGATGTTTTTAGGGATCAACTACTTGTGTTCAGTCATAAATGTATTCTCTGCTTCTTTCTACAAGATAAACATCAAAATCCTATTGTATACCAATTTTAAGCGCTTCCTGAAAAACGATCAGAGAAAATAAAAATAAAAAAATTCGATTTTATTGTCATATTTGCGCTACAGGCAGAATGAAAAATGTAAAACAGCCATGAATAACTGATGCGTTCAAAAGTTGTGGGCAAATTTTTGTGAATTTTCCACGCCTAAAAGTAAGGCTCCAAAATATTTGCTTCGATTCACCATAAGCAAAATCAAAAATTTCACCATATTAGGCAAAATTTTCATGCACATCTGGCACTAAATTGCTTTTGTATAAGTTTCTTGTTTTTTTTTTTTTATTTGCAAAATGATGGCTTTATGATTAAAAAGGGCGAAAAATGTTTCCGCCGCCGCTGCATAATATTACACTATACAGTCGAATAAAAAAAAAAATGATTACGGTTAGATTTCATAATATCGACTGATAAATATTTATGATAAATACTGATGATAATTTAAACATCTAGCTAGTCCAGTCAAAATACTGCGGAAAGCCCAAAAATCGCCAAAAAAATGGTCTAAAGCACCCCGAAATGATGACGTCATAATAAGAAGGAAGGAGACTTTTCATTCACAAATTTCGTGATATAGAGCATGGGCCTGGTCATGGGATTGCATGTTGCCTAAATATGCTGTTAACTACATAACGTAACAATAAGGGGCATTCGTGTTCACAAGTAGTATCCTGATTGTTTTTCATATAGTTATATGCTAACCCCAGCTGATCATTTTAGGGAGTTTCCGTAAGTTTGATTTTAGTAAACTTTTGTTATGTTGAAAAACAAGCCTTTGGCTACATAATATGTAAAAATCAGCTTTAGACCCTTTTTCAAGGGTCGATATGTAGTTTGACTGGACTAATTACTGAATTAGTTTGATTTTTATATGGTAAATACCGACACTAATTTCGGGATGAATATTAAGATTTTGCGACAGCCTGGACGTGTTGATTGAAAAAAAGTAAATTATAAATCAAATGCAAATATTTAAAAAAAATTATATGCATTGAAAACACAAATGCGATTAAATATTTATATTAATTTATATATGTGTCGAAATTTAATACTCATTTTCGTGATGGATTCAACATTGGGTTTAATGAAAAACTCTTATTTCTCAAACAAATAACACACCCACATTTAGTGAAGTCTGTTGAATATTCAAGAATCCATAACAGTGATTCGCATTTTTATTTTTAGCATGATTAAAAAACTTATAACATGTTTGCTGGTTGGGAGCCAGGTTTAGAATATACCTAACATATTTTCATGTCCATATAAGAGGTATTAAAATTCTTGATTCAAAAAAGTAGTAAATGGTTTTAATATCATCCACCATTCACTGTATATTTTATAATTGCTCAGTTCTGTTTTGAATGTTGATTCTGGAGTTTTTGTAGTAGCTCTTTGCCATATCAGTAGTCATTAATTGGTTCCTTTTAAGTGCGGCTTCCGACCTTGCTTAGAGTGAATTAAATTCGCATAAAAAAGTAGTAGACTAATTACTCAAAATGATTCAACATGAAAATAAACTGGCTAATCGGGATTGCCAAAAGCGAATATTTACTATCTTGCATACATTCTAAGAAATAAATTTGGATAAGAAATATTCGTCTAAAATTCTTCTAAATTCTAACATTTTAAACTCGGCAATAATTTGATGAAAAGCAGCATTCCAACTTTGTTAAGAAAAAGATAAATCCCAATGTCCTGAAATTTTCTATTATAGAAAAAAAATTCCTTTATTTCGAGGAAATACAATTGTCAATTATCTTCAGGTTTAAGTGACAAAATCAACATATGTTTATATGCAATTAATCATCGATTAAGTTCCTATTTCTATTTTCGGACTTCAGATATAGTTGTTGGCAGGGTGGCGGAGTCTTGATTTTCTTCGGGTGGACGAAATAAAATGTTTATATCGATTTCCTCATATGGCTATAAAAGCTTCAAAGCCAAAAATACTGCTATTTCATGGCAGTATTGCCAATTTTAAAGCTCCTAATTTAGTTTCGTTGCTACCTAAATTTGCGTATTTGCTAAGTTTACTTCTGATAGAAACCTTTCCTCTCGGGTGTATAAGTATTAGAGTAGGTGATATTCTGCCAGTCTGGTTGTTAGATCATGCGAAATTGCACAAAAAAAGCAGTCAGTCAGTTCGACAAATGGTTGAGTCCAAGGCCTTGATGAATTAAAGGCAGACATCCATGCTTAGTGATCAGTACTTCGCAAAATACAACAGCACGCTCTCATACAATTCTTTTATGAATGGAAACATAGAATTGGGTTTTACTTTCTCTACGAGTCAACACTTGTCTATTTGACTTTAACTAAAACCAGTTATGTTTGTAAACTTATGTGCTTTTCAATAATCAATGGTTGTCACCAGGTAGACTCGTAGTTTTATTTTGATATGCTCAACTGATGAAATACAAGCAATGTAATTTGCTGAGCTTTCGAATAAGAAAAGAGCTGATCTGGAGATTTTCAGACATTCGAAATGCAGTGAAATTAAATCGTTTGTGCTTTTCAATGTTTCATGACCAAGTTGAATAGACAGTCCTTATTGTATCCCCTTCGATCAACACATTGGCTTTTATGAGAAATAGCTATTCTCCGTAATATATTTGAAAATTGTCTCTTTTCATGAGTGATCAATCTCAGATCTATTGCGGCAATGTTGAAGATTTGTATGTAGATTGTGAAGAACATAGATATCATTATTCTTTATCAGGAATATCTGTACCATCATAATCATACAACCCCATTGCTGTTTAGACCTGTCAAAATATTAATGAATATTCAAAATAAATGAACCTAGATATAATAATTAGGTTATATAAAAACAAGATGAAATACTTAGAATGTATAAATTGATCTAATTATAATATTTTCATTTAATATTTTCAAGCTACTGGTACTCTTGGAGGTAGCGTAAATATATTGCGAAAAAATGATGCGTCTATTACCAACAAAACAGATATGTTTGAAACAAATACCAGAACGAGGGGAAACGACCTGTTATATATACAGAATGCAAAAACACTGAATAAATAATTGTTGAACATCAGAGTAAAAAACGTACCATGTAAGAATGCCATTATAATCCTTCTCTATTTGATATATGTAGGTCTGTAGTTCTATAATAATAGCCATAGAGCACTACACCAATGATGATGTAACCTGATGAAGTAAGCGCATAATCCCTTTCATCTGACGAATCCCCAGTCAGAATAGGAGAATCTCAGAGCGTTTGTGCAAACTGATGTAATGCAACCAATACACCCAACGTAATCATTATTCTTCAATTAGCACAACAGGAAATCTGAGAAAATACATATTGATGATTCAGACTTTCGTAAGATTCTTTTTATGCAACATAGAGCCATGTAAAAGTGAATGTCAAACACCCATGATGATGGAGTGCTGAACAATAGGAGAACTTCTAGTTGCAGTAATTCAGTTTCTCGCGCAAAAATAAGTTGAACATGCTCAAATATCAGCCAGAAATTAATTGAAATATACATTGTTCCTTGGACTGGGCGAATCAAACAGTTTCTGGTCAGCACAGTCAGTAAAATCAATGCAGAATATGTTTCAACCTGTGATTTTTGATGATCCAGCTACCAGGTTCAGTTTCAAAGTGGTATGATTACGCACGAGGATTGCTGGACATAATGGCTGCTTAATAGGAGCTTTAGGTAGATGTTAATGTCGGCCCCGGTTATGACTACCCCTACGAATGATGTATGCCACTTTATCAGTGTTGGGAATGAGTCACTTCACTTCACTTCGAGTCGAGGTAAAGAACACGAGTTACGAGTCCCAGGTTTTAACAAAATTTAAATTTCCGAGTCACAAGTCAAGTCGCGTCATACATTTACGAGTCGCAAGTCGAGCCATGTGCCGATTTCTAAATCCATTTAACAACAATGACAAATTGTTGACCAACGCGGATTTCACAGCAGGTTTAAGGTGATGCGTTAAACACTTCTGGGAGGCGCCTTTTCTTCTCTGATCATTAACACAACAGGAGACGACCTGCTTTTTCAGGAGGATAATTCCAGGCTAAATTTTTAAGTCTAAGGACAAATCCTCATTCCTCCTCCTGCATTTTGTCAAGTCAAGTACGAGTAGTGGTATTTAGCCAAGACGGTGACAGTCAAGTCATTTAAAAAGATGACTCGAGTCCCTCCAACAATGGTAAACTAAGGTATCATCCAAATCAATGAATTTTGCAAAACCAATTTAATTCTAAAAACCTGTCATTCCTAAACCTACTCAAAACTCACCTGTCAAGGTTTCGGCCATACATTTCTCCACTTTGCGTTATTGGCTTGCTAATAGTCATTTTGGAACATTGTAGATTTATTGATGTGAAAAGCACTAGAAACGTTTTGCATGATATTCAACCGCAAAATACTACATAGCATTCTACATGATACTAGAAAAGCTGGAAATCATTTACAAAGTTTAGTATCATTCAGAACCAAGTTAGTTATAAATGGGCAATTGATCTTTCTGACTTTTCATAGTTATATTATTATGTCATGTATCGGTACTCTGCTGTTCCCCCCTCAAGAAAATGAGTATACATAGAGAAAAAGAACATTGACAAAAGCACAATAATTCATCATAAATCAGTGAAGTTGGAATATCGAAATTTCTGTTTTCGATGTTTGGTTTTAATAAAAAAACCTATACTGAATCAACTGCATTGCAATACTTTTTGGCTGCCTTGTTGCACTTTGTATCTGGATTCGGACGCCCAAAGAAAGCAAGATTTTGTCCTTTTGGCAGATAAACACTAGGAATACAGCTAAAAAAAACCATCTTAAATACACTTCTGATCATGCAAGACTGCCGTTATTCATGCGTTATGACAATAAGAAGGGTAACACTCATACTAATTGAGCCAACTTATTATTCGACTCATCTGCCCACCCTGACTGTTAAGCGAATATAACCAGTGTTGGGAGCTTGAGTCCCAAGTCGAAAAAACACACAAGTTGCGAGTCCAAGACTTACCAATATTTAAAGTTTTGCATTGTACTTTCCAGTCACAAGTTGAGTCACATATTTAAGAATCACAAGTCGATTACTAAATCCATTCAACAGCAATGACAAGCTGATTTGCTTTTTATTAGCATCTACTTAGAATCATTATTGGGTCGATGAACACAGAAGTCACGGCAAATTACATTGCATGACATGTGTTGTAGTCTTATGGGGCGCATTTTCTTCCCTGATGAGACATGCAGCGGCATTTGGCAGACAACATGATTTTTGAAAGGTGATTTCACGTGATTGAACACGGTGACTAGAGTCTTTCCAACACAGAATAGAGCAGTGCTGTAAATCTCACAACTATTCCTGCAATCCCCTCTAGAGCAAGACTTAACTGTTGCATTTTGGCATGGGCTAACAGGACTAATTCTAATGCGTAGAAGAGGTTTTGATTCGACTATACAGTATAGTTCAGAGTTGCTGCAACTTTTTGAAATATTATTTTTTTTTGGTTGTTTGCTTTTAAAGTTTTATGGGCATCGTATAGATATCCTAAAATCCATCAATTAAGCACAAGATAACATTGCCAAGTTCGCATATTCTGTATTTCAAGAGAGGCAAGAAAAAATTCGCTTCCCATAATTAACTATTTTGTTTTGAAAATACTTTTCGAAATGATTTAAATTTTTGGTTAGCGTTGTAATTGGGAATTGTAGATAATTGCTTATGTCTGGCCATTCTTGAAAGACCAATTCCCACTCGATGATTAGCGATTCATGCCAAGTTCATAACCAAATCGAAAGGAAAAAAGTACAAAAATATAAAATTGGAATCTTATCTTACGCTTTCGGCAAATTGATACTGGTAGTATACATTGCCCTACCGGTACAGACACAGAGAAACAAGGAAAAACCTGTAACACTACAGCACCGTACTTGTGCCTGCATTCGGTATGTTCCACAGCCATCAGCAATATCCTGGATCAAAACACCTCATAGCTTGGTGTCTATCAACGTGCCGACCAGCATCTTCACCTATAATAATTAATAGCTTCTTCCTATAATCAACTTTTACATAATCAACTTTTACACCCCCCCCCCCCCCCCCCCCCCCCCCCCCCCCCCCCCTTCTTGAATATACGCTAGATCCGCCACCAAACACAGCAACCAACACCCCACCAACGCCGCATCAAACGCCAACCAAACAAAGCGCAGGAAACAACTTGAATTGTTTACAATGGGAATTAGAGATCACGTGACTAGTCACAAAAGTTATATCTTTCTGATTTTACGTTGTTAGTGAAAAGGCCATGCCAGATTAATTTCCGCTGGATTTTTAGGGTGTCAATACATAAATAAAAATTTCCTATTTCATCTGACCAAGTTTGGTCAAGATATAAACGGTGCACGGCACTAATAATGTGGTGTGAACAAAAGTCTCCGAAATCATCAAAAAACTAGCACAGCACTTATAGCCCACAAATTTTTGGTAGCCTAAATGAAAGACTTTTTCTGTCGGCTGGTCGTTGACACCTTGTAAGGGCGTAAAATCGTGGACTATCTATCTGTAACTGCAATCATGACAACTCAGCTTTATTCGTTCACGGAGAAAATGACCTTCAAATTATTTGGGGGACGCGAAAATGTCTACCGAAAAATATGGTCCTCCGAATACAGCAAAAATAACCCCACTTTGTCACCCAAATGCAGAAATTAGATAAATATATATATATATATATATATATATATATATATATTGCGACCCCGAAATTTGGGTAAAAATGACCTTTATTCTGTCCTTACACTCGAGCGAAATTTTGCTTTCCAGGCTTGTTTGGATAGGAACAACTTTTGATTTTTTTCCCTTGAACCAATTCTCTGCTTGTACCGGGCATTGCGATAGGTAAAATTTAAGGCCACAATGCACGTAAAGTTGTCTTACCGATGTGTTGCATTACGTTTCGGGTAATAAAATAAAAACGGCAATAAACGCCTGTATTGCTTTGCGTTTATTGTAAAGAGCACTCTGCGTTAGCTTTTATAGCAAACCGCTCTGTTTCATTGGAAACAGTGGAGGACTGCATGCAGAGCATCGCGCTTGCGAAAAACGCAAGGGTGAAATAAAACAAACCAAGAACAAACGCAACCCACGCAAACGTGTAGTGCGGCCTTTATAGGGAGTTCCCACAATGCATTTACATCCAGATGAGCTAAATTCACAATTTCAAACGTCGAGATTATTTATGGTTCATTTGTTTCAACAATTCTGATTAGGAAACTTCGACATTGATGCATTTTAAGTTGTCGCAATCGCTAACCGCAAACGCATTATTATTCATACACTTTGATGTTTTATATAAATTTGAGACCATAGTTTTGGAATATAGGATATAGGCTGCGATGAAAGCAAGAAATTATCAGATAGTCTCACTATCATCTAGGCTTGATATTTCATCATCGCCAACTTTTGCACTGTTTACTGTATATCGATGGCTTTTGTAAAAAATGCTTTCGGCTCAAGGTGCAGATGCTTCAGGACTTTGCATTTTATAAAGTCCTTTGTCAGTGGTCACCATATAGTTCCTTTCAGACGCTTCTTCCAACCTTGATTAGAATGAATTTTAATAAATAAACAAGGTGCAAAGCGCGGAATATCAGAAAATAATGTTAAGAATATTTTTTTTATTAAATGAAAAACATGGCCCAAAGCAAGGCTGCAAGAGATATACATGAGAAGTCTACTGAAATCACTACTGTGCACATAGCTGCATAAAATGCAAGAATAAAAAATTAAAGCCGTGTAGATCAACACAATCAGGAAAGCAGGAGGAAGGCGAAAAATTTCATTCAAAGTTCTTGGAAAAAACTACTTAGCGGATACGTGTGAATTAGAAGCCAATCGGGTCAACCGTTTGAAAAAAGTGACAAGGAACTAAATAATTTATTTAAAGTTTTATTTCGTTTTCGAAACGTCTATTCATGGTTCGAGCTTTACCAAATCAATGTCGGTACAATAACCCAAGAAAGAAGACATAAACTTAAGAAAAATACATTGTTTTCACAAAACGAGATGAAATTTTGTGTGTTGCATTTTTATCACTCACATCGCTCTTTTAGAAAGGCTTTAAAATATTCCCATAATTAAATACTGCGGTCATAGTTTTCATCGATAAGGATATTTATTTTTGATTCTTCTCCTTAAGTGGAATTCTTCTCCGCGTATAGTTCAGGTAATACAATTTTGTTGGTTAAAGAATTGACAAAAATGCAAATTGACGAGGTAATGAAAAGTGTTGGTGTGTGGGGTCGATACCAGACTATGATTTATACTCTTGTATTCGTCGCTTCAATACCAAACTCGTTTTTAACCATGCAATTCGTCATTTCACATTATGAACCAGATCATCGGTGCAGATTGCCTGAAGAAATTGAAACATTGTTACAAAATGTAAGTAAGTTTTGTAAAGGTACGCATTTCTTCGTCAAATAATGGGCATATTCGGCAAACTAAAACCGGAAAATCATGTCGCCACACTAAATAAAATACAATTTGATAAAATTGTGTAAGGAGTTCTCCAAAGATTTTTGAGTCCAGTATACTTGACGTAAATTACGAAAATTACAATTGTCCAAACTATAGCTTAGGCTTTTTTTAATTTTTATAAAATTCTATTTATTTCAGGTCACGTACCGACGCGATGCGATTTTGGATTATTTTATACCAACAGAAATCGACCGACATGGGGTAATACGACGAAGTAAATGTAAAATGTACCAGAGGAACTCGACGAGAGAATTTGTTTTCAATAATTCAACTGCTGAAATCATTTCATGCTCGAATGGAATATATTTTGACACGTCGCCAAAATCATATAAGCCTACTGCTGTGACAGAAGTAAGTAGGATGTCTGATAATTTACTAATTATTTAAAAGTTAACTTTCCCACTGGGAATAAAAAAATTCGAGGATTGTAGGAATCTTCCAAAACACCTGCAGCTCTTTGAGATGCTGAAATCGAGATGAAATTACAACTTTTTTCAGGCAGAAAATATTAAATAGTAATGAATCTACAAAACTGAAAAGATTTTATAATCGCCCAAGGCAGACACCACTCACTGCACAGCATAGCAGTTGAGTTTCGTTTGCTCATTGCCAATTTCAATAAATCACATATTATATTCTGTTGGGTATTTGGGGATATATTGGAGAAGCAGTTGGTTGTTTCTTTCCCAGCTCCCCTTTCAACTTTGTTCAGAACTTCTATAAAAGGACGGTTAAATGTGAAAATTGTAAGTTTTCGTTTGAAAGAGGTGAAAATCCAAGCTCTATTCGGTTTAAATAGTAGCATTGCCTAATCCAGCCCGCAATATGTATTAAATTCATCGTAGTTATGATCGATCACCATGACAGATGCCTCAGGGTTATACTGTTTATCAACAAAGCAATAGTCAAACTTGTTAGTCTTGCAAGCTATGCATCGAATTTTTTACTTAAATCTCCATCTTGTTATCAGGTAATTTGTATCAGCTACCTTGTGTCGAGTTTTCTGTAAACAATGAAACTACTTTAGACTTGAAACTGGTTATATTAGTATACTTGGGCGTATTTTAACCGCGAGAAGAAGTAACAGAATTGTCTCACGCCAGACCAAGAGTGGTCGGAGTCTAATTACAACTATACACAAGCGAACACATTTTATGATAACCACAATATGAATACATAAATAAGTGATTTCTCTTTTGTCCGACTTCCCCCACTGTCAAATATTGGGGGGTGCGATTCCCCAAATAAGCAAATGTGATAGACCTTGCAAAAAAGAGAAAGATGGTTTTACCGCTGCCATGGGCATATACCACTCACTGCACTATAATACAGCAGTTAGTTCAGTTTCGTTTGGAATGTTTTCCGCTTAGAGTGCAGTTGGTGGTTGCGTCTTGTAGTAGCTCTTCAGTGTAATTTTTCGCTCGTTGCTTCTAACACAATTGCGGCTGGTAAACGTGTTGTTTGTCTGTGGCTTGACATACGTTCACCGTGGAACTTCCGCGGAATCAAAACGAGCGGATACAAATATTTACGCCAACCTCTCTATATACAGGAAATCACTGCCCTAATACGATTTTATCGGTCGCATCCAGTGATAAGGCTTCGAATACCGCTACAGAAAATAATATAAATATATGACTGAAATCAATCCTTAACCTTTTCTTTTCAGTATGACATGGTTTGCGAAAATAACTGGAAAGCACCGTTAGCTGTGACGACGTTTCAAATTGGTATGGCTTTGGGATCATTGTCAGGCGTACTTGCGGATAGGTAAAATCGTTTTTACAATTATAATATATAATGAAGTAGGAATAAATATATCCATCCGTTACCTAATTTAACAATTAAAATTAGATTGGAGAAAGCAAGAGAAGAGTGTTCGATGTTCTACAACAAATTTCGTTAGCTTTGGTTGAAAGTATGGATTATAATAAAATGAAATTTTAATAAAAAGCGAAGTAAAAGTTGAGACATTGCGAGGTTCAGACGTTTCTGTGGTTAATGCTTCCAAAATTTAAATTTTTTCGTTGGGGTTATATTGATGTTAAAATATCCTGTTTTTTTAGATTCGGCAGAAGAAATGTATTCCTCTGGTCTTCATTGGGTCAAGTTTTATCAACAGTAATGCAGCCTTATCCTGGAATTATTATTCATATTTGGTAGCCATGTTTTTTGGTGGAATCACTGGATTGCTGAACTACGTTGCTGCTTTTGTACTAGGTAACAATATGTATGCCATTCTGCACAAAACAAATTTTTACGCAAAATGTTTCAGTTCTTTTATTTTGTTGACCAATGTGCTTCTAGGTCAATACTTATATCCTTTGTTATTTATAACCCCATTTCATCTTTTTCTCAATGAAACTTACCACGGCAGAGTAGGATTGAAAACACAAACTAAGAATTTTTTCATTGAATTTCTATTTCGTAGCCACAGAAGTTACTTCCACGGAGAAGAGAAATTTTATGACATTCGGATCAATGTATTCGTATTCTATAGGATTTTGCTTCGTACCGTTGGTCGGATATTTATTACACAGTTGGCGATCGTATCTATGGGCATCTACGATACTGAGCGTCGTTTTGTATGCACCAAATTACTGGTAACTATATTTTTCTAACTTGCAGCATGACTACCAAATACCAAAGTATCCGTGGAAGGGTATGTCAAGCCGCTTTCTGTTTTCCCTGCTATTTTGTTCAATTCTTCAATAGAATTAGGCCTCGCGCCACATTAAAAAAGCTAGCAATTAATGGAAATAATTTTTGGCAATTTTTATTTTTTTAACAAAATCCATTTTTTATGAAAGTCTCGATGATTTCTCGGGAGGCTTTATCATGAACACGAGTGCTATTTTACTAGTTTTTTTTACGCCTTGTCCTCTCCAAGTAAGGGCGACTAAAAGGAACCCACTAACGGCCAACTATATGGTGTAGAGCTAATAAAATCTAGTGCCAACAACTGCACTCAAGGCGGTAAATATCCCGAACAGTTTTTTATGTTTTTCCTATTTGTTTTGTCCTTTTAATAAGGGTGTATGATTGATTTATCGGCGGATAAATATTTCTCAGCATATATTTGATGCCCTCATGTTTACAATTTTATCCATGCATGGAGTAATGCTAATGCCCATAAAATTGACTTTTTAAAGGCTTTTCCCAGAATCTGCTCGTTGGCTATTGCAAGCAGGTCGGAAAGAGGATGCGATTACGGAATTGAATAAGATGGCAAAAAATAAATAGAAAGAAAATAGATTATGAAGACTTGTTGAAGGTTTGTCATATAATATAAATGTAATATAAATATAAATCAATATCTAAATAGCGTGGAGTTGCTGGTACTATAACTTGTAGTAGCTTTTTGTGATTGAGTGATCGGTTCCTTTTGGACACTGCTTAAAGTAATATTTATACCCCTTATATTGATGAATTATTGATGATATAATACAGGTGAATAATGACAAATGAAGGGTGCATTCTGGCATTGAATTCACATTAAAATATCTTTGTGGATCAAGATAGAAACAAGGTGAATGGTTAACAGGCGATTCCCGAAGCTATTTATCAAAATGTAACTTTTCTTTCGACTACAACATTTACACAGTGGCCAAAATATAGAAAAGTATTGCATCTCGTGAAATATTATTTTCTTATTATTGGCTGAAAAGATGGAATTTTGATTAATGTGATGTTAGGTTTTCGGTGGAAATAGCAAAATTTCAAGAATCGGCGTTGAATATACAAAATTTGTAATAAGCAGTATAAAACCTAGCCTCAGCCTTACAACGTTGCAAATATGAAACTATTGCCTGTGAATTGGGATTATTCAATTTATAAATCCTCAGCAGAAGTGGTGAACTAGTGTGGAAAATTAAATTTAAAAAATTATAAACCCTTTCAAAACATCAAAAATACTTTCGTTCAAGTACACCATTGAGCCAGATGCAACGAGTTCCTCTAGAAAACTATCGAAGAGTTGAAATTTGAGTTGTATTAGTATTAGTGTTACGATTATTTGATAGAACTTTGATCTTCTCCGAGTTGGGAGTTACATGCCGAGTGTTACGCTAATTAGATACTGTGGCCGAATCACACTCGAGCGATTCTGCTAGGGCTCGGAGTTGTTCTGGAAGAGATCCGTTCACAAAAAAGAAAATAGAGTTGTATTGTCAGCGTAAGTTATCAAATCACATAGCTAATTATCAGGTATTTCAATATATATCAAGAACAAAGTTGGGACAAGAATCGATCCTTTAATGACACAGGATGAAATGGAATAAGTTCCTGAGCGATGGCCCTCAAAAACAACGGTAATCTTGCGACTGGATAAGAAACATTTGACAATTGAAAACATTCATTAAACAGTTTAGCCAAAACAGCGGACAACTCTAGTGAAAGAATCTTAAAAATCGAAAAAGGAATGGCGTCGTGACCAGGATATATATTGGAATTCAGTTTGGCAATCATTCTATAAGACAGGGAACGGAGTTACTGACACGTTTTCCAATGTAACACCAGTGCGGTTTTGTGAATAATGTGAAGAGGTATTAGGGATGGATTAAGGCCGCAGTTATTAGAAAACAATTTGGCAAACAACCCCGCTTTGTCCTTAGAGAAACACAGAACATCAGGGGCATTTATAAGAGGAGGGATATTCCACTTGTCTCTGTTTATTAAGTCATTTATTATTTTCCAATAACCTTTAGAACCCAATATTTGTTCTGAAACTTTAGATTTGTTTTATATTAAAAAGTATCTTTGCTTTGTAATATTTTTTATCATAGACTTAGCAAAGCTATTATTTCTATTATCAGAACTCTGCGACAGCATTCGCAGGTATCAGAGAGAGCATTGAGCGCAGCTCACTAAAAATATATTCTAATGGTTTCATTGGGTTTATTTTCGGAGAATCTGTCCGTTTCATTAAACCCTACACATTTTTTCTACTCCACGCTTTTAACTTCGCGATATTAAACAACGTTATCAACGTAAAGTTGGTTTCTATTGACTATGCACATTGGCATTTATTGTATCCTCAGTCTATGCGCCGATAATCAATCTTAACACATTTGGTTATTTCAAAAGAATTTAACAATGAAGAAGAAGAATATGGAACCAAAGTCACTGAAAGCAATTGACACTCTTCGCATGATCTTCAAGTCAAAGCTCACATCAAGATGTTTGGTCTCCTTTTATGGTTGGTGAGTAATCAGTTACTTAGCTTGTAGCTTATGCTTAAGTTGTCAATTCGCCCAACATGTTATTCAAATAAAAACTACAGCATAGTCCGGGATAACTAGATTTGTCTGATTTATAAATGTGACATATATTGTGGTGAGGATTAGACAGGCGTATGTCACGTTTTTCATATTTCGAGAAAATGCAATTTTGAGTTGGGAATTGTATAAAACAAATTTGGCGGCATGCACAGTTATGAAATCTTGTCAAATTGATAGCAATAAACATTCTCTTTATGTTGTTCAATATTTTAGATTTTTATAGAGTTATTGTGTTTTATGAAATGTTGGTCCAATATTGAACATAGTAAACCCAATCCAATTTCATTTGATGAGAAATTCGTGAAAGTTAAATAGACGTACGTGCCAGCCTGAGCAATACTAAAAAACACTCTAAATCAGTACAGTGCGTATGCGTTTATAGGGGCACAAAACCACGCTCACCCCAGTGTTCACGCTAGTGTTTAGTAAGATGTTTGAAGTAGGGATGTAAGTTTCAGAATTTCAAGTCGAATCGATTTGAATCAATGCTAATTCTAATTGATCCTAAGCATTTCCAAAAAATCCGTTAAATTCTAACAGATTTCTGTTGCGTTGCGTATGTTAGGTTCTGTCGTTGTCGGACCTGAGAGCAAAGTTTTTTAACCTATTTAGCTATTGGGTGACTTTTTTGACAACTTTTTGTAAATTTTGTTGTGTCCAGTCGTAAAATCAATACATAGATATTTCGTTCTTGTTAAACGTTGCTCGAATTTGATAATAAAATGAATTTCATAAAATAGTGAATAGACCTTTGTAATACAAATTTTTCGTTTGATAACATTTTGCTTTTTCTCATGAAACTCTCTCTACTTATGAAAAACGTTGCCGATCCTATCCCCATTGAAATACATTGTTTAGAACATTAGACCACGTTGCGATTACATTTTAATACATCTGGTTACGACGGAACTGAAAATGTATGTTGATTTTCCAGGTTTGTGGTTTGTCTCGTTTACTACGCAATATCATACTACTCGAAGAGCTTTAGCGAAGATCGTTATCTCAACGTGTTGTATGCTGCATTGACTGAAATCCCTGCATACGCTGCCGGATATTATTCCCTAAAATTTATTGGTCGACCAAGATCTACCTTACTCTTCCTTGTCAGTTGTGGAATAATGAGTATTCTGCTACCCTTCATACCAAAAGGTAAGAACAAATATTTCACATTGAGAGCAAAATATTAAATATTTACCCTCTCATATATTATTTTTATTTCTTCTCTTATTTAGTAAAGCAATATATTTTACAATCAAATCAGTAAATTAGTCGAAACCTTTTGAAGATTACGATATAGCACACGGGTATAACCAAGTAGTTTTTTAGTACTAGTCTAGGCATGGGTGAAATAAATCACAATTTAGTATCATATTTTCATTAATTAATTTATTGATTTTACTGGTAGGGGCCTGGTGTCTGGTTCGGGGATTGATAGGCAGCTGGTATATATTTTCTATATTTGCGGAAAATATATATATACCCATAATTTCTACAATTTACCAATTTTGTTGTACTTGGGCTTTTTCTTCATTTAAAAATCATAATTGTAACCGCACTTCAGAAAAAAATCACTATTTCTTCAACAGAAAACCCAGTTCTCACAACATTTATCTCAGTAGCTGGTAAAGGAGCAGTTACGGCAGAATTTTACGTCGTCTATCTCGCTATATCAGAAATTGTACCTACTACGCAAAGAAGTTCATCAATCAGCATCGCGTCATTCTGTGGAAGAATCGGGTCCTTCATCGCCCCGTTCGTCATGTTTATGGGTCTGTTTTTGAATATTTGTTGTTTTTGCATCATGTTTGATCGCTAAATTCCTATGCTATTATTGAACTCGCAGTATTCAGTAAATGACGCTCACAATTATGACGAATGATTAATAACGATTATGAGAAAGTCTGGTCAACGTTTAGAATCATCGCGTTCATACCAAGTTCAGTTACATTTACATATACACTGGTGGAATACCTATTTGGCTGAAAAATAAAATTTGAAAGCACAACTGCAAGGCAAAAATAAAAATATGGGAATACAAAAATGTGTGTGTTATTCGCACACAATGAATGCTTTTATAAAATTAAATTCGCAACAATATACACACAGGACAAGTCGCAGCCATCTGGCGAACTAGTAATAGGGAACCCGTCATTCTCGGGGGCGATCAATTACCACAAACACCACTTGTTATTTTTACTATAGTAAATATTTTGTGAAATGCTTAAATTAGTGGAGCGAAATCTGCAGATTTTGCGGGTATAATTGGTTGAAAATGCTTTTTCTAAATGCGCTAACAGTTGTTTTAAAAAAGTAAATTTTATTGAGGCAAGTGCTCCCGGGAGCCCATGATTACGCTGATGAAAAAAAAAATCAACAAATCCAGTCCGCTTGTTTTTTATTATTATATTTTCAATGTACAGATAAAATTCAGCACTTCATACCTAATCTAATATTGGGAGGATCAGCAATATTATGTGGAATACTTACGATATTATACATTCCTGAAACCAAAGGAGTCGAACTGCCAGATACAACAGAACAAGCGGAGAATAACAACAGGTAAAATGAATTATCAACCTATTTTTTACTATAAGGTTTTGATTGGTAAGCATGTACTGACAGCCAAACATTAAAAACACATCATGGCATGCACTGTATAAGATACTTCGTGAGATCCAGTCCTCGTGTGTGCCAATGTCGACAATTCTGTTATTGATTCTCAAGCCAAATTTGCCTACCAGAAGACTGTTCCACTAAATACGAACTCTAGATCTGTTGCAAACGTATATTCCCATGTATGCTCCAAACAACACGATTAATTTTTTTTTCTTCAGGTTTTACGGATTGTGTATTTTTCGTAAATACGAACCGGCTAAGAACAAGAATTTCGAACGAGGCGGTCATTTGATCGGGCATGCATAAATACATATAAATCGACTATGGACTGTTGTGCAACATGGAAGTTGTTAAATGAAATGTTTATAATATCCAGTTTAATAGTAGTGTATTATTCATATGTAGACGATAACACTTTATTATGTTCTAAATATTGATGTGAAAATGTCACATTATGATTCACATTGGAATTCCGTGGAATGAAGAGACAACTACATACTGTGGAAGCTGTATACGTCGCTGTAAAATATAGAAATTAATGGAGATAGGTGGTAGCATTGCGACCTTATGAAAAAGAAAAAACCTGGTAAAAAAAATAATATAACGACCTTTGTCCTTTCTTTGAGAATTTACCCTCTTCCGTTTTACCCATTATCTTTTAATGTTTAATTTATTACTGAAGCGACAAATTTTATTGCAAAGAAGCCGAATTTGACCTCTTCAAATAGAAATACATATGTGCAACATTGGTTTGTCATTCAATAAATAGGACTATCTGTATGTCACATAATTTTGGGATTTGAATCAAAATAGCTTTTTCAACCAACTTAATGTAATCGGATTTGAAAAGTATAATGAATAATGTAAAAGTTTGCAAGTATGCTATATTTATTCATTCATTAGTGGAATATTTATTCTATTGATGATCGAGAATGTAAAATTTCCTTATCGAATTTTGTTTTAATCGAGCACTTAGTTTGAAGTCTAAATCTGAGTTCGAAATTCTCAATTTATGAATCGCGTACGTTGAACGTGGTTGATATTTTCGAAATTTCGATTATTTCGAAATTTTCGGTTTGAAAATTGAATATCATTTCAACGGCTAAACTCTATTCAGATTGTTTTTCACCTAGAGCGCAGATGCCAACGTCCTATTTCGGTAAAAGATGGAATAATAGAGTGGAATAAAAAGTCTCCGGTAGCACCGTAGGCTACATACCCGCTCAGAAAATTTATTTTTGGCAAGCATGATCACGAAACACGTGCCTCAAGTGGCATCGCAGCAAACTATTGATATCGACGATTACGATCGACATGTATTTGTTGTAAGAAAAATTTAAGAAATTTATTGTAAAAAGCTAATAATTTCACACAAAATGAAAATGTTAAAAACTAATTACCAGCATTCTTATCAAAGTGACAACAAAGTAACACTTTTCGTATGTAATGAGGTTTTTTTTCTAATTTTATCCCATTTATAATTGGGCTTGTTTGATATCATAAACATTTTGCATCGTCGAAATAATCGAAAAAATACGGATTGACATTTGTTTATGTTCGGCATAAAAAAGAAAGACATCATTATGTTTACTTGATAATGGGAGAACAACAATTATGTTATGAGAATTAAGTTTGTCCAAGCAAAACATTACGTTACGCCTCATTATTATCTATCATCATTTTGATGTTATTGTTCCAAGTGTTATATTCAATATCTATTTTGTAGAATATATTATAATAAAATCACTTCAATTTGGCAAAATTCGATGCTTTTTTAAATGATATCATGGCAAATTTATGATGTTCTAAATTATATTACAATGCCACAATCATACGTCGTGGCTGATTGAAAACAAGTACGATCCAAATTATTCTATTGAGACTTCAGGGCAAGTTTTGGCCAGTTCAAAAAGACCGTACAACTTGTTTCGGAAAGGGCATATAAAACAGAGGACAAATCTACGCATAGGACATAAATTTTGTTCATGCGAGAAATAAATAAGTGAATTTTGCGGAGCTTAGTGTGTTAGATTTAAAGGAGATGTTTCGAAACTCATAAGAAAAACTTGGCAAATCATTTTAGGAAATACAGTATAGAGATCTAAGTCTATGGATTTCATGTAACTTATGAACATCAACTTATTTTTTTCTGTTTGCCTAACGAAATTTGCATTAATAAAAATACTTATCAATTTGAGAATATAGTGAAATATGCCCTGAAAATTTGCAAAATAACATTTCAATGTAGCACAATCTGTCACATTTTGGTTATATACCAATGATGTCGTCATAGTATCAATAATTTTGTCAGAGATTATTGGGCCACTATTATCTAGTACATTTTACGCTGTAAAGTTGAGCGGTATCAGTAATTTTGGGTATCAGCAGTATCTGTATCGACTCATTCTGAAGTAACAGTTTCGACCGGTATCGGCCCTATTTAAATCATCCTTATCGGTCGGTATCGGAAATTTAGAGTATCAGCATTATCAGTATAGGTTCATTTTGAAGTATTTGTATCGGCGAAAAAGGTGGTATCGGTGCATCCCTAGTGACAAATCGGCATCCACAATGACATGCAATACTAATGTTGTGATAAATCCGCATCCCCGGTGGCATAGAAATAATCCGGTGTTGCATTACGGCATGTTACGTGCGTCTTGAATTGATAAAAACAGAAACTCGTTTTGAATCAGCAATGCTACTTGTAGTTCTTTTTGAAATAATATTGTAAATCATTATAAGCACTGTTGCAAAATGTCACAGACTAATTGCTTTATTCTCACGGGCCGATACCAAGTTTAGATTATCAGTTTATTGGGTATTTTTTGGTACACCTAACAATCCAATCTCATTTAAATTCATTTCGTCGTATAAACCATAAATATTCGTTATATGATTTGTCAATATTACGCTTGAAGTGTCGCAAGCTAGCTCGAGTTTGAGACAAGCTTTGACTTGGCAGGATTTAGGTTACAGATTGAAATCCACAGCCTTATCTTATCTGCCGATTACAACGGTTAGCACAACGTGAGTCAGATTTGCGTTGCCTCGTGTGGCAAACTACTATCTGTAATATCAAATCCCGCTACAGCAGAGAGGGAGAGAAATGATCGAAATAATTTCTTAATCCGAAAACTGTGTGTGTCGTATACTTAGGGCGTTTTTTAGATATTTCCGTTTGAAAAATAGCAAGTAATATAGTAAAAAATCCGTAAATTAACCTGTATTTCTTAGTATATCGAATGCTTAAAATAGAGATTATGCATTGGCAGTGGAGAATTTTCATGAATGCATTTTATCCAAATCGATTCAAAAATCCAACTATGTACCATCCATGCACCGCAGTAGACATAACGATTTGAATGATTCAACAAAAGTTAACGATTTTTTAAGCGTGCTTTATTTTGTGTTAGCAAGTTCAATTTTATTTCATTCAGACAAAAAAAGACATGTCTAAACGAAAGAAGTTTACTTTTATAGAAAAGACAAAAGTAGTTTACCTTTATTGTACACATTAGATGTGTGGAATATTGCTCAAGCCATTTTCATGCCATGAAATTATCCGGAGGGCATTTTTATAGTCGTTTGCAAAAACGCCAGGGACTTGCCTCCGGCACCCGTTATGGCGTCATAAAACGACCTCCCCACGCCATATAAAAGTACTGAATATCCCACGGATTGTGTCAGTATTCTTCCAATATTCCAATGATAATAATACGCACAGTTCACAAAAATATAAAACTACTCCCCCAAACTCATATTCGTGCATTCCAGAAATTATGCCATCATGCGAACCAAAGAGGGATTCAAGGCTAACAAGACACATCCACTGACCGAGCCCGAAACTGGCTAAATGAATAAAAGTGCTCATTCTGTAAAACCCTTTCGACCTTTTCTCACTGGATTTGCAGTAACTAAAAGTTTCCGAGCCTGCAAACGAGCTTTACCGAAACTGTTCTGTAGTATTCCCCTGAAACCCACACACACGAGAACAAATAGAAAGCATTTTGCAGTTACATAGGCCTATGTGAAAAATAAACTGCAAAGGTATTTGAGTCCACCCAGATCGATCGGTAAAGTGTTGGGAATACGCTTCAAGCTACGCATATCCTGTGATCGTCCTCGCGTAGGTTCGAATCCCGTGAGGGGATTCCCAATGATGATTGATTATATGCGAGAGAGGTCTGCTTGACCCCGTGCTGGTGTACGGTGGTTTAAAATAAAAGGCCATGATAGGATTTAATTTTTATCCTGCAATCGGGTGAAGCCAAACATACTTTTTTTTATTTTCCGCGCGAGGACATGCAGCATAGTATTCGAACCGTTGAGGGGACAGCAGAGGGCAGCATGAGATGCGTAGCTCGATTTTATCGATTGAAGTTATCGGATACTCGCTATTTACACTGTGACCAAAAACACGTTTCCCTGTATCATTTAGGGTATTGGTAAGGGTGGCGGCCAATTCGTACCAGTATAAAATTTTGTTTAAGGGCGCATTAGTCAATTCGTACTCTGAAAAAAAGTAGTCACTCCGTAACCTTCAAAAAATTCGCGAAAACATACATGCCGACGAATTGAGAAGTAGAAGTGTGGTAGCAGGATTGAAATTGGGTGAAAATCCTTGTAAATAGTTACATCGCTTAAAATCCCGAAAAAAATTATCTGCATTTGTAACGTCTGGATCAAAGTAAAATTCGCGAAAATGTTTATACAACGTGAGAGTCATTTCATTGAAATCCGGTAGAGTTTAACAAAAGTGCGTGCTTCTATGGGAATTTATTTCATCTTGTGGAAGAATAAAGCTGATAACACGACATAACCACAAGACGTGCCACAACCTTCTTCAATACCCGGTTAGATCAATCGGCAAAGCGTTGGGATTAGCCTGGGGGTTGATGATCATGTGCGAGAGGTCTGCTCGACGCCTCGTCGGTGCAAATCAAAATGATTCGCCCCAATTCGGAACTGGTATCGGCACGAGAAGCCGTGGTGCGGCATATGATTAAGCTGTATTCTCGACTTCCTCTCCCGCAGAATAAATATGAAAGCCTACCGGTATTCTATTTTGCTTTCCTCACACTCAAGGACTTTTAGATCGATTTGTTTTTGCACTTGATTAGTTATTCAGTGTTATTTGTCAATTTATGCATAAAATATTTACTTAAATATTAACATTAGCAACTACAAATCAGCAGCCGCCGACTTATTCCATCAAGGTAGAATTGACCCACCAAAAACATACTGTTAGTAATACTGAACACAGAATAGATTGGCAACATTTTGCTAAATGTCAAGTTCTAGAGTACCGTAATCTTGATAATAAATCTTCTCAAACAGAAGTGCCTATTTACAAATACTACAGTACCGTACATCTCAGATCTACAGACCAATGTGTGCTTGCTCAGTGCTGCTTATTTAAATATGTCTAAGGGAAGAACACTGCAACTATATAAAGCATTATTGAAAGAAAGTGCTAGATTTTCCGATTATAACTTCAGGTGGGTACAACAGGAACTGTACCATAGCGTGTACTGTGTCATATTGCTATCACCACCAATTTTTGTAATTTCACCCATGTTTCATTACTGAATCGGTAGCTGACTTGTCTTAGTGGTGATTAGGAAATTATGAATTAGCTGCCAATCACACTTAAACTAATGTTTCTTAGGGATTAAATATAAAGCATGTTCAGGTTACACTGTACCCAACTAATTTATTTTTCGAAGCTTTATGCTATGTCCAAGTGGATCCGAGCTAGAGCTCTTGTTAGACAACCCTTGTGCTAAATGCTAGGAAACAGTGAAAAGTAATACGGGAGATTAAAGCATTGTTCTAGAGCTTGTACTGTAATTTGCATCAAAGTCATGGCAGAATAGACTGAACTGAACCCATTACTGGTACTGTTCGTCATTTTCTTTTCTTAAATAAGAGCAAATACCCTTAAGTCAATTTTATCTGGGATGATCATAGTAATTCATTCCCTAATATTTTTTTGCATTTATTTCCCCGATGTAAACACATCAGTTGACAACACAATAATATCAAATACTGCTAAATTTTTAGATCAATTTATACAGTATATATATTACACCATATATTAGCCAAAGATGGGAGGTTAATTGCATTCTCCCATCTTGGGTCCAGACATGGGTAACAATTGGAGTTCCTAGCACATTTAAAATCTGATCAAGTATAAGTCAATGATAATATTACACACAGTTCACAAAAGTATAAAACTACTCCCCAAACTCATATTCGTGCATTCCAGACATTATGCCATCATGCGAACCAAAGAAGGATTCAAGGCTAACAAGATGGAGACAGATCCTGTTAAGATAAAAGATTTCCTACACACTGCACAAAAAAATTTGGAAATGGTTAAACGGCAGGTATATATATATTAAAAACTGTTTTCTTGGCCTGACCACTTCTCCTAGTCAAGTTATAGCTCCTTGCTGAGTCCCTGTTATTTATTTCTGCAGTTAGTGACCAAGCAGACAGGCTGTGTTATTTCCAAAAATGGCTATGGCAGTATTCTTTGTTTATAAAACAATATAAATCCTTGAGACTGTAACATCATAGCCCTCAGTCTAAATGACGACACTACAATTGAGCAGATTGTGGGAACACTGATAAATTGTCTGGAACAAGAGGACCACTACCCGGGACAGTGTTGTGCCATGCATACACTGCGAAACTTCGATAGGAATATTTTAAAGCCTGTACTGACATATTGGTAAGACTATTCTAAATCCTGTACTGACATGACAATACCAACAGTGTCCTACGTGAGAAATCGTCATTAGTTAGTCCTAACGTATTTCCTGTGCGTCGTAAAAGGTAGACGGTTTCATCATCACGCAGGGCAGATAACACCTACTGCTCTTTGACACATGGGTTGGGTAAGTTAGATCTGAGTGGATGAATCAGACTAACCGGGATTATTTATTGTTGTTTTTTGTACCTCATTCTTTTTACAGGTCACAATTGGTCAGATGTTCAGAGCAGAAAGACTGATTCTTGACAAAGAAATCTGAGACGATATCCCTACCGGTCAACTGATGTGATTACAGTGTTCCCATAACCTGTTTTTACCGATAAATCAATAAACTTGTAGGCAAAGCCCTCAGTATTGCCATAAGCGAGTCATGATACCACATACTTTTTTTCATTTATTAGATTCACAACAAAATAAAAATAAATATTGAAAAACGTTCACTCTGCTCTTTTTGGATCTGAAAAAGCAAAATCAGAGCGTTAGTAGAGATTATATTGCATAATTAAATATTGACAAAACAAAAAAAACTCACATGGGTATACTAGAGCTGTCCGATAATTTTCAAAAATATATTGATCTCTCTCTGCCCTGTATTGTGATAGTGGGAGATACACCAACATCATAGGAGCTAAATAGATTAAAAATATGTAATCAATTTTGATACCTTTTAAGCTACATTGCGCTATTGCAAGGAATGAAGTCTCAACTACTATCTCGTTATTCACTCTTCAATTACATCGCAACTATAATTGATTACCATTAAACATTGGAAATGTGTGTAAAATTATCAACCAAAAAAAGACCGGAGGTTATCAATACCTTCTTGGCTAGAATTGTATCCCGTTATTTGTAAATCTCAGATAAGTGAATCTGATATATTAATTACGACTCTATCTATCACAATGAACACCCTAAGAATGCCTGCAAGAATGGCTTTAAATAGTATGGCTAATTCATCACTCCATGAATACATTCACCACCGCTTTGACATGTCAAACTTCATTGAGATAACATTTCTCGCGCTACAACCAGCACCACCATCTTTTCGTATATCAAACAATCAAATAGCTAGACCAGGGGCGCAGCCAGTAATTTTCAAAGGAGTGGGGGTTCCATAAAAACGAGCACTAGTTTTCCAATGCCCCGTCGGTTGAATCACAGGCGACAGCAAAGAAATGGTAAGTGGTTTATATTTCGCTCAGGACAGATACCACTCCCTGCTTTCAGTTGCCTTTGCTTTCCCACACAGGTTTTTGTGTTTTAAAAAGACGTAGGCAAGACTCTAATTACCATCATTTAATGTGTTATAAAGAGGAACTTGGACTGAAGTTCTATATTATTTTCTAATGTGAGCTATGGAAGATAACGTTCGCAACTCTGGAAATATCCATCCGTGGCACATGCTTGACAAAATTCATAATTGGGTGAGACAGAGTCGAAACGGACGCTTATTTTTCTTTGTGGCTTTGTTTCTTCAACTAATCTGATTGTCTCGCAGAAATCTCATATTTTCATTTTAACTGTCGAATCAGACAAGACATCGACAAATTTAGAGAAATAGAAAGAGCAACCGTTCCATGATAAAAAGTAATTAATTAATTCTACAACCACACTCAAAGCGCAAAAAATGACTTGGAATTTAAAACACTTTGATCAGTTATTAAAAAAAAGACAATTGTTCAGCGGCTGACTACATTTCGTCATTGACTGATGGTTTTTTGGCCTACTTCTTTCAATCCTCTATCAGCCCTGGACTCCTCGCTGCGTTTTTATGGTTTTTGAACCATCCTAAAATAGCATGACAACCCTATCACAAATCATGTGCAGAACCACATTAACAAAGCATGTGCAATAAATGTGTCCTGTGGGAAACTGCATCTACCAATGCGCTTGGCATATTGCCAAACCATGATCGATCAAGGCAAGCGTGGACAATAGTTGATTAAACGTGTTCCGTGTAATGCCCAAACTTGACTGATCAATTAATAAGCATAGATAATTCTACTCAGCAGGCTAGGATTTCTAGGTATATTTTGAGGAGATTACTGCATATAAACTAGAATAGGCGCATGAGTTTCTCACCGATGACCAAAAATCCAACAATGCCGACCACTCTCTCACCATGTTCATACATATTTTGCCGAAGATATTTCCATATTTCTGAACAAAAAGATTAGAATGTAGAGCTGGACCATAAAAATTAGCAACGTTTGTCAACAATACTGTTGAGTAAATCACATTTTACATAAAGTTTCCTAATGGGGAATCGATGAATACCATGGCTGTGGAGTCGGTGTCAAAACATTCGACTCAGACTCCCCAGTTTGTGGCTCAATAACAGGATAGAGTAGATAATAATTTGATTGCAATAATTGTATGCAATACTTCGAAAGACAAGATGATTGAATCAATACAATAGGTCAAAATATATGGAAATGATATTACACTATTTTGAGGTAAAACTTTACTAAATTTTATGTAAAAATCGAAACTGATACAACTACAGCTCCGCTCTGATTGCAGGTGGTGCTGGTAGTAATTGACAGGCCACTGATTATATATTTCTCTCAGAAAACTTTATCTTAATTAACTTATTTTAAAAACATAAATAATCATTGGCAGAGTTATGTGTGTACAAGTAATATGTAGCATTTTATTAGTATGGACGCGTATTATTATAATAGTAGTCGGAGTTTAGATAATTTCACAGACTCCAATTCCTCAAGCTCCAACTCCTCGACTGAAGGTAATAAATAACCAACAACTGCAACCCAAGCTAAACATTGGTAAGCTAATCAGTAGAAGCGTTGGGAACATGCTTGAAGCTAAACTGCTCTATTTGATCGATGAAGGTTTTGAAACATGTTGGGGGTGAGTGATTATCTGCGAAAGTTAGCTAGGCACAGTGATGTGCGCCTCTTATGGCGGCCAATTCGACATGAACACGTTTTTGGGTCAACCTTCTTCAAAAAATTTAAATTGTCATCAATTAGTGACCTACTATAAGCAAGCGATATTTTACTCTTCAAGAAAGCATAGTGGGAGGCATATTAGTGCTGCTGGTACAAAGTGCCCAGTCATGAAAAAAACAATTTTAAATGTCTATATGAATCTATATAGGATAAACTTCTACTTTCAAGATAGTGCCAATCTTACCATGTGGTTTTGCACGGCCACCTACGAACTTTGGTTTCACATAATCAGCACTATTCCTGATACCAGATTTCTGAATGAGACCTAAAAATAGGAAAGTTATTATTATAGAACCTTGCTAGTGATAATCGACACAAATGAAATACAAAACAATGACATAACAGACTCTTGAACTTGCCTGTTTATGAATTTCAGTGTAGCAGTACAGTACCAACCAAGAGGATCAAATAAAAATTCGGTTAAATAGTGACAGTACTCAAAAATACCGGAGTTTTGTAATCTGGGGCTCAAAGTAAGATTTCATAAACGCGATAGTCATTTCATAGTTAATAGGTACTGAAAATTGGTTCTATTTGAACTAAAATGCCTGCTCCCTTGGGTTGGAATTGGATTCTATTTTATCCTATAAGTTAAATTAGTCATTCCAGACTTTTCGCAGTTAGTTTATTGCAAATTTTATCAAGGTACTTATTAATGTATGTGCTATTTTATTGGGGACGGGTGTCCCACCTAAAACATACTGGTACAAATTTACCGGGTCACTAATTGACTGGGAACCATTTAGCATTGAGATGTACCTAAGCACCCTCAATCCCTCAAAATCGTTTAACCGACCTGGTGCTTTATTGAAATTGAAAAATTCTTGCACATAAATATACATAACAGTACATAGATATACTTATACAGTATACCGTGCTGTACAGTTCAAAAGCAAGGAAGTTTTTTGCTTCATAAACTAACCTATTTTTTAACCTTCACTAACCAGACTTATGCGCTGGAACAATCCGAGGAATCCTAAGAAAAAATACTTTCAACCCTAATTCGGAACTGGTGAATGCACGGCAGAACGTAGTTTGCCATATGATCGATAGGATAGGATTTTTATTTTCCAGTACCGGTACCAGTTCCGAAACGAGTGAAGGTTTTTTGGCTTATCGTATTTCTTATTTTTTCTGTGCATGAAACTGGTTGGCGGAGATGTCGTGGCTGTCCTTACGTGAACCACATCATCATCCTAGCGGCATTCGAACCTTCGTCATAAGGATCAGAGATGCATAGCTCCAAGTGTATTTCCAACCCTTTACCGATAGAGCTAACCAGGCACTCTCAAGTTGTAAGTTACTCCCCATTTTTCTCTTGGCAGGATAAAAATGAAAACCCTGTCTTATTCTAAGGATAAGCCGATATGGACACCTAGACCTAAAGTACCAAGAAGCATATTATGAAGTGAATGCAACTCCTAAAGGAAATCAGAAAAAGACTCACCCCACAGATGCCGTCCTTTGCTCAACGCCATAACGCACCGGCTCCCGAGAATATCAAGGCTGTCTACCGAAGTCGAGCTCCAACACCAAGTCGGAACATCGGTTGTCAATCAATTCGCACCAATACAGAGTATGTTTTCGGGCGGTCAATTCGTACCCGAAAAAATAGCACACAGGTCAATCTGTACTCTGATGATGAAATTTACGAAGAGTTCAATGCGAAAAGTCGGGATGAACCGGGATTTATCCCACAAAATAAAACCCAATGCTAACCTGGAGAAGCTATAGCAATATCAGCATATTAAGCTGTTTATTGAAAAGCGAATTGTAATTTTTTGGATAATTTCAATCTTATTCACAAACAAAGTGTCGCACAATAGTTACTACAATGTATTGTCGGACTTTGAACGTCACCTGTTTTCAGAGCATTTGTGTTATTAAAACTCTGTCAAATCTTCAAATTGGTACAAATATATTTCCTCCAAACATTTTCATTAAATAACAAACATTCAGCTTTTCTAGTACGGAACTCGATTTCTGGATCTACATGATCTTGAGCTATAATCCTCCTGAAACATATTAATTAGTATTTCGCATGATTTTATTACGATAATTTTTATCACGGAAAAGCTAAATCGAAACTTTTTAATTTAATTTGTCTCGGGTTATTGTTACATTTCTATATGTAGTGCACTTATTTTAACGAAAATACAGATCTCTTGTTTCGTCCGTCTCATCAACGTGTGTCCTTGTCCTGGTTCCAGTGTAGGGTACTGGACAAGCCTCGATTCATTAAATTGGCCAGGGTGGTTTGCTAAAGTATACCTAGCATTCCATGTCCCCTACCTCTTTTTTCACGAGGACAATCACAATTTTTTTCAACACAATATATTTTTCCTAAAAAGCAAGCATTTTAGTTCAAATCGGAACAGGTCCGCATTTCAAGTGCCTACTAACGATGAATGCCTATCACGCGTATGATGGATGATCTTTGCTTGCGAGCAAATACACCACGATAACAACAAGTCGGCAGCAGAAGAAAAGAACGGATATTAGATGTGACTAATAAAAAATTTTCACAAGTAAGTAAGTAAGTGTATTTCGACTCCATAATAAAGTATCCAGTATAAAAGGCAATATATGATTGGTAAAAAAAAGAATAATAAAAACTGATCGGGAAGGTCAGAAAGCCCTGCCATTAGGATAACAAAAATACATAATTTACAAAGGGAGCTGCTGAATTGCAATAACAAGATACAAAGCCAATAATGTGGATTGGAATGTATGAGATATATCTCATATCTTAATATGATTTCAGTACATATTTGTAGAGAGGGGTTGGTAGCCAGTATTTGTAATACTAAAATTCTCAATATTGACCATCCCTATATGGGCAAATTAGTTATCAGCAATGTATGCCGAGCCAGTGAATCCACATCATAGCGATTAGACTAGAGAAAATAACTACTCCATGGATAAAGAGAAAGAAACTTTGGCACAGTCAAATTCGAAATCGTTATCAACGATACGTGGCTAGTAGTGTTGGCAATTCTAGGTAAAAGTACCTGTTTACCTAGTATACTCATTTTACTGTCAAGAGTTTATTGTCAAAGTACTTTTATCTGGTTTCAAGAATATATAACTTACCTAGTGTTCGAAATTTTAATTAGTAAATTTACTGAAGGTAAATTTACTGAAAAAATAGGTACATAGTATAAAAATTTAAAATCATACTTTCATTAGGAAAAATCTTTTTAAATACATTATTTAGTAGTTTCGATCTTAAGATCTATTAAAAATGCATTAAATGAAGGCAACAATGAATACTTAGTTTACCTGATTTTTATTCAAGTACTACCTAGTTTGAAAGAGTGAAACTAGGTTACTTAGTAATATTTTTCCAAGTTTTGAATAAAATTCGTTATACTTTTCCTAGTTTAGGGACTAGGTTGACATAACCAGTGGGGTAGACAGTTATTATCTTTGGGACACGGATTATCAGACTGTAGACCCCGCGATGATTCCAATACTTTTTTAGCTTGCCATATTTCTCATTTTTCCTATGCGTGGACCTGGACCTCGATTTTTAAGGCGTTTTGGGGGAAAGAATGCCGATTAGAGGATTGGTACCCAGAGTTTTGTTGCTGTTGGAGGAGCTTCTGTGAAACCTTTGGGAACTGTAGATATTGAGTTAACGACAAACGTTTCATCAACTCTGCATGCTGTAGTGGTAGCACAGTTGGGTATGTGTGTAGGAATACTAGGCATGTGGTATTTTAGCATCCGTGATTGTGTATGTATGTTCTAATTTCAATATTTTTCAACAGATATAGCAAACGCATTTGAAAACAACCAGTAGTCAAAATGAGAAACCTTTGCACAATTAATACAAATAAATATAAATAATGGGGCGATATTACAAAATTTCTTTTATATCACTTTACATATATAGCACCTACATACAGTGTTTTTAAACGATATATGCAAATGCCATACATGCAAATAACATAGGAAAATTCGATGATTCAATAATATTTTTCTAACTAAAGTGCACTGAATATCATTACCGGATTATTTGAGTAATGGCGATTAGAAATAAATATAGCACAAAATATTTACAGTAATAGACACTAGAAAATACAGGTATTTTATGTCCTGTCTTACGGTTGGAAAAAAATAAAAAATAAATAAAACGTTAAATACAGAAGAAAAAAGCACTGTTGATAAATGTATTAGTATTAATATAATAACGAAAATCAAAATTCTTTTCAAGAAATTAATTATGCTAAAGCAATTTTGACAATCTTAACACTTCCTATCACAGCTTTGCGTTGTAATTTTATTACGATGGAATTTATTTCACCACTATCAAAGCCAAATTTTTCGATATTACTCACTAAAGAATCAGTAATTGACCCAATCGCTTCAAGCACAACTGGAACGACATTAAATTGAAAATTAGGATACATTCTTTTTAACCTTACGGATAAAAGCTTATATTTGTCGTTTTTATCCTTTCCAGTTCGGGCAATATTTAGATCAAGTGGGACACAGACATCGATAATAAAACATTTCTTTTCATTGGTATACCATGCAATGTCAGGCTTGTTATACTGCACGGATGGGACAACTTGGGTGGATTTATCCTACCACATTTCTAGTCCGTTTGTTTTGAATATCTCTTGAATATTGATGTTATATTCAAATTCGCATTCAAATTTATTCAAAATACTAGCATATAACGCCTTGGCAACCGCATTGTGCCGAACTGGAAGATATAAACTGGCCGAGAGACTGCTGCAAGATGAAAGCACATGTTGTGTGCTTCCCTTGCATTCCCACAATGTCTGCAGGTGTCATTAAGCCGACTGTCAATCTTCTTCTTATCAAGATGTTTCGTTCTTATTTCTTGTTCCTGGATTGCAAACAAAAATCCTTCGACATGTGATGAAAGATATGAGTTTACAATCAATTTGTTTGATAATTTCTCGTTATAAGAAGGGATGGACTCATTTTGTCGCTGTAAATAACCATGTTGGGGTTTGGATTTCCAACTATTTTTGTGACCTAATTTAAGTACCGAGTTGATACGTATCGAGAGATTTTTGATAGAAGTTATTGCTGTCCCTTGACTGGAAATGCTCTATTCAGTCTTCACAGCATCTGCCTCACGTATTAGCTTCTTTTCCTCGTGTATATAAACTTGTCTCAGTAATACGTGGGATTCAGATTGTAAAGCAAGATGTTCTGCCAAACATATTATACGCGTATTCAGTCCTCTTCCTCTATCAATCCTGCGTGTGTAAAGCCGGTCAACGTTACTATTTCTATGAAAACTTGCATTCATTGTTAATATACGTCTTGTTTTAATATCAATTTCCTCAATCTCTTCTTTCGTCCAGTCGAGTATCCCAAATGTCAAAGTAAAAACGGCGTTGTCCAATGGTTGTCTCGAAACAGGAGGCCAACAAGTGAAATTACACAAGGGTGTAGGGTTTACTAGCAGAAGATATGGTAATTCCTCCGTTTTTAAAACTGTAGTGCCCAGTTGTAAGCAAGGTGAAGGGAACCTGTGTTCCGCTTTGATTGAACCCACTTGTGTACTGGCCAAAGGCAAAGGATCAATACCGATCCTGAGGAAGAACATGTTCCTGGGGTGTTGCTTCTTGGGATTGCAAGTCCGTTTGAAATAGTTGAGGATGAACGTTCTGACAGTCGTCAGTGGGAATTTATTATCTACCCGTGAGCGCTGTGTTGTCTTCTAGTGACCAGGTGTGTGAACATTTGCGTCCACTACTAGATGCAATCCCCGACCTCTCGGACTAACAAAAAGCTAAAATTCGAACGTTGTTGTTTAACTTTTCCGATGTTGTTGTTGGCCAGTTAGGCCGAACTAGTGTTGTACAGCATACAATTATTACCTATAATACGCATCCCATCCGATAACCGCGGCGCCGGCTGGGCGGGCCGACGCATAGCTGAGAGAGCGGTTAATGATATGCTTTGAAAAAATGTTATAGAGCGCAGTTCTGCCCATATTCATCTCCTATTGTATTAATACCCAAAAAGGGGGTGGGGTGAGATTCTGTGTAGACTTTCGGCAGTTGAACGAAGTGACTTATAAAGACGCATATCGCCAAGAATAGACGATATTATTGAGTCATTAAACGGTTCTCAGTGGCCTTGTGCACTGAACCTTGTCAGTGGAGTTAGATTCCAAGGACCGAGAAAAGACCGCGTTCAAATTGAGCCAGAGAAATGTAAATTGTTTCGAAAAAAAATTTTTTTTATTTGGGTTTTCTGATTTTGCCGTATTAGGTATTTGCCGTGACCCCAAAACGGTATCTGCCATAGTGGAATGGAAAGTTTCTGACAATGTCAAAGAAGTTCGAAGTTTTCTTGGTACAGCCAATTATTATAGACAATTTATTAAAAGATTTTGCCACGGTTGTGCCCCCCCCCCCCCCCCCCCCCTGACTCGACTAACCATAAAGAATATTTCCTTCGACTTGACAGGGGAGTGCCATGAGTCATTTGACAGTTTGAAAAAATTGTTAACTACCTCAAATGTTCCTGGTTTTCCATGAGAATAAGATGTTTCCGTCCTTGATATTGACGCCAGTGGGTAAGAGGTCGGAGCTGTTCTTTCCCAGATCCAAGAAGGCAAAGAAGTTGTAATTACGTACGCTAAACGCGCTCTCAACAAAGCGCAGAGGCGGTATTGTGCTACTCACCGTGAGCTATAAACAGTTGTGTTTGCAGTGCAACATTTCAGACATTATCTTTGGGGACGAAAGTTTATGTTACGTACTGATCATGCATCTTGCGTTGGCTAACCAATTTTGAAGAGTCTGAAGGAATGATAGCTCTTTGGATTTCAGTACTTGATACCTACAACTTTATTTTATTGGCCCGGGCTCGAGCGAGACGTTTCGAAATGGTGTAATTTTTTTAAGATATGCGCGTCCACCAAAATGAGCCACGGAGAGCGAAAAGTCGAATTAAGTCAAATGCTGAGCGGCGCTCCTTTGGATCGTATGGCGAAAGATTTTCTAGTCCCGCTACCACTAACATCGCGCGGGAATGAATTCTTATTGTTTGCTTTGATTTATTTCACCAAATGGGTGGAATGTTTCCTTTGTCCGATCAGCGAGCTGACACTACTACTAAAGAAGAATTTTTACCAATTGGTGTCCAAGCAAAGCTTTGCACCAGTTCACTTAGTATGGTATTTTTATCCACCAAAAGGAAGAAAATAAGCACCGGTTAAATTGGCCCGTATGGTACTAATCTTTTGTATCACATTAAAGAAAGAGATGGTCAACTCGTGAGGGTAGACGACCATATTTGGAGGAGGGAGATACGATAACAGAGGTTTTCCCAGAGTCTCTATCGTTAGAGCCTCCTTCAGGCAGTCCCCCATTGGAATATACTTTGCTCGGTGAACTTTATTGCTCTTTGCCAGAAGATCCCTTACAGGATGACTCCAATGAACGGCGAGTAAGGCGTCGGGTAAACTTATAGTCGCTATAGGTTTGAGGAACATAGGCTATCATTCAACATAGGCAGGCCATTGTGGGACAGTGGCTTGCCGAGCAACAAGACGAGGTTCGGATAAACAAACAAATATGCCAAGTGGAGGCCCAGCTGGGCCGTGGCACAGAAGGTTCTATTGGCTCGTTTCAAGAAAGACATTCTAAGATTGGCGCAAATTTTGTAAGACTTTCACTTCGACATAAATGCTGTATGTTAGAAAACAAGGAGATATCAAAAACTTGTATGTGAAGCACCAATGGAGCGAATTGCAATTGATTTTCTTGGACCATTGCCAACTACGAAAATGGAAATACCACATCTCAGTGGTTTCGGATTATTTTTCTCAGTGGATAGAATGTTTTGCCCTCCCGAAGCAGAGAGCTGATACCACTGCAGATATGTTAGCCACTCAGTTTTTTTCACGTTTTGGTGTACCGAGAATTCTTCACTCAGATTAAGGCAGAGACTTTGAATCAAAATTATTCTCTGAAATGTGTGAATTATGTTGAATACAGAAAACTAGGACAAGCCCGTACCATCCGCGCTCTGATAGACAAGTTGAGCGATTTAATAGGACGACTCAACAAACGCTTATAGCTTTTGTCAACGATAATCCCAATGACTGGGATGCTCATCTTACATATTTTTGTATGGTGTACCGATCTACAGTACACGATAGCACTGGATATTCATCTAATAAGTTAATGCTTGGCCGTGAGATTGATATGCCGGTTGATTTCATGTTTGGCAAACCATAGTCTACAAGATATCTCTGTTACAATGACTTTGTCGAAAGGTTTTCGAATGCGACTGAAAAAGCTTTTCTATATGCAAGACAACGTCTTACTGCAGCGGCAACAAGGCAAAAACGTAATTTTGACCAGGGAGTCAAGCCTCAGTCTTTTCAAAGAGATGAATTGGTATGGTATTATTATCCACCAAAACATTGGAAACTCAGAAACCCTGGATTAGGATCGAATTTTGGATTGTTTACCTAATCATTTGTACAGGATTCAGAAGAATCATATAGACAAGCTTAGGCCATATCTTCATGACAAAGATGAAGGAGTTGATGTGAATTAAACCAGTTTGGATAATAATTCACCTGACAATGAAACTTACGAACAGTCACATCGTGAAATTTTTAACGAATTGCCCTATTCTGAATTGCCTGATCTTTTAAATACTAATTTGGTTGATAATTCGGATAGAACTAGAGTTCGACGCATTAGACTAAGACCTGAGTACTTAAATGATTATATCTAGTGGTAACGGTATTTGTCGAATAACAATTCGTTTGTATAGATATTTGTATAGATTTTCATTCATATAAGTCAATGCTTTTCAACCTGTGGGACGGTACGCATGTGTGCGGATGAAAAAATTGCTGTGCGGATGACAAGCGTGGTGCGGATGAAAATTGTGCATATTTTTCTACTTTTTCTGACGTGGAATAATTCGAATAAACTTAATATGATATTAAGTACAGTGGCTCCCTAATTTTTGCCTCTAAAATCATTCAAGCAAAAAATTCAAACTTTGAAAGAAGAAGCCTGCAGTAACAGTCTGAAAAGTTTAAAGACGCTACAGACCTCCATGTCTACATGTAAATGGGAAGAAACAGAACACATATTGGAGCAGCGTATCATGAAGGTGGCGAGCTCGCATGTGCCGACTCTGCTGGATAGATTTGTAGCTTATTTTCCAAGCCAACAGACAGAAGCATTAAAATCAAAGCTGTGGGTTTTGGTGAACAGGAGCCTCCGGGACCTTTGCGTCATACTCTGAAAAACGATTTCTGCCTGCAAGCATTTTTTAATCGCGGAAAACACGCTCCATTTTGGATGAGTTCTGGATAGTTCTTCTACAAAACCCCACAACTTATTTAGGCGAAAAGGGCTTTAGTGCACTAGTTGACATCAAAACGAGGAAAAGGAGCTGTCTTCTTGATAAGACTCTTGATGACCTAATGCGGGGAGCTTTGGATCAAGAAGTTGTGCCTAACTGGTCTTAAATTTCCAGAAATATTCAGCAGAAACCGAGTCACTGATTAACCGAACACAAAGTGTTTCTGCTTTCCTTCAATTAATAAAGTTTGTTTCTAAAAGTAAAACGGGTCACATTGTGTCATAGGATCAACAAGGTTGCAGAACACGCTGCATACTCGAACAATGCATGTAGACTTGATATAGGAAAGACATTTGAAATAATTGTGTATTTCATTTTGACTTTTCCAATCACATTCTCTACCCGAATTCTCACATTAGTGATAGAAAAAGTTTTTCTGCACTCTTCCGTCGTCATCTGTTGATTTGCTCTTACACTACATGATATAGCTAATGTGCATTGATAGGATGAACGATCGCTTTTAATTTTGAACCCTTGGTCTGCCATAACATGGTCGTATGCTTCCAGCCGGAATCTTTAACGATGAATTTATTCGAAGAACGACCTATGTATGTATCATGGTGATAGATAGCTAATGCGGAGTGATTGCGATCATATATTTGAGACATGTGTCATTATAACAATTTGACCACATTAAGACTTGTGAATCCAGGGCTGACGGGTGTTGAATAATCCAATTTGTGCACTCAATCACGCATCTGGTCCTCGGATACATTTTGCGAGATTCTAGCAAGGTTTGTCGAACTTGCTGTCGTGATGTCAATACAATAAGAGCAGACATTTTCAGTCTCATTAACTTTATTCATGATATAAATACAGAACTTTTTTTTTATATTATGATATCTCAAAGCGGAATGCTGGATCGTAGATTGACAATCCGCATCTCAATATCATCATCGTTAAAAGGAGTTCCTGTTCCAGAGTTAATTTTCTCTAATTTTGTTTACGCGCGTTCATATCTTCCCAACAAACCTGTACCTCGTCCTGCCAAAGAAATATCTGTGCCAGTTTTTCAAGTTAATGGTGGCATTTCGGCAAATCTTTCGTAGTTTGAATTCTTCCCCATTCAATATCTCATTGATTTAGCTTTAGGCAGCAAGTAATCGAAAAGAACGTTGAAGACTTACGGCTAAGAAAACCACGTGAAAAGTTGACATCTGAGGAACTTGTTAGATGCTCAAAGCGAAAAGGCACCATATCTTAATTGAAATGTGTCGGAATTTCCTTCATCAAATGGAATTCGACAATTCAGAATCGGTGTTATGGTTTGACCATTTTACGCATCTGGTGCCTGTCGAATTACCCCCAGACAGCCAAGATTACTCATTAACGAGTGAAACATTTTCATATTGTAAAACTTGGAATATCCAACTGCCTAAACAGAATTTTCTGGTGGAAGTGGGGGAAGATTTGATCCTCAAAGTTACCAATATCGAAATTGGTCTATTTCGAAGCTCCGATGATTGCCAACACCTAATATTTGAAAACAGGGTCCTGATAAACACCGGAAAGTACACGAAGTAAACATTAAAACAACCAAATGACTTTTTGAACGTATTTATCATAATTCAAAACGCCGTCCACACTCGTTCACTCGTTCGGAAAGTGCTTGAATGAGAGGCGTAGGCGCTCAGAAGTTCAGAATCGAATTCAAAACGTTGAAAGCAGTTATGACTGTTTATTTTTCACAGCTGAAATTCCACCAAGAAAAGCCTAAAAAAATTGATAAACACCGGGAAGGACCGGAAAGTACCTGAAGGGGACGTTAAAATAAACAAATGACTTCGGGACCGATTTTTCATGATACAAAACATAAAAAATCTATCTTTGTCCGTTTATTTCTCAGGCGGGTATTCCACGAAAAGTCTGAACAATGGTGATATATTGAAAAGAACCTGAATGAGGTGTGTAGGCGTTCAAATAAGTTTGGAAATGAATCCTTGGTGATCCAAAACATAGAAAGCAATTCCACTCGTTTATTTATCACGACTGAAATTCTACCAAAAGGTGCCTGATAAAATTGACAAATCCCGGAAAGCACATGAAGGAAACATGAAAAAACAAAACGACTTTCAAAGCAGATTTACCATAATTTAAAACGTCCACGTCCAGAATCCGCCCACGCTCGTTCTTTTCTCTGACGGGTAAATCCCCAAAAAAGCCTGAAAACCGTCCCTGTACGTTCATTTTTCAGGCGGGTATTTCCCTCAAAAAAATCTGACAAGGTGATGTACCAGAACGTAAATGAGACATTGGCAAGAATAGAGTTGGGCATACAATCAAAACAATCTACGTGTTTACATTTACGAATTTGACTTTACAAGCCATCGGCGTTGCCATGTCTGGTACCAGGCCAATGTTCAATTTTGAAATCGTACCCGCCAAGTGTAACAATCCACCTTGCTAGCATTCCTTGTGGCTTTCGAAAATTGATCAGCCATTTGAGAGCTATCACACTTTGTGACAACATATTATCAATTGCCTCATCCACAACTTCACTGCGCGTCCAGCCCATACGGCGAGGAGCCTGCCGTATTGGCCGCGGTGTTGTTGTGATGATTCTATGTTTTGCCGCGGAAGTATGTACTAGTTCCCCATCGGGTCAAACATGTCTTGAAACTAAGACACCAAAGTCGCGAACTGTTTGTGCTGATTCATATTTAAACCCTCCGCGGAATTGACTAAACCACGCAAGTGTTCCAGCAATTCTAACTGCGCATTACCACACTCAGATTCGTCAACTTGCAATTGTGCTACTTGCTTAGAGTGAGCTATACCAAGCATGTTACCAGCTCTTATTTTGACTCGCTTGTCATTTTGATCAACCGTTAAGACTGGAACAGTGGATTTACACGGATCCACAATAGAGGAAACCAGCTGAATAACATCAGCAAGGAAGCATGAATATAGCGGTTCAACAATGGCAGCTATGTCAGATGAAGAGTTCGACCAGGGGCAACTACGTCGAGCAGGAACGACCACTTTAGAGTGTGGCGGGGTCGTAATCTCTTCTCGTACAGTGGCACGGCAACAAGGTACCGACTTCTCAGTATGTAATTTAAATACTTGCCCACGTATCATCATGTGGCCGGATGATAAATAAAGAATACAATTATTTTCACGAAGATAGTCCATGCCTAAAATCCCATTAGTCATACCTACCGGGTCAACAATCACAGTGCCTAGAGTAGAAAAAGAATCAATTTTCAGATCAAGCTCCATTGTACCCAAGGACAATAAATCATCACTCCCAACTGCTACAAGGGATTTTTCTACTGGATTAGGGCGGTATCTTTCCCACCTATGGCATCAAAGATAGAAACATCAATAACCGTAGTCATTGCACCACTGTCTACCAGAAAGTTGAATGGTTAATTGTTTACAAGTACACGTGAATGCCTACTATTGTTGCATTGCAAAGAACAAATATTCAGGTCTAGGTTATAGTTTACTGGTCCATCAACATTAGTCAATTCAGCAGACACTGGGATCCTCAAGTCCACTGAGCGCCATTTAAATTTGCGTCTGCTGAGGGCGATCGCGCTACATGTGTCCAGTCTGCTTGCAATTAAAACATGCCTTGAAATCCCTACCCCAATGTCCACTCTTACCACACATCGGACATGGATTTCGTGGAGTGCCATCGAAATTACAAGAACTATTACCCTCATGGCTTAACATATTCGATTATCAAATCCAGCTTCACTAAAATCTGTTCACCAATGCTACCTTTAAAAGATGAATCATTTGAGGCCTTGTCTTGTTTCGCATTTACTGCAGCGATGCGCGGCTTACTAATGTCCCGCTTATCTGTCATTTGAGAATGATCAACCGAATAATAAAAAGTAACTAGCGACAAAGCTTTTTCGAACGTTTCAGGCTTATGCATTGTAACATCTTTTATCATGCTTTCATTAGTTAGCCGGCGGAGACTTTAAAATATCATCCAGTCCACTTACATCAAGATTCGGATATGCAAGAATAACAAGTTTCCTCAACTCACTACCAAAGTCACGTGGGGTTTCCGTCGAGTTTATTTTGCGACAATGAAATGAGGTACGGTATAAACTTTCATTTCCTATCGGCTTAAAACAGTGATCGAAATGCGCCGCAATATCAGTGTAACTAGTACGCTGACATTCCGGCCAATCTTTCAAAACATCGAGAGCTTGTCCTGTCACACAGGTAACTCTAACCCAGCAGTATTCTTATCCCAAAAAAATATAGCTAGAAACCAATTCAAAATGACACAGATAGCTAGGCCACGACATGGTATGGGCCACATCATAATACATTGGTTTCTTAGGTGCTCTAGTCATCATAGAAACATTAGCTGTATTGAGAGAATCACTGGCAGTATTAACACTACCACTAGCGCCTAGTTTAGTTTGAACTTGTGTTTCAGTAGAAACTGATCTATGTTTGCTTACAGAGGCCTTATGTACAACTTTTCGGCTCTCTTTATCACCAGAAATTGGAATAAAAGGTGTAAAATTACTCACATGACCTGGTTCACAATACGAACCCCCGCTGCTTGAGAACAAGCATTATGTCGATCACTCGGTTCCGCAGCATCTGAAATCCCTCGTCTACCTGAAGAATTAGAGGGGACTTCGGACGCTTCAAACGAGGTTTAGGTACCGGTGTAAAATTAGTAGGTTAATATATACCTGGACTTGGGCAATCATCATGCGACATTGGCGTTGTTTCTACAACATTAGCATCCCTATTACCTTTTATCATAATCGAAATGTCCTGCAACACATTGTAAATCTGTCCGAAAGATGACATCGTTTCCGCGTTTTGACATTCGACCGTTTCAAGTTGAAAAATAACGTGCTGCAAAACTTCGTCCATTTTCGCTTGTCTCTCCAAAATTTCTTCATGTCTCTGCTCAGATTTCTTCACCCTCTCTTTAAATTTCTGTATTTGCAACTGCAAAAGTTCAATGCCATCTTTTGCCTCTTTCGCCGTATTCCTCTTCCTCATTTTGATCGCAAATTGGTGGTCAACAGAAAAATCAACTTTAAAATGTCCCAAGACGCAACAATACAATATATGGTCTACTAGTCTTATCCCTTTCAAAGTCCAGTGTAGTTCCCAACCAAAAAAATTTATTGTCAATCCTGGCGTGCTCGCCAATTTATTTTTGTTTATATGTGGCGTACCTGAAATGGGTGCTGAGGTTAACCACAACCAAATATATCAGGTTCGATAGTTGACAGTCTTTGATACCAATTAAATATAATTTACAAACAAATTGGCAGATGAAATCCCTAGTATGGAGTATGGAACGGTGGAGGTAGAAACCAATCACAGGTTGAAAAGATGGATCACACAGTCCTCGTGCTTCACCACAGATTATCTAATTTATGGAACACTTTAATATTAGAGCTGAAACTCAATGCAACCAAATACTCGAAATAAATACGATAACAAAATACACATAAAAAAACAAAAAATACAACCATTTGACATTAAGCTACCGAAAGAGCTAATTACCATTTATACACAATTAGAGAATGGCATATTATAGACTAAAGATCACTAACTGGCATTAGAAAAAGACAACAAACAGTTTCCTCACATATCTAAATATACACTAACTAAACACTGAAATTCCAACTGATGGTCCTACAATGAGAGAAAACTGGAATAAATCAGGAAAACACGGGAATATTTTTAAAAACGCGGGAACGAGCCGACAGTATCAGCTGATAGCCTATGAATGGAGAGCAGAGCTCAGTCTGAGCATATGAATGTCCAACCATGATAATTGAACTACGGCGGACAAAATAAACAGTCATACTTGGATGTCTCACAACTAAGTGACTTAGGGATAAGATTTGTCATGATTTTAGAACGTAGAATCCGTTTTCGTCCGTTCATTTCTCTGGCGGGTGTCATTTCCCGAAATAAGCTTGAAAATTGGTGATGTATCGGAAAGTGCCTGAATGAAATGTGTAATCGTTCAAATATGTTTAAAAATAAATACCAGAAGTCTCGTGGACATCATAACAACCAAAATTTCAGACTTCGAAATCTAAAAACCATGTCAGATTCTGGAGTGCATTTTTTCTGTTTTGGGCAATTCAGATTCTTTGGTCTAGGATTTAGTATTTCATACGAACTAATTTCGCATGCACATTCATTTAACTCGTTTTTTCAATAAAAAATAATACGATAACCTTGCGGGCGCATAACCTTTATAAAAAATACTTTCTATTGTTCCAGATTCTCATAAAATTGTCGAATATTGCAGATAATTCGTGAAAAAATGGGACATTTAGAAGATTCCTTCTTTTTGAACTTCAGATGTAAAATCTAAATCCTCAAGATCAATCTATCTTGCAGCCAGCTTATTTCTTGGAAATAGTTTCGATATCTGCAATTTTCGCACAGCGACCATGGTGTTGCGCAGTCTGCTCACTCAGATCATATTTTAAAAACAATCCCAAGCCAATCAGATTTTTTTCAAGAATGCCCCTCATCGACGTTTATCACTAGTAACCCATACTTACCAAAACATATTACAACGAATAAAATGGCGGATTTATTTATTTTTGCTCGTTTACTTCGCGAAGTAATAAAACTTCGCAATCTTGAGGGAGAGAGACGGGGAAATGGCATTACTTAGCTTAACAAAACTTCTCGATATTCTTATATAAACCCGACCACGCAATATGGTCAGCAATGTTATAATATAGCGTAAAGGAATTCCAATATGTTTAACGCGCCTTTTTACCCGCCTTGATTTATATTGGTTTATACTTACGGTGGTATTATTGTCAATATGTGTGTATTTTCTGTCCGTGTAAATTCTATGGCTATGTTTATCTCTGCAAATTCATAGATAGAAATATGAACAACAAAAGATTCGCGTCCTAGTAGTCCTTTCAATCGATAGCTCATGCTAGACAGAACAGACTAGATTCTTAGTTTGTCATTCCGTGATTAACTTGAGTATATCCGGTTAAGATGAAAGTATGATCTTTCAGTACAAACCAAATATCTACTCGTGCAAAAAACATCGAATATTGATATTCACAGTCTTGATATATTTATTCTAATGTTTTTTAATTGGTGAATGAAGTGCTGAAAAAACCTACTAACGACTTTTTTACGGCGAAGAACTATGGTAAAAAGTAGTACCAGCAACTACGCACCAAGCATGGCTAACAGAAGAGAAGAGCTATACTAAAACGCAGTATGTGGTCTTACATCAGCTATGATTAGCTCCTAAGAACAATCGCTATGAATTGTCAAAACGTTAAACCTCTATCATATTTGAGTGATTTGGGACATGGTGCCATGATCTATCATCAACCATAAAATTACGAAAAAGGCCTTTAAAGTACATTAAAAGGTGCGAACAAAATCCTAATTTTGTCATTGCGCCTTCAGCGCACAGAAGTTATTCTCATCCTTTTTCTCAGCCATTTTTATGCCCTAAAATTTCAATTTTAGATAATATTCGCCCCCATTTTTGGACCAGACTTTTGCAATTTTGGCCCAATCATATCTAAGGTTCTAACTACGTTACTGGAATAACATATTATGTATATTGCCCCTGTATATGCGTAGCTGAATATTTTCGATTACAAAGAGAAAAGTACAAAGCGAAATCAATCAACATGATGTAAACAGTCACTTTTCGCGTGTCTGCTGGCAACATTTCTATCTCTTTTGTTCTCTCTCTTTTTATATAAGTGTTAAGCACCAATATGTATATATATATTTACATTGATGGGTGGAATTTATTTCCAATATCAAATTATACCCCACTTGTTTTCTCCAAGCATTTTTTTGGTTCTTTCCGGTATTTATCAATTTTTTTAAATCGTTCTTGAGGAATTTTCAGCCACGCTAGGTTAGATGTCGTGGTTCAATAATACGTTTTAGAATATGCGGAATCTGTTTCCAATGTCAATTCGTACCCCCTCCCCATGTCTTCTTCAGGAACTTTTCGGTCGTTTTCGGTATTCACCATTTTTTCGGATTATTTTGTAGGGAGTTCAGTCTCGAGTAATGAAATATCGGGATTGATTTAAATATTTTTGATAATACGGAATCCGTTTTTAAAGTCGTTCACGTGGCCTCTTGCTCTTCTGGCTGCTTTCCGGTATATCCACAATCTACAGTTTTCAAGCGATTCTTCGGGGATTTTCGGTCGCGCTGAACCGACGAGATCAATTTTTGGTACTTTTCGGTCCTCTCAGAACCGTTGAAAATATGTAATAGGCCTACAGCGAGCCGATTGCATGTGGAATTCCTCCCCGCGATTGTGACCAAGGTTACTCCAGCCCACAATTTCTCAGCCCACAATTCAGCGGTGGTCCACGAGTTAATCCTAACCATAAATGCTTGTGAGATGCATATTTCTGTTACAGCATACTATACAAAGTTCAATAAATAGTATAATGAAAGAAAAAAACCCCAATACTATCGGCAATTCGAGCCGGAATGCCCAAAGTGTGGGCTGGCGTACCCGAATTGTGGGCTGGCGTACCCGAATTGTGGGCTGGCGTACCCGAATTGTGGGCTGGCGTACCCGAATTGTGGGCTGGCGTAGCCGAATTGTGGGCTGGCGTAACCTCCACTCATACGTTAAATTTACGAGTCTAATGATACTCTAAATACATTCCTGACTCATAAAACAAGCTGAACTACATAGATTGCAGGCAAAAATACATTATTACACTCAAATTCTGACACTGAATTTCCTCTTTCAAATTGTGGGCTGGGAAGCCATCAAAGAGTGAAAATGTGATGCCAGATAATAGCGTACAAAATTTTTTTAAACAAGAGTAGCAGACAAATTAAACAAAAAAATATCAAAATACAATTTCCAATATTTTGCATATTTACATAATGCATTTTAGCACCACAGAAAAATCTTGGCAGTGAGCAAAAACCTAAAAATGTGTCTTCAAAAAGTATTTGAATATATATGGTCCGGCATGCGGATAAATTCCAAAAGACAGCTCGAGAGCCGATATAATACCCTTCCGGGGCGAAATTTTGAAGCGAATTCCGAAATTATTTGCTTCGCAATAAAGATCATCCAAACAAAAATTTATTTGCTTTGATAAACGAGATATTGTTATCACGATCGAATAGAAAATTATGGTCATCTAGAGACAATCATTCATCATTTAAAAATATCCCCGAAAACAAAAATTTTTGGTCATCTCGACCAAAAATTCAAAGCAAATTTTTGGTTTTGAAAAATCATTTCCCATGAATTTCCTTAGGATTTTTGAAAACTACATGGGTATACCTTTCCATAAATTTAAAAATTATATTGCCTGAATAGGGGGAAAGATATGTAAAATAGGACCCAAAATATACCCGAAAACCGTATTTTAAGGTCCTCTGGACAGAAAATTCCAAGCCAATTTTTGGTTTTGAAAAATTATTTCCCACGTATTTCCTTATGATTTTTAAAAACAACATGAAAATACCTTTCCCTAAATATAAAAATTATATAGCCTGAATAGGGGGAAAGATATGAAAAATAAAACGCAAAATAAACCGGAAAATCGCATTTTGTGGTCATCTGGACCGAAAATTCAAAGCAAATTTTTGGTTTTGAAAAATCGTTTCCCACGTATTTCCTTATAATTTTTGAAAACTACATGGAAATACTTTTCCATAAATATAAAAATTATATTGCCTGAATAGGGGGAAAGATATGAAAAATAAAACGCAAAATAAACCGGAAAATCGTATTTTGTGGTCATCTGGACCGAAAATTCAAATCAAATTTTTGGTTTTGAAAAATCATTTCCCACGTACTTCCTTATGAATTTTGAAAACTACATAGAAATACCTTTCCATAAATATAAATATTATAATTCCTGAATAGGGGGAAAGATATGCAAAATAAAACGCAAAATAAACCGGGAAATCGTATTTTGTGGTCATCTGGACCGAAAATTCAAATCAAATTTTTGGTTTTGAAAAATCATTTCCCACGTACTTCCTTATGATTTTTGAAAACTGCATAAAAATACCTTTCCATAAATATAAATATTATAATGCTTGAATAGGGGGAAAGATATGCAAAATAAAACGCAAAATAAACCGGAAAATTGTATTTTGTGGTCATCTGGATCGAAAATTCAAATCAAATTTTTTGTTTTGAAAAATCATTTCCCACGTACTTCCTTATGATTTTTGAAAACAACATAAAAATACCTTTCCATAAATATAAATATTATAATGCCTGAATAGGGGGAAAGATATGCAAAATAAAACGCAAAATAAACCGGAAAATCGTATTTTGAGGTCATCTGGACCGAAAATCGCATTTTGTGGTCATTCGAACCGAAAATTCAAAGCAATTTCAGTTTTGAAAAATTATTTCCCACGTATTTCCTCATAATTTTTGAAAACTACATGGAAATACTTTTCCATAAATATAAAAATTATATTGCCTGATTAGGGGGAAAGATATGAAAAATAAAACGCAAAATAAACCGGAAAATTGTATTTTGTGGTCATCTGGATCGAAAATTCAAATCAAATTTTTGGTTTTGAAAAATCATTTCCCACGTACTTCCTTATGATTTTTGAAAACTACATAGAAATACCTTTCTTGAAATATAAATATTATACTGCCTGAATAGGGGGAAAGATATGCAAAATAAAACGCAAAATAAACCGGGTCTATTTTGGGCCTTATTTTTCATATCTTTCCCCTTATTCAGGCAATATAATTTTTATATTAATGAAAAGGTATTTCCGTGTAGTTTTTAAAAATTATAAGGAAATACGTGGGAAATAATTTTTCAAAACCAAAAATTTGATTTGAATTTTCGGTCCAGATGACCACAAAATACGATTTCCCGGTTTATTTTGCGTTTTATTTTGCATATCTTTCCCCCTATTCAGGAATTATAATATTTATATTTATGGAAAGGTATTTCTATGTAGTTTTCAAAAATCATAAGGAAGTACGTGGGAAATGATTTTTCAAAACCAAAAATTTGATTTGAATTTTCGGTCCAGATGACCACAAAATACGATTTTCCGGTTTATTTTGCGTTTTATTTTTCATATCTTTCCCCCTAATCAGGCAATATAATTTTTTATTTATGGAAAAGTATTTCCATGTAGTTTTCAAAAATTATGAGGAAATACGTGGGAAATAATTTTTCAAAACTGAAATTGCTTTGAATTTTCGGTTCGAATGACCACAAAATGCGATTTTCGGTCCAGATGACCTCAAAATACGATTTTCCGGTTTATTTTGCGTTTTATTTTGCATATCTTTCCCCCTATTCAGGCATTATAATATTTATATTTATGGAAAGGTATTTTTATGTAGTTTTCAAAAATCATAAGGAAGTACGTGGGAAATGATTTTTCAAAACCAAAAATTTGATTTGAATTTTCGGTCCAGATGACCACAAAATTCGATTTCCCGGTTTATTTTGCGTTTTATTTTGCATATCTTTCCCCCTATTCAGGAATTATAATATTTATATTTATGGAAAGGTATTTCTATGTAGTTTGCAAAATTCATAAGGAAGTACGTGGGAAATAATTTTTCAAAACCAAAAATTTGATTTGAATTTTCGGTCCAGATGACCACAAAATACGATTTTCCGGTTTATCTTGCGTTTTATTTTTCATATCTTTCCCCCTATTCAGGCATTATAATTTTTATATTTGTGGAAAAGTATTTCTATGTAGTTTTTATACATTATAAGAAAATACGTGGGAAATGATTTTTCAAAACCAAAAATTTGATTTGAATTTTCGGTCCAGATGACCTCAAAATACGATTTTCCGGTTTATTTTGCGTTTTATTTTTCATATCTTTCCCCCTATTCAGGCATTATAATATTTATATTTATGGAAAGGTATTTCCATGTAGTTTTCAAAAATCATAAGGAAGTACGTGGGAAATGATTTTTCAAAACCAAAAATTTGATTTGAATTTTCGGTCCAGATGACCACAAAATACGATTTTCCGGTTTATTTTGCGTTTTATTTTTCATATCTTTCCCCCTATTCAGGCATTATAATATTTATATTTATGGAAAGGTATTTCTATGTAGTTTTCAAAAATCATAGGGAAGTACGTGGGAAATGATTTTTCAAAACCAAAAATTTGATTTGAATTTTCGGTCCAGATGACCACAAAATACGATTTCCCGGTTTATTTTGCGTTTTATTTTGCATATCTTTCCCCCTATTCAGGCATTATAATATTTATATTTATAGAAAGGTATTTCTATGTAGTTTTAAAAAATCATAAGAAAATACGTGGGAAATAATTTTTCAAAACTAAAAATTTGATTTGAATTTTCGGTCCAGATGACCACAAAATACGATTTCCCGGTTTATTTTGCATATCTTTCCCCCTATTCAGGAATTATAATATTTATATTTATGGAAAGGTATTTCTATGTAGTTTTCAAAATTCATAAGGAAATACGTGGGAAATAATTTTTCAAAACTGAAATTGCTTTGAATTTTCGGTTCGAATGACCACAAAATGCGATTTTCGGTCAATATGACCACAAAATACGGTTTTCGGGTCTCTTTTGGGCCCTATTTTGCATATCTTTCCCCCTATTCAGGCATTATAATATTTATATTTATGGAAAGGTATTTTTATGTAGTTTTCAAAAATCATAAGGAAGTACGTGGGAAAGGATTTTTCAAAACCAAAAATTTGATTTGAATTTTTGGTCCAGATGGCCACAAAATACGATTTTCCAGTTTATTTTGCGTTTTATTTTTCATATCTTTCCCCCTATTCAGGCATTATAATATTTATATTTATGGAAAGGTATTTCTATGTAGTTTTTATAAATTATAAGGAAATACGTGGGAAATAATTTTTCAAAACCAAAAATTTGCTTGGAATTTTCAGTCCAGATGACCACAAAATACGATTTTCCGGTTTATTTTGCGTTTTATTTTTCATATCTTTCCCCCTATTCAGGCATTATAATATTTATATTTATGGAAAGGTATTTCTATGTAGTTTTCAAAAATTATAAGGAAGTTCTTTGGAAACAATTTTTCAAAACCAAAAATTTAATTTGAATTTTCGGTCCAGATGACCACAAAATACGATTTTCCGGTTTATTTTGCGTTTTATTTTTCATATCTTTCCCCTATTCAGGCATTATAATATTTATATTTATGGAAAGGCATTTCCATGTAGTTTTCAAAAATTATAAAGAAATACGTGGGAAATGTTTTTTCAAAACCGAAAATTTGCTTTGAATTTTCGGTCCAGATGACCACAAAATATGGTTTTCGGGGATATTTTTAAAATATCACTGGTTGTCTCTAGATGACCATAATTTTCTATTCAATCGTGATAACAATCTCTCGTTAATCGAAGCAAATAAAATTTTGTTTGAATGATATTTATTGCGAAACAAATAATTTCGAAATTAGCTTCAAAATTTCGCCCCGGGGGGGGGGGGGGGGGGGTATTGTATCGGCTCTCGCGCTGTCTTTTGGAGTTTATCCCCATGCCGGACCATGTATATTCAAATTTTATTTTGCAGACACATATTTATGTTTTTGCTCAATTCCAAGATTTTTCTGTGTTGTTAAAATGTATTATGTAAATATGCAAAATATTGGAAATTGTATTTCGATATTTTTTCGTTCAATTTGTGTGCTACTCACGTTTAAAAAAAATTTGTACGCTATTATCTGGCATCATATTTTCACTCTTCGATGGCTTCCCAGCCCACAATTTGAAAGAGGAGATTCAGTGTCAGAATTTGAGTGTAATAATGTATTTTTGCCTGCAATCTATGTAGTTCAGCTTGTTTTATGAGTCAGGAATGTATTTAGAGTATCATTAGACTCGTAAATTTAACGTATGAGTGATGGTTACGCCAGCCCACAATTCGGCTACGCCAGCCCACAATTCGGCTACGCCAGCCCACAATTCGGGTACGCCAGCCCAACCAAGGTTACTCCAGCCCACAATTTCTCAGCCCACAATTCAGCGGTGGTCCACGAGTTAATCCTAACCATAAATGCTTGTGAGATGCATATTTCTGTTACAGCATACTATACAAAGTTCAATAAATAATATAATGAAAGAAAAAAAACCCAATACTATCGGCAATTTCGAGCCGGAATGCCCAAAGTGTGGGCTGGCGTACCCGAATTGTGGGCTGGCGTACCCGAATTGTGGGCTGGCGTACCCGAATTGTGGGACCAAGGTTACTCCAGCCCACAATTCAGCGGTGGTCCACGAGTTAATCCTAACCATAAATGCTTGTGAGATGCATATTTCTGTTACAGCATACTATACAAAGTTCAATAAATAATACAATGAAAGAAAAAAAACCAATACTATCGGCAATTCGAGCCGGAATGCCCAAAGTGTGGGCTGGCGTACCCGAATTGTGGGCTGGCGTACCCGAATTGTGGGCTGGCGTACCCGAATTGTGGGCTGGCGTAGCCGAATTGTGGGCTGGCGTAACTTCCACTCATACGTTAAATTTACGAGTCTAATGATACTCTAAATACATTCCTGACTCATAAAACAAGCTGAACTACATAGATTGCAGGCAAAAATACATTATTACACTCAAATTCTGACACTGAATTTCCTCTTTCAAATTGTGGGCTGGGAAGCCATCCAAGAGTGAAAATATGATGCCAGATAATAGCGTACAAAATTTTTTTAAACAAGAGTAACAGACAAATTAAACAAAAAAATATCAAAATACAATTTCCAATATTTTGCATATTTACATAATGCATTTTAGCACCACAGAAAAATCTTGGCAGTGAGCAAAAACCTAAAAATGTGTCTTCAAAAAGTATTTGAATATATATGGTCCGGCATGCCGATAAATTCCAAAAGACAGCTCGAGAGCCGATATAATACCCTTCCGGGGCGAAATTTTGAAGCTAATTTCGAAATTATTTGTTTCGCAATAAATATCATTCAAACAAAATTTTATTTGCTTCGATTAACGAGATATTGTTATCACGATCGAATAGAAAATTATGGTCATCTAGAGACAACCATTCATCATTTAAAAATATCCCCGAAAACAATAATTTGTGGTCATCTGGACCGAAAATTCAAAGCAAATTTTCGGTTTTGAAAAAACATTTCCCACGTATTTCTTTATAATTTTTGAAAACTACATGGAAATGCCTTTCCATAAATATAAATATTATAATGCCTGAATAGGGGGAAAGATATGAAAAATAAAACGCAAAATAAACCGGAAAATCGTATTTTGTTGTCATCTGGACCGAAAATTCCAAGCCAATTTTTGGTTTTGAAAAATTGTTTCCCACGAACTTCCTTATAATTTTTGAAAACTACATAGAAATACCTTTCCATAAATATAAATATTATAATGCCTGAATAGAGGGAAAGATATGAAAAATAAAACGCAAAATAAACCGGAAAATCGTATTTTGTGGTCATCTGGACCGAAAATTCCAAGCAAATTTTTTGGTTTTGAAAAATTTATTTCCCACGTATTTCCTTATGATTTTTGAAAACTACATGGAAATACTTTTCCATAAATATAAAAATTATATTGCCTGAATAGGGGGAAAGATATGAAAAATAAAACGCAAAATAAACAGGAAAATCGTATTTTGTGGTCATCTGGACCGAAAATTCAAATTAAATTTTTGATTTTGAAAAATTGTTTTTCCCACGTACTTCCTTATAATTTTTGAAAACTACATAGAAATACCTTTCCATAAATATAAATATTATAATGCCTGAATAGGGGGAAAGATATGAAAAATAAAACGCAAAATAAACCGGAAAATCGTATTTTGTGGTCATCTGGACCGAAAAATTCCAAATCCAATTTTTGGTTTTGAAAAATTATTTCCCACGTATTTCTTTATGATTTTTGAAAAACTACATGGAAATACTTTTCCATAAATATAAAAATTATATTGCCTGAATAGGGGGAAAGATATGAAAAAATAAAACGCAAAATAAACCGGAAAATCGTATTTTTGTGGTCATCTGGACCGAAAATTCAAATTAAATTTTTGGTTTTGAAAAATTGTTTCCCACGTACTTCCTTATGATTTTTGAAAACTACATAGAAATACCTTTCCATAAATATAAATATTATAATGCCTGAATAGGGGGAAAGATATGAAAAATAAAACGCAAAATAAACCGGAAAATCGTATTTTGTGGTCATCTGAACCGAAAATTCAAATTACATTTTTGGTTTTGAAAAGTCATTTCCCACGTACTTCCTTATAAATTTTTGAAAACTACATAGAAATACCTTTCCATAAATATAAATATTATAATGCCTGAATAGGGGGAAAGATATGCAAAATAGGGCCCAAAAGAGACCCGAAAACCGTATTTTGTGGTCATATTGACCGAAAATCGCATTTTGTGGTCATTCGAACCGAAAATTCAAAGCAATTTCAGTTTTGAAAAATTATTTCCCACGTATTTCCTTATGATTTTTGAAAACTACATGGAAATACTTTTCCATAAATATAAAAAAATTATATTGCCTGAATAGGGGGAAAGATATGAAAAATAAAACGCAAAATAAACCGGAAAATCGTATTTTGTGGTCATCTGGACCAAAAATTCAAATCAAATTTTTGGTTTTTGAAAAATTGTTTCCCACGTACTTCCTTATAATTTTTGAAAACTACATAGAAATACCTTTCCATAAATATAAATATTATAATGCCTGAATAGGGGGAAAGATATGAAAAATAAAACGCAAAATAAACCGGAAAATCGTATTTTGTGGTCATCTGAACCGAAAATTCAAATTAAATTTTTGGTTTTGAAAAGTCATTTCCCACGTACTTCCTTATAATTTTTGAAAACTACATAGAAATACCTTTCCATAAATATAAATATCATAATGCCTGAATAGGGGGAAAGATATGCAAAATAGGGCCCAAAAGAGACCCGAAAACCGTATTTTGTGGTCATATTGACCGAAAATCGCATTTTGTGGTCATTCGAACCGAAAATTCAAAGCAATTTCAGTTTTGAAAAATTATTTCCACGTATTTCCTTATGATTTTTGAAAACTACATGGAAATACTTTTCCATAAATATAAAAATTATATTGCCTGAATAGGGGGAAAGATATGAAAAATAAAAAACGCAAAAATAAACTGGAAAAAATCGTATTTTGTGGTCATCTGGACCAAAAAATTCAAATCAAATTTTTGGTTTTTGAAAAATTGTTTCCCACGTACTTCCTTATAATTTTTGAAAACTACATAGAAATACCTTTCCATAAATATAAATATTATAATGCCTGAATAGGGGGAAAGATATGAAAAATAAAACGCAAAATAAACCGGAAAATCGTATTTTGTGGTCATCTGAACCGAAAATTCAAATTAAATTTTTGGTTTTAAAAAGTCATTTCCCACGTACTTCCTTATGATTTTTGAAAACTACATAGAAATACCTTTCCATAAATATAAATATTATAATGCCTGAATAGGGGGAAAGATATGAAAAATAAAACGCAAAATAAACCGGAAAATCGTATTTTGTGGTCATCTGGACCAAAAATTCAAATCAAATTTTTGGTTTTTGAAAAATTGTTTCCCACGTACTTCCTTATAATTTTTGAAAACTACATAGAAATACCTTTCCATAAATATAAATATCATAATGCCTGAATAGGGGGAAAGATATGAAAAATAAAACGCAAAATAAACCGGAAAATCGTATTTTTGTGGTCATCTGGACCAAAAATTCAAATCAAATTTTTGGTTTTTGAAAAATTGTTTCCCACGTACTTCCTTATAATTTTTGAAAACTACATAGAAATACCTTTCCATAAATATAAATATCATAATGCCTGAATAGGGGGAAAGATATGAAAAATAAAACGCAAAATAAACCGGAAAATCGTATTTTGTGGTCATCTGAACCGAAAATTCAAATTACATTTTTGGTTTTGAAAAGTCATTTCCCACGTACTTCCTTATAATTTTTGAAAACTACATAGAAATACCTTTCCATAAATATGAATATTATAATGCCTGAATAGGGGGAAAGATATGCAAAATAGGGCCCAAAAGAGACCCGAAAACCGTATTTTGTGGTCATATTGACCGAAAATCGCATTTTGTGGTCATTCGAACCGAAAATTCAAAGCAATTTCAGTTTTGAAAAATTATTTCCCACGTATTTCCTTATGATTTTTGAAAACTACATGGAAATACTTTTCCATAAATATAAAAATTATATTGCCTGAATAGGGGGAAAGATATGAAAAATAAAACGCAAAATAAACCGGAAAATCATATTTTGTGGTCATCTGGACCAAAAATTCAAATCAAATTTTTGGTTTTTGAAAAATTGTTTCCCACGTACTTCCTTATAATTTTTGAAAACTACATAGAAATACCTTTCCATAAATATAAATATTATAATGCCTGAATAGGGGGAAAGATATGAAAAATAAAACGCAAAATAAACCGGAAAATCGTATTTTGTGGTCATCTGAACCGAAAAATTCAAATTAAATTTTTGGTTTTAAAAAAAGTCATTTCCCACGTACTTCCTTATGATTTTTGAAAACTACATAGAAATACCTTTCCATAAATATAAATATTATAATGCCTGAATAGGGGGAAAGATATGCAAAATAGGGCCCAAAAGAGACCCGAAAACCGTATTTTGTGGTCATATTGACTGAAAATCGCATTTTGTGGTCATTCGAACCGAAAATTCAAAGCAATTTCAGTTTTGAAAAATTATTTCCCACGTATTTTCCTTATGATTTTTGAAAACTACATGAAAATACTTTTCCATAAATATAAATATTATAATGCCTGAATAGGGGGAAAGATATGAAAAATAAAACGCAAAATAAACTGGAAAATCGTATTTTGTTGTCATCTGGACCGAAAATTCCAAGCAAATTTTTGGTTTTGAAAAAACATTTCCCACGTATTTGCTTGTGATTTTTACAAAGAATAGGCGAAAATGTAGCAAAAATCAAACTTTTGGGATGCTCTTAATGAATTGTACAAATGCTTCTTTTATTCTTATTCTGTGGAACAAATAGCGGATTCAAAATATTTTTAAAGAACAATAATTTTTGTCAACAGTCAAATTATTCATTCTTATTGACATCTTATCTTATGGCAGCATAATTCTCACTTTCAAGAACCTAATATGGTGGAACACATAAGCTTGTAAAAATTTCACTTAAATAATCATTCAAAATTACTATTTTTCTTTTTTATTTTTATGAGTTCTCCATACACGGACTATTTTTCAGAGAAGCTTTGGGACTTTTCTCGGGTCTACGGCGCGGAAAACCAGCGGTTGTGGACGATCTCCAACATTGTGAGGTCCAGCTCCCAGTTGACACAAAAAATTGGCACTCTATACCCGCAAAATTTACTGTGTTTATTTGTCATAAGGGTAAAAAAATTACATTGAAACCCTATTATGATGAATATTTTGTCTGCAAGTAAAGAAAAGGCGATAGGTCGGAGGCGGTAGCACATTTTACATTCAGGAGCTGTCAGAATTATTCTGAAAATTGCCTTCTTACTAATATTCTGGAATGAAGTGAAGATATTTTCAGTATAGGAAGAAGGATTTGCCCCAGGTTTCGGGCCTGCGTGAAAGGGGAGTAAAATGAAACAGAGGATCTTGAGTGGTATATGGTTCTATTTATATTCATTGCCTACAATTATCCCTACGTTTAAAAAATAGATCCTGTTTACTCTTTACATTTTATTTATTGATCAGCAAATACATATCAAATAACAACAAGCTCATGAACGGAAAATAAAGGTATTGGTGGGCGCGATGGCCTAGTGGTTAAACATGTTGGCATCGCAGGTTGAAGACCTCGGGTTCGAGCCCCGGCGAGTCCGGCTCGCTTATCCACGCCCACCACTCAACCCAGGGTGTAATAACTTGGGTAGGCTAAGCCGAACAGGAAAAGATCATATCTTTCCAGCAATTGTAACCCTGTCCGCCTATAAGTGGCCGCTGTTACAGGGCCTTGGACAGGGTGACCCACTCAAAGAAGTGGCTATAAAAAAAAAAAAAAAAAATTTGCAATAAGATATTTTTCATTATTTCGTCCAAATGCAACATCTTTTATATCCATGCCTTCATTTGGCGCAGATGTCAATACAATGCTATAGTAGGATCGGCCTTGTATGTAAATTATAAAATTTGCACCTAATTTAAACTTCGGATAAACACGATATCCAGATATTTCAAAATAGCACAAAAGAATTCAGCGTCAATTAAAAATTGAAATACGACAGATAATTTCGTTATATGACCATTTGATCTCTCTATTGCAGTATTTCCATCACCCAACACCTCTCTTACCAAATCTCTCCATCACACCGGCATGGAATATAAGAAATTTAGAATATTCAATATCGTCACTATTTTTTAGAAAAAATTAAACTTATTGCACCATAATCAAACTAATTAAATTCACTCTTGATGATGTGGGTTAATATTTCGAGATCGGAATTGACCTGGGTATTCAAAGAAAAATAGAATTGATTACGATGATGTCTGTATCCATGTTTGATGCAAATGTAAATTAGTTGGAGCACTTTCCAAATTCAGGAAATAAGTCATCATTTAGTGGGAAATATGCGATAAAAGTTCTGCACTTTTAAGGACAAATTTTACTATTGGATGGAATGGAATGAACAAACGAAATTATGTATCAAATTTGATTTCGCGGTGTAGACGTTTTATTTTTATGAGATTATAAAGTTTGAAGATGAACGCTCTTCATTCTGCAGCATAATATATAGTAACTATTAAATCCAAAATTATGAAAGTAAGATAAGTAGGACTCACCTGATATTTCAAAAGAAATAATACTGAACATTCAATAATAAAACATCAAAATGTAGCAAAACGTAACGGGTCGCTACTTACCTCTTTCTGGTGTGTATGGTGGAAGGTTTATCGAGTTATCATTTAAAAAACCCTATTCGTCAAAAACACTATTGAATATAAAAATTATTAATATACAGAATATGCAATTAAAAAGGCAAGGAAAGTTAAATAAAGGAAAGGAAGGGAGGGGACGAAAACGCAAATAAATGATTACGCCAAGATTTATTCAAGTTTTTTTAGTGCAGATATCGCATCGCCACGACTTTTCTAAATTCTCTATAGCCTCGGCCGAAACGACCACAGGGACGCATTCTTCGTGGTACCAACTGTAGCAGTGAGTGCATTCTACCATGAGTTTAATATTCGAATACGCGAGTTTGCAATGGCAGAACACTGGAATAGTCAACGGATATCGCGAAATAGGTCTGCGGCGAATGGTCTTATAAAACCTGGAAAACTTACACGCGTCTATCATAGATACGACATCATTCCGTAATTTAGCTTCAGAAAATGAAATATGTTCCGGCCGATCTCTAAAACACAAGGCGATACAATAAGCAATAGCGAAAACACCGCAATGGGGACCGGATACATGTTGTTGAACTTTGGGGAATTCGACGCGAATGTTATTTCCGCTTGGGTACAGCAATTTACATAAGTTGTACTTGTCAATATCGTCGTAAGAGTCTTGGCATAGAAGGCTATCATACACGAATACCGTATCAGGTTCTGTACAAAATATATTGGAAACCGCCACCCAATGCTGACTAAATTCGTTGCGAGTGTGAACGTGAATTATTTGGACAAATGGCTTCCGTGGTATATACGCTGGTCCCGACCGCACATCATATTTCACTGTACTCTGGAAGCCATCGATATCTGGAAATTGAGTGGCTAAAATAAGAGAACACTTATCAATTTGATCATTGACAAGTCCTTCTCGGGGGTTTCTTAAATTCTGCCGCATTTGTTGGGTATAATAAACCTGCCGACGTAGATTGTGTTTTTCTATTTTTAGGCGGTGTACTAATGCGGACGGGAGAATTTTTTCGTAATACAGATATCATCAACTACCCGGACGTGCTGTCGACATTCTACCTCTCTTTCTTTTTTCGATTTGACTGGCGTCGATTGTCTTGGAAATGGTGGTGGTGACAGCGACGTAGCCCCAACGTTTGCTGGGATTCGTTCGATTTGTTTCTCATCCGCGATTCTATTTTTTGTTGGGCTAGACTGCGATAGCGTGATATACATAGGAACACTTAATGAAAGTTCTGAGCATGGGTCCCTTACTTTAATACTTGATAGATCTTTAAGTGCCTTTTTTTGGCGTTTTGAAAGTATTTGCCTATAGACGTGTCCCCACCAAAATCTCGTTTTGCTTTCTTCGACCAATTTTCGACCTCTTCGTGTGGTGACATATGCAGTTTTCTCTTTCGGCTTCTCAAAACCCGATTGTCATTAAATTCGCGGATTAGCGCCGAATGTAAATTGTCGTAAACCGTTGCGATTTCATCGAGACGGGTGTATTTTCGGTTTCTAAGGCGTGTTCTTTTCAATTCTTGTTGACTTTTTTCCATAATTCCTTGCGTACGGTTATGTTTTGTCAAGTTTTGCTCAACAGAGCGTTCTAATTTGCTATATGTTTTCGCCACTTTTGTGTAAACATCGGATTTTCCGTGGCGACCGAGATTATCTATCAGAAGACTGCTCCACAAAGGGATTTTAAGGAAATAATATTTTCGAAGCGAGAGCAGAAGTTTTGGGTTGTAACAAGGATTCAATTGGCCAACTCCGTTATTTTTAATTGTGGAACCAGCCTCTTTAATAATTTCCGATATATCTTTTTCAAAGGGATTAGAATTGGGTAACCATTCATCTATTTCATCATCGTTTTCTTCCAGCGCAGAAAAATTTATCCGTGCTGTCACGATTGATTTTTGATTTCAAATATTCCCAGCTTGTCTGTGCCAATTTTAGATCCTTAGACAACAGAATTATACAAAAATGATATACAATTTTTTTTATCTCGTCGTAGTCACCAGATGAGACTATAAGACCTAAAACGAACATAGCCTCACTTTTCCAGCTCAGTTGCGTGCAGAGTTTGCTGAAATTTTTCATAACATGGCTGGCGCATAAACGCAAAAATGGTTTTTGAAACATTTCCTCCGTAGCATTTCCTGAAACAACTTGGTGGCAACGATTTATGTATTCTGTTGACCCCTCCCGCATAAAGGCCTGTAAAACCGCATTGATTAAAGCTATACTTCCATCGCACACAATTAAACGACCCGAAGGATTTGCGTAGCAACGACTCTGATCTCTGCGAAAACGCGTGATAAAATCGGTTATTGACGCCGTATGATGTTCATTTGTTACATATGAAGCTACCGCTAAAGGGGACTTTCCCTCAACTGGATGACGAACCATTATCTCGTAAATGTAAAATGGCTTCTTATTTTCAAAGGACTTCAATATACTACCCGTCGCTTATTCCCAATTTCTTGCACAATGTCAATGGTATCCTGGGACCACATCATAATACCAGCGGGCAATTGCGATACTTGTTGCAAAGTTCCACGAATTTTTTTTTCTGAATTCAAATCATTTTCTAATTGTATTTTCTTTATTACCTCCAAAGATTGCCATTGATTTGATCCCAAATTTGGTATTTTTCTTGCTTCCAAACGAGCTTTTTTTTAAGACACTGACGGATGGTGCATTGTCTCTATTCCCAGATTGATAAACGTCAGTGGGTATTTTGTTCAAGTTGTCTAAATAGTTTTCGCGCGGTTTAATATTCTTTAACATTTCCTGAGCGTTTTGGCGACGTTCTCCTTAAGGTGGGCGGAAACCAAAATATTTTTTGTTTGTGCGCAATTTCCCCGTCGTATTTAACGTACATCGTTCTGCGATCTTTTCGGTACGACGTGATACTGAATTGCCGACCGCATCCCGTAAAGCGACAGTATCCTGTGCAGTGAAAAAACCCGCGAACCGCGTTTATTGTTGAATGTGTGGCGACGAAATGCAAATGAGCAATACGGATTGGATTGTTTTATACCTTCCCTCATTTTATCTCCCCAGTCTTTGTAATTAATTGCTCGGTTTACCACTGATTTTGAAATACAGTCCCAATCCTTTTCCGAAATGATAAACTGAGCGCTAGTTTCCATATTTTCGCCTGGTTTCCAAGTATCACAACTGATTCGATACGATTTTTTCCTACCCTGTGGCGTAAAATCACTGTCGTCAGAATCGGATTGGTTTCGTGTTGGATTGTGGTCTGAACGAGTGCGCAGAGCTATCGCTTTCAGAACCGGATTTTAGGCTTTCAGCGATATTTCTTTTTGATTTGTTTATTAGCTCGGTTTGGCTGGGTTCTAAGTCTTTTGGTTCTGGGGTACTTGGTTCCGCGCAATTTGCGTGAGACAAATCATCAGCCAAACAGTCCGAATCTTCCACTATTTGCCTATCTGAATGCGAATCTGTTTTGTTTTGCGGATCACATTCCGAATCCGTAGAATGTTCTTCGTAGAATTTACGGGCGATATTGCAAGTTTTTTTGTAATCAGTACCTTCAAATTGTAATGAAGTATCTGAAAGACATTCTTGAGTTTGAATACTCGGGGCTACATTAGAATTTTCCGACAAAGATTTCGCATCGTAGCCTTTTTTGCCAGATTGAGTTGGCGATTCGATCGGGTTTTTGGTATTGCGCGACGTGGTATGATTATGTTTTGAAGCGGAAAAACGGCTATATTTGTACTTATATTTGCATCTATATTTATACTTGGGGCATTCATAACGCAGATATTTACATTCATATTTCGCATTTTTTTTTTATTTTCATACGCGTCAACACTACGTTGAGTGTTGTCATCTGGAACAGACGCGCAAATGGACGTATCACATGGAGTCCTAGCTATTTCAGAACGACTATTTTCTCCGTTACGATGGCGCTGTGGAGTGGTTGTATCGGAATTAATTTTCGATCTTAACCGGAGTATGTCAGCGTTATTATCACTGTAAAACGTTTTTAATTCTCTGATTTTTTGAGATGTTTCTAATTTAGATATTTTTTTCGTATATATTTTTGACATTAATTGGCGTCATGACTCGTAACAATCACAGTTAAAATTCGGTATCATTAAAGACGCCTCCACAAATAAATCAACCGTAATTACCCTTTTTTGTTGACCTCTTCCGCCCCCCCATTGATGAATTGCTTTTTGAGATTCCACAATCTGCTTCGGTAACCTGGAGCAAAATATCATAACGCATTGTTTTCAGTAAACTAGTATAATTTTCAAAACTATGCGACGTAAGGTTTGAAACTTTATGTTCGGATAGTATACGCATTCAGAATCTTGAAAAGGACAGAAAAATTTTTTAAAATTTTCCACAACAAATTATGACGCTATAAGGGCGCCTCAACAAAATATACTTCTTACAAAATGACGTATTTATTGTACATCAAGATAAAATGGCTAAATATCGTGACAGAAACGCAAAAATAGCTTTGCTGGGCGCGACTGCCTGGCGGTTAAACATGTTGGCGTCGCTGGTTCAAGATTTCGGGTTCGTGTACCGGCGAGTCCGGCTCGTTAACCCATGCTCATCACTCAACCCAAGGTGTATTAACTTGGGTAGGCTGAGCCGAACAGGAAAAGATCCCATCTTTCCATAATTCGAACTCTGCCCATCTATAAGTTGTCGCTAGTACAAGGCCATGGGCAGGGTGATCCACTACAAGAAGTGGCTATAGAAATGGTATTTCGTGGATTAAATTCGCTAAATAATTGTAACATCTAGCGCCGAGATAGTGCGTATAAATATATTCACCAACCTCCGATTCCAAGTCTGCATTAGAGTGTTGTTGTTTCCCAATCGTTTCCCACGTGATGTTGGAGCATCAATTCCACGTTTGGAGCCTTCTTCATTTCTCTTCAAAACCTCACCTATGTGTAAAAAAGGATTATCAATATTCGAATGACTGGGCTTAGATATTACCTGTCTACTACTATTCCTCTTCGGAGTTGGAACAGAGTCTGCAAAACGTTCTTCGTTTCCCACCACTTTCTTCGTAGTGCTTTTAGTCTTCTTTATTCTTTTTTCTGTTTAAGCTTCCTTCTGGAACAAAAATATCAACTGGTTCAGTTTTAAGCCTAGTTACCTCCATTCTGGGTCTACTCTTCGACGACTTCGTTCGCTCTTTCGTATCTCTCTTGCTTCTTATGTTCCTGGTCTTTTCTTTCGGTGGAAATGCCGACGTTTTTCCTGCTTCAAAAGAAATATCGTTCGAATTAGATACGGGCCTATTTACCTGAACTGTAGGCGTATTCTTCATACCACTTCTTCCGAGTTCTGCATCTCCATTTTTCTTCCTTCTTGATTGCCGGCTCTTCTTCTGACGCCTCGACAAAAACAGTCTCGCCTTTTCTCGTCTGCGATGCTACATATTCCACGGAGAACCTTATAGAAGAAAAACTATCATTATTTTCGCTTACCCTTGACGTTGTATCTTTGTTCTTCTTTTTTCTTTTCTTTTCGCGGCTCTCTTTTTCCTTCACCTGACTCTCTTGAGATGTATCTGGAAAGAAAGATCCGAAAATGATTTTGTTTTTTCCACTTGTCGATATACTTGCCATGATGTCGATCATTGAGCTCTCCAAACGATGCCTGTATCTCTGTAGTCCTACGTCTGAAAGGTGAAGTCTATCACTCCAATACTCTGCGTTGCTGCCGACATCCAAATCCAGAAGAGGCAGAGATTCAGCAGATGCTATCCTCGAGAGGAAAGCATTGGCTGTATGGACGAGAGTGTGACGTCCAGCCTGGGGCAAAATCTTAGCCAACAAAATCTAAAATAACAAAGAAAAAGATTTTACTAATAAAAACGCCGTACATTCGGTGGTTTGATTCACGATACAATTTAATTGTGATTTAAGTGAATAGATCAATGTTAGGAAATTCTTTTTGGAGGAGAAATGTTAAAACACTAGTTGAGTGAGCTGGATCGAACCAAGATTGAGGAGTGGAATAAATCTATTCCCCATATTGTTTGACAATCAATATTGTTTTCCGTATTTTTGAAAGCCCTACATAATAATAATATTGGGAAGCGCAAAGTGCTTGTTAGTGTTTTAGGCCGTTAAAGTTCACACAATTGCCTAGTCTCAGAGGCCACTTAAAAAAAGAGCTACTAAAATATGTAGTACCACTGCACTCTAAGCAGAAAACATCCAGAACGGAACCGAACCGTCAAGGTAAAATGCAGTGAGAGGTATCTGTCCTGTGCGATTATAATACCATCTACCAGTTCTTTGCCTCCTTTCAGTCGTTTTCTACGACATTCAGAAAAAAGGTAAGGGATTTTCTAAATACTAACAAAATACTATCAAAATACTTTGGTTATAAAAGATTAGTTATTACCTTGGATCCCAGATAAACGTTCTTACACTCTTTGAGCAGAGTCTCGATGCACCTCTGGAGGTGAGAAGGGAAATCCTTCTCACTTCCACGGTAGTTGGCGATGTCGTTCGTCCCAAGAGCAATTACGAGGTAATCGACCCTTGGGAAAGGCGTGGTTTTCCTCAATTCCAATGCACCATGCGACATCTGCCCACCCGGCAAGCAGATGGCAGAAAATGCGAATGGGCACGAAAGAGAGGGAACGACTACCTGTAACAAAATGCCAATTTCATTTTATAAATTAAAAATTATATCACTCTACGAAGTCATTGAAACACGTATTTCGAAGATCTATCATGACAAAATCTTGGCTTCGCCGCGGCGGATACACCAAAGAGTAATAAGTTTTTTACTATTTTAGAAGCAAGGTCATCTATTAGGTAACAGCACGGATGTCTGCAATATATCATATGGGATGAATACACGCGAGAGCATTGCTGGACACCTCGTGCACAGTTACGGCTACTCCAACGAGCATGTCCACGCACCAGAAAAATTTGTAGAAGCAAGTTTCCTAAACCTTGATCCCCGGCTTTCCCGCTCCCACATAGTAACAGTGGAATTCTATCCTATCATTTGAAAAGCAGGTTATGGTTCAAGCTAATCTGGGCAAAATGGAAACGATGCATTGGCCATCTTTGTTGGTAAAGAGTAGACCAGATCGTGGCCACATATACCACTGTGCACACTGAAATATGAGCAGAATGAAACAGAAGCGCAAACCAGTTTCAAAACCTTAATGAAATTAAAAAAATAACATTTAAACTTGTCAAAACCAAGAGCAATACGTACACAATTCCATGTTGTGTGGTTAAAAGCATAATTACAGTATTATATTTTTTGGCAGTATGTGTTCTTTAATGTGCCCCACCGAAATTTATAATATAACTGTTTTCGACAGGTATCCTCGGATAATACGCTTCTTTTTGAAAAAACTGTTGCGTGACACCTAACTTCACAAAAATTTAGGCTCTACGAATAGCTTTGCATCGGGCGATCGATTTTTGGTATAAACTGTAATGCTTTCGTTTAGAGAAAACGTAAAAAATTTTCAAACTTGGTCACGGTACTTACTGCAAGAATCGAAGTGTACAGAATGACAAAGAAAATGAATAAGACAAAGACCAAATAAATTACAAGAATTCTTACTAGGAAAGAGCCTCTGCATTGCCAAATGAAAGAAAACTGTCACTTTTTTCACTGTGCACAGTGGTGCACCTTACCTTCGCCTAAGCCTATAGCCTAGTTTTTTTATTTTGATTTTTTTTTTTGATGATCCTTCCGAGGCTATCTTATCATACAAAAATCAAAATCCTAGCGGTTTAGGTACCCATATTACCACCTTAATCTCATTTTAAAATAATCATTCATGAATCCACTTACCCGAGGAAGCACAAGATTCCTGGAATTGCTGTCTGACAGAAGCAGCAGTCGAGGCCTTCCGTCAAGTTCCGCCTTCAGATATGCCGTCTGTTTCCCAGAAACCCCTCTCAGGTACGTGATTGGACGAGTTCGAAATCCCTTCATCGTTATACCTAAAACTCAAAACAGATTATGGAATACTATGGCTTAGATTACCTGATTTTTGGATTGGTTTTGAAGTTATTTGAGTTGTCTTTTGGCAATGAAGCAAGTTGACGTAAGCACGTTCGTATGAGTCACTGGCACCGAAACACCGAGGTAGATAGATGCAAATGGATCGACTAATGTACGCGAAGGTATTTATATCTCTCCAGCACGCGTTCAAAATTGCGCAATGTTGATGGTGAGGAGTCAGGTTTGATGCTCCCGGATTCATTAACATGATTATTCAGAAGTAATGTGAAATTTTAACGGTCATTACGAAATCAAATCTAAGATATATTTTCCTATATGTTTTTCTCCTTTCAGGAAAAAAATTATATGTTTTGGTGACATTATTTTTATGTGTGTTTCTCATTTTTTTTTCTTGTGTTCGTGGAAGAAGCCGTAAAGGCAGCGCTTAACTTGTCATACTTCCCAACGGGGAGAGTTTTATTTATTCGATCACGGTATGGTGTTTCCAATCACCCTTCTATTTCACACGTCGAGTTTTATTGTATTGATTGAATGTTCAATACTTTTTTTGCTTCGTTTGTTAATGGCTGGATGACGAATGAACTAATATTACTACTTGCGTGACCCACTGTGCGCCGGAAGGCCTTCTGTCGGGATCTTAAGGTACGATGGAACACGGGGCACAGTGGGAAAAGTGACATATATTTTTTTTTTCAATTGGAAATGCAAAGGTGCTTTACTGGTAGGAGTAGTAGGCTTTTGTACAGTACTTTTTCTCTACACACAAGCATTACAGTTTTATACCAAGAAATAGCTTGCCGGGGGCATAACTGTCTTTAGAGGCTACTTTTTGGTAATCTTATGTGATCCAAGAGCTCTTTACAAAATTTCAAACAGTGGCGTATTTTTTGAGACTACCTGCGGGGAACGGAACCACAAAATGCGATTTTCGGTCCAGATGACCACAAAATTCGATTTTCGGGCCTATTTTCCGCCCTATTTTGCATATCTTTCCCCTATTCAGGCGATATAATATTTATATTTATGGAAAGGTATTTCCATGTAGTTTTTATAAATTATAAGGAAATACGTGGGAAATAATTTTTCAAAAACCAAAAATTTGATTTGAATTTTTGGTCCAGATGACCACAAAATACGATTTTCCGGTTTATTTTGCGTTTTATTTTTCATATCTTTCCCCCTATTCAGGCAATATAATTTTTATATTTATGGAAAAGTATTTCCATGTAGTTTTCAAAAATCATAAGGAAATACGTGGGAAATAATTTTTCAAAACCAAAAATTTGATTTGAATTTTCGGTCCAGATGACCACAAAATACGATTTTCCGGTTTATTTTGCGTTTTATTTTTCATATCTTTCCCCCTATTCAGGCATTATAATATTTATATTTATGGAAAGGTATTTCTATGTAGTTTTCAAAAATTATAAGGAAGTACGTGGGAAACAATTTTTCAAAATCAAAAATTTAATTTGAATTTTCGGTCCAGATGACCACAAAATACGATTTTCCGGTTTATTTTGCGTTTTATTTTTCATATCTTTCCCCCTATTCAGGCAATATAATTTTTATATTTATGGAAAAGTATTTCCATGTAGTTTTCAAAAATCATAAGGAAATACGTGGGAAATAATTTTTCAAAACTGAAATTGCTTTGAATTTTCGGTTCGAATGACCACAGAATGCGATTTTCGGTCAATATGACCACAAAATACGGTTTTCGGGTCTCTTTTGGGCCCTATTTTGCATATCTTTCCCCCTATTCAGGCATTATAATATTTATATTTATGGAAAGGTATTTTTATGTAGTTTTCAAAAATCATAAGGAAGTACGTGGGAAAGGATTTTTCAAAACCAAAAATTTGATTTGAATTTTTTGTCCAGATGACCACAAAATACGATTTTCCGGTTTATTTTGCGTTTTATTTTTCATATCTTTCCCCCTATTCAGGCATTATAATATTTATATTTATGGAAAGGTATTTCTATGTAATTTTTATAAATTATAAGGAAATAAGTGGGAAATAATTTTTCAAAACCAAAAATTTGCTTGGAATTTTCGGTCCAGATGACCACAAAATACGATTTTCCGGTTTTATTTTGCGTTTTATTTTTCATATCTTTCCCCCTATTCAGGCATTATAATATTTATATTTATGGAAAGGTATTTCTATGTAGTTTTCAAAAATTATAAGGAAGTTCGTGGGAAACAATTTTTCAAAACCAAAAATTTAATTTGAATTTTCGGTCCAGATGACCACAAAATACGATTTTCCGGTTTATTTTGCGTTTTATTTTTCATATTTTTCCCCCTATTCAGGCATTATAATATTTATGGAAAGGCATTTCCATGTAGTTTTCAAAAATTATAAAGAAATACGTGGGAAATGTTTTTTCAAAACCGAAAATTTGCTTTGAATTTTCGGTCCAGATGACCACAAAATATGGTTTTCGGGGATATTTTTAAAATATCACTGGTTGTCTCTAGATGACCATAATTTTCTATTCAATCGTGATAACAATCTCTCGTTAATCGAAGCAAATAAAATTTTGTTTGAATGATATTTATTGCGAAACAAATAATTTCGAAATTAGCTTCAAAATTTCGCCCCGGGGGGGGGGGGGGGGGGGGGGGGGGGGGGGGGGGGGGTTGTATCGGCTCTCGCGCTGTCTTTTGGAGTTTATCCCCATGCCGGACCATGTATATTCAAATTTTATTTGCAGACACATATTTATGTTTTTGCTCAATTCCAAGATTTTTCTGTGTTGTTAAAATGTATTATGTAAATATGCAAAATATTGGAAATTGTATTTCGATATTTTTTCGTTCAATTTGTGTGCTACTAAAATTTTGTACGCTATTATCTGGCATCATATTTTCACTCTTCGATGGCTTCCCAGCCCACAATTTGAAAGCGGAGATTCAGTGTCAGAATTTGAGTGTAATAATGTATTTTTGCCTGCAATCTATGTAGTTCAGCTTGTTTTATGAGTCAGGAATGTATTTAGAGTATCATTAGATTCGCAAATTTAACGTATGAGTGATGATTACGCCAGCCCACAATTCGGCTACGCCAGCCCACAATTCGGCTACGCCAGCCCACAATTCGGCTACGCCAGCCCACACTTTGGGCATTCCGGCTCGAATTGCCGATAGTATTGGGTTTTTTTTCTTTCATTATATTATTTATTGAACTTTGTATAGTATGCTGTATCAGAAATATGCATCTCACAAGCATTTATGGTTAGGATTAACTCGTGGACCACCGCTGAATTGTGGGCTGAGAAATTGTGGGCTGGAGTAACCTTGGTGCGATTGTGTATATCAAATAATTTTTACAGTTTAGTTCTCTCTTACCATATGCGCAATATATATTTCCTATCACATCATATCTGATAGTTTTGAAATATTGCTATTATGAAATTTATCATTTGTAGCAATTTTCAACAGATATGGTATCTCGCCCGTGCACGGTGGTTCACACCGCTTACACAGTAAGTTACGTGGTCCTTCGCCAACCATATTTTGCACAGAAAAAAACAATAGTAAGGGAAGACCTTCACCTTCGAACTGAAACTAGTGGCGCGAGGAGAGTGGTTCGCTTTACAGCTTATGCAGTATGGTTAATAAACTCAAACTGTGTTCTGACTTTCCTCTTCACAGAAAAAAAAAATTATATCATTGCCCTTTTTAACTGAGGTACCGGGGTACTATACATCTGTATTCAGTATTGATTTATAGCTTACCTGACCTGATGACATCGGTTTACTTTACATTCTAGCCTACAGTTCTTTGGTTCTAGTTTTGTTTTGGTGCCGAGATACTGGATAAATTGGGAATTGATTTCTGTGTTATCTCATATGGTAGCCCGTCTGTTGACCTGTTTACACCTGCTGCCTGGATACACCGCTCTGCTGTTCTAATACAGAATATCTAACTAACTGTAAGTTATAAAGATGTCTTTGATTCTAAGAAAAATACCAGCGGATGCTAGTAAACACATACAATTCTCAAGTTTGTCTTTTTAATAAAGCTATTGCAACCGGACGACAATTTTGCACTGCTGATCTACGCCTCTTCAAGGGGAAACATGTTTTGAGCAGTTCTGATGATGTTCTGTTACAGGAAAAACCCTTGTTTCCCTCGTATAGTCTTCGATACATGAGTTCTGAACAAATTACTGATGAAGGAATTGAAAATCGTGTCATGTCATGTCTTGAGCTTTATGATAAAATAAAAAAAGAGTCACTCACTATTGATAGCGAATTCACAAAAGACTTGGGATTAGACAGTCTTGATCATGTTGAGATCATTGTAGCAATTGAAAATGAATTTGCTCTAGAAATCCCTGATGCTGTGGCTGATAGTTTATCCACTCCTAGAAAAATCGTGGAATATATTTCTAAAAATACTGGACAAAGTTTCGAAGATCGTGTCAAAGACCTTGGAACAAATAAACGCTGGGAACCATAAAATGACTCGTATATCCTACCGATGTGAAAAGGCTTTCTTTAAAATACTAAATATGCTTGTTTCAGGATAAATAGGGTATTTTGACTACCACTCTAGTAGTCCTAAAACTCTCTTGTGAGCAACACAAAGATTCCTCTCGTTTACTATATCATGGGCACGCCGTGCAGCCGTATTGGGGGATTGCTTTTATGTTCTTCCCTACCTGGTATGCTTTCTAGCAATAGAATTCTAGATGTAGATTTTATATTTGTGAGTGCGATTTGCAAAAAGTGGCTCAACTTTTAAATTTCTGCTTCCATTTTGAAAACTTCCCGCCACAACCAATGTTTATCAATTATTCTATGAATATAAAAATATATTGTCAAAAAAAGAGATATTCTTTCATTCAAACCAATGACAATGAAAACGAAGGAAGCAAAGAAACTACTGTGATTTCACTCACTCAGGACTAACGTGCATCTGTCTCATGCTTGACTTCAGCTTTCTAGCTAACTTAAAAGCTGCGAATTTAGTTTTGTGAGTCCGTGTTAATAAAAATGAATTTATATTATAGGAAAGGAGAGAAAAAAATCTATTTCTAGAGACTAAATCCACTACATTTGAGGCAGGAACAGGGAACACGATTGCAATACCACGTTGAAAGCATTCGAGCATGCATACGAGCATATGCATAGCATACGAAAGAAATCGCCATGTCCTGCACACAAGACAGTTTTAGGACTCCTTGGAGTGTCAGTGGAATACCCTATATGTGTATTGATAAGAGCCGAACGGTAAACAGATGAGAATTCGGCCAGATTTTTCATTCTACCAATATATTATCAGCTCACAAAAAGGGTCCATTTTCATCTGAATATATTTATTACAATCGATATTTTTATAATATTTGTCACTCATTGCATGTTCTGATTTGTATTGCTTTACAGTCATTCATGGGAACGATATCATCGGTTGTCAAAATGTATTTTTTATGAAAGGTAATTTGGAAACCATTTTCTGGATGATTCATCTTGCTATACTCGGTTTATAGTATTACATGTTTATGTATGCCATTTATATCCTGCTTTCTGTGACTTCTTATATTACATGCTGTTCACAAGCATATCAAATTCTTTAATACCCGTACAATGGATGTACTGTATACTAAAATGCCAGACATAAGTTGAAACTTAGTGTTTTAGTTGTGTGTTTTATTTCTATTTATCCTGTCAAGATACAAGGTTATGCCATAATATTACAATAGTTTATGTAACTATGACGAGCATATTGATTGGACTACTTTCTCTAACTGGATGTGTGTTGGTCATGTTATGGTGAGTTTTGTACTGGATCATTAATTTTCCTTGTTTGACTGAGTTTGTTATGTTTATTAACATTTATGGTGGTTCTGACTTAAGAAGTTTCCTGTTAGAAGTTTTCCAGCATTACATTTCTTCAATTAGACCATATTCTGTATTTATACCAGCCGTGGTTGAGGCACGTTCTTACCATGCGCTTGAGGAACTTGTTTATCGGAAGAAAATTGACCCAAAATGGCATTATTTATTTTAAGTCCGCATTTAGTACAATGGGTTAAATACATCCCAGATAAAGTTTATAGGCATTTGTCAAAATGAATTGAATATTTTGGTGCATATTTGATAAAACAAAATTTCAATATCAGAGATATTTATTCCAGAATTGTTCAGGTTTTCATTTATAATTACTGCTTCTAATTTGTACTTGGTACAGCCGTTGTTGTTAGGCTGATGAATTCATATTTCTAATGGATGAATAGTGTTTCAGATTACTAGTATATATATTTCATAAGAATTCGATTAAGGCACAGTTATTGAGGTGGTTATGGTAGTGCGCTAACAGGACTTATCATTATCATTATTTTGTTTCAAGGTTTCTAATAAGTTGGATGGCATTCCTCATTGGACATAGCAAAATTACACTTGAAAGCGCCTCAAAATATTCATATTATATCACATGATAATGGAAAAAACATAAAATATGATTTTTCTTACTGATTTTCTGCTTCGTCAATTCTGATTTCCATAAATTAAATTCACCTGTTTCATTAGTCTTCTTCAATTAACCTTTAACATTCACTTCTAGCTTCTCTCCCTCCTTGGATAAATGCTTTTTTTCATTATCATCAGTCACCGGTATATCATACTAGTATTCCACACCGGTACATAAAGTTTTCTTATTTCACAGGTTTTACATACAGAATAAATGGAAAGCATTGGAAAGATGGGGAATTCCACACACAAAACCTACCATTAAAAATTTGGGACACATGAAAAATATCCTACTTGCAAAGGAGAAGGTATATATATATATGTTGTAGATAAAAAGCGTGCTTTGTAGCCCATAGGTACAGGCTTTCGAATAGTCCTAACATATTTCCTGCGTGTGGTAAATACTTACTATAAGGAAACAAGTGGTAGGTGGTTTTACAATCACCACCTAGGGCAGATAACACTACACTTTACCATAGAGGTTCAGATTCATTTCAATGTTTTTTCTGCTTAGAGTGCACTTACTGGTAATACATCGTGTAGTAGCTCTTTGCTATCAAGTGGCCGTCAGTTGGTTCATTTCAGGGATTCTGGCCTTGCTCAGAGTGAATTTCTATGAAAAAATATATAGAGAATCGATAATCAGAAATGTCTGTAATATTTTCTTGCCACCTTTGGCGTATAGTACCCCATTCTATTCATATCTTATTTCTATATTTGACTTATTACCGTAGTCATCTGTGGAAATCTTTCATACAGACAGTGCTCTTTGGGGATTGCAAATAAATTTTCAAATTTGAGATACAGTTAAATTCTGATGTCAAAGTTTTACGGTTTCTAGTCATACTATCAATTAATCGTCTGTTTCTGTTTTCTTCAGATATTCTCGATTGATGCTCAGATGAAGAAAAAATTGGGGCCTGTATGGGGGTGAATAGCAATTTATTGTATATTTAATGACACTATATAGGAATATACTTATTGCAAAAAGTGTGAATTCTGTAACATTAATTTTAAGATAAATTTCATATTAATGATTTGTACAGCAATATCACATGCTAAATTCATCAAATTTGTGATTTTGTTGTACATAAGGTAAGGCAGAAGTTTTAACCATATTTTTTCAGCTTTGAAGTTGAAAGGTGTCACAACTGTAAAAAAGACAATATTCCAATCAAGGAAGTGATTTTATGTATTAGTGCTTGTAGGTTGAAATTATTATATTTGGAGAATAATTAATAAACTAGTTTTAGACTTCTTCTACAGTGATCCTTATCAAATGACATATTGCAGAATTTTTGTCTGTATAAAGGGATACTAAAAAACATTTATTATCAATTTGTTTTATTCTTTTTATTTTTGTTACAGGTATTATGCAGGAGTTACGCCCCATATTGTTGTTCATGAACCAGATATTTTGAGAGAATTATTTATCAAAGAGTTTTCTAATTATCCAAGAAGAAGGGTATGGATTAACATCATTTATCAATTATGTGTTTTCTGCCCGATTTTGTATCATAATTAGGAAGGTCAATTTTTTTCTGTTCAGTGCAATTCAACTGGGTTTTTGAACAAAAATTGCATCAAGTATGTTGAAATTTTACTTCCGTATCGAAATTCTTTATTAATAATTTCAGCCATTTATTGAAATTTTTCCTAAAATATTTTAAAATAGAATCAGATTAGAATCATTCTATTCGATATAATATTATTCGAGTTTCAAGCATGTGTCAAGCACTCAGCATCACTCTCAAATTTTCATAAACACGGTCAATATTGTCCTCGCAATATTTTGGTTTCTATAGTATTTTTGTGTGGATTCAAGTTAAGGAAATCAAAAATTCAATGATGTCAAATCCAAAATAAAAATTCTTATAATAATGTTCTTTACACACTTATAAAAAATTTCTATTTCCTATGATTGGAATAGGTTTTCAAAAAAGCTAAACTTGGCATGATCAATACATATTCCCAGTAAGGATATAAATAATTTCTCAACGTGAAATCAAATTTGCTTGTATTAACTGGTTTTCAAGTGCGGAGAATAAATTTTATTATTATGGTAAAATGATTATTGGTTAGAGTTCGTGATATAATTGGGCAGAGGGCTAGTTGCACTTTGTCTCGTCTCGAAATTTGAAACATCTGCAGTATTGACCAAAATTTTGTGGTGAATAAAACTATAAAATCCCATGTTTGTGATACAATGAAAATTAAAAACATTTCTGTGCCGATATATTATATTTTGGATCCTCTATCAAATATGTATGAAAATATGGATTTGAAAACTTGCATTTTTGGAATTTTTTCATAAATCATTTGCTGATCAATTCTGAAAAGAAAATTTTAAGTTGTAGTGCGTAATATGATATTTTTTTTTTAATAAATATCACAACTATATTTTACACAGAACCAATTCTTGAAAGTCAGTGGTGAATATCTGAACAATTCTGTAAATAATATTTCTGGATCTCAATGGAAAAGAATCAGGTCACTGATTAACATGATACAATTTTCTTTCCTTCTATTTTATTATGTGGCTTTGGTATGTGATCTATTTTGGGTGTCTAAAATTGCCACATAATTGTCTTCCAGTGACCCAAAAGGCTCCATTACGCTATTCATAAACTTGTCGACTTCCCATACTGGTAGGTGCAATAAAATTGTGCTTCTACACAAAATTATGGTAAATGATTATGAAATCATATTTTTGTCCAACGATTACAGTTTCTTGTTCCTGTTAAAAAAAAAAAATGATATGCAATTGTTCAATTCATTTAGGTCAACGTTAAGTCCTTCATTTTCTTCTGGCAAGTTGAAGCAGATGACATCCATTGTTACATCATGCACACAGAAAACCATTTCCATTTTGAAGCAAGCAGAAAATGGTCTTTTCAATCCCAAAAGGTTGCCAATAGTGATACGTTATTTAATTACCGGTGTATTAGCAATTATATCAGTACTTTCGTTGAAATACACAATAAAAATCCTCATACTCTCCAATGTATGGCTCTTTTGGTCATACAATAAGAGAATTTGTTAATGATATTGTCAGTTTGCCATTCATAATAATTCTCTATTCAAGAACTATTCTGGAATGCTTTGCTCCAGAATCTAATCTAGAATATAAAATCTTTTCTCTCAACTCTAGACAATATGACATCCTCATCCCCGCAATATATTGCACCTTAACACATGCCCCATGGTATATTCAAATTCCTAAAATAACTATTTCTGTTTTAGAGTAATTGGTGATCTGACACTTGACGTTATCTGTTCAGCTGCTTTTGGTGTTAAACTTGATATTTCATCTCATGTGAGTATCAGTATTTTTGAAGCTCAGATACATACGTTTTTACAGCCTGTTTGACATTGCTTTCTTATGAATTCCGGCATTTTTTTGGACAAATATCTATAAAAGTCCCAGTAAGCAATAATCTGTTATAAATAATTAATAATTTTTTTATTAGTCATAGCTTGAAGAACACAGCATGTATGGTGCAAACGATAATGTCATTTAGAGAACTCACCGCTATTTGTACATGTGCCTTTGTGGCTTGTGTGACTATACAAAGATTTTTCTACTTCCCTTTGATAAAGGCAATTATTTATGCAGTGCTTACAAACACCATAATATATTACAGGGACTTCAGGAAGAACATAAAATAATAACTATGTCAAAAAAGTTTCGCAACATAACTTTTAGATCTCCTAAACTGTTACTTCTCTGTAAGCAATATTTCTTAATATTCTTAGCATGGCGTTCTTTAATACATGCACTGACAACCACGAAATTATTGAATAATTTTTATTTTTCGCACTCTTGATTTTTACAGTTGAATGTTGGAAGAAAAATTCTGGCAGAAAACAGATTTCAAAACTTGAGTGGATAATCATGTTCAAATCGATTTTTCGAGCCATGCCGTCACAATTTTTCATAATTAAGTTGCGAATATTTTCAGTTTGATTTGATATGTGGCAGCTGCAGACTTCCTGTAGTTGCCAAGTTTTTTGAGTACCGGTAGCATCTTATATAGTAATTTGCATGTTTCTACTCAGGACTGCAATTCACAATTTTGTTAAATTGAACACTCATTATTGGGGTATGGTGTGTAAACTATCAACAAATGGATAATCAGGTCTGCTATAATGCAGAATATTGCTTTTGAAGCAGAAAAATTTTGAAGGTGCAAACTCGTGCGGCATTTTGGAGACTCGATATAATGGTAAATACTCGTTTTCATGGACACTGTGCTTTTGTGCCATACCGCCTAATACAGTTGCAAATTGATGCAATATCGAACCAAGTAATGACATAAAGCAAGCCTTGGTCCACTCCAATCGACTTATGTGCCTCATTTGAACTTTAGGCCATGTCATGACACTACAACCCACCCCATTTTGATTTGTTTCTTTTTATGCACCGCACCCTTATGCCACCCAGTTTCTAGTGTGAACTGACCAGAGTATATGATTGATACAACATGGAAAAAAGGTCTTTTAAATTGCTCGAATTTTGTTGCGGAAGTGAAAACTGAATGAGCAGATTATCAATCCCAGTCAGAAATATAATGACCAATTATGTTCTGCTAACTGTGAGTTACTTAACTGATCGATCATGCCGCCAAGGGCACGGTTCATCTGTGGATCATGTTTGGAAATTTCTTGATTGTGATAATAACATAACATGGTTCATGAATTTTTCACCTTCATAAGTTTACTGTACTGTAGTTTACTGTTCTTTTCGAACCAGGTTATTTACTTCCTCACAATTACCCTTTACAGTTTTATTTCCTTGGCTGGAAAATTATACAGAGTTCCTCAATATATCAATTTTTCCGGCCGGTATGATGAATTACTATGCTGCTTTTATCAATGCTGTTATTAAACAGAGAAAAGATCCATCTACATCATCAAAAGTAATCATATATATATATATAACCTAGAATAATTATAGATATTGTAGTGCAGACTACTTATGTCCATTTCATTAAGCAGCAGCGATGTCCAAAACAAATCGGATAATGAAATTGGAAAATAAATATACCTATAGAAAAATATGTATGCATTTCAGAGTAGTAGTGTACGAAACTCAGTTTTATTGGATATATATATATACAAATTGAACTGTATATCCCAATTTAGCCTTCAAATGCATATGGCTACATGAATAATAGCGTTTTTTTTTTTGTAAAAGTTCGCTCAAAGCAAGGTTGGAAGTAGTGCATCAAATGAACCAGCTGACAGCCACTTAATAACAAAGAGCTTACAGAAGATAAAGTATCAGCAACAGCACCTTAACGGAAAACATTCCAAATGGAACTGAACTGCTATGGTAGAGTGCAGTGAGTGGTATATGCCCTGGGCGATGGTGAAACTATCTACGACTCCTTTTTCTCTTTTAGTGTCTTACGACACGAAGAAAATACATTAAGGAATATTCTGAAGCCTGTATCTTCAGGTTTAATTATGACGGTATCTTTTTGTATTCAGAGAGTTGATCTGATGCAACTTATGATAGATGTTGAAGTTGATAAAATAGATGTTCATTCAACAAAAGGTTCGTTGATTTTTTTACATTGCAGCAATTGGCCATAAAACCAATATACAATTCTTTGATATAGAAGCGCGCCTGAGATTATATTGATTAGCAAAATTTTGAGCCCAACCGAAATAAAAACTTGAATATGGTGGCCTGTGAAGGATGCCAAGTGCAGTGCAACTTTTAATATGGAATTAAAATATGTATTGATGATTTTTGAAAAAAAAAAAGTTCGGCAGTTTGGTTGCTTCCAATTAACAGGGACATTCTAATCCTTAGTAAGAAATTATCATTAAATGTTGCTAGTTTGCTACTTCATCTTCTGATAGCAGCAATTTTCTTCCTTTCTGAGTAGCAGAAATAACTGAAATTTTACCAGACTGTAGAGGAGTATATTAAAATGAAGTAAATATATTCAGAGATTCTAAAAAATATTACCAATAGCAATAAAAACTTGGAATAATCAACAGTGCTTATAAAACAATCAGTAAAGTAGTATTCATTAGCGTTGTTGATAGTTTTTGATTCTGTGGTTGATTCATGTGAAGGAAGTTTAAGCTTTTTATACTTTTTAGCTTTTTATACTTGTATCTTTTCTATTACTATTTATTTCATCACTTAGGCCTTGTTCGAAATGAAATAATTGGGAATGCAATACTAATGTTGATTGCTGGAAATGATACTACAGAATCTACCATTATTTTTCTGTTGTATAATCTTGCAACTCACCCAGAAATCCAGGAAAAACTAATCAAAGAGGTTGATGAGTTAGTTTCGAATGAGGTAGGTAAATATATCAGTTAGGCAAATCCTGAAATGCTTACACTAGTTGTAAATTATTCAAGTCTGAAAACAATACAGATCGCAATTATTTCTCAAATAAAGTCTGCTCTGGTATGTTTCTTTTTTTTATAATTTTTTGAGGTTGGAGTGGGTTGAAAATAAATGGAATTATCAAGCTCTAGTCTAAAATATTGTGGAAAGGCAAAGACTAAACTTTTTGAAAGCTTTTTTCTGAGTTTGACTTGCTGATTGACTTCTGGAATCCCAATCATATTGAATATTGGATGAAATTGTCTGTAAATCCTTTTTCCTGTACTGTATTTTCAGGGAGATCTCACATATGAAAATGTCAACAACATCAAACTTCTAGATCTCTGTATAAAAGAGACATTGAGGATGTTCGCACCAACACTAAGGTACTTTTTATGGATAGATTGATTTCAACCTCATCGCCGTGACAATAGTATTAAAAAATTATCAAATTTACATTTTTGGAGTTAACACATAAAAAAGACCAGATCAATGGAAACATGTACACATGCCCGCTAGCATCAAATTTAATTTACAATAAAATTAATATTTATGATATTACGGCTACAGATAGATAACGACGGCAACATATAACTACAGAAAATATATACGAAAAGAATAATTATTAAACGATAAGCACGCCATGTGGGAGAGATTTATCAGCGGTACATGGTTTGAAAAAATATGCTTTGCTCGTCTCGTATCTCGAGTGCAACGCGAGCTAATAGCATTCGCATTTACGTACAAAAAATGTGAAAATTAGCGCCTTACTAAAAATGAAAAAAAAACATAGCGAAATGCAGCTATTAGAAATTTATCAAAAAAAAATGAATCTTGAACCGTTTTTTCGGTTACTGGTTAGTGGAGGAAGTTGTTGCGTGAACCACCGTGTGCTGGCGAGTTGTCCAGCAATGCGTTCATGTACAATCATCCCTCCTGAGATTCAAATAAAGACATCAGGAAGATTCTTGGCTCAAAGCGTATTCCCAATGCTTTTTTCTCTCAATTGAGCTAACTGGGCAAAGTTCCAAAAAATAAAAATAGAAAGTTAACGAGGGCCATGGGATGACCAAATCCAGTAAGTTAAATTAACAGTGCTTATTGCTCACAGACCAACTTTTGAGATTAGGTGTGCAACTAACAAAAAAATTGTTATTTGTATTAAAACTGTGAATGAAAAACAACCCACCAATATAAAATCAAAGCAGGGGTAATTTCGTTTTTGAGTGTGTGATGAATTAGCATAACCTTTCAATGAGCGATGCACCTATGACAAAATTCTGTTCTTTGCCATTGAAATACTGATCACCCTAAATTATATAGTATGCAGAGTACTTTTAATATGTGGTGGCAGCTTAGCACCATGAATTTGGACCCATTTTTGCACCAAGGATTGTGTGTGGCTTTGTACCCTTGTACTTTTGCATTCATACAATTGCAAGCTTTTCTATATGCAATACAGTACACTGTGTTCATATGTACGTTATAAAAAGTTTCAAAACCATCAATGTTGTTGGTTTGGATGCTTTTGGTCCATCCAAATAAAATGAGATGAACAATACTGAACAACACTTTAAACTGCAAAAGAAGAGATTCTACTATATGAGCTAGATTGATTTTCAAATGTTGCTCCTATTCTGCTAATATTATATCGTAGTTTAATTTTATGCATACAGAAATGCAAGGTGCGGACTTAAGGATATGAAGATTAAAGGACACTTTTTTCCTGGTAATGTTGCCATTGATATACCGTTGTATGAAATTCATCACAATCCTGATGTATGGGATGAACCAGAGGAGTTTCGTCCTGAAAGGTTAGTTTAAATGTTAGAAAACAACCTGTGTTCAAACTGTTGCTAGTGGTGTTTCGACAGGCCTCTATGTGTGTGACAAAAATTCACGTCAAAAATTCTGTGAATTTCAAGCATCATATGATGTTGCTAGTGGATATTGCTCAAAAATGTGACTTTCCATTGTCTATGAAAATATGCGACTATATCGGATATTTGACCTTTATTTTCAATTTTCTCAAAATTAGAAGAAGTGACCTAATGCTGTTATTATGAGTGTAATGATATGCAAAGTAGTAAATCTAATTGCTCAACCGGTGATGTGCAAAACGATATTTTATATTTTGCCAATGTTTCGAATGTCTATACAGACGTTCTTCATCAGGGCAATGGAATGGTTAAGTCATCGACAATACTATATATTGTAAAGGATACGTTCTAGAATAAGCTAGTAAATAAAAGATAAAATACTCTAAATTCTGAGTAAAAAGAGACATAAGATAAATGTCTAACCCTATCTGCGTTGAACGATAGTCCGTTGAGCAATTAGATTCATTATGAATTTCCCTGGTGGCAATCACTCAATCTTTAGATATGCAAAGTAATTACAACACTCTGCAAGAAGTTCTGAGGATTAAATTGGGGATTTTCAGATTGGGTATGGATAAAAACAAGATCATCCTATTTAAATCTCCAAAATTTCTATAAAATTTGTTCTGCCTACTGGTGTGAAGGTGGAGCCTTTGATCTATATTATAGAAGACGGTTACCATAACCGATGGAATGTTACAAACAACATTTTATTTGTCATATGAAGTTGAACAGTTTCTTAAAGAACAACATAACGACATTTTACCGCCCGGGGAACCCATTCCCATTTGTCCAATGCATACTTTTTCCGGGTTTTGTGGGGATCTTTTCTATATATTGAAAAGTGATGTGTAACCAATGTGTTTACAATTTATTTGGTTTCCTGTCAAGATTTGAAGACATGTCGAGTATTAATCCAATGCATTATCATCCATTCGGAGCTGGACCTCGCCATTGCATTGGCATGAGATTTGCACTGATGGAGATCAAGTTGGTGGCATGCTTGTTGCTTTCAAGATTCAAGTTTGAACGAGATCACACATTAACACCTGTAAGATTTGAATTTTGTTATTTTTTTCTGGCGTTTATTGCAACTGGAATTTGTGTAAAGCGCAAAAGGGTCAGTTTTTGGAGGTTACTTTATGAGCATCTCAAATCAGAAGCGATATCTCCGATTATTTGAAGTTTTGAATTACTATAACTTGCTAACTGATTTTTTTTACCTAGAATTATGTTGCTACTTAAAAATCATATGTATCTCTCTACTTGCAGCTAGTTGGATGTCTACGTTAAGGTTTAGGTGCTGCTTTTAACCTTGCTTAACCAGAAGCACAGTAGTGTTTGCCCTGACGACATTCGAGATGCACCCATGCAGTATGCAACTATATTTCGCCAGTCATTGAATTAGAACCACTGTTATCTAATCAATGAAATACTACTATAATAGCTCTGAAATGCGGTGGCTACGATTTCAAATCATCCTAACAGTTCAATTTGTATGTTTAGAAACCACCACTGAAACCAGTTTTCAAAACTCTTGTGCAACCGCCAGATATGGAATTGAAAGCTATATTAAGAGAAATATGATGACTTTGTAAGATTATAAAAATGTTGGCAATATTAATTATCAAACACTATTATATGAGAAATAGACATACAGAGGCTTTTGCAGATAGTTAGGTTCTGTAAAGAAAGTCAATTCATACATTTACCAAGCGGTGACCTATATTACGAAATTTTTATTGTACTTCGAAACAGCAAAATAATTTTGTATCGTATATTTCGAAAATTTTCCGTAACATACTGTTAGATATCGTTCCTCATACATCGCACTGAGCTTCGTACCACTGTGGAGATAGGTTCAATCAATATTTTCCAATATTGTAATAAATTTCATACCAGTATAAAAACTGGTACAATTCGGTAGGCAACAATTCCAAACGTTACAAACTAGCAATCTCTAAAATGGCCTTGTACGTAAGATCTAAACCCCCTCGTGTCCTGTCACCAATATGTTAGATCAATGTCATACAGTCTCATAGTGTGTGGTTTGAAATTCTGGACAGTAATTTCAATATACAACACAGCTCATCGAGGGTAAACCAAGTCAAACACAATTTAATATTTCTGATACACTATCCAATTTCAAGCATTTTCAAATTGTTCGTTTTTTCAAAAAAATGCATTGATAGACTTTGATGATGTTTGCCTTTGCAAATGGACACTTGCACCAATGATTCAGTTTTTAAAATGACCTAGATATTTACAAATTCATATGTGAATAACATGGTGTAATATGAAGGTACGGAAATGAGTGCGGTATGATACGAAATAAATTTCGAACTATCGTACCAGAAAATCCAATCGTACAGTGTTGAACTTGGTATCACACAGCGCTGCCAGCCTTGTTGGCTAAGGATAAAATCAAAGAGCCGAATCCCACAAACTGAATGTTCTGAAAAAGTCTAGGTGTTAAAATTGCAAATATTTGTTAAAGATTTTGCACTCTTTCCTGTTTCTCTTTCTGCTTTCTCAACCAATAAAAATATATTTATTGTACTGTGTGCAATTTTTCTTTTTAATTTAAATATTTATGCTACAAGTTTACCAAATACATTGTAAATCATTTTATTGGCGTCCCTCCCCACGGGAAAAAAAATCAAATGTTCAGTCTTTCTCAAAATATATAATATTGACTCAAAAAGTGATAAATTACTTTTTACCAAACAGATGAATTGAAAAGAAATCCAAAATTTTTTGCATACCAATCAAGTTGTCATTTTTACTTCATATTCTTGTTGTCCAATTACGAATTTACAAAAAATTACTATGTAATTAAATATTATCCAATTTACTGTTAACATTTTAATTAAACCATAAAAATCTTACTCAATTTTGTTATGAACGTGGCACAGAAGTCGCATAATACTTCGTTCTCGTTAATAAAATCTGGGTTTATTTGGAAGTTAGGTGTTGTCAAAACACTCAATTCGTCACAGCAAAGTGAATAGTGTTAGGTGGGAAACAGAATGTTGTCACATAACTCAAGAATTTCATATACGGTACCGGTAACTGTGTAATGTTTCTGGTTCCATTTCTGGGTGAAATCTGAATTTGCATTTCCTGTACAACATGACAGCATCAGTGGCCTGCAAACATGGACAAATATCTGACTTGGTGACTAACTCTTTGTGGACTAGCACCAGGGGTGGACGAAATTGAACATTTCAATTCCAGAATCGAATATTATATTAAATTAACGTCTACTGGTAACAAAATTTTTAGAGATATGAGAAAGTGCATCAAAATTCATCATTGATTTTCTTGAAATTAATCTTTCGGCATCTAATCTTATTTATGAATCGCAAATCAAACGTTTTGGAAAACCCTATCCACGACTCTGAAGTGGCTGACCACTTATAACTAGCTCTGAAATTACTGGTACAGTGGAAAGTGATATAACAAACAACAGTCTACAAAGGGAATTTTTAGACTTACTTTGAAAGTCTTGATGGGGGAGATATCAGATCACCACGCGCACATAACACTTGCGCTGTTTTTTTTTTTTTGAAATTCGCTCAGAGCAAGGACACAGAAGAAGAATCAAACTTGAAAATTCTCCTGGAGCAACTAAAGTGCAAAGAGCTACATAAAATTCAGGAGCGGGAACTAAAGAACCCCCATCCCTGATAGATGTCTATTAACGCGGGTTTTAAAGCCTTGTAGATCAACGCGATCAGGAAAACAGCAAGAAGGCAAGGAATTCCAAAGTTTTGATATTCTTGGAAAAAAGCTTCTTGCATAAAACTGTTTTTGACATTGTGGAACCTCCACAGTGAATAGGTGCGAATTGGTAGCCAATAGTGTCGATCGATTAAAAATTTTGTTCCCAGGAACGAGAGCAGAAAGCTCCTTTGAACAAAGACCATTATAATATCTGTAAAATAAACATAGTGAGGCAACGTTGCGGCGGTGTGTCAAACTTTGCAGACAGCAGGAAAGTTTAGGACCAATCATATTGACCACACGCCGTTGAATACGATCGAGCATGCTGAGAACAGTGACAGCGGCACAGCCGCAAATGTGACAGCAATACTCCATACAGGGTCGAATCAATGATTTGTACAAATGGAGAATGATTTCGGGAGTGAGATAATGGCGAGCTCGATATAGAGAACCGATTTTCATCGAGGCTTGTTTAGCAATACTAGTGACATACTCATTCCAACTCATGTCCTTAGACAGTGTGAGTCCAACAAGACGAATATTTAAGGATTCCTCCAGAACAGTACCAGATAATGAAATTTGGGTAGCATTCGTATTAGTGTAACGATTACTTGATAAAACTTCAGTCTTCTCCGAGTTAAGAGTTACCTGCCAAGTGTCACCCCAATTAGATACTGTGGCCAAATCACACTCAAGTGATTTTGCCAGAGCTAAACGTTGTTCCGGGAGGGATTTTTCATTGAGACAAGAATATAGAGTTGTATCATCAGCGTAAATTACCAAATCACATATCAAATTATCGGGCAGGTCATTAATATATGTCAAGAACAAAGTTGGACCAAGGATTGAACCCTGAGGAACACCGGATGAAATGGAATAATTTCCTGAACGTTGTCCGTCCAAAACAACATTAATCTTACGATTGGATAAGAAAGATTTGACAATTGAAAAAACTTGTCCAGAAATCTCATACGATTGAATTTTCTGCAACAGAACTTGGTGCCAAACTCTGTCAAATGCTTTAGAAATGTCTAGAGCAACCGACTTTGCCTCCCCACAACGATCAAGGGTACGAAATATTTGTTCAGTTATTACTGTCAACAAGTCAGCAGTAGAGCGAGAACGACGAAAACTGCTTGTCAGTGAGGAGACAAAGCGACTCCAGGTGGCCAGAAATTTTATTATTAATAATTGATTCAAAAATTTTACTTATAATTGGTAAGAGACTAATTGGACGATATTTATTAGGATCAGTTCGGTCGCCACAGTTTTTGAAAGCCGGCACAATCGTTGCACATTTCCATGTATTTGGGAAGGTGCATTCTTTTAGGCATTTATTAAAAAGTTTGGCCAAAATAGAGGACAACTCAGGTGAAAGAATCTTCAGAATCACAGATGGAATGCAGTCAGGACCAGGAGATATGTTCGAATCGAGTTTGGCAATCATTCTAGAGACAAGTAGCGGAGTTACTGACATGTTCTCCAATGTAACGTCGGTTCGATTTGGAAAATTAGGTGGTGAGGTACCAGAAACCGAACCAAGGCTGCAGTTATTAGAGAACAACCTGGCAAACAACTCCGCCTTGTCTCTGGAAGAACACAAAATTTCAGGGCCATTCAAAAGAGGAGGGATAATAGATTTACCCCTGTTCATTACATTATTTATTATTTTCCAAAAATTTTTGGAACCCAATTTTTGTTGTGAAATTTTGGATTTGGTGGATTCCATGTATCGTGTTCTAGCAATCCTGAAAATTCTTTCACAATTATTCCTAGCCTTTCTGTGAAGTCGTCTATTATTGCCGTTGGGATGTCGACGATAGTGGTGGAAACGATGATTTCTCGTCGCTATTGCCACCGAGCATTCGGGTGAAAACCATGAGGCAGAGTGGGGCTTCACCTGGAATCTTCGGTGAGGAATGAATTCATCAATTCCAAGGCGTATCCACTCTGCGATTTCCACCGCACACTCATTAGCAGGCAACAAGAAAACATCATTCCACGGCACATCGTAAAGGAAGTCCCGAAAAGAGTCCAAGTCACCGCACTTGTAGTTAAAAGAAGTCGGTAGTCGGATTTTTTAATCTCAGCTGCAAAATGACGTGGTCTGAAGTACCAAGTGGAGGCTGGGGAACCAGGGAGAATACATCATCTGGATCTGAGACAAAACAAAGATCCAGTCGGGAAGGAGCGTCAGCCGGGTTGCCGGGGATCCAGTCATAAAATCCACCAACTGCGTCAAAGACTCAGCGATGGCGAAATTATGAGTTTTAATTCCGGCGAGGTCAGTTGCAGCTGAATTCAACCAGGTATCGTGATGGGCATTAAAATCTCCCATTATGCAAAATTTGGCAGATGAACAAGACATCAAAATCTTGTCCATCTGCAAAGAGATGTCATCCAGGACAGAACAATCTTGGGTTGAAGGGGATCGGTATACGAAGAATAGAAATGATGTCGATGTCAGAAGCGACATGCGGAGGCACAGATACGAAAGTGATGTGGACTCAAAAGCAAATGCAGATTGCTACAGGCAGATTGCTACGAACGTAGACAGCTAGTCCGTGCATATGCTTTGGAGAATCCTTGCGTATGAGCGGCAAATAACCCTCGACCCCGATTAAGGTTGGTCTCGCAGAGTGCAAAGACATCTCGCAAGGAATGATTCCACAGAAACGAGGTTTCCTCTCAACCCACGAACGTTAGAGAAACAAATTGAAAAATTGTTGACCGTGAGATTCTTAGCACCCCCTCCCCTATTACGGGGTGCACGGGACTGGGGGCCATTGGCTTTATTCAGACGCGTCATAATATGTGAAAAAAACAGCAACTGCACGCTGAGCAGGAAACGTTCCAAGGGAACTGAACTGCCATCGTTGAATGCAGTGAGTGGTATCTACCCTGGACGAGAGTATGAACTCTCTACCACTTCATGAGATTCGGATTACGTTTGGTTTACCTTCTGTCTGTAGAACTTCCTAATAAGGGTGACCCTACCAGGAGAGAATATCTCCAGTCAGTATAGCGCTACAGATTACAAAGGTAATAAGCCCACTCGCCGCGACAAGGCAGTAATCCCATGGATGGGAAAAACTTGGGGTTGATGAGCTGCCATTTGAAGGTCACAGACCAGGCTGGAATGACATACATTAGTTCAGGGCAGAGCAGCAAGTCTATTTTCAAGGGGATGAGGACTATCTCAAAATCTCTGTGCATGTTTGTTCCACGAGCCTGGTAGACTGAAAAATCAGGAGACTGGCAAAATCTAAAACAAGATTGGAAACACTAACAAAATGCTGTTGCCAGCACTTTCGGCCTTATGAGGCATCGTCCAGTAGTGATAACGGAACAGCGCGGCGGAAGGGTGGGGATTTTTGGGCGACATTCTAGCTGCATAATCACCTTGCCGTAGATTTAACACACATATACGCTTGGATAAGCAACAAGGAAATATCGGTGCATTGAATTGTGCATTTACGGATCAATTGGTTTCTATGTGTGGCGTACCTGAAATGGGCGCTGAGGTTAGCCACAACCAAATATATCCGGTTCGATAGTTGACAGTCTTTGAGGCCACTTGAATACAATTTACGAACAAATTGACAGACGAAATCCCAAAGAAAACGGTGGAGATAGAAGCCAATCACAGATTGAAAAGATGGATCACACAGTCTTGGTGTTTCACGACGGATTATCTAATTTATGGTACCGGTATACTTTAATAATAGAGCTGAAACTTAATACAACCAAATACTCCAATAAATAACAAAATACACATGGAAAACAAAAGATTACGGCATCTGACGTTAGGATACAAAAAGGGCTAATCACCATTTATGCACATGTAGAAATTGGTATGTTATAGAGTAGACTACAGATCACCAACTGGCAGTAGATAATAGACAACATACAGCTTCCTAACATATCTGCATATATATCGGCGTTAACTAAACACTGAAATATCAACTGACCGTCCTACAATGAAAAAAACTGGAATAAATCAGGAAACGCGGGAATATTCCTAAAAGCGCGGAAACGAGCCCGACGGTATCAGCTGAGTGGAGCGCAGAGCTGAGTCTGAGCAAAAGGGATTATGTTATTATGTACACTGGCTCATCGACTAGGAATTACATGCACCTGGCCTGGTTGGTGGGCAAGAGAAGCAATTCAATATAGTAATATTAGTGAAAACCCCAATAATGTAGAAATGGAACAGTATTGATACGCCCGAATTGTTTACTAAGTTTGTTTAGTATTCGCGTTTAGTGATTATCTTTGCTTACTGTAATAATTACTGCAGGGGTCGACTTCTAGTCTTGTAGTGATGCCTGCCTGGCAGATCGCAGTTAGATAGCAGATGCCAGCGTTTAATCTTCGAAAGGACAAGCATTTTATCGTGTATGAAATGAAGCTTGTCCTTGCGATTCAACACACCAGTGTATTTTTCTACATTTGTAGCTTTAGAAAAGCTCCGTTGTGAGTTCTGGCCTAGTCTTGAGTTTGAGGCAAGCGCGTGTATAGTACGTGAGTAAATTAACTAATTATTATGTCCATAACAATTTCGATAACCGCGTTGAGAATTGTTTGCGACGCCTTTAATAAATCGAGCGCGCTCTATATGAATCCATGAGTGTAATTTACGTGGGTGTGGTTCGACACGATGATACTGTTTCAAGTGCGGGATCGGAACGAAGCATAGATTGCTACAGTTGGATCGGAGGGAAAAGTCTGAAGAGGCTGAACGAGGTTCTAAGGCTCGAAGTGTGTCACGAAGTGGATATGGCTAGGCCGAACCGCGCCTAACGGAATATTACGTACGGCACCAAGAGCAAATCCGTTAAGCTCTGAGCTATTGAGAGTTCATTCGATGAGTGCTGGTTCTATAGACAATAATGTTGATAGGTTATCGCAGACCAACCTTGACTGCGCGCAAAATATTGGTGGAAAACGGCTAAATCTATCTGATGCATCGCAGTCCGAGAGGAATTTCGACCTTTAACGTGCGATGAGGTCTCGCTGCTGAAAGAATACATTTACTTGCCTAAACCAGTTGGGTACATTTCTGGATAGTCCTATAGAACACACTGGTTTTATCGATAATTTCAAAAATAATACAGGGTCGAGGGTAAGGAGTGATAGCTTGTGCTGGGGAGGCCGGGTAATTGTTTTCTCATTGTATCATGTTGGAGACTACGGATGGGTACAAAAGGGAATTATTGAGAGTTCTTGATCTTTCACGATTAATGAAAGAGTCCCCGACTACCCTGTCACATCAAAAATATTTCGCAGACTTAAATAACTTCGAAAGAATCCTTATTGGCCTATATGAGCGGTGGTAGGGTAAGGTACTCGGCCCAGATCGAAGAATACTAAAAATTTGACGATCTTGTAGAGTTCATTCGAAAGGAGGCAATGATCGCAATTTCTTGAGGTATGATATCATTTTTATCTTGCCGGAGAGGAAAGCCGAGAATACAGTTACAGCTTATTCATATGGCGAACCATGACCTCTCGTGCAGATACCAGTCCCGAATCGGGGTGAAGTTTTCTGATCATCATATTTCCAATTTTTCCTGTGCACGGACCTGGATGATGGAGGAAGCCGTAAGCGCTCACGTAAACCACAATGCATCGGCGAGGCGTCCAGCAGACCTCTCGCATATAATCATCATCCCTCACAGGATTCGAACCTGCGTCGTGACGATTAAAGATGCGTAGCTCGAAGCGTATTCCCGACGCTTCACCGATTGAGCTCACCATAGAAATCAGCCTTACCGCGAAGTCCCAGTAATCCATAATGAAACAATTTAAATCGGAAATTAATGCAGTAATGCCAGTACGCTCCTTGACGCGAATTACAGGTTCCATCACAATTGAAAAATTTTGTGCAACTGGTACTGTTGAAAACACGTTAATCCACAACTCATTGAAATTTGCAATGCAAATTCAGATTTGCAAACGATTTTCTGGTAATCAAAAATGCAATACTAATAAAATCACACAGAGTATACATACTTCGCAAACAAATGAGACCCGATTGGCCTGAAACACCAACAATGACTGGCAATGCAAACGATTGAACAAACTTGAGTAAATACAGATATGTGTGCAACTAGTGCACGGCCTATTGCGTGGACCAGTTTATGTCAAATTTCGTTGCTATAAATGCAGATATATACATTGCAGTTGGCTGTGCACAGCTTTCAGCTTAACTTTGAACAGACAATCGTTGCGAAAATCGCGTTTATGATGCGTAGCGCAGCGGATTTGGGGAAATCAGAAAAAAAAAGATGGGAGACAGATTGGAGTTGAAATGGAGCGAGAGCATGTTAGTTGAACGAGAAAGGAAGAGGCACAATATTTCGAATTAATAAAGAAGGTGACTACAGTTGAAAAGGGAATAAAGCAAATAGGAAGCAATATCAATCATGACAAACAATCGGTTATCTCCATGCTTACCGTACCATATGCGCCGCAAGGCTGGATGAAAACAGTTCGACGTTATTAAACTGTAGCTATTGACGAATTTAATTGCCTAAATTGAAATAAATTACAAAATATGTAATTTGCTTTGGAAGGCAACAATAGATCATCTCCATAGGGCATTTAGCTATGGCATATTTTGCAACTTTAATTGTTTAAAATGCCTGTGTTGTGTTTTATCAGCGTGATTGTTTCCTAGTTCAACTAATTTTAACCAAGTGGAGATGAAATTTTTTTGCTGTTGTTGCCATTGTTCAAAATTTTTTCACGATATTGCTTGGCTAGCTAAGTGACCTCGGCGAGAGTCAATTGGTAGGTAATTTTTATTATTTTTCAGATCTCCATCTTTAAAAAGGGGAAATACCTTTGAAAGTTTAAACTGATCAATATGAGTGTAGTGACAGGCTGTAAATGTATACCAATGCAGCCACACAATTCATGGGCATAACCCTTATTGCTTTTTGCTAAATGACACTTTATCGAATCCACACCTTGTTCGGGTTGGAATGATTGCGTGAATTCAGGTTGTCGGTGTTGGTGAAAGGAACATGGATTATTTGCTAGATTCGCCCATGTACTTGGTAGAATTCCGATCGTTCACCTTTGCGTATTTTCCAGCCATTTTCTTTAAAACTGTCGAGAAGTGCTCGTTAAAGTTATCACCAATTTCAACAAGGTCACAGGTTTCCACCCCCTGAAAATGGAAAACTTTGGACAAATTTGACTTTGAGCGATCAACGAGACCAATACTTTTGAGGCGGATGCTTGGATTAAATTTCGTGTTCAAAAGAGGCTAAAAAAATATGGAAGTCTACTTTGATAATTTTAAATTCTTATCATGCAACTTAAACTATCAAAAATAGTGATAAACTTCTTGATATCTAAGCTTATCGAAGTCGCTCGCCAATTAGTTCTTCGAAAAAGGGGCACATTTCCGCATTTTTGTAGGTAAAAAAGCGGTCACAACTCTTCAATTTTTTGTCCTTAACCGCTCAGTAAAAGCAGATTTTTTGTGGACCCGAAAAGAGGAAATAGCTATCAAAGGAGTAGATGTCACTCATTTATCATAGCGGTTCAGTTACGTTAGAGATGGTTTCAGCTTGGAGTGCAGTTGCCGTACTATGTCTTGTGCTAGCTCTTTGCGAGTAAGAGGCCGTTAATCTAACGCCAGTTTTCCGTCGGCTGTTTGATGGAAGCGCGTAAAATGGATTGCCATCACGCGGAACTGCCGTATGCACCGTGTCTTTTCAACGTTATACAGTGCACAATAAGCACGAACAACCAGAATGATACCCTAACAGCAGATCGGGGACATGAAAATTTGATTTGGTTCGCAAGTTCCCCAAACGCACTAATTTTTTTTTTAAATATTTCTTATAATTAAATCTCTCAAGAAAACACGTTTTATATCACAAATTAAGCTACACGCGCGCCAATGGACGGCATTATTTGAATATCCCACGTCCTAAAATTCGCGCCCCCATTTTGAGAAAATGGCCCAATTTTACCATGCTTTGAACGTAATTTACAGCTTAAGCATATAACTTTTTTCTAGCCATAATCCTAAGCTCAAATATCATTTCCCTACCGCCATCTAATGATTTGTAATTGCTAAGGGATATATATCGTATGACCATGCTTTAGGCCAACCTGGTCTTGTGCGTACAGCCCATCTCAATTCCACATTCTTGATAGTGATTAAAATATACATATTCAGTCAGACCCCCTAATATTTTAATAAAATTGGCTACTGCAAAAATATTGGAGAGAAGGGGACGCAATATTTAATATCTGAAATTTTCATTGATATTGTCGTGAATTGCCGAATGAAATAAACCATTGAACAGAAAAATTAGCACGTAAAGGCATTGGGGGCCTTGTTCAAAACTATCCACGGACACAAAAATTAGGAGCGAGGCACCACGTTCTATTTCTTGGAGGGTGGCTGAGATTGCATCTATTTAAAAGGAGGATTTAGTCACCGTCGGCGAAACCTCTAAACCGGTAAATTTTGCTTAATATTACGAGCAAACGCAGGGAATCCCAAGATTTATAGTTTAACGTTTTATTCTTGCAAAGTGGTGCATTTTCTCAACAAAAAGGCCAAAAAATATTTCCCACCTTCGCACACAAGTTTTTGTGAAAGAAAATTCAACTTGTTTTCATGCCCTCATCATGATTCACCAACTTCCGCAGCTACACCTTACAAATTAGGAAAGTGAATTCTTCACTAGATAAATGAAATTCAATATCAGGTAAAATAAATTAAAAAAAGGGATAATGGAACCAGTCAAGATAATGAATGAAACTTCACAATCGTATATCGTTTCAGATTTTTGAATGTCAGGACTCACTCAGTAGTACTGCACAAGAATTGCAGGATTGAAAGGTTTATTGAAATTGCCTTCTCAGTACTGACCAATTCCATTTCATAAAGTGATACAACAGGGAAACACTGCATAAAACTTTAAATGTTTCAAATAGCATTTAAATATTATAAGCGCAGTAATGGAAATTAAGTGCTAAAAAATCCATGGTCACAAGCACTTATGACATAATGTCAATGGCCATTTTTGCTTTAATACTAGATTCACATTTTGAATTATTTGTATACTATTTGAAGTGAATTCTGAAAAAACAAAATTTGGAATATTGAATAAATTTTAATTAATATTCAGACATGATGAACACATAAATCAGAATTAGGACAAACAGAATAAGTTTGTTTAGTTTATTACATTTACTTGTAATTGGCCTTGTCAAGCATTGTGTTAAGAACATGATGCAGGCTTCATGCGAGATTTTGCTCTGGCACTGTTTAATAACCTATGAAATGACTTTGATCGCCATATTTTGATAGAATAATCATCGCTAACACTGACTGCCATACTGGGATCACGTGGGTTGACCGCTAGGCAATTAACAACATCCAAGTGCTTGAATGTTGATAATAAAATTCCATAATATCTGTCCCACAAATAGCCCTTGTGGTTTTCTGAACCACTCGCTACATACAATCCATTACAAGAAATGTGTAGAAAAAATACATCACTGACCGCTTGGTGTCCCTCAAAAGAGGCAATTTTCTCCATTGAAATAAGATCAATAACACTCATAGTCACTTCGGATGATATATCTGGAGCCCAATGTCTCGAGGGAGCTTCCTCCCTCCATTTTCGAACATTAACGTATAAATATCTGCCACACGGCGTTACAGACATTCCTACTAATTGTCCACCCATATCCATCACATGGTCCCAGTCATCTGTTCGTACTTGGGGTCTATCTTGCAAACCAACAGAATCAGACTCCACAAGTTTTTGTCGAATTACTTCTGTACATTCTTCTTGTGTTATCCGTTTTATACCAATTTGATGTGGAACGTTTACTTCATTCCCAGTGAAGCAAACAAGTAATTTATAGTTAGAAGGGGGATTAAGAGATTGTGATGCTTCATCTCCAGTAGTTATTTCTGTTGATTCACTATCATTTCTATCGAGTTCCTCATCTGTCAGTAGAGGACTCGTTGTACCAGAAAATAGAATGCTACTGTCTGTATCATTATCGAATTCAGTCATACAACGTTTTATGGCAGGAATAGCACAAGTGGAGTCATCATCACAATCATTTGATGCAGAAATATTAATGTGGCTATCATCCAACTTTATTTTCTTACAATAAGTGAATGCTTCTTCTCCAGAAGATGTGGTAGTTGAAGTTAGACGGCTACATGATTGAACATTTTTATCATGAACTCCGATATTCGGCCTGAAATTATTATCACTCAATGTCACAGCATCTGCATAATTCTTTTCGTCATCGCTAGTTAAAGTAACTTTCACAGTGACAGATGACACAGTTTCCGATCCAGTAACAGTTCGATTTTTATGCGCTTCTGTTTCTCTATGTTGGGCAAATGCTTTAATATGCATATCATGAAGTTTTCCTTTGAAAGTATCTGTTGCTACAGATCGATAAACTTGTGATATCACTTTACCCATGTCTGCTACTTGAAGATAACTAACAGTGTTGTCATTTTCACAAGCAAACATGAATGCCCTCGTTACTGTTGAATGCATCAAATTTTCTACTTCTTGGCTGGATTTGTTGAGAAGAACTTCACATAAGCATTGACGTCGTGTCGATAATAAATGAGCTCTTGCAGACAATATATGGGTTTCATTTAGCCAAGTTCCCATCACATCATAGGGTTTTATTCTTACCCGGGCTTGTAACGTGAATTCTTTGATAAAAATGTTGTATATAATTATTTCACCCCCTTGTTGAGATCCTTCACATCTTCCAGAGACCAGAAGTTGCGTATCACTACTGCTGAATTGTGAATATTGAGTGTAAAGCCATCTGAATTGGGAGGCTCTACCCAAATCATCACTGAAAATAGTGTCAAATGGCCAGTCTGCACTGAACACCTTGACAGTTGCATCTTTGGAGCATGTACAAAACATCATACCACTGTTTGAAAAAGCAACATGCAGTACTTCGTTTTCATGCTCTAGAATTCTTTCAAACTCGATGCTGGGAACAAGGTCTGTCACTCGTTGATATTCTGATTTCCATGAGGTTGAAGTGGGGCGCAAACTGGTGTCTTCATCGATGTTGAAATCCAAACAAAATCTCCTGCGCCAAATGAAATTTAAATTTCCAATTTCGAACCACCTTTTACATACTAAGCAAGAACGTCCAAGGTCTTTGTAGTTCAATAATTTAAAAATCTGAATTAGAGGCTCAGTTGGAAGAGATTTCCAACCATGAGACATGCTTACTTGTTCAGCAAGAACCTAGAAAACAATGGTCCATATTCATTATGAACTTCAGTTTGTACATATTTGACAACATCTTCTGTCCTCACTCACATCTGTCAGTATATCAGTAAATGCACATACAGCTGGTATTTCAATGTACCCATGAAATTTACAGCTGTCAAGTAAAGAATAGGATGTTTACATTATATGTAACTAGCAAACAAAAAAGTCTGCGGACAAGACATGGCCCCTAAGAAACATTTTGTGTGCCAGCGAAGCATTTTTCAATTATCAAATAATTCACAAACAACTCTGGGTTGACAGCCAACTCATACCCTGATCAATTTGTACCAGTAGGTTTTTGAATAACCGTTGCCAGAAAAAAAGCATATACGGTAAGTTAAATGATTTCATATCATGAGGGATTTTATGGTGCATTTAATGTAAGAGTTAAGCAAGCATAAAAAAAACTCAGTAACTTCGAAAAAATCTATCAATCTTTGTTTCAGGAAGAAATTAAACAGAACCCAGACTGAAAGGAAGTAGATCACAGATGAAATCATGCAGAATTTCCTGTGCCCCATGATCCAAACGCATCAGTCACAACTGGTTACAAAAATTTGCCTTCATTTATCATGTCCTCCCCAAGATTTTATAACCCTATGCATAGCAGCATTTCCTGCATTTTCGTGAAAATCTACACAAAATAATTTTTTAAAGATGGATGATTTTATGTATATTGTTGATTTTTTCTAGCAACCAGGTATGTAGTAACTTATAATTAGAAAAGTGGAAGCCACTCACAGACCCGTTGGGGCATTTGGGTTCCCCCCTGAACCATAATAAACACTGCAAATTTCAAATGATTCAAGTGAAATAACTAAAATTCATTCATTCAAAAAACTGTTGAAAATGAAAAAAAAACTTGATGAACTTATTGCTTCATGTAACTTTGGAGATCAAATAATTCATGCTTTTTTTCAATCTGATTTTATCGTAAACAACGAACGTCTACTAGTATCACATGTCAAAACCGGTCTTATAGTAAATAGTATTCACATTTTTGACAAAATATAACAATCATCCTAAGTTATATATTTGAAAATCTCCTATTCAGTATTTGGCATGAACAACCAATATTTTTTGAACAAAATAGTCACCGCTTGTAGACATTATTATACGCTTAGCTTTTTTATTGAAATTCAGTCTCGACTGAGCAAGGCCGGAAACAGTGCCCAAAAGGAACCAATTAACTTAACATTAGCAAAGGACTACTAATAATGTAGCTCGGTAGAGTACTAGCAACTGCACTCCAAGCGGAGCTGAACCGCCTTAGTAAAGTGTAGTGATGGAAGATGCCTAAACCATGACTTACACAACTTCTTAAAATACATATTCATTTGACCAGTCACTCTCGCAGGTTACAAGGCAATGAGAAAAGTCATTTCATCCAATTATAATTTATTGAAAATCCCGTCATTCCCTCATTTTAGTTTTGTCTCCCTAAATCCCGCAGTTTAGGGTATCTCCGTATTTCCTGCTGTTACTAAACATTAGCAAAGGGCTATTAAAAGATGTAGTACGATAGAGTACCAGCAACTGCACTCCAGGCGGAAAACATCCCAAGCGGAACTGAACCGCCATAGTAAAGTGTAGTGATGGAAGATGTCTAAACCATACAGCACTTCTTAAAATACTAAAATACATATTCATTTGACCAGTCAATCTAGCAGGTTACAAGGCAATGAGAAAAGTCATTTCATCCAATCCTAATTTATTGAAAATCCCGACATCCCCTCATTTTAGTTTGTCTCCCTAAATCCCGCATTTTAGGGTATCTCCGTATTTTCTGCTGTTACTGTTTTCACACATTTTGATGTATTTCCGGCCATTCTCGCATTTTAATGCATTTACCACAGTTTTCTTTCACATATCTCCCGTCATTCCCGCATTTTAGTGTGTTTCCATTTTGGAGTATCTACCATCATTTCCATTGTTGCTGTAATCCCGCATTTGGTTATTTTCCGTCATTCCCGCATTTTAGTGCATTTCCACTGTTCCCTTCCTTGCTAATCGCATTTTTGCTACCACATTTTATATCTAACATTCTAGTGACTCAAACTCTCCGAGCAATTTCAATAATGTTTTCCTTGATTTGTCCCTGTATTTTAGTGCAATCTTCAATTTGCCTGCCATTCCCGTTTCACTAATGCTTGTATTGCGCGACTAGCATTTTACCCATCTTCCCGAAAATTATTTTTCCGCATTTCAATATCTATGTCGTCATTCCCGTTTACCGAATGTTTTTCCGCTTTTTAGTTGTTGCCCCGTAGAAATGTCGTATTTTTCTGAACAAACCCCCAAATTTTTCTTCTGCAATATCACAAATTAAGAGATAGTTCAGCGGCAGACTTGCAAATTAAAAACATCCATAGATGTCCTCATTTAATTGTATACAGTATATGTACGTATATATAATTTATCGTTGTTAAATTAAAACAATGTTTTTGCATTGTCATTAAGGCTTTCGCTACAGCGAAAGTCCTATTGAAATTCTACGTTCTTTTCTCTTAATTATTGGGGTCTAGTGAAGTTTAGTACCATAATACCTTTAAAAGGTAGCACAATCATGAAATTTGGATATATTGTTAGGCACCCCTAAAAAACCTCGCATACCAAAAATGACGTCACTGCGACGTCATATGACGTCATAACAAGCCAAAAACGACCGCTCGCACACGCCCTCAGTGACGTCCTAAATAAACAACACTGCAATAACGCTATGGCGTTAGCGCTCATTCTCCGTTTACGCACTCGCTCAGTTACTTTCTTTTGTTCTCTCCTTTTTAACCTTCGGTCATTCATCAAACGGGTAAACGATTTAACACCTAACGCCATATATGAACCGCGCTAAGGCCGATTCAAACCAAATAAAGGCCATACGTGACATCTTACGGAAGCGATAAACGTGAACTCCACATGAACATGATGGACTGGCCATGCGTGTCGCTAATTCCCCAATGAACTTTTTTTAATGACCTGAAAAAGCTAATATCCCCAGCATGAAAATTATTGCCATAGCCATAATTCCCCTGAAAATGCCAATACCCCTTCATAAAGATGATTAGTAAAGTCACGAAGTCCTTAAATACGCTAATATCACCTTATGAAGTTGAGTGCCACGGCCATAACGGCTCTATAAAAGCTAATATCCCCTCATGAAGTTTAGTACCACGACCATATTGACTCAAAAAATGCTAATATCCCCTCATGAATTTGAGTACCACGGCAATAATGGGCCTGAAAATGTGAATAGCTCCTCATGAAGTTGAGTGCCACGGGCATAATGATTCTAAATAAGCTAATATCCCCTTATGAAGTTGAGTACCACGGCCATAATGGCCCTGAAAATGCGAATAGCCCCTCATGAAGATGAGTACCACGACCATAATGACTCTAAATACGCTAATATCCCTTTATGAAGTTGAGTACCACGGTCATATGGACTCTAAAAATGCTAATATCGCCTCATGAATTTGAGTACAACGGCCATAATGGCCCTGAAAATGTGAATAGCCCTTCATGAAGTTGAGTACCACGGGCATAATGACTCTAAATAAGCTAATATCCCCTTATGAAGTTGAGTACCACAGCCATGACGGCTCTAGAAATGCGAATATCCCCTCATAAAGTTTAGTACCGCGGACATATTGGCCCTAAATAGGCTAATAAACTCCTCATGAAGTTAAGTACCACGACCATATTGGCTCAAAAATACTAATATTCCCTCATGAATTTGAGTACCACGGCCACATTGACCCTAAATACGCTAATAAGTCTTCATGAAGTGGAGTACCACGGCCATAACGTCTCTATAAATGCTAATATCCCCTCATGAAGTTTAGTACCACGGCCATATTGACCCTAAATATGCTAATAAGTCTTCATGAAGTTTAGTACCACGGCCATATTGACTCTAAAAATGCGAATATCCCTTCATGAAGTTGATTACCATGGGCATAGGGCATAATGATTCTAAATAAGCTAATATCCCCTTATGCAGTTGAGTACCACGGCCATATTGGCCCTAAATAGGCTAATAACTCCTCATGAACTTAAGTACCACGGCCATATTGGCTCAAAAATGCTAATATTCCCTCATGAATTTGAGTACCACGGCCCTATTGACCCTAAATACGCTAATAAGTCTTCATGAAGTTGAGTACCACGGCCATAACGGCTCTATAAATGTCAATATCCTTTCATGAATTTGAGTACCACGGCCACAAGGATTCTAAATACGCTAATATTTCCTTATGGAGTTGAGTACCACGGCCATAATGGCTCTGAAAATGCTAATATCATCTCATGAAGTTTAGTATCATGGCCATAATGACTCTAAATACACTAATATCCCCGTATGAAGTTGAGTACCACGATCACAACAGCTCTATAAATGCTAATATCCCCTCATGAAGTTTAGTACCACGGCTATATTTACCCTAAATACGCTAATAAGTCTTCATGAAGTTTAGTGCCACGGCCATATTGACTCTAAAAATGCGAATATCCCCTCATGAAGTTAAGTACCACGGCCATAATGGCCCTGAAAATGCTAATATCCCCTCATGAAGTTGAGTACCACGGCCATAAGGGCCCTGATAATGCGAATAGCCCCTCATGAAGTTGGGTACCACGACCATAATGACTCTAAATACGCTAATATCCCTTTATGAAGTTGAGTACCACGGTCATATGGACTCTAATTATTATTATTTATTTTGTATCATGATCTTGCTTCAGGCGAATACGCCTGTAGTTGTGTATAAATTAAAGTTGATTTGATGAATAAAAATATACATATATACTGCCTGGTGATTAGGTTCAATTACGTCGTGTTGTATCATTTGTGGTTCGTCGTAGAACTGGAAAGCATTATAGAACAGTGGTATGGAACACAGCCACCCCCTATTCTATAAGACTACACTCGCGGATTGCGTGAAAATGGGAAAAATTTAATCCCCTGAAAGGAAGATTGTTGCTACTTACTCGGGGATAAAATAATTTAATTTTGTTCACAAATCCCGTTAATAAGGCACAAATTAATGTTTTGTTTGACATTTGCGGATTTTGAGATTGTACACACTAAGCAAATTTTCCCGCGTGTTATTGAAATCGTTTATTCATGTCACGCACGTGTACCGGTCAGTCTGAGATTTTTTCGGTCGTGGAGGGGAGACATGACACTATGACAACAAATGCCAACAACCAAAGGATAAAATTTTGAATGCAAGCTTTTAACATGAAAAGTGCTCCATATATACATTGCAAAATAGAAATGAATTATATCATAATTAGATATTTGTTGAATTATCAACGATTTTAAGACTGACTTTCGTTGGTGCATGCCTATTTGATTAATATACGAAGGCTACATTCTGTTTTTTTTTTTCTCGAAACTGTGATTCGAACTTCATATTTATTGTTTAACAATGGTAGCTGAACAACAGAAACTAAAGCAAGGTACGCTATGCTCTTCACGCTAGATAAACATGTGAATTACGAGAAATAAAATAAATATATATAATCTCGAATAAATTTTAGGTTTGCACGATAATTGCATAATAATTTATTATTTTGCGGCTTCATTGATGTCAGTTGCTTACGTTAAAATATATCCAAAACCGTTTGAATAAATCTGGTGGAAAAGACACTTTTATTTATTCATAGATTTTCAATGTGCGCGGAATAGAGTTATATGATATGAAAGTGATGTAATAAAAGAGAAACGATATGATTATATAAAAAGATATAAGTCTGAAGACTTAATTATCGTTGACTCCCTTTTCTGATCTTGCTTCTCCGAACAAAGTTTTTTCCCCCAATGGCATTGTCAGTTTACCACAGCACTGCAATCAATTTTATGTAAGAAGTTTTTTTCATGAACTTCTGTGAACCGGGTAAGTTTGTGATGGAGATACCTTAGTGTTACTTCAGCGATTATATAGCTCTTTGTACTATAGGGAGAATCTGAACCAATCTCGATGGGAAAAAATCAATTTGCTGGAGTACAATGAAATCTATCTAAAGAAACGATGTTGATTCTTTCTAGATATACTCAAATGCTATTTCTTTAACTTAACCAATCGATAACTATTGTTCATAGACATCATACATATTTTGATCTAATAATTATATTATTGAGGACTCTATCCGCGCAATCCATTGCTCGAGTCAAACATGGTCCATGCTTAAACGACAGAACTCAAACGTGACATGCATGAACGACATCTACAACGTTCGGAAATTTTTTTTTACTAAAATTAAATTATTTTATTCCAACGTATTATGTAGAAAAATTCCTGTCAGGGATTAAAGTTTTTCATTTTTCAAAAAATGTTTCTTACATAATAAGCAACTGTAGTCTTGTGCATGTATCTGATTGAATTAAAAAAAAAAACTAATCGAAATTTCACGATAAATGTAAATGAAACTTCAAGATTAATCTTTTTAGACCCATTAGGGTCGTTTCACTGAATTTCATGAGGGGATATTAGCGTATTTATAGTCATTATGGCCGTGGTACTAAACTCCATGAGGGGGTATTAGCATTTATAGAGCCGCTATGGCCGTGGTATTCAACTTCATAGGGGGATATTTGCGTATTTAGAGTCATTATGGCCCGTGGTACTCAAATTCATGAGGGGCTATTCACATTTTCTGGGCCATTATGGCTGTGGTACTCAAATTCATGGGGGATATTCGCATTTTTAGAGTCAATATGGCCGTGGTACTAAACTTCATGGGGGGATATTAGCATTTATAGAGCCGCTATGGCCGTGGTATTCAACTTCATAAGGGGATATTCGGGTATTTAGAGTCATTATGGCCGTGGTACTCAAATTCATGAGGGGCTATCCACATTTTCAGAGCCATTATGGCCGTGGTACTCAAATTCATGAGAGGATATTGACATTTATAGAGCCGTTATGGCCCTGGCCCTCAACTTCATAACGGGATATTACCGTATTTAGAGTCATTATGGCCGTGGTACTCAACTTCATGAGGAGTTATTCACATTTTCAGGGCCATTATGGCCGTGGTACTCAAATTCATGAGGGGATATTAGCATTTTTTCAGCCAATATGGCCGTGGTACTCAAATTCATGAGGGGATATTGGCATTTATAGAGCCGTTATGGCCGTGGTTCTCAACTTCATGAAGACTTATTAGCGTATTTAGGGTCAATATGGCCGTGGTACTAAAATTCATGTGGGAATATTATATTAGCATTTTTGAGCCAATATGGCCGTGGTACTTAACTTCATGAGGAGTTATTAGCCTATTTAGGGCCAATATGGCCGTGGTACTAAACTTCATGAGGGGATATTCGCATTTGTAGAGCCGTGATGGCCGTGGTACTCAACTTCATAAGGGGATATTAGCTTATTTAGAATCATTATGCCCGTGGTACTCAACTTCATGAAGGGATATTCGCATTTTTAGAGTCAATATGGCCGTGGTACTAAACTTCATGAAGACTTATTAGCATATTTAGGGTCAATATGGCCGTGGTACTAAACTTCATGAGGGGATATTAGCATTTATAGAGCCGTTATGGCCGTGGTACTCAACTTCATAAGGAAATATTAGCGTATTTAGAATCATTATGGCCGTGGTACTCAACTTCATGTGGGGCTATTCACATTTTCAGGGCCATTATGACCGTGGTACTCAAATTCATGAGGGGATATTAGCTTTTTTTGAGCCAATATGGCCGTGGTACTCAAATTCATGAGTGGATATTGGCATTTATAGAGCCGTTATGGCCGTGGTACTCAACTTCATGAAGACTTATTAGCGTATTTAGGGTCAATATGGCCGTGGTACTCAACTTCATAAGGGGATATTAGCTTATTTAGAATCATTATGCCCGTGGTACTCAACTTCATGAAGGGATATTCGCATTTTTAGAGTCAATATGGCCGTGGTACTAAACTTCATCAAGACTCATTAGCATATTTAGGGTCAATATGGCCGTGGTACTAAACTTCATGAGGGGATATTAGCATTTATAGAGCCGTTATGGCCGTGGTACTCAACTTCATAAGGGAATATTAGCGTATTTAGAATCATTATGGCCGTGGTACCCAACTTCATGTGGGGCTATTCACATTTTCAGGGCCATTATGACCGTGGTACTCAAATTCATGAGGGGACATTAGCTTTTTTTGAGCCAATATGGCTGTGGTACTCAACTTCATAAGGGGATATTAGCGTATTTAGAGTCAATATGGCCGTGGTACTCAAATTCATGAGGATATTGACATTTATAGAGCCGTTATGGCCCTGGCCCTCAACTTCTTAAGTGGATATTACCGTATTTAGAGTCATTATGGCCGTGGTACTCAACTTCATGAGGGGTTATTCACATTTTCAGGGCCATTATGGCCGTGGTACTCAAATTCATATGGGGATATTAGCATTTTTTCAGCCAATATGGCCGTGGTACTCAAATTCATGAGTGGATATTGGCATTTATAGAGCCGTTATGGCCGTGGTACTCAACTTCATGAAGACTTATTAGCGTATTTAGGGTCAATATGGCCGTGGTACTCAAATTCATGAGGGAATATTAGCATTTTTGAGCCAATATGGCCGTGGTACTTAACTTCATGAGGAGTTGTTAGCCTATTTAGGGCCAATATGGCCGTGGTACTAAACTTCATGAGGGGATATTCGCATTTATAGAGCCGTCATGGCCGTGGTACTCAACTTCATAAGGGGATATTAGTCTATTTTGAGTCATTATGCCCGTGGTACTCTACTTCATGAAGGGCTATTCACATTTTCAGGGCCATTATACTCAAATTCATGAGGCGATATTAGCATTTTTAGACTCCATATGACCGTGGTACTCAACTTCATAAAGGGATATTAGCGTATTTAGAGTCATTATGGTCGTGGTACTCAACTTCATGAGGGGCTATTCGCATTTTCAGGCCCATTATGGCCGTGGTACTCAACTTCATAAGGGGATATTAGCTTATTTTGAATCATTATGCCCGTGGTACTCAACTTCATGAGGGGCTATTCACATTTTCAGGGCCATTATTGCCGTGGTACTCAAATTCATGAGGGGATATTAGCATTTTTTGAGTTAATATGGCCGTGGTACTAAACTTCATGAGGAGATATTAGCATTTATAGAGGCGTTATGGTTGTGGTACTAAACTTCATGAGGGGATATTAGCATTTATAGAGCCGTTATGTCGTGGCCCTCAATTTCATAAGGTGATATCAGCGTATTTAAGGACTTCAGGACTTTACTAATCATCTTTATGAAGGGGTATTGGCATTTTCAGGGGAATTATGGCTGTGGCACTAATTTTCATGCTGGGGATATTAGCTTTTTCAGGTCAATAAAAAAGTTTATTGGGGAATTAGCGACACGCATGGCCAGTTCATCATGTTCATGTGGAGTTCACGTTTATCGCTTCCGTAAGATGTCACGTATGGCGTTTATTTGGTTTGAATCGGCCTTAGCGCGGTTCATATATGGCGTTAGGTGTTAAATCGTTTACCCGTTTGATGAATGACCGAAGGTTAAAAAGGAGAGAACAAAAGAAAGTAATTGAGCGAGTGCGTAAACGGAGAATGAGCGCTAACGCCATAGCGTTATCGCAGTGTTGTTTAGGACGTCACTGAGGGCGTGTGCGAGATGTCGTTTTTGGCTTGTTATGACGTCATATGACGTCGCAGTGACGTCATTTTTGGTATGCGAGGTTTTTTAGGGGTGCCTAACAATATATCCAAATTTCATGATTGTGCTACCTTTTAAAGGTATTATGGTACTAAACTTCACTAGACCCGGAAACTCTTTGTTTCAGATTTTTATGTAGTCTTTCAAGTCTCCTTGTTCCGGGATCTTGGATTTTCCATCAGAATGCAGTACTGAAAGTGATGATAATGAAATGCATAAGGCTTTTACAGGACAAGCCTTCGGAATGTGAATCGTGTGAAATCCTTACAGATTAAGTTACATGTGCCTCCTAGGCCTATATCCCAAAACGTCAATATATGTCGCAAATACCAAGTAATGTTGTTTTGTCTAAAAAAATCATTGCGGGTTAAATGGTCATTTATACAGTACTGAGTATATAAAATTGGGTGTTATGAGGTTGGACTGTAAATTTTTGTCATATCAAAGAGACTGTTGCCCATTTTGATTTTATTTTGTAGGTGTTTTGATTGCCAACGCTGAACGATCAATGTTACTTCAATTATGTGCTAGTTTAGATATACCTTTCAGGTTATATTATTTACTTACTCTGTACTGATGAAAGAATTGTATAACATGTATTAAGATTTGTTGAATCTACTGGTAGACTCGTTTGATACTTATTTTGTTTTGTTTTTTATATTCATAATCCAACTTTTTTTTAATATTTGCCTGACTTGACCTGGCGCAAAAAGCTTTGTTTAAGCCATAAGCGCCATTAAATCTTTTATCCTCCTCCACATGTTCTTTGCAGTTTGTACCGGTATTCAGTTTTTTCATTGTCATCATTATGACCAGAGGAGTCACTGGGGCATCAATGTTGCTATCCCATATTGGCGGTGAAGCGTCGACCTTACATGCAGTTTTATTTATGTTGGAGGTGCCCGGTTGCAGGGTAAGCCAATTGATGAAGCTTTTGGAATACGCTTCGAGCTACGTATCTCTGATCTCCACAACGCAAGTTCGACCGGTACATGGTGATTCACGTGTGCATTACTTACTGAGTACTGTGTTATTTATATTTGTAGAAAAATAAATCAAGCAATATTTTAGTGTGTTGTGTAGACTGTATAGCTTGGTTGTACAAGTACTGAGTAAACTGTTGTTACAGTTTTGAGTATTCAGTATTGTGATGGATGCCGATGACAGATTACTGATTCCTGATCGTGAACCGTCTGTTCGATGTGAGGATGAGATATTGAAAGCTCATTCCCATGAAATTATGCGCAATTTCTTGAAGTTGGGGGTGAGTTTTTGTTAATGTTTTTTAAAAAACCTATTTGACACCTCCCTTTATTCAACTATATTTGAACTACTACTGCAATTCTGAATTGCCAATATACAGTATCAGGTATAGTCGCTTGGGGTAACAAAAACAAATATCAGGAATTTAATTTTTGGTATCACAATAAAACTTGTTGTCATGTTGTGCTATGTACCGTGTGTGTATACATATATATGAAACCTAACTATCTGTAACAGTTTTGAGTTACCATGAAGAATATTTGTAATTTTATGATGAAATTTTCTTATCCCACCTAAAGTAATGATAAAAAAATAAGGGGTAAAAAATTAATGCAATAAAACCTTGGATAACTAAAAATATTTCGTTCAGAATTTCAAATTTGTTGATTGAAAAAAGAATATGAACTTGAAACCAAAATAATGCCAAATAAATTCATTAAATATACTCCAATAATTTCACAGTAATTAGCGTCTCCAAATATACAGTACAGGAGATTTTGTCAATAACCAACTGAAGTTATTAAACTAATGCATCCGAGCATTCTTACAAAGTGAGATAATTTTCATTGCAAATTAATATCTGAAGGCCCTCATCATCTTTCCTATTTTTAGTATTACTATAATTAGTGAAAAAATTCTGAATTGTGTTAAATAGACCTTTTATTCTCCGTAAACCATCGAATTTTTATTGGGATAAAAAAATTCTTCAACTCAAAACCTATTATCATCTAAATAGTTCCATCATTTCTATTTCATAGCTTGTCATACCACTACCCCACATCACAGTTACCTCTTTGTTGAGGAAAAGTTTGAAAAAATTTGACCAAGATTTCAGTCTTTCATTTTTCCACTGCCAGCATATGCTATTCAAAAATAGTCAAAATGATGGTTGGTTATTGCCCCTCTTACAAATACCACTGAGAAAGCATGTTTTGAGCATGTGGAATTTAATGCCGATGAGAAGTAGTTTTTTCAGTTTTTCACCCCAACTTGGTTGACTATTTATTTAAGCCGCCTGACTATATTTAGGTAATGAAGTATAAAATTAAATTCTGATGAAATTGATCACCATTTACTATATTTTCGATTATGATAAAAAAATTTCAATTTTTCAAACGAATCTCCCAGAGTAGCAATCTCATAAAGTTACTGTACCATATTATCGATTATCATCAAAATTTTCCATTTTTGAAGTAATTCTTGCCCACCTGGGAGGCAATGCTGTATGTTTTGTTCATTTTTGTATTGGCCGACGGCCTATGGTGGTGATAGAGTTTTTAGTAGTGAATTGCATGTACAATGTACATGGCCAAGTTGCAAAACGTAATGTACTTTCTACTGGTGTGAGAGAAGGTTTAGGAGATACATTTTACTTCTTAATTCTGTCCTCTTAATTTTGATGTTTATGGTAGGCAACAGAGGATGAATAAAATGGCTGGAATTCCAGAATGATTTAATACCGCCACTACCATCTGATGTGTTGAATTAAAAAACTATAATTTTGAAATGTGGCTTTACTGACCATGACCAGAAAGAAATTGTTAATTTTCTGTATTTCAACAAATAGAATAATTTGATCATGATTGCTATTTTTAGATCACCCAACTTGTTCTTGGACTACTTATATTAATTGGTGGTATCATAATTGCATGCTCCTGGCCATGGTATGGTCCGGACACTGCTGCTGAAGGAATATGGTGTGGATTATTTGTGAGTATCCTGCAATTGTTTTATAAACAAAGTATCATCGTCAACGTATGCTTAATGCATGATATTTGTCAAAAAGCACACAAATTTACTAATAATGTTGAGCTCAATTAACAAAGTTTCAAGGTTATTTCTTTAAAAAATCTCTGCTGTCTTTCAAATCTATTCTGTCATTTGTTGAATAGCATATTCAGAAATATTTGAACCTCTATTTTTACTATGGTAATATAAATTATATCAATCATAACCAATATTTCCACTTTTCAGATAATCAGTTGTGGAGCATTGTCCATTACTGCAAGATTTCATTTGAATTCAGGAGTTGTAAGTAAACATAGGTGTATGGATATGGTTAGGGTATTCCATAGCATTTCGACATTCCAGAATTATTCGAAATACTCAATAAATCGAACCTATTTCTAAATTCTTGGTACCATAACAATGAAACAAAGAACTGCATATATGAAATGTTGAGTTGAGAAATCGAGACAGTTGCAGATATCATATATTAGACACCATTATGGCATTAAAATCAATGGAATTGAAGCTTTGGACTCGAGATAGTTTACTATTCCGAATTCACCTGATAACCTATTTATAATACCCATCCCTATGTATGGTTATAATCATTGATATGAATAATTTCGTGGGACAAAAGGATGCAATTCTTTTTCTAATTGGTGAAAATATACTTATACCAAAGGTGAATCTATATTGGCTGATTCACTTTTGTAACAAAATGTATATAATCTCTGAAAAGTTCTGTGCCATAGAGATGGCCCGTATTCGTGAAGCTTATGAATCCTACAATAAGGGAACGATATTGTATGCTGTAAACAATACACAATTATATTGTCAGGTTATTTCATGTTTTGTGTTGAATATATTATCATCTGTTTTAACCGGAATTGGAGTTATCATCGCAGGAATTTCATTTTTCAGTCATGCTGGCAGTTTTTATCATCATGTGAGTAAAGCATATGGAACAGTAAGAAATGTTTTGGTCAAGCATGCTTTGTTGAGTATATCAGTCACCCATCCATCTGTGACTCATGCTTGGCAAACTAATAATCGTGTTATGGAGGTAATATTTTACAAGTGAGAGTTCGTTGGTTTCTTTTCGGCACTACTTCCAACCTTGCAACAGGGAATAACTTCAACGAAAATTGAATAAACATTTGCCCAGACTGATTACATTTCCACCAAAACCGGTCCACTCTCTCTCAAAAGGGATAACTTCACTGGTCGATGAGAAAATAAAAAAAAAAAACAGTAAACCTGTCTGCGCTGGATCTGCTATCAAGGTGGCCTGGAAAGTGGTGTCGCCCTTTCATGTTTCTAAATTCTTGCTACTCGTTATCGTTTGGCTAATCGAGTGGGGGTCGATGAATGCAGTATTTCTAATCGTGATAATAATATGTTTCCTATTTTTCCATTCCTTGACTTTTTGCAAATATTTTTCAGTCGAAGGGATTCGCTGAGAATGTGCAACAAGCATTTGGTTGTATATATACATGTTTGACTACTGTTCCTTCCTCTATACGCAATAAGCATAACAAGTCCAATTGTTGCATGATTGAAAAGGAGCAGGAGCATAAAGCGTTTAAACCGCTTTAAAAATAGTCCAGACATAAATTATTTTTGCAGTCTTGGCTAACAAATGCTTTTTCTGATACTAGGAAGTATTTTGGGATTGGTTTAGGTTAAGCAATAAAACTTAGTTCTGTATCTATCTTCTATGACATGATATCATAAGGAAAACAGCATTTTTGGGTGAAATATGTTTTATTAATATTACATAAATATATTTAGATACCGGTAATGCCTATTTTACAACTGTTCCACACAATGTCATCGGTGCTTCATGGTGTTAAGACTTTACTTTTAATGCAAGTGATACATGTAAGGCTGTATGCCTTTTTTCTGAATTAAATTAAAATAAATTTTTATTTTCGTATTTACATGCTCAAGTTTAATGCTCTCAATTACAATATTTTTGCAGGGAGCAAATTATGTCAGTTACCTTGCACTAAATGGTGGATTGACAGCTTGTTTAGTTATAAGTGTATACCTTTCCATCATCTTTGGTAAAATTTTGAGTCAGAAAAAATCTGTTTGTTGCTTTGGTTCACCGATGGTAAGTTTATAAGTCAAGAATCGATTGAAGAAATGATTTTGGAAGGAATCAGATTAACTAAAAATAAATGCTAATTAATCAGAAAAAGGTAACAGATTGGTATCAAAATGTTGGTTCTAAAGTAATGCTTCTGCGGTATGGTACTGTCGGAAACGTACAAGAAAATAATTATAAGTAAATCTATTTAATCTGTTTTTTGTTGTTATTAGAAACAATGCATATACGACATTGATTGGAAATACTACTAGCTTCTCTGATATTGTGAAACATGAAAAAAATGCATTGGGCATATTGACATCAAGCGGTCATAGAAAAACATCTGTGAACCAGTGATTAGAATCTGGTCTCTGTATTAATGAATAACAATAGTTCTTTAAATTGTTTCAGAGCTATGGTGGTGGGTATGCAATGGTTTATGTGCCGCCTGGTGCTGAAATACAACAGACAGTGACTGGAGCATTCATGGCAGGTACCAAAATCTTTCTGGTATAGGTAGCATATTATATGTGTATTATTTTTTGTCAATACAACAGTAGCGGCAGATTGAACAAATTGTGAAGTAGGGTAGAAATATTAAAATTTACCTACAGTCTTGAAACAGTTTCTAGATGTACAGATAACAAAATTGCCTAACATTTATGAATCCATATTCGGTATTTTGGAACTCCCAAGGGCTTTTGAAGTGGTACTGAGCTTTCTGCTATTCTTAGGATTTATTGAATTTTTCTCTAAAGCTTTCAGCAGCAATAATAAACGTGATCGGCAGGCATGGTAAAAAGGTCCAGAAACTACAGAGTTGAGTAAACTACAGATAGGTGTCCTGATATCTTTTCGCATTTCTCATCCTGCAAAATCTGATAAAAATAAAAAACTAAATAATCCTATGAATTTTCGTATTTGCAGTGCCGCCTGGCCAGACATCAGTACAGCAACATCAACTTCATTCCTCACCACTCCAAAAATAGATAACAACAGCGTATTACACTAGTTCACCATAAATCATATCTCTTGTATAGATTGCTTTACCTTATAGTTGTATAATATATAGTATACGTAAAATCATATTTTTCTCTTTGTACACAATATCGCAGCAATCTACGAGCCAAACTAAGGTTTTTTTTTCTATGTATAAAAATGCGATTTTCATATTGACTTCTAGGTTTGTTGGTTCAGGCTGTTACAAATTTTAATATGTGACAGTGGTTAGAAATTATGAAAAGTCACTTGCTAGAACTACTGTACCGAAGTCTTTTTCGTGAATTTTTTTCAATTCCGAATAAATTCATTTTCATTGTATTTATCATGCATCTTAAATTGCAATAATGTGGAGAGATATAATCAAAACATCGTGTGAGAAACTTATTATACTGTTCAATTGTTTTTTTTTTTTATGTATGACAGTTTTTTGAATTGTAGTCTAGTCAAAATACAGCGAAAAACCCAAAAGTAGTAACCCAAAACAACTGATATAGCCATGAGCGTTTAGTGCAACTTTTTAAAAATGTTACGAAAATCTTGTGGAACCTCCTCAAAATGATGACGTCATCATTTTGGGGAGGTTTCACGAGTCTGATATCGGCAAACTTCTGGTATGTTGTAAAACAAGCCTATGGGTACATGCAATAGTCCCTGACACCCCTTCATATACCACCTGACACCCCTTCATATCAACAATTTGAGTTTAAAAGGTTTGAGTATCTCATCAAATTGAGTTCCGTGAGTATATTACGAATATATAAGTCTTCTTTGCCGTACCTGCTTGTTTGAAGCAAGGGGAAGCCGTCAAAGGCACCCCTACTGTTTAGTTATTCAAACAATTGAATGTGCAAGCACCCTCCCGATAATAAAAGGTGTCTTTTGCGAAGCATGTTATATATCTGATATTTTAAGACGAAACCAAATGCTGTTTTTGCGAAATCTGGTGCCTTAAAATTACCCCCTGCTGAGATATTTGAACTATTTGAGTACGAATATCATTCCACTGCCACATGATAGGGCTTGGATAGCTCAACATGAAACGTGCATTTTAAGATGTCCCACCTGCTGACTTAGCAAAGTCTGTCACTTAAAAAAGTAATAGGGCTTGGATAGTTCGACGAGGAATATCCACTTCATGAAGCTCTAAAAAGCGCCCCCACCACTGGGATCTTTCAACAATTTGAGTGCCAATACCGTTTCACTGCGGCATGGGCTTGGTAAAGCACGCACATTTCAAGGCGCCCAGCCTGCTGATTTGGACAAAGATGACATCCTTAAACCACCTGTACACTACTAAGATAACTCATCAACTGGAGTGAAGTTATTCCATTGTGGGATTGGAAGTATCCATACACAGCATGTCTACGAATGAACGTAGCGTCTATTGGCTTGGCCAAATCTGTCAAACCCGTTCACCCCTTCTGCGCGAACTCGACGAACATCACATCTGTCGTTTCAGACGCGGGAAATTCTCCCCATTTATTATCTCGGGCCCACAGTGGTATACTACAGAACCAAACATAATTTGTAACTTTTGAAGCGCTTTACCCGGCATCTTTGTGAAACTATCACACATTTTGTGATAGGGAATACGAGGGACCAACTACTTATCCCTACTTAATGACGAAAAAAATGTTTTGCAAAATAGACAAGAACAGTGAAACATCAAAACGATTTAAAACAGACGTCATTATCAGCAAAGTCAGAGACAAAGAATTCGAAACTTAATCTGTCACGAATCTACAACAGTAAAAATATGTTAGTGAATTGTACCTAGGTGTATATGTCAAAAATGGTTTGTTCATAAGACCTGAAATAATTCGTTTCATATTTAATGTGCAGCTCAAAATACGGTTAATCATTTTTGATTGATAATAAATAAATATTTTTGGGAATTAATATACTTTGTTAAAAAGTAAAATAATAGAAAATTGAACTGCTGTATGGAATGAGATAGTTTCCAAAAAGCTGTATCACTATTTCATTTCTTTACTTGATCCTCAAACAGTCGATCCGCCGCCTATATGATAAATCATTTTAGTTAAAAATTCGTTCGTCAGAAGCAATTTGTTAGAGAAGCTCTTTTCGAGCGATGCGTTTCTCTGAAATTTTTGTCCTTTCCCCAGAGATATTAGAGATTGAATTGTATCTTTTCAGATATATGGTTCGCTATTGTCTTGAGTTGTGTTCACCGCGAGTAATAGGGTTTTACACACGTAATTTATTGCCTTCAGATGTTCAATAAAAAATGGATAAAACGCTGAACACTTCGCTAAATTTTTTTCTGAAAACGTTTAGGAGCACGACACTCTTGTCTTAAGTCAAATCCGACCAGATGTTGCAGTCGATTCAAGAATTTCAGGATCACACTGTGTCCATTTTGTAATCTGCTCATATATGTTACCGAGTTTCCATGCTCTGCTAGTTTTTATTTCCAAGTGCTTTGCCACCAAGATGAAAAACAATTTTTTGTAAAATCTTACTGTAAAAGATTTTGTCTATGCCCGTTGGAATTAAAAGATTTCTGAATTCGACTCCGTTTGAGCCGACTGATAAACGCATGCAAGCTTTTCAATCCAGGATCGCAGGGCCTAATGCTATAAGCTGGCGTTGTACTTGAAGCTGATGCTCATCTGATGAAATGCAAACGATAGTTTAATTTTGCCAATATGTTGAATATTTATTACGCAAATTCGATCGAGGAATTATTGCAAAGACAAACAGCTGAATCACATATATAAAATAACCAAATATATCTAAATGCAGTCAATCCGACAATACTGAGATTAGATGGATTCTATAGCTAACAATTTTTATAGAAGATATTATAAATAAAGCTGCAAGAAAAATCTATATCTAAAAGTGAGAGATAAAAGAGATAAAATATCGACTGTTCATCCTTGAAATTTGGATATCAACAGGTAAAAACCATAGAAAATTTGTTTTAGATTCAAATTGAATAACAAATTTCGCAATTGATTTATTTTTCCTTTTTTATATAACAGGAACAATTAAGTAATCTACTTAAAACATTTCACAGTAAGAGAACTGTTTATTCCAATTGTATAAAGTAGCTATTTTTAATACACAGTATAATTTCACACGTGGGTTCTAATTTTGTAATTTATCTTTTCTTTATTACCAGAAAAAATTAAGTAATCTTCTTGAGACATCTCCAAGAGCTATCACAACCCCAAATATATATTAAAATCACTTGAAACGCAAAAATTTCTGCATCTTTTCAGTGCGCTTCATTATATGTTTTGAAATATCAAGTGTTGACAATTTTCCGAGCTTAAAAAAAACAAACTCGATATCGTTAACTTTGAGGACCTAATTCCCCCCCCCTAATTCAACCAACGATTTCTGTTTAGATATTTTCAGTTCTACAGGGGAAAGCGTTTTCATTTGTTGAAAAGTTATGTTGGTTGAACTATCCAAGCCTCATCATGAAACAGTGGGACGGTATCGCAGTCTTTCTGTAGCATGTGCATCCGCTTACACAGAGGCATAAAAGAAGGACGATTTCAGGCGAAACCCCAGTGGCAAGAGATCACCACTTCCACTGATATCGTCGACATCCCAACAGCGATAATAGACGACTTTACAAAAAGGCTCGGAATAATTGTAAACGGGTTTTCAGAATTGCCACGATAATACGGCATCCACCAAATTCAAAATTTCGGAACAAAAATCGGGGTCCAAAGATTTTGGAAAGTAATAAATAATGTAATGAGGAGGGGGAAATCAAATATCTTTCCTCCTATAAATGGCCCTGAAATTTTGTGTTCTTCTAGAGTTGTTCGCCACTAACTGCAGCCTTCGTTCGGTTTATGGTACTTTTCCCCTAATTTTCAAAATAGCAGTAAAACATGTCAGTTACTCCTCTCCATGTTCCTAGAATGATTGCCAAACTCGATACGAATATATCTCCTGGTCTCGACTGCATTTCATCTGTGATTCTGAAGATTCTATTACCTGATTGTCCGTTATTGTGACCAAACTGTTCAATAAATGTCTCAAAGAATGCGCCTTCCCCAATACATGGGAATGTATTGTGCCGGCATTCAAAAACTGCGGCGTTCCAAATAAATATTCCCCAAATAGCCTCTTACCAATTATCAGTAAAATATTTGAATCGACTATTGATAATAAAATTTCTGGACACTACAGTCGTTTTATCTCCTCACTGACATGCAGTACTTTTTTCGTCGTTCGCGCTCTACTACTGACTTGTTGACAGTAATAACCGAACGAATATTTCGTGTTCTTGATCGTTGTGTGGAGGCAAAATCGGTTGCTCTAGACTAGACATTTCCAAAACGTTCGACGGAGCTTGGCATCAAGGTTGTTATGGACGGCCAACGCTCCGGAACTAATTTCATTTCATCCGATGTTCCGCAGGGATCGGGTCTTGGCCCAACTTTGTTCTTGGTATATATTAATGATATGAGTGATAATTTGATATGCGATTTGTACAAATTACTGATTCGACCCTGCTGTCAGTATTGCTGTCACATTTGGGGCTGTGCCGCTGTCACTGTTTTCGGTATACTCGACCGTATTCAACGGCGTGTGATCGATATGATTGGCCTTAAACATTCTTCCGGGCTGCAAAGCTTGTCACATCGTCGCAATGTTGCCTCGCATTGTTTATTTTACAGATATTATAATGGGCTTTGATCAAGGGGGCGTTCTGCACTACTCATTCCTCGGAACCACCTTTTCAACCAGTCCACTCGATTGGCTACCAATACACACCTATTCGCTGTTTGGGTTCCACAATGTCACAAACAGTTTTATGCAAGGCGATTTTTCCCAAGAATATCTAAACTTTGGAATTTCTTATCCTCTCACTACTTTCCTGATCGTGTTAATCTACATGGCTCTAAAACTCCCGTCAATAGATATCCATCAGGGATGGCGTTTTTTAGTTTCTATTCCTGCATTTCATGTAACTCTTTGTACTTTTGTGGATATGGGAAAATTTTCGAGTATGATTTGTCTCCCACAGCCTTGCTCTGAGGCAATTTTAATAAAGAAAAAAGTGATTAATCCCTCTTATCTTTTATCACGAAAAGGAGTAATGGTTCCAACAATATGCTGGGTAAAGCGCTTAAACAATTTTTGTGTGCTTGAAATAAAAAGTAGGGAGAAATTTCTACGCCCCTTGGATAAATTGACAGATGTGATGTTTGTCGAGTTTACACATAAGGAATGGATGTGGCCAATCCAATAGGCGCCATGAACTGTTCGGATATTCCCAATTCCACAATGGAATGATGTTTTTACTCGAGTTGATGAGTTAACTTAGTAGTGTTGAGGTAGTTTTAGGGTCTCAGCGTTGTCCAAATCAGCAGGCTGGATGTCTTAGAATGAGCATTCATTATCAAGCTACCCAATCTCTGTCAAACGACAGTGGAACGGCATTGGCACTCAATGATGGAATATATCAAAGGAATGGGGTACTTTTTAAGGCGTCCGATTTGGCCAAATCAGCAAGTGGGACGTTATAAAATGTACATTTCGTGTCGAGCTATTCAAGTCCTACATAACAGTGAAATGGTATTTGCATTCAAATTGTTCAAATATCTGACTAGTGGGGGTACTTTTTAAGGCGTCAGATTTGGCTAAATCAGCAGATGGGACGTCTCAAAACCACGGGGGTGAGAAGCATTTACGTGAACCACCATGCACTGGGCGAAGGGTCAAACATACATCTTTCATTCGCATATAATCATCACAGGATTCGGACGCTCGGAAAATGTAAAATATATAATGACCATGCAAAATATATCTTTTTAAGCGCTGTCAGGCTGTGTCTGATACCATACCAACGGAAAAAAATTAGAGTATTTAACATTCCCTACCCACGGGTATTGTACGCTCATTTACCGTGAAACAATACATGGATAGATTTGCCTTTACTCAGTGTTCCTGCGCCATAGCTGTGTTTAAAATTACGTTTTGAATATTAAATTTGATTGTCCAACAACACCGAATATATAAGCTTGTTTCAATTATTAAAGCCTTCGAATGAAAAATCCTAATTTAATACCCGCAGAATTCTGCAATGGAATATGGCAAGTGCGGGTTAATATTGAATTTTCAGGAAGTTTTAGTAATTCTTTTGATATGCTAATAGGCATTTCATTTGGTCTACGTAACAAAATATATTGACAATCCAAATGTTTCATATCGATGTTTTAGCGCTGGTACGACCGGAAATTATTTTTCCAACTTCATTCTATGGAATTTATCTGAATCTGAAATTTTACTCCTAAAAATGGTGAATTTTCGCCAGAAAAATTAGCATGCGCGGTCCGCAGGCAAGCATATTATACAAAATGAATCCCGTTTAAGATTACATTACAACGTGGTATTCGATGAGCAGCAAAATATTCTTTTGACTTTCTTGGTGTCTAGAGGAAAATTAATAAAAAAAAGTCTATTCATTTTGAGCTGCGCCTCTTCCAATAATCCTGATTGTGCTACTGGATCAATTGTTCAGTCAAAATCAGCTTGTTTTAAAGTGCCATTGGCTGTCTTTAAAATTGCGTTTTCATTTTCATATTCGATGGTCAATCATCCACCAAACAGATAAGACTATTCCAGTTGTTAAGGCTGTAGGACAGATGGCCAAGCAAATTTCGAATGAAGCGTCGCCCAAATTTCACTATTAGTGGCTTTGTAAAGTGAGAAATTTTAATGAGCGATTTAAATCAAACGATTTTCATTATATTGGTTTATCTTCTAAAATGCTCTATACCGTTGTCTGTCCGGGTGCATTAAAAATCAAGATGTTCTGATATTAAAATTAACTCTTACTCTCTAACCAACTATTAAATTCTGACATATATAATATAGTACCTCGACTTGGTAAGAATGTCCAGGGGAAGCATAATCATAATTAAGATTAATAAATAATCGATTCATTTTGAGTAATTATTCTCCGTTTGGGTCTGTTCATCGGTGTATATGAAATACATAAGAAACATGTCGAATATTCTATTGCAATAAAACAGGGGTAATGATTGCTTAAAACAGTTTGTTTCAAACGTCATGTTTCCAAACAAATCCCTACAATTAAGTCTTGCGACGTAGATGTGCCGTATGATTCAGAACAACCGATTTGAGCCGAAACAATTATGCTATTATCTTCTAGAATTCTCGAAAATTTTGAATCATTTTTTCCATCTTTTTTATTTACCATTTTATTATCGAGCAAAGATAAGCGGCGCTAGCGTGAACCCGTCCAGCAGACCTCTCGCATATGATAATCGTCTTCCCTCACGGGATTCGGGCCTGCGTTATGACAATCAGAGATGCGTATTCCCAACGCTTTTACCCTTTGAGCCAACCGGGCACCCCTCGGGACTCGGGGATGAAGAACTTGGCTTGTCATTTTACCTGCGCATGGACATGGTTGGTTCAGGAAACCGTAAGCAGCGGTTTCATGAACCACCGTGCAGCGGTGGGGCGTCCAGCAGACATCTCGCGTATGAGCATTCCACACGGGATTCGAAGACGTTAGTGATGCGTAGCTCGAAGCGTATTCCATGGTTTCAGATTTAAACGGCAGTGTTTTCGCATGTTTTATTTTTTACTTGCCAGTGAGTTTGTGTTTTGAGTGAGGCGAATAGGCCGATGAATACATGGTTTAAATCTTAACATAGATTTCGTCCGTTCCTCCAATCTTTCCGTTCGTTTCTGCTGTGACCCGAGGTCAGTTTTTTACGGGTGGTCAAAATAAACTTACTCTCTTTCACCGAGCAGTGGCCTATTTGTGGCACATGCCAGTGTTTGACTCTATGACTTTGCATCAATATATTTATTTTCTTTTGTTTGTTTGTTCCTATATGTGGCCAAGGTTATCAATCTATATGTCTCAATTATTGCGATTACGTTAATTCTTGTTCATTATTCCATTCATATAAGTTATATGTATTTTAATATTAATGTGTAATTCCGTCCGATTTGAAATAGGAAGTGTGCTGTGACCGGATTTTATTTATCCTAATTGGTGAAATATCCCTTAAAGTACCACACTGGGTATTGAAAAGAGCACTTGGTATATAAAATAGGGTTGTATAGACCCATCACTGCTCAATACATATATCTTTTTATCTCAGCAGGTGGTATACGTACATTGGTGTCTTTGGGAAAATGTGTGCACAACATTCTCGTTTTTTTACATGAAAAAATTGAGTGGTCCACTTATCTCAACAACAACAATTAATCGAATCCAAGATATTAGTGAGGCCAACATTTGAACAGTTAACTTTAACCGACGCACAAATATGAATACGACTCCAAGTTAGCCACCAAATTTGCAACAACGTAAGTTTCACACCCATTGTGAAACTGCCTAATGGTATTGAGCAAATTTTGATCTTGTGAACTCACAACGTGATGAACGCAATAAATTTACATGCTGAAACAAGAATAAGAATCAATTAATCATGTGCAAAAATTGTAATTAGTATCAGTTTGTAGCAGGCATAACTGTTCTGTTCCCATATCTCATAATACCAACTTTTCTTTCAGTTTTTTTGGTGTTTTCAAGGTATGACGTTATTTTTTTTAAAGGTTATTTTTTTTTCTTTATATAAGTACAATAGATTCCCAAGGGTACACCACCATGAAAAGGTTCCAGCTGACCGATGGAAGATTGATCACAGTAACCTTTTCACATTCTTTGGTATGGTAAACCGAAAGAAATTTTCAGCAGCACTAGACTCGAATTTTACAGAATATATTGAACAAAAATCCTAAACCTGGGCAAGTCGCAAAAATAGCTCTTTGAACCATTAGTGCTATGTGCACTTCCTTGGTTGGAAACCGGTGAAAGTTTTAGTATCCATATTTCGCGAAGGAAGCAAATTTATATAGAGTTGTACAATCAGGGCTAGCTGGCACTTGAAGTAATAATTTTTTGAAAGAATATCATTCCTTAACTACTTCCAAGACCGAGTTAGAGCCTTTACCAATCTTGGCTGTGCATTGACATTTTAGGCAGAGGAAGCTCTTCCCAGAGCTCAGTGAACAAATATGTGCTGTTAAAGTGTTGAGCAATCCTCTTTCATTTAATAAACACCCTCTCCAGATTGAATAGCACAGTCGTGTAGGTGTTTGACATATTATCTACTCGTGTTACCAATATTTAAATTGTAACATTGCAGGCTACACAAAGGAACTTTTGTTTTTGAACAAGTATATTTTTTCGGTTTCCCACAAATACCACACGATTGTCTATGTTTTGCCCTAATATTTTCTTGCTTCAAACTGAGAGGGCACTGAGAAATATCGGAATATGAAACTGTTATGCTAGAGCCCTTGCTAACATATTTTATTTTCGATTCATTTGTGTTGTGAAAGGTCTGCTGTGGCAAAAAGGAGTCGCCATTGTTACCTAACTTCTTTTGCCGGTCTTTGCTATTCCGACCGCCTTGCTGTTTTACCAGTCTTTCAATGGTCTGCTTTTGACTTTCTTCGGCTCTCTTAACAGCTTGTAACTTTCGTCTTTTATTTTTCTCTTCTTTTATTTTCTGTGCTTCTTCTGTCATAACCCTTGATTTAGCTGCGCCACGTCCTAGGAGCATAACATTAGCAAATGACTTTGACGAGAGCACACTAGTACGTTCTTTGAGGGCACGTTGTCTTGCTGTCAACAACCCAGGATCTTTTTCTTTTTTGAGTTCACCATAATCATCCAAATCACCTTTCTCCAGAGCATCTAACCAGGCATCTTCATCATCTTCAACATAGGCATCTGCATCTACGCAAACTTCGTCCACATCATCATCTGCATTAAAATTTAAAATTCTTCATATGTAATACACTTAGCATAACATCTTTGTTATGCCATTTGTATTAAATTTTTGCGTAAAATTTAACATAGTTTCAATGCAATCAGTTAAAATTTAATTATAGATGCAGGCTTTTGAATTGGCTCCATGTATTTCCTCCATGTCATAAGAGCCAGCAATAGGAAGCAAATAAGTGCGAAATATACTGCAATATAATATTATCATGTTCTGTGTGGGATTTTTTCTGTTTAGGATAAAGTTGTTGAATGTACATTTTATGTAGCACCCTTTGTCACGTCTGAGACCATTCCCCCATTTTTTGGTTTGGGTAATGCTTCAGACCATAACCAAAGTAGAATAAAGTTTTGAAAAATTAACCTTTTTGTTTCAGATTGTTTTAATCAGTTCCAATTTAATCAATTCAGCATAATGTTCATATGGCCGATATAATAACAGGATCTTTTCGGTAGAATTTCCGCTTCTTTCGGGGTCACTTCTATACTTTTCTGTCGTTTCGGAAATTGGAGTAACCTCATCAACACTGCTACTTCATAGCAGTATTGATAATTTTGAACCTTTATGTACAGCTTATCTGATGCTACCCACTTCAAAATTCGTGGAAATGGACATCCTAAACGCGATAGTCATATTCCATTGATAATACACACTCAAAATCCGGTCATTTTTTGATTTGAACCAAAATGCCTGCTTCTCTGGCTAATGATTAGATTTCATCCTGTGGAGTAAAAATCATCCATCCATTTGTTTTCAAAGATATTATAATGAAGCTCAAAATAGCCGCAGTGTACAGATGTGTCTCCAACCTCTCTGCTCTGTTTGGTTTTAGTTCCAAAAAGCAAGTTTTATTTTCATAACAAACTTCACATGAACATGTGGCGCCAAGTAAAACAAGTCAGCAAAGGGAAGTCAGTAAAACGTTACCTGAAGCTGATGAATAATAAACTGATGAAGAATTGGCACAAAATATTGAAATGTTTGATTTTGAACTATATGTATTTAACTGCACACACAACACCTTGTTGGCCATTTGTTTGCGAATAAAACAAATATATAATTGTCTATGTGCTATTCTTTGGGGGAGGGGAAACGACCGAAAAGTGCAGAAATGACCTCGAAAGAACTGAAAAATATACCGAAACGGCCCTGTAGTTATGTTGGCCGGTCTAATATTGAATTTGTTAATGAATCTTCGGCATCTTCAGATCAATAAAAAAAAATCCAGATTGGCATTAGATTTTATTCGGCGAAGAAAAAACAAAGACACCTTTATGTTTATTGGATAATAGGGAAATAAGAATTAAGTTTGGCCAAGCAAAACATTGTTTTACACCTTAATATTATCCACCATCATTAGGATAGGATTTCGATTTTATCCTGCGGGAGATGAAAACCGAGAATACGGCTTAATCGTCTGGCAAACACAACCTCTCGTGCAGATACCAGTTCCGAATCCAGGATAGAGTTTTTTGGCTTAAAGTATTTCCTCATTTTTTCTACCCATAGACCTGGTTGGAAAAGAAAGCTGTGAGTAGCGCCTACTGTGCGGTGGCGAAGTGTTCACTGACCAGATACAATGATCCCTCGCGGGATGCGAACCCAGGACGTCAGTGATGCGTAGCTTGAAGCGTTCTCCAACGCTTTACCGATTGAGCGAACAGGGCACCGGTCACCATTGTGATATTATTGTTCTCAGCGGTATAATCACTGATCGCAGATTTCAACCTTGGGAAGGAAAAATTGGTGGGTACTCTTTGAAACTACGCTGTACGCTTTTAGATTACCGTACTTATAAACAGTAAACAGTCTAGGGTACTGGGGGACCATTTCGGTACATTTTTCACTCGCTTCATGGTCGAAAACATACTGGTACGATTTGACTGGCAACCAAAGAAACCAACCAATGGCCACTTAATAGCAAAGAGCTACCGGTACGGTACAGTACCGGGGGTCTCATGAAGTTTAGTACCATATATACGATTATCATAATAATTTCCCATGTTGCAGAGGCACTCATCCTAACCCGGGAGAAAAGGCCAGATGCTTGCAGCATTGGCGTCCCCTAGTTAGGATGAGAATATTCTGCCAGTTTTTATTTTAATGACATTCGGGAATATGGTACTAACAGCTAAACTTCACTAGACCCCATACCGGTACCCCTTATAACCAGATACCGGTAACGTAATTACAAAAATACTGGGGTCTCATGTCGCCGTACGTCGTCTCTTGCAGAAAATACGTTAGGACTATTCTTAAGTAAAGCCCATAACCAAAAGGATGGATCCTCTAGCTGTTTTGATTACACTAACCTGATGGTGCCATCAATGTGGTACCGGTACGATTCAAATCCATCTCGGTGCCCAATTGGTACTTTTTCACCGTCTGTGATCTCTGTTCTTGATTACGCATTGATTTTAAAATATATCGACCAGGAAAACTGCACCACTAAACGTCGGAAAATCGGGAAATTGTACACTAAACGGCGGGAAAGAAAGGAAGTGGGGAAACTACTAAAACCTTATCTCGTGAGGGAGGAAAGCCGAGGATACAGCTTAACCACATGGCGGACCACGACCTCCCGTGTGGATACCAGTTACGAATTGGGCGTGAGGGTTTTTGGCTTAACATTTTTACTCATTTTTCCGAGGCGTCAAAGAGACCTCGCGCATATAATCATTTCTCAGTGGGATTCAGATCTTGCGATTAAATAAACAATGTTATACTTTCAATTCATTAAATACTAACCCCCATATTTTACATGCCGAATGATTTTCGAGGGACAATGAATTAGAAACCATCACAAAATTTCGTGAAATAAGAATAGCGTTTGAATCATTTAATGAAATATGCTTCAAATTCATCATATTTACAAAATATGCGTCAAGCCATAAATCTGGGGCGGCATTATGGAGCATATGTGTCTACTAGCACAAATCTATGTCGTAGCCTAGACTGACAGGTTTGGAAATTACGAATTCGGTTATTCGATCTATAAAAACACCTGGTATCAGCGAGCGTCACTTCATTTGATCAGCGACTGGCGCGATTGTGCAATAATAATGACATGCCATCAAACTTCCAAATACCAGTGCATTAGTACGTACAGTAAGTGCAGCAGTACGTTATATCCGTGCAATCAGAATATTTTAAAATCATAGACCAAATGCAAATGAAATACGTACAAATTGTATTGAGTAAGAAATGTTTTGTTAAGTTCACTGATAGATGCCATCAACATGTATACTAGGACTGTATTTATAGACATAGTTCATTTCGACACCTCTGTCGAACCAAAAGGCGATACAGATAAAGATATCACATTACATCGGGTTATCGGGAAAGCAAACGAAACCCCAAATAAAGTTTAAAATCGTGCCAGGAAATAAGTTTCAAAGAACCATTCGAAGCGAGGAACACGTGTTTGCTTACCTCGATTGCAAAAAACGATTAACGATCGTGTCTACAAGATTCGTTACATAAAATGTGCATTTGTGATTGATAGCCCTGGTAAAAAATATTGAAGAAATAGCAACTCAAGTTTTTGATAATAGAATCCATATGCTCATTATACGTTTTTTTTATATTTAAAAAAAAATATTTTGTACTTTTTATTTTTGTATTGGGATTTTAAAAATCTTTAAATATATTTTACGAACAAATTATATCAGAAGAATATGTATTGAGAACTCCCGCCGCAGCTTTGAAACGATCTACAATAAAATATTTCCTTGGTTTGCTTCGTCAGAAAACAAAAGCATTCGCCTGGCTTTACCGGTAGGCTACCACATGATTAATCAAACACGATCCTCGCTTTGGGGTGCTAGAATCGAGTCGCAAAATTCACCCCGTGCAGTCGTGTCCAGATACAACGATGCCAAAACGATGAGTCATGTTCTAGAATCGATTCAAAGTATCATACATACATGGGAACGATTCGGCCGAAATACGGTTATAGCACGTTTATCGTGTACATGTAAATGTACTGACTGATAGATGGCGCGTCAAAACACGGTCCAATGTGACACTTGCTTGAAAAGTAAAATTTCTGATTGTCTCAATCGCAACCAAAAAATGTGTTATCTTTTTAACCCGTAACAATTATGGAGCTACATGGCATGTAGCGGAAAATAATGGGATCAAAATTTTAGAACACCTTCATATATAATATAGTGGGAATATAATAGATGGAATAGCTAAATAAAAAATTCTGTTTTTTTGTCCGACATGGATTTCTATAATTTGAGTACCGAAAACAATTGTAGTATATTGCCAGTGCAGTGTAAATTGTCATTTGGACTGCCTAGCTTCGTCGCAATACTTCAGAATGTAATGGGTTGATAAGAAATATTCCTAACCCGTGCAATATTGTTCTACTCAAAAATTGCTATGCGATTTTTGTATGTTTTATGTACTTATGTACTTGGATTGCATGTATTATGTTAAAAAGATTCCTGCAGAAAAAATTGTACTAAAATTCCTCATCGCTCGTTCAAATAAGTTTTAACAGACGGGGCAGTCTATCAATGATCCAATAATAGTCCTGATTACATGACCACTAAAACCAATCCAATGGACCACAAAAGAGACAACTTCACACTACTGATTGCCGCGCAATTAAAAAATGGCGCTGTTTGGCCAGTAAACCGATCCGCTCCGGACCTGCTTCGAAGGTGATCGTGCCGCCCTTCGTAATTATAAAACTTGCTGCTCGTTACCGTGTGGCTAATCGAGTGACAGTCGACGAATGCAGTTTATCAGTCGCCGTTGCATACTGGCTTCTGGAGGTAAGTTTTTGTCTTAACTTGATGTCGTGCTAGAGATATCAAAAATCTGAATTTTATATTCGAAATCTCGACAAGGACGAGGGTCTCAAGAAACGGTTGCCGGTTACGGTTAATTATAATTTTGAAATAACAAACCAACAAGACGTCGATGTCTTTTCCAAGTATACATCACAAGTGATGAATCGCGTCACAGAATCGGGCATATGGTAGAGGTCTCCATGTACCGGGTTGCCGGAGTCGAATCAGACAAAACTCGCCTATTTTGGGTGATTGTGGGTTGGGATTGAGCTTCAAAATATTCGACCCGGATCGGATCAGTTTCGGATTCATTCTTTTCATTCAATAAGGCAATTACACTTCACGTTATGTAGAAATGGAGGGAAGCTTGCTGTTCAGGATTCGATCATGACCAGGATCGTGATATTTTCATTTCGAATCAGGCTTGGGTGGGTGGGCGAAATCACAATTTTCTGCAAAAGTTCTAAAATTAATATAAGAGTATCTGATGGATTTCAATTGAACACTGGACATATGTATATTGGAATTTCCGCAAAAAGTTGTGATTTCGCCCACGTAATGTTTGTAGCCTAGCATTGTTTTTGTTTATATTTACGGTTTTGCAAGCTATTTCACCAATTCACAAGTCTGTTTACGACGCCCGAATAATTGCCTATATAATAATAATAAAGCGTTGTTGGTGATTCCAATGCTTTCGCATAATTCCCTAATTTGTCGAACTTTTAAAATAAAATAACGCCCGAATATTTACATTGTTTTATACCGATATTCGTCTTTTTATTATCATTTTTTTTGCATTATTCTCACTTCTTTAGGTAATTGAGCTCGTTTTTACTATTTAATCTAAGTTTTGGGTTTTGCTATTTTTTCTGTTTCTCCGCTTTTGTATTTGTTGTGCTAATTCGTTAGCTGTGTTTTGTGTCAACGGACGAATCGAAATAAAATATATCTATCTATAGGCTTAGTGCGACCGACTTGTTCAGTGTTGAAGATATTATTTCGACGTGACAACTCGTTTCCAGATACTGTAGAACTGATGATTGCGTCGAATAGCAGACTAACTACAGACTGATGTCTCAGCAATTCAGAATAAGTGGACGTTGGATCTTGTGTAATCACAAATTAGGCTTGAATAGTTCTGCTGGATGACTTCATTTGTCATGAGTTTGTTAATATACGTGTTATTGAAATAAGAATGAATTATACCAGTAGAAAGTTTGCGATGAAACTGTTTTTTTTCTTGTGCTCGCATTTGGACAGCATTTTTGGCGATTTTTATAGGCTGAAGTTGAACAGTATTCAAAAAAATAGCAAATACATTTTAAATCTAGTCAATATTTTAAGCATGGAATTCGTCGAACATGTGCAGTAGCATATTACTACAGATAAATCGCAATATACCATCATTTTGAGGCAAAGTGGATGAATTTTGAAAAAAAAATCAGGCGTCGGCGTTCTCTCCGTATATGCGTTCGCTCTGTGGAGTCCTCAGATGGCTCTAGTTACAGAGTCAGTGTGGGACACGTTCCGGTACACCGCTTTTGCGGAACTGGTCAACTGGACCATTTTAAAATGGTCATGTAATCAGGCCTAATCACACTCGAAGAAATCTGGAATAATTTATTCCTCGAATCTCGCTTTGCTGTCGCTTCAACGAATCGAATTGCCTACCCTAGTCACAGACCTAGCTAGCTATTCACCCTAATGCCACTTCCAAATACGGCCGCTCTTTTATTTCTTCAAGTTATCTAATAACTAGGTGTGGTTAAAATTGACTATCTTTGGGTTTCAGAATAGAATCGCATAATTTTCTAGAATATTCGAATGGGAAGTCATGCAATAGACTTATAATTTACGTGAAAATGCACTTTTACTTACGAAAAAATTAAAATTATTATTTTTTGATTTCGAATTATTGCAGGAATCGAATCGAATAATTCATGATTCAAATATTCCGAATCGAATATTTTGTTCAGCCCACTGATAACGTTCGTACTCACTCTTTTTCGTGTGTCGATCTCTGGCAAATAGTGAAAACAAGTATGCGCACGTGCGACTGGAGTGGTGTTTCATGAAATGATTTCATTTTATTGTCACAATCGCAGCGCCTTTTTGTTAACTAGCAAGGATTCCATATAGTTTTTCTTGTTATTCAATGATAATATGTGAGTAATCATGTATTGTGTCTTAGTTGTAATTGATGAGATATCTTTTGCCGCTTTGGTTCGGAGGGCCATAGGCACAACAGGAAAGCAGTATTCATACTGCCATGGTACTGAACCGCTGCTGAGATTCAGAATTAAAGGCCTATTAGACTATGATTCTACTAAAAAAGCTATGTCCCCTACCTGAACCTATAAAAAACTAAAAAATCTATGTTTCCCAACAAAAAGGGGAAAAAAACTAAAAACTGAAAATAGATGGTTGACGAGGTTTTGATATGCTAGCATAGTTACATGGGTGGCGGTCAATTCATAGCAGTATAACATCCCATCAGCGATAATTTAAGAGAAACTGCTCACGAAAGATTTTTCGCGGTTGAGCATGAATTCATTACGTTGCATTGGTGCCCAGTTAGCTCAATCGGTAAAAACATTGGCAATGCACTTCGAGCTACGCATTGTACGCCTCTGATTGTCATGACGCGATTTCTATTCCATTGAGGAATGATGATTATATGCGAGAGGTCTGCCGGACGCCTCGCCGATGCACGCCAACCAGGTTCACGCACAGGAAATATGATAATCGAAAAACCTTCACACCGATTCCAACTGGTGTCTACTGCACGAGAAGTCGTGGCTCGCCAAATGATTAAGCTGTATTCTCACAATCGCCGAATTCAAAATACAGTGTCTTCAAGAAACTGTTCAAGTACGATATGTCTCCTGCAGCCTTGCTCTGAGCGAATTTTAATAAAAAAAATATGAGGATAGGTACCATTTCAGAACCCACAAGTGATTTTCGTGCTGAAAATGATGTAAATCATGGTTCGTTGAGGTATGAATCGACTCTGCGCAACAATAAACACAAGATACACATTTTTGAGCCAAAATCTTCCACCCCATCAGAACCGCCTTCCTCACGCTTGTTTCGTTATCTATATATTTTTTCTAATCAATGTAAAAAGTAGAATCTTGTATACCATAACATGTCAAAAGTCAAAAGAAATGCAGCGGAATTTCACTCCATAAAATTGCACAACGTTGTATACAAACACATGTTTGAGGTAAGAAAACACGTATTGAGGTAAGTCAATGCATGTATTGAGTTTAGGCGAACACGTGTTACCCTCTTTCAAAATTTATTTGAAACTTATTCTCTGGCACGTTTTTGAATTCTTTTTAGGTTTGTTTGCTTTCCCGAAAACTGTAATAGGGTATTTTTTATTTGTATCGTTTTTTGAGTCGACCGAGGTGTTGAAATAAACTATGTCTATGTGCATTCAGTGGAATTGAACCTTTTTAACTATACTCGACCCAGTGGAATACAATCTCTCTTTGTTTTGTAATTCTGCTGGGTGCGATTCTACTTAGTGCAATTAATCTGGATGCAATTCTACAAGTTGCAATTTCAATTTCACGGGTTGCAACTTCACAGAATGCATTTCAACTGGGTACAATTCCAAATGATTCGATTTCACTCGGCGTTATTACTCTGGGCGTAATTCCACGAGATGCAATTATTATGTGTGTAATTCCACTGAGGTAACTTCATAGATAAGCAATTCCACTGGGTGTAAATCACTGTGTGTAAAATTTAATCGTGTGCATTTCCACTGGGAGATGCATTCTGTAGATGCAATTTCATTGAGTGCAATCACTTAGGGTTTGGGAAAGGCACATTTCTTGTTCAAATTCATACTATTCATCCTTGCTTCAGAAGCGCCCGAATTTTATTTTGAAAATAGAACACAAATTCTCAATTTTAAGGGTAAAACACAATTTTGAATTTCAAGTTCCACGAAATTATTTACGATTTTCTCTTCAATACATTTACCTTCTTGATTGGTCTTGCATTCCGTATGGATGACAATTCATATTCTATATCGACAATTTGCGTCGATTCAAAAGTCATAAGACACTGATGCACCTGGGGCTCGGTTCAATGATTCGAATCGATTCGAAGCACAATTTATTCGAGTCAATCGTGAATCGTTCATAGAAACAAAAGTTCCTAATTAAACTAGAACTTTTATATATAACGACAAAATCCAATCGATTTTGGTCAGACAGGACCAAAATCGAATATATTTTGCCGTTAAAATATCATGAAAACTGTTTATGTATAACGAGGGGTGTAAATTCAAATAACACAGTATACTACGAATACCTTGGATGGAACAATGGAAATGAGTTGTAATAGTAAAAATTGGATATTGGACAATGGAAATGAGTTTTAATAGTAAAAATTGGATATTGGTTATTTACATAGAATTAGTGATTCGATCCGATTCGAAAAAAAATATTCAAATTGGATTCGAATTCGGAATTGCCCGGCCCTAGATGCACCACAAGGTGCATTTGTCATCGATTTATGAAATTAAATTTGTGACAACTTTCCTGCAAAAAATTTTATTTGCTCAATATTGACCACAGATACGCGGCACCAGGCTTAGATTTCTAGTTCGTCCACATTCAACAAATTATGGAAAATTAAATTATGGAAAGTTGTAACCAATCGTATGAAGATATAAGAAATGCCTAATGAGTTGAATATATCTAACCGACTTTTTGGTAATGTTGAATATTATTACAGAGTCTGGTAACGCTGACAGTTAACGGAGATCCATCGAGGTATGTCGCAGAGCTGTCTGATTTTGGAAATTTGTAGGAATATAAAAGCACTCGGACGCGTCTGTGCGTTCCTTTTTTGCTGGTATGTGGCCACTCCCAATAATACTGTAGCGATTAGCGTTTTATTCTTACATGCTCTACCCATGTTTAGATTATCAATTAATAAGACATTTTCTGGGAAACCTAAAATCCAATCTCGTCCACGGCAGGTTGCAGATTGAAATCCACAGCCTTATCTTATTTGCCAAATGCAACGGTCCGCACAAATTGAGTCAGATTTGAGCCTATGTGGAATAGAAAGCTCCCGTAACCACGCAAGACATCGGGTGGAATTTTGCAAATCGATGGAATAGTTCGCTTTGAACAAAAAAAAATTGATACTGAAATGCACTTGTCCGAAATGTGGTAAGATTCGTCTGCCTTCATTCCAGAAATCATGGTTATTCTATTTTAAAATATCGAAATTCTGTAATTGCTGTCACTTGTTATCCACAAATATATTCCTCTCTTTTGTGACTGTGTGAATGAACTTTTTTGGAGTTCCAGAATTTTGTCAAGTCTAAATACTTTATTGATTGCCAAGCGTTTGTATATGTCTTTAGAAGGCTAAAAGTCCATTCCAATTCCAAGAGAGAATGCATGAAAGTCCCTCCGCCTGGGCTTTTTCAACAGAGCCTTATCGTCTGCAACAGTTTAAGAAAAACTCAGAGTTACAGGATTTCAGAGTTACAGGATCTATTGGTATTGATTGACATATTGAGAGTGGTCATAAAGGTAATTATGTATTAGCTTATGTACAGTTTCTGGCGTCGACTGGGGGTTGATTCATTTGGCCAAAATAACCATGGGACGAAAAGTATAGGACGAATCCAACTATTCCCATTTTCGTATCTATCAGAAGTTGCCATATGTATATACCTTCATGGGCAGTATTTTTCGTCTTATTTCGTTTACGGAACAATACGACATATGTCTGTTTTGTTTAATTAATTCTATTAACGTACGCTCATCATAAATAAGTTGCAATACAAACAAATAATTGAGTATTTTGCAGAAGTATCAATTACTAATTTCAAGGCGAGGAATCAAAAATAAACCAGATTTGTTTGCAAAAATGTTACCAATTGCTGAGGGTCGTCAAAGCTGATGGATATGGATAGCTACTGGTTCCGTAAAACACGAAACTGTGCCGTTTCCCACAAAAGCAGCAATCATTAGATGGAATGGCGATATAATACAGCTCAGGACTGTATACAGACGAGTTCATCTGGTATTCATCAAGAGCAATTTTATTCAGGTTAATCAGCATTGCTTGGCCAATATCAGTATCTGAAATAGGGAGAGACGATCAGCATATGGTGGTGCAGGAACCTAATCAAAGGAAGAAGTTTATGGCAGGTGGATATTGCATAGAAGTAGTTGAATCACAAGGGCAAACCGATTAAAGTTTATGACACCTGAATCTGGTACTTCTAACGAGGTGTTTTCAGAACTTGACTGCTTTGCTTTTTAAGTAGTGAATTTTCAAAACAGGTAGTGATGGCGTTTTCTTCAAAGTTGCAATGATGTCGATTTTTCGTTTTTGACTGAGTGGTTATTCAGTGTAAATTAAGAAATTAATCATACTTAAAATGAATATAAAAGTGCTGACAATACCACCATTTCTATGGTATATTGGCGGTTAGACTGACCAGCACACCACTAAACGGCGTCGCAAGATCTCCGACAGTTGGCAGTCCGACTCACTGTCCAAAAAGGTGAATTGATAGTTTTATACTACCGAAAAACCGTGGTACAACTGAAAATTAAATCCATATGATATGATTTGGTCGTAAAACGCCGGAAAACGGAAATCGCGCCTAAGGCTTGCGAAAAACATCATTTAACATATTTTTGCTGCTAACTTAAGGTCCCCAATTTTTTACATAAATGGGGGATTCCGCCCCAACCGCAAGTGTCCTGACCAAAGAAATACGATTTGGCTTTTGTCTCGGGCCCATTGTGCTATGCGCAATTATTCATGCACTTGCTTGAGAGAGTCTTTATTGGACCAAAAACTAGCGTAAGGTTTTTTTGTCAATTTTTGATTGTTTTCTCAAGCCACCGGCGCGTATTAGCTATGATAGTTAATGTTGTTCGGTTTGGCCCTCAATTCATACAATATTGCTCGTTTGCAAATTATTCTTATGACTCCTGCGTGAATTTGGGACTGTCTTAGGCTAGAGTTCGTTTCGACCTGAGAAGTATCAAAAAACGGCATTTTGAATGTGCTTTTTCAGTTCGAATTAAATAAAACTCATAATTGGGAAATAAATTTTGTCTCCGGCACATAAAACCTCAGTCCACATAGCGCAAATTCAGCCTTGACTTAATTCGGACATAATCATGCTCGGTGCCCGCAATCATGCCCGGCACAAAGTGGCATCTCAGCAGAATCGATCGACATCAGCAGTATAGGCAGACACGGAAATGATTTACGCGGTATGACTACATAAGCTCGAAACGTTTTAATTTTCAGGCATATGCTATCTAGTAGTTGGACTACAGTGCGTGATGGTCGTATTAACAACATCGCCAAGGTCCAGCGCTCTCTATTCTCAATAATAGAGTCGTAGATTTTATTCACCAGAAATTTCAAATAGACACACCAAAGCAGCCAGTGTTGAAAGCAGCTTATAAGTTACAATTGTGTTCTGAGGCAATTTAGTATCTTTAGAGTCACCGCTTGTTTTGGATCAAGTTAGCAGATGCCTACTTTCAAACATTTACAACAGCACGTGTTTGACAAGAGCGTTTTGTTAGATTTACCAAATTATTGAACAAAATAAAATATTATGCATTTTTGTGTGTATGGGGCATTAGCAGTTGTATTTTTTGTGTCAAGTATGAATCATCTTTGAACGCGGTCTGATCATTTGTGACTTCGCGCTTCATAAATTGGTTTTGCATATTATTGAGTGGATATCAGGATTGGTTGTGTGAATGTTTAGGAGACCGAGCCGACTCACAAATATTAGTACTATATCAGTCAACTTTTTATAATATTTAGTTTGTACGAGCGATTCTGTCAAGCATGCAAGACATAGGTATTTTTTTGTCCGTCGGCTAGTATAATGATTTTCTCTTATTCCATGTTCTTATCTTTGATTGTACACAGTATCGGCTAATACACGATGCTCAGGGAATAATATCAGTTTGCTTTGTGTTCCACTACTTTTGGTGATGTGTGTACAATGTCGACTCATTTCACATGCAACGCTGCGTTTTTGTTTTGATTGATACCGAAAAAGTGTGTCCCACAAAACCAAAAATATTCTTTTGGCAATTGCAATTTTTATACCACTTTTCTAAAAGAATTTATTTGTTTTGCATGTTCCAAGCCCCGTACTGGCATAATGGTGCATTCTATCACTGTACTACGATAAAAGAAATATATTTAAGAGATATTTTATTAGAAATATTCCGACCACGTACATTCATTCAATTACCGACAAACGGCACTATACCAGAATTTCTATACTAGAATTTCTATGTTTTGACAAATACGATATACAGATAGACCGCGCTTCAACGAGTCATCATCCTTATACATAATAAAACTTCCCTCATCAACAACGAAAGATTTATTCTTTCACTCCAAGGGCTATACAACGATACCAAACTTTGAGCAAACTTGAATAAAAATGAATAAAAAAAATATACATATAAAATAAATTCTGTTCAATAACAGAAAAAATATTCTTAAATCGAACAAACCGATGTTTGCTGTTTTATGTCGTGTCGTGCTGTGTCCTTTATAAATCCTTATTTCCTATCACGATTCATTCCTGTTCCACGACCGGATTTCAACGTGAACTTTGTCAAAAAGTGCATTCGTGGATTTATTAAACCTGTAGAAGTCGAACTGCTTTATTGAAATACAAATAAATATGGGATAAATCCTCCTTTTGTTTTTCCGTCCACAAATTACCAATTGTAAAACCAGTGGATCTGTTCGCGTTCAAACATTTATTATATGAACAGACGGACTCGGTTGACGTATAACTTGCAGTGATTTAGCAACGAGAGCAACCAAACACGAAACTAGCTCACGAAGGCATGTCAACTCCTTTCGACGTCGTAATATTTGACTGGTATGAAGCGAGCGTGTAATCAGTATCCTGTGAACGGGATTAGCATAGATAGATTGTTTGAATAGTAAAGCTTACAGTACGAAACTAAAACAGCAAAAACAAATCCGGCGAGCAAAATGTCGAAAAATCATTTTTATGGCTTTTTCTGGCTGTTACCTTCAAACAGGACAATTACCATCCTTAAGATCAGTTGGCGAGATGGCTACCAGATACTTTAGTCCTATATAACAATAAGGGAACTGATAGGAAAATAATACACCAGTCGCGCCAAAGTTTTTGCGCCATACATGACGGTTCTCGTTATTCTATAATTGCAAGAGAAAAAATATCCGAAACAGACCCGTGGTGTCAGTTTCTTTTTATTGTTTTGTCGATGTTTCCAGATCCTTGACGCATAACACGGATGTGTTTGTTGCTCTACGAATGGTTTAGAAAACAAAGAATAGTTATTTTTAAGAAGAGTTTTTTTTTGATAAGTCTAATTTACTGATACAAATCTACCAGATTTATACGACATACGTCGATACAAGTCAGGTATACGTATGTGCGTTTTAATTTTTAGTCCCCTCTTGAAAATTTTATTTCGACGACTTTTCTACAATGGCTGATATCATCGGCTCACATTATTAATATTAATGATCCGAATAAGAGAAAATACCATTTCTATACAGCTAGCGTACGCGCCAAGCTCGCGCCATATATATTTTTTGTTTATTTGGCAGAGAAAAAACATCAAATTCCACTGAAATAATATCTTCCGACGATGAATTTGCTTGCTCGAGTTATATGTAACATTCTCACAAACGTAGTATGGGAAAGTATGAACCGTTTTTTCTTCGGCAGCACGATCTATTTGTGATTTACTTTGTCTGTACTGTAAATTAGTTGAGACAGATACACTCGAGTAATCAATTTTACTTGATATGATATTTATGCATTGTCCCGTAACTGATACTATCGTAATGTTTTATATAATGTTGCTTTCCGTAGTGTTTTGTTCCTTATTAATTGTGACATTTTTATTATGATTCCGCGCCGTTGAGCTGTTTTGTGCCTAGGGGTAGTCATCGTGCTTAAACGAGCTACGCTACGTAAACTTGAAAATGCATTAACGACAGTATAATTGCGTATAGTCAAGGCGTTTCGCCCCAAATCACGTTTTGTGATGAAACATATGTTGGTTTTTCAACAAAATTGTTTATCCCTGAGAGTTTACTGGTGACAGTGTTTGTTGATAAAAAGAAAGTTATTTAGTTTGTTTATATACACTGATAATATACCGCGAAATGAATATTTTATTGCAGTCCAGGTATAAACATCATCGTAGAAAGCGATATTCAGTTTGTATTGTCAGTGACTGTTCGTGGAGATTTGAATCATTTCATAATAGATTTGAGTTGTTGTTAATACACTGTATTAGGCATATTAATATAGGGATTGTTTTGTCTGATCATGCTCATGTTAATTCTGAGTCACCTTTGAAATGCGATTGAAGTCAAGACGTCGACCATGCCTGGAAATTTTGGATTGAGACAGAGTAAATATTACCTTTAGGAGAATATATGTATTGAGCACTTATTTTATTAATTTATTTACATATTTCATTTAAGACATTTATCGGGTAAAAAAGACGCAAAATGAAAACTGAAGGTAGAAGGAAATCGCATAATAAATAAACTCGGTATTTTTCATAATAGTTGTCAACAAAAATATCCGATTATAAGTGTTGATAAATTCATGATTTTGTCAGGTTAGTTGCATTGTAAAGCTCATTGTAGAAATATAGCCAGAATCAGGAAGTATTGAGTATATATTGATTTTTCGCAACTATTGTCTCATCGCCTTCAACTGTCAAAATACGTGGGGAATAGAGAATAATATCGGTAATGCATGACGCCAACACTCATTTACAGATTGAAGACTGGACTGGTCATTCGTGGGAAATCGGCCAAGTCAAATGTCTGCTGACGAATCCAGCGTTTAAAAACTTTGAAAGTTCGCAAGTTTCAGAAGTATTTTATGCTTTGAATCAACAAATCAACTTTTACTTTTGGGTTTCGAGTGCCACCTATTGTCTATTGAACCCTCAAATGACGATTCAAAATGTATGCAGCGCGTATAAATTCGAAGAAAGAAATATGCTGTTGCCTGAATATTTATGAAATAGCATAAACTGGTAATATTATTCTGGACGAGGGAGACAGATTTTATTCTACAGGGTCACAGTTTTAGAAAATCTCCTGCTCATGTGCATTATTTCTACTGGGATTGATCATTGAACAACTGGTCAATCAGAAACAGAAAACAAAGGATATAACAGGACATACAGGCTAAAAGGATAATCCAGATAATTACCCAGATACGTATCGATGTACCAACACTATAGATCACAGATAAAAGCTTATAAATTCTTAATGATTTTTAGGATATTGGACTAAACATGCTTTATTGTTAAAAAGAGTTCTACAAGCTTGATTTAGCAAAATGACAGGGTTGGCCAGATGGAGAATCACTGAAACGAGGTTTCAAAATTCGAGATTGATGAAAAAATATTTGAAATATCTCATTGTTTTGTTTTTCCATTATCGTACCAATGGATTGCAGTAAAGGCAAATGGAAAGGAGTAGTGTGTTCCGCCGATTGAAGCGTAAATAACAAGTGTACTACTGATTTGCAAAATATCAGCTTATACTTTTATTTATACTTTTGATACCTAATCTTTTATCCGAGTCTATTTTGTTAAGTATATCAAAGCGCGATCCACCAGTGACTCATGCTTTACGGAATTATTATTATTTTCTTAATTGCGCAGTTTTTTTATTCACTATTTACTAACATTAATTATATGGTTATTGACATTAATTATGGTTTTATAGCAATCACTGTATATTGAATAATATATTCAGAAAATATCATTTCATATATTATTTTGCATTCAGAATTTTCGTATGAAATGGTAAATGATAAATATAGCATAATGTAATGACTTCGCTTACATTTAAAAGCATCAAAATTGTATTATATTGTAATAGGAATGCTTTAATTGGATGGTTTCTAATCTTACAGTCTTACATCCTGCTAAGGTTATTAAATATAGACTACGGAAACATATTTCGAAACGCAGAGCGATCATCGTACAGAATCTGTATGATTGTAAAGGATTAGTGGGGTTCAAATGTGAAACAAGCATATTTCAACTTGCTTATGATGGTAATTTACGCAATAAAGAAGTTAATTCGAGTCAATCGCGTCCGTTACTGCATAGATTAGTACAGGGTGAACCGAGGCTACTGGCCCAGCAGGACTTAAATTATTTTTTGTCAATAACTCAACAGTACACGATTTTTTATCAGACATAATGTGAGGAGAACGATCAATTATATCGATACTTAACCAGCAAGTTTTATAGTGGTTTGCTGCACGAGTCAAGTGTAGCAAGTCCGTCCCATTCAGAAATATCCTGTTTAAACATGTTTTGGCAAGAATGATTTATGGCACAGCTGAAGCGTGGTCTATCTGTAGTTCATGCCTGGCTAAATATAATTTCTGATTGAGGTAGAAGGTACTTACTAAGCCCCGAGGTTCTTTACTCAAAATCGCAAAATTTAGCAAAATAAAAAAAACTGGCCTGATTTCGTTGTGTAGTTTTTTAAAATTTTACAAACGAACCCATTATGTTTGATTCTAGCAGCAATCTTATTATAAGGTTTGTCGGTTATTAGCGTACGCTAATGTATAAATATTTTGACTTTTATATTGTCTGACCTATGTTGAACGGCGCATACAAGTATTGTGTCGAAAATTTTATTTTCGGGAAAGATATCAATTTTAAAAATTAATGTTATTCACACCAGAATTTAGTCAGCCCTTTAGATTAAAATATAGAAGCGTTTAGCCTCTCAAAGAAGACTAGATACGGATTCTTAAAAACAAAATTTTGGACTACTCGTCAAAGATATGTTTTGACCTTGTCGTATAGCATTGTAATGACTATTTATATAATTAACACGGACAGAGAATAAAACTTGATCTAACTTTGTACTTTTAGTTTAAATGGATTATTAATTTGTTTGTATTTTCATAAATCTTTTGATTTAAATAATGCAGATATTGGATACACATAATATAATTATTGTTATCGCCAATCAACTGTACTAAACCTTCATTATATTGGAAACGATTGGGATATATTTGACATCATATCACTCTGGAAGGTCTGCTGAAAGAAGTCAAAATGTCAAGTTTGGTATCCTGTCTTCTAGGTAACTGCATGAACTGTTTTAGATACAGATATTATGTTACAGTATTAGTGGATAATTGTATGGGTCCCACCCCGCACAAGGTGATCCCCTCAAAATTAGTGATTATATGAAAAAGTTTGTCAGACCACTTATGTGTATTTGAACATCCAATCTTTCGATATCCTGATATCATATATTTAAACTGAATAATTAGTTAACAATTTTTAGTCAAATAGTCAATAGTTGGGCCTTTTCCTAGCGTATTGATCTGTTTGGGCGATGTTCCTATATCGTGGTTTTTCCTTCAGCCAAAAAGATGCCTACCGCACGTCCGGGAATTTGTAACAGTTGATAACGAGAATAGGTGTCTTTACATCAATCAGAATTTTCGTTTTGTCAAGCATGAGCTACAGACGGACCGCGTCTCATCGACGCGATCCATCAGTGACCCATACTTAACAATACATGATTAAGAAACTTTTTTCAAATTGAGACTGAAAGGCAGAATAATATCTAGTCTGAAAGCAAACATCAAAAAAAAATCACCAGTAGGAAATGAACCAATATAATGACATTTTTTGTTTACATAAATGATTAAAGATTTTTGTCCTCGTTATACGGTGATTATAATATTATAATTGAAACTTCACAGTCATCAACATTACTACTGAGTAACCGTGTTATTAGATGATGGTTATTTACATTTTAATTAAACTAGGTAAAGTATTATTAGGTGACCTTGTTACAATTTCTAAACTAGGTAGTACTTAGAATAAAAGCCAGATAAACTATGCAATCGTCGTTCCGCATTCAAAGACATTTTTAATTGATTTAAAGATCGAAATGACTGAATTGGGCATTTCAAAAACATTTTGACAATGGATATACCATTTACCTAGTTTTTCATTCCAGGTACCTACTTTTTGGAACTAGATATTTAGTTACAAGTACCTAGTTAAGAATTATATGATTGTACCTATTTTACCTGGTAAATTAACTAGGTAAAACTTCGAACAAAAAAATCGGTAAAAGTTGAAATAGGTGAATTAGATATTCGTGAAACAAGGTAAAAGTTCTTTGAAATTAAATTAGGTCGGACGCGTCCAAGAAGGGGGAAATTAGTAACTAGGGCTGGGCAAAACGGAATCAATTGGAATTCGAATCTGATTCGAATAATTTTTCCGAATAGTATCGAATCCCTAATTCCATGTAAATAACAAATCCCGCATCATTACTATTGCAACTTATCTCAAATATGAATATCAAGAAATTTCAAGCTTATAGTACTTTTCAATTCATGTTGAAGAGCAACATTTTTCCTATTTTAACGATAAAATAAATTTGACCAAAACCGATTGCATTTTGTCGTAAATATGACAATTCTAATTGATTTAGCAAGTTTTTGTTCCTATGAACGATTCGCGATTGATTCGAATAATTTGAGCTTCGAATCACCGAATCGGATTGCACAGCCCTGGACGACAGTAACACATCTAGATAAAAACAAATTTCTAACGGCGGGTTGGATGTCAGTAAATTTCAGTTGTTTGTCTCTTAGCTGGAAATCAAGCGGACATATAGATAATATGAATAAGCTATTTATTAGAATTATGACCATCTATGCGCACAGTAATCCACTAGCAGTATGTTGCGATAAAACCTGGAAACGTACGGATGTGTTTTAACGGATTATATATTTTGAATTCCATTAATTATATATAAATTGAATCTAACAACATCGGATATGATATGGAGATGTTGTGTACATCAGGATAAAGTGAGTACATGCGTTGAGCATGAGTCACTGATGGAACGCGCCGCCGTGGGTTAATTGGGCCCTGGGTTAAGTCATATTATGACAAATTGATCTTCAACGCTGAATTGGTTTTCAATGCCAAACAATGCACAAAAATGCTGTAGACGTTTTATAAATATTCCTTGTACAATAAATAATATTGAATATATTATTGTATAAACCTTGTACAAGTTATGAGCAGAGAACTATTTGCCTATAAACTTGACGAAATTAGAGCGTTATCCCACAATCATTGATCTAATAAGGCCTTCAAGCCTTGTACGTACAGGCCTTAGAATAGTCCTAACGTATTTCCTACATGTCGTAAGAGGCGACAAATAAAAAAATGAAATAAAGAAGAATTGAATTTTGACATTAAACCATTAAAAATTTCTTCCTTCCTAAAGTAAAAATTTAACTAGATAGAATATCTTTATATTCGAATGTATTAGAGTATTCGATTTGTTTCGGACATCCCTGGGTTGGGGTGTCCGGAATATTCTATTCCATTTGCGATGTAAATATATTTAACATTTTTTTGGAGAGACGTCTTTGTTAGTTTTTCATAAGACTATGTTTCTAATATTCGATTCGTAAAATTATTTGATTCGATTCCGAAATCAAAAGATATATATATCACTTTGGCCACTTCTACTGATAGGATGGGTAATTTACAATCGGCCTACTCAAAATGTTGACTAATAAATTTCTCAATTTACCCTCTAGGCAGGGACGACAGCTCGGCCAGAGCAATAAGCAGGCAGATAGAGCAGCAACTCAAGGACGACAAGAAAACTGCACGAACGCAAGTGAAACTATTGGTTCTCGGCACATCAGAAAGCGGAAAATCTACATTTTTAAAGCAGGTGGGCTGGGATGATAATTTCCTTGACGTAAAATGATTCAAATTAAAATAGTTGTATAGATTGATTAAAATAAACTATATAAGAAATATATAGAATAAGAAAATATTGTGTTGTCATTTTTATTACAAGTTCCAGTCATTTTGTAAACCTAAATGCTTATTTCATTAAATTTCATCGTATCAGATTATATTCGCATTTACTATTTTATGTTCTTCAGTCAAAGAATTCTAGTTCGTACGTATTGCAACAGGGGTTGGGCAAAATCGAACTATATAAAGTTCGGATAATTTTCTGGAATCGGATCGAATCGCAGATTATCTCATTTCTACTTTCACTATTATTGCCTCCATCTTGGTAATTAAGAAATTTACAGTAAAAAGCATTTTTTTTATTTAAAAGACAAAATAAAATGGTCAAATCTGACCAAAATCGATTGTATTTTGTCGGTAAAAACAAAAATTCTACCTTATTTAGCAAGTTTTTGTTGCTTTGAAAAATTCAAGATTAGTTCGAATAATTTGTGCTTCAAATCGTTCCGAATTATCGAATCAATTTCCCCAGCCGTAATCGCAACCACACCATAAACTCCACATTGAAAACGTGCTCATTTGCTATAGAACGGGTATCTTTCATGAAGTTCACAGTCTCTTTACAAATATTTCAACTCCTGAGCCGAATATTATGAATTGCCCAAAGTGTTTACAAATTTTCATTATGAGAAATTATGCTTCAGGCTCAAAACTAGCTAGCTTACCGCTTGACATCATGCTACATGTTGCATGTGACCTCTTCACCTATTTCCATTGAAATATAATTCAACCGCTAATTCTTTCGTCATTGTTAGCTGCACGCTCTTGGTGTCATTCAAAAGTTTTCGATTTATCATTTGTACTTGACTATGCATTTTGCAAGACCCGACCGCAAGCCGTTTTGAGGTTAACAATTTGTCGTAATTTGAAACGAAACTGTACTGGCACATCACAATTATATTGCATATGTTTTGAGCCTACCGGCTCACCTGTAGTTTAATCTCAGCAATTTATTTGCGCACAGCCAGTGATGAGCTCAGACTAATTATGCAATTGATTAGCCGGCCATGCTTGGCTGTGTGATTGACTGATGCAAATCTGTAATACAAAGTGCATGTATATTAGCATGTTTATTGCGCCTACCGTTCTAGTGAACCCTGTGGCCGCGATGCGCGCGTCGTCTGTATGGTGCTGTAATATCCGGTATTGGCGTTGTGTAGCTTTCCCGAAGTAAAACAAGAAATATTACCGCTTCTAGGGCATCAAGCCTTTCTGTCCAATAGTTACCAAACAGGGTTGTTTTTATTGCATTTTTGATAATGTTAAATGATAATATTTGGTTGAAATTTTTTGAAATTTTGACAAATTGAGAGTAGAAATTGTTTTGATTTTATGTGCTTGTGTTTCATATGGTGCACATAAGCTGCCAACCTACTTTGAATATTACGTAATTTATCGTTTTTACTCACCTCACAACATGTATGGTATGATTCACCACACAAATTGACGCCCCATAGCCTAGTTTTGTTAGCCTTTTATGCACACAAATTTTATACAAAGTCGTTATTAATTTGACCATTTTCTTCAGTTTTGTGACCTTGTCGCGAGCACGCTGATTTTGTCAAATATGTTTTTGTGCATTTGTGCACAATTGTTGATTTGTGAGCTTGTAGTAAAGTTGGATATATTTTCATACATCTCGACACCCTACACTGTATAGGCGAAGTACTATTCTTTTTGTTGAGGTGCAAGCCGATCTGTGGCCCATGCATGACAAAACAAAAATTTTCGATTGGGTGATCCTTCGTTATAAATCTCAGACTTACCGCATATACTTGTTATTGCGATTTTAAATGTTGTGCTTATTTCTTCAGATGGCATGGTCGGGTTGGCCGTTAAAAACGCCAATGAAAACTGTTCCAATCAAATTTGTCGACACCATTAAATGAATTTGGACGACAAATTCATACTTGGCTACGATATATGGATATAAATGATTTTGGAAAACAAAATCATATTTGGCTCCGATCTGTGGATGTGACACATTATTATTTTAAGAAACGTTTGCGACATTTAATTCTGCTATGTCAACAAATGTGTCTGAAATTTTATCAATACAATATCCTCGAAACACTTCCTCGTTCAAAAATCTTTATTTTTTCTAAGACCATATTGTTATATTATGCTGGAGGTATCGACCATAATCCATGAATGAAAAGTAAATAAACGGCTTTTTCCTCGAACCATTCAATACCGATCATTAGGGTACAACTGCCCCAAGTAGTGTTCATGAAATAATTTTACGTGCATTTAATGTTAAGTTCTATTCTATGTGTCGTATACCGTACTTTACACAGCATGTACAATTTTACTGATTTTCAATATAAATTAGATAAAATGATGCTTCTTGAACCCAGAGCGTGGTTCATACACTGGCCAAATCATCTATTCACAAGACGTTCCGTGCGAAAATTGTATTTTCCTGATCTTTTAAGCTGCTGGGTATTTAAAAGAATTTTTGGTGCTTTAAGAATATCACGGTCGAATTATTTGCTCACGTAAATTTTGTTCAGCGAGCGTTGTTATTAGTCTAACATTTCTAATCCTGGAACGCCATATGTTGTCTTTTACGCCTTCGGTTCAGAATTTGGAGGCTCTGTTTGAACTACTACACATTGTTCATATTACAAACCGAAAAATGGTACCCAATTCCGCTACGTCAAACACTGGTTGATCGCGCCTCAAAGCGTGGTATGCGGTCTGGGGTCGACAAATTAAAATATTATATGGAGTAAAGTCGACTTTTCGTCTCGTGTTGTTGTGATGTTAATTGAAAATAACGGCTTTTTAAAACATTAACAAAATGTTAATAATTCAAAATTGAAATTTAGCATAAATTATGATAGGAGCCAGGTGAAATGCGCGATTCATTACCTATCCAGAAAAATTTGTGGGTCACACTTGACGAATTGGTCAGTGACCCATAATCCACGCAAAATAACACCAAAATTTCAATTTTTTCGAGTATTAAGACATATAATACAATATCTTGTCTGTTTTGTGGCGATCGCTCAACTTGGTGGGCTTCTATTTTTAGGGGATCTACATTTATGAATCAAAAAGCGCCACGAACGCCTGGCGTCTGTACATTGTTTTGACCACGAAACATGTCGTTGAAAATAGGTTATTTCCTGTCTTTAATTGGGAAAAGTACTCACTGTCAGTTTAAACAAATTTTCGGAAAATCATGCGATTCGAGCCTGTGGACAAAGAAGGGGCGAATCCTTCGTGGTTTTTGTTTACAGGAACAAATTTCATTCTTACTTTTGAAGAACAGAGTTATGATATATTATTATCATTGTTGTCCGTCTGGATCAAAAGTATTTTGTCCAACAATTATCCCCGATCACAAATTTGATTTCGTAAAGTATGATCCACAGATGGCCTGCTTCTCGTCGACGCGATCCATCAGTGACCCGTATACTCAACATAAAGTGCTTCAGTATAACTTTTCTTACTGGGTCGAACCATGCCTGACGAGAGGCCGCGAATTGCAAACAATCACACAGAATTCAACCTCATTTCGTTTTTTTTTCGTGCACAAAAAACTAATTTGATTGATAAATATATTGAGCTTATTATGAGTTATTATAGAAACTACCACAAACAGTGTTAATTGCTCAACATCCGCCAAAATGTTATAATAAATCGTGAAGTCATTTTAAGAGACGCGTGTTGTTGATTAATCACTTTAAACACAGTAAACGAAGTCATCTGAGGGACATTCGAGGTTCAGTTCAGTTCGGTCACATACAAATTGCAAGGAATTTTTTGCCAATTTTTTTACAGGGACCTTTTGCGCGTGGAAATCTGATAATAGCGAACTAGAGTAGAGAGAGACAGTTTAAATTTTAATATATTGGCGAAATTCATATTTTTTAAAATATTTCCACTAAATTCCGACATCACACGATTCACAACAAGCATTAATTTTTTCGTTTGGAGAAATACCTCCTTAGATTCTAATTTCTTCAGTGAGTGCAAACAAGACCATACTACTTTCTAGATGAAGATTGTAAACTTTCCCCATGAAATGTTGATTTTTAAAGATATTTAAAGGTGGCTTTATCATTTAAATAAACATCGCGAAAGGTAGAAAAATTAAAAATAATAATAATAAGTCGATCACTTTTCATTTTATGTACACACTGCATTACGATATAGTCCATGCGTACAAAAATATTTAATTTGGATTATTGCACCTATTTGCCACGGATAGAAACCAATTTAAGAGGTCAAGATGACCCTGATCGGTTGTATTTCAACAAGCATGCGCTGAATCGTATCGTGTTCAGACATCCATCCGATCCATCAGTGATTCATGCCAAACAAAATATGTTTTCGTAAAAATTTTCTGACTGGACACAAGTGAAATATTTCTCTGAACTGCAAAACTCGAGGCTGTGGGAAAGTTACCATCTTTGCCGATTATAAGTATTTTAAAATTATTTTTTAAGTCAGTGGAAACATAATTTTTGAGGTCATGTTTCAATTTCATGTTCGTATAAGCGAAATGAAACATGTGATTACGTAATGACAGACACAAATGAAAGAATTGATATCAATAACTTGGAAGAAAAGACTGTGGAAAGTCAGGTATAACACGACACGGAATATGATGTTTGTTGTTTCGATTTTAAACGCGAGAAAATAGTTTTGTTTATTGTAATTTTGATCGAAAGGGGCCTGAAATGAAAACATTTCATTTTCAACTGAATGTTTACGCTGTAATTGTTGTTTTGTGAAATTCATTGTTTTGCTGAAAGGTGTGTGAAACCGGGTTCATGTCACAAACAATACAATTTACTGATTAACAACACCTTCCCACACTGTAACAAGAAATGCAACAAAATTACTCGTCTTTCAAAGTAATTTACTCGGCTGTATTGAAAAATATTCAAAATTGACTTTTTTGTCAAATATTGGATGTTGATTGAACGCACCGCGAATCCCATCAACATGGCGTTTTTTAACTTTGAAAATATGCAATTACTGCAAATGACCAGTAAATTTACTCTACTCTTGTTACAGTGTGCGTCAATGTACGGTTGGTGAGCTTGGAATCGATTTTGTTTACAGTTTCGAATCACATGATCTAGTATTTTCAAGTGTCTAAATCAAGATTGTGCCACTTCAAACATTCTTTACGAGACCCCGTACGTCCAAGTGCTTTGCTCGATATCGAAAAAGTTTCTTCAGTCGAAATTCGGTGATTTGGGCAGTTGGACGTTTAAAACTATTTTGTGAAAACAAGAATGAGTTCCAAACCAAAAAAATAGACAAGCTGAATAAAAATGCTGAACTATTAAATTGCTAATGTTTTAGAATTGTAGTACTACTATATAAAATACTAAATACAATATAAAACGAACGCATTTTAATGATGCACAACACGCGACACTCTATATTCGATATATAAACTCATTTTGGGATTAAAATTTCTCTATAACGAGCTTTATAATAGCATACCAAAATACAATATATCAGAGAGCGGTACTATTTCTCCCTAGATAATTTTCCCGAAATAGAAAACCAAAAATGTGTTGGGTCGCGGAATTTTGAAAGTTGTTTAATATGGAATACTATTGTCATATATATATAGTTATATGTAGTTATATATATATGCGTCGTTGGGAAACGTTATATCGTTCATTAATCAGTCTGAATCTTTCCTAGATCCTCCAAAAGAATATTCTCCTTTTATTCCAGTGAAATGCATGACTTGGTGATTTCATTCATTTTAACTAATGGTTTTTAATAGATTAAAGATATGTTTCACGCAATGTATGGATTATTGAATATGTTCATTCATAATTCAAAATATACTGTATTCATGTTCGCTTCTATGCTTTCTAAATATTAAAAAACAAGTAGTTTGCAACTCCATTATTTATTTATAGTTCAACGACACAGAACAGACTGCATTCACATATTTGGAAGTTATAAAAAGTTGGTTTTTTAGATATAAATGTCGGCCAAGTACGAGTCTTGTGGAGAAATATAATCCCTGTTCTAGGTTCATTTGCTGTCAATGATTGGCAAAAGGTTACGGTATGAGAATTTCCAAATCCGGTGTCACTGAATAAAATTAAATGTCTTAAAAACATAGACGACGGGCTTATATTTCTTAAGTATTGGTCAATCTGCCAAACATATGTTAAGTATATAGCATTGATGGAACGAGCTACCTGGGTCGTTCATCAGTTTTCTAATACTGGGCAAAATTTACTCCTTGATCGATATGGGTTCATCACAGCACTTTCCCAAACCTTGTATTCTACAATTCGGAATTTATTATATAGTATTTGGCGTCGGTTGCATTTTTTTGACGAGATTTATTTCATTTGTATCTCCTATACTATAAAATCAATTTTCGGGGTAAAAACGTTTTGTTGTTGAATGGATGTGTTTCACCGAATAACCTTTCTCAATTCCGATACATTTCGTTATCTAATCTATGTTATCAATTTCAGATGAGAATTATCCATGGGACCGGATACTCTGACGAAGAACGATTGACATTCGTTTCATTGATATCTCAAAATATTCACTCATCAATGAAGACACTCATCAAGTCTATGAAATATTTGAGTGAGTAGATTTTGTGTTATTTTTATTTTGTTAAAACATGCACTTTACTTCTGATTGCAGAGTGAAACGCATCTAAAAATTGCTGGAGAGACATTTTTGAGAAATATTGTTCAAGCCTTTTTTCCTAATCTTAATTTTGCTAATAACCATCAAGGTGGGTTATATAATATACTGTCTTCTACTGTTCACCGGTTAGGTTGCAGAAATAATGATCGATTTCACAGTATAATTTTTGAACAAGTGTTTTTTACCTGCTACAATATACTCCAGCCTCCACTTCAAATACACAAATGATTATTAGGAATTAATCACGTTTCTAGTGTTCTATTTTTATAAGCTTGAAAAATCTTGTCTACAGTTTTGCAAAAATTGTTGTAAAACTTATTAATTTACATTTTGCCAAGCAAATTTGCTTGAAATTGGTCAGTTAGTGCTTATTGAAATGAAATTTTGCCTAACAAGTGTCAGTACATTACCGTAATATTTATTTTTCGTGTAGTTATTTGCCACATCAGTAATCGATATTTTTATTCTCCCTCCCATGTGCTGTTTCCAACCCTGCTCCCGAATCAAATTTTAATATCAAGCATGAGGATCTGATAGACCGCGCCTGCGCCTACCTAGCTATTAGTCGCTCATGCTTGACAAAACGAGAGCAGGGAAATAATTTCTGACATGGGTCAGATCTAATTTCAATAAAAAGTATTTATTAATTTTATCCCTCGGCTAATTTTAGAAAGTCTTTTCTATATAATTTAGATGTATATAACGTTAATATACTGAACAAAGATTCACCAGGTTCTAAGATTTACAAAGCTTGGTTCGTCGATCTACTTCGTTGAGTTGGTTTCAATCATGTTTGAACCACTCTTGATGAAGCACATTTCTTTGGTTTTGAACAAACAATAGTCGTTCAAAAATTCTCATCTTCCGTCCGCTTTCTGTTTATCGAAGGAAATCCCCTAACTAAAGTATAGTAGGGAAATTAAAAGACAATCGTAAACATGGATAGGCCGGGCATGACCGCCATGATTCATCCATGTCCCAAGACTGGCTTATCTTTGTATAATAATGCCGTCTCTACTGACTTTGGACACCAGTATCAATAGACTTTTACACGATTGACTAAAAATATGAGCGAAGAAGTTCGTCCCGAGTAAGGTTCATTAGTGGATTATGCCGCAAAGATCAATACATCTGTTGGTCATGCTTGGCGTAATGCATTTTCTGATTGAGTCATTGGACAGCAACTATATATACAAATATCACGTCGCTTGTATATAATCAGAAAAATCTGGACTAGAAAGTTATAACAAGTGCATGTCTTTAATGAATGAGCAACCTATTTCTGGTATACGCTTGATGAAATGAAGATTCTCGAATCGTTTGAAATACGAATCTGACTCAAATCTGATTGAATCGCTTATTCTTCATGGATAGTAAATGTCCAGATTTTAACAAGACAATTTGGCTCAAATATCAAACAGAAACCTTTAACTTCAAGTAAACTTATTTATTAATTTTGTTTCAATTCACACTCTGTTTGCAGCAGAAATTTAGACGAAATCGTAAATATTTTTATTTCATTTCTATCGGTAAAATATGAAAATTACATTTTATTTTGAAAGATTCTTTCCCTTCCGATTCACAACGGATTCGAAGCGATTCGTACGTATCACCGAATCGAATTGTCCAACCCTGCTTAGAAGGTTGAGTGATACCTAGTCAACTAATCCGCAGTTTTGGGGACGAACAAGATCGGTCTCTCTATTGTGGATAGGTAAATTGTTGCAGATAAATCTTGTGCAGTGTAAATAGAAATCAGAAATTTTATTTTGTTAACAGAAACCACAGATGGATCGCGCCGACAAAGCGCGATCCATCTGTGGTTTCTGTTAACAGTGACCCACACTTATCAAAATTTGTTTGGTCTTATCGGATTATTACACTCATCAGTTCTGTTGTCCCAAATTCTCTTGGAAGTAAAATAAATTATTTTAGACATCATGTCACCAACGTCACAGTAGTTACTGTAGACCAATTTCCTGGTCACAAAAGTTTTGACTTTGTTATGGTGTATCTGATCAGCGCGTTTTGTCTGTGACCCATGTAAGTTGCTTGGAATTTTGCAATTGTAAAAACTATTCAACTAACATAATTATCGAAGAGGAGTACTAGTATATTAATAGAAAGGAAACAAAAAACACTGTTTTAGTTCCAAGTACAAGTCAATGTGCCATTTCATTTCACGCTACTGCTTTGCTGTCGTGCGTATGTTATTATGACGCACGCAAAAATAGCCTATAAAAAGCGTAAACTCGGCTATGCAATAAAATTTGATATGTTTGGCATACGTGCTAATAAAAATAGCATCCGACGCCACAGGAGAATCACCGGCATCAAGTACCAAGTACTTATTTTGACACATTGCTTTTGCCAAAGCTCATCCCATATTTTATTTTAATATAGCCGGTTATAAGTCTCTTAATTGCACATCGCCATTTTCGTCATGTAGCTTCCTTCTTATTAAATTTTAAAAATCGTGTGTTTTGTTGTCAATAAACCTACCAGAAGTCCAGATATCTCGGTGTGAAAAATAAAAAACCTAGTCATGAGAAATAAAGGCTTTCTCCTTCCAGGTATTTTGCGACTACACCCACTGAAAATGATATAACTTCCGGAATAAAATAAGCGAAAAACAATAACTCAGTTGTTGGAACCCAGGATATTTTAAATAAAGTTTGATAAATGCAAAAAAGAGAAAATCCTAATCGCTGAATTTAATACAAGCTTTTCAGGTATGGATCAAAGGGTGATCGTGGCGTCCAGTCACGGTGCACCTTTTAGCCACCTTTGACGAAACACCAAAAAATAATTGGCATCCCAATCAGAAATTTTATTTTGTCAAGCATGAGTAACAGATGGACCGCATCTTATCGATACGAAACATCAGTAACCCATACCTCACACGAAATGTTTTGGCCAAACTTTTTCGATTGGGATAGTTAATCTGCATTGAGAAAAGCATTTGGATCAAACAGAGGTAATTTACGGAACTGTAAAAGCAGTCAGCCAATTTTGATCGGTTCTATGTAGACGGACGTGAGCTCTGATAGTTTGTATCACCCAGACATGACTCATCATTCAATTGCGCTGTTTGCCACATTTTGTGTTATTTCCTTTTAATAATGTAAACCTAAAAGTTGTTTAACTTATTTTTTGTAAATGTCACCCATAAAGTATTATCCAGTATTTGTTTTCAATAATCAATAGTCAACAAAATCGAATCGAACAACAAGTTTATGATTGAGAGTGACATGGGTAATTAAAAAAAATCTATTTACATCTTTAGGGATTAGACATGTTATGTTGTCTTTTGATCTCAGAACATCGATGTCGGTTGACAACTGAGTATTATTTTACTTCAATATTCTATGATCTGATATTCCCAGGTTAATAAATTAGGGCTGGGCAAAACCGAATCATTTGGAACTCGAATCTGATTCGGATAATTTTTTTGAATCGGATGGAATCGCTGATTCCATAAAAATAACTAATTGTCTTCATTATGAAAGTATAAGAATTTTATAGTTGCGAATTACAAATGTTAGCATAAACAGACTTGAAAGTAATATATTTTAAATCACACTTAATGCCCGCGAGCAAAAACTTCTAGTTTTAACGATGAAATACAATCGATTTTGGTCAAATTTGACCAAAATCGAATGCGTTTTGTTGCTTAAACTGAAAAATTCCTCTTCGTTTAGCAAGTTCCGTTCCTACGGCCGATTCACGATTGATTCGAATAATCTGTGCTTCGAATCACTGAATCGAATTGCCCAGCCCTCTTAATAATCATAGGTCTCAGCCAATAATCGTCACAGGATAGGTGACGAGAACCTCTGCTGTTTAGAGTTTAGAAGTCTTGTTATCCTCGGGTTGCCCGAAACTGTCAAATATTTCTATTCAGGTGGCCAAAGAAACTTCAAAACTAGCAGTGAAATAGTTCTAGTGAAATCATTTGAAGCATTTTGTGCAATGGGAGACATATAATCTTTTAGTTAATGATTTATGTTAAAATACTGTTCTTGATGATATTTTTTCTGTCCTGCGTCATCTTTTTCTGTTTCTTTTAATTGTCTCGTGATATCTCCGATTTTGCCAGTTTGGCGATGTGGAATTTCCGCAGTGAAGGAATCTGAATTCGCACACGTGGATTGATTAAATATTTTGCGAGGACCAACGGGAACAATGAGCTTACTTGAAAGACCATTATAATGTCGGTAGAATTAACAAGGCTAGGAAATATTGCGATTAGGCCACAAGCTTCATAGATCTGTTGAAAGTTTGGCACCGATAATACTAATGACACGCCGTGAATAAGTCCAACAGATTGTGTTATCTTAATCAATGAACAATTTCCAATGTCACATTCTTTCATCTCTTGATACATCAAACTCATATTCGTACCATCTCTTCCGGAAAATTGTGTAAATCATGTTTTTGGGTCATTGCTGATGTTGTCGTTCTAATATATGCATGGTGAACTTCCTAATTAGAACAATTACGTGCATACATGTTTTTGTTAAGTAAATGTCAATGATGGATCGCGCCACCGAAATAGATCCACGAGGAAAATTGCGATGTGTATTTGACAGACTCATAACAAACTATTTTAAAATAAAATGAACATTGAGTATCATCGTTAAAACTGAAAATTTTCACCGTGGAGTGGAATATAATTGAAAACTGTTTAAGCCAATATCAGTAATCCGTAAATATAATTTGCTTGCTTTCCATGACGGAGAAAATAACAGGGATATTTGGTATTTTATGCCGTCAGTGATTCTAGAAAAATCTCCGAATCAGATTCGTATTCCAAATGCTTGGTAGCTTTCTAATGTCAACGTTACTGCTTCACCATGAAAATTTGAATGAAACCTTGTCTAATAAAATAAACAATCCCACGAATTAATATCACTGTGCTATGATTGGCCAAACAAATGACATTTGCTTCAGATTCAACAACACAAAATGTTAACTTTCCCAATATGGCATAATTATAAGTGAGATTGAACATCGTCAGATAACAGGATGATTTGTTCAAATCACAGCACATCACTTTGACAAATAATTGTTGATTAATGTTCTTTTTCAAACCCAAACTATTCACAAAGGTGATATAAAATTATTGATCGAATTTTGATCTTTTAATCATTTGATGAGAATTCATTTATCGTCTTGGAGCCGAGTATTGATTCTATAAAAGTGATAAACATGAATATCTTGCACTTTTAACGCAAATCCTCAGGGAAAAATTTTTATTATTTCATTTCATATGGGATAAATCTGAATATTCAACACCTTTTCTACCGTTAGTTGCCAATCAAGTAAAATGGTCGCCCATTTTCACCGATTCAAATGCTCGTTTTTTAGGCAAATGCTAGGTATGGGGGATGAGAGTTAATTGTATGAACATGAAGTATTCCAATAACTGGACATTGTTTAGCACTTTTCGAAAAATGAAATAAGGATAAAATTTTTGTGGCATATTCATTTAACGAAACAATTATAGAATCTGATAAATACTTTTTTTTTAATTTCCTAATTCGATAAAAAGTCATAAAAAAGTCAAGTAAACCAAAGAATAGAGATCGAATGGAAAAACTCCGATATTTGGATATCATATTTAATGTTTCCTCCAAATTATTCCAGTCGCCTAACTTATATAAATTATTCAACATCAACGGACTTTTAAAATCGGTGATTTTATCAGGAAAAAATTGTTTGTAATTGCAAAGACAATGCCGAGTATAATTTTACCGAGTTGGCTAATTTCCTATCCAACCTGAAATTGTAGATACATCCATTGTAATATTTTTTTATGACTGGACACGAAAGATCTGACTACTTGTTGCTGTATATTGTAATGTAAACGAATGTTTTTCTTTATATAGCTATCAAATTTTTTTGTCAAGCTTGGTCTATATGGTGTGTTGTGTAGAATTCCCCCAGCGTATTTCCTCTGTGTCGTAAGAGGTAACTCAGAAGAAGGCAAATAAGCGGTAGATGGTTTCCTCATTGCCAAGGGCAGGTAGCATGTACATATATATATAATGTTGTTTAAGAAAAAGTCAATTGATAGTTGGTTCCTTTTACGCGCTGTCTCCAGACTTGCTTAAATTGGCTTTCAATTATGAAACTAAGATAAAGAAACATGAAAAATCTTGAAATTACATTTTCTCGGCGGCGTGATCCATCAATACTTCACAAAACATGTTTTGATGAAGTTTTTTCTGGCTGGGGACGTTGCTTTATTTAGAATTGATGATGTTTCAATTATTACGGGAAACTAGATTTCGTGTATTTCTCACTTTAACAATAATTTATTTTTATTGTACAAATGTAGCGTCTCGCTTGTAAAAGAACCAAAGACTATTGAAATACTCAAATAAAGGTCATTAATGTTTAATGGGGTATTCAAAATATTTTTTTTTCGATTTTTGGTACTTTCCCGGTTATGCATACCGAATTTATACATCATATAGGTTATGAATCAGGCAATGGGCGTCGGATAAACTACCAAACATATGCTCACACCGATTAAGTCAAATATTTAAGTTAAGTATAATATGAACAGATTCTAAAGTTAGACTATGCTTAATATATACAAGTTTATAAAATTTTACATATATGACAAGATCATTTCATTTTAAAAATAGTCATCGATGGTATCCTAGTCGCGAGTGAAATAAAAATAAGCTGATAAACATATGCTTTATTAGTGGCCATCATTTTCTCAAATCAAAGATGACACTCACGTAAATACCTCGTTACGACCGGTTTCAACTATGTTGAATATTTATTATACTGTAAATCCTTATATATCCGATATAAAAAGATTCGAAGATTTCATCCTTCCTTAATTTAACTGCGTCTACTACGTCAGAGTGCTTAATAGTTTTGAATGAATACACGTGTATATCACGTGGTTAGGATACAAAAATTCTCAAATTCTCTCACACGCATCCCGGGTAAAACTAATTTGAATCTTTTTAAATTTTTGATTAATATGTATCCTCCCACGTTGACTTGAGTAATGAAGTTTGTACAGATATAAATCGCTCTCCGTTGATTTTGGGAGTTCTAATTCAAAATGCAGCCTACGTCTGACCTTACATCGAGCTAACCTTAAAAAAATATCAAACTTGTGATCAGTGTTATGCATGGTACATTGTTGAAAAGCGAAAAGCGATTTTTCTTGCTCTTCTTCTGTCCAAGCCTGATTGTACGAACAGTTGTTTTTATTAGACCTGAGAATATGCTTTGTTGGTGCGATTAAATGTCTGGCTCATGTACGTCAAATGACAATCATAGTTGAAGTGGTACAATTCAGCCTTTTTAAAAGTTACTAGAAAACGAACGATTGAAAAATTGACGACGAAGACGCCATTTTGGTTCTTGATATCGCCCTGAAGTATTTTAGTGCAGTTACTCCCTTGACATTTCCATCCACGTCTTTTATCATTGATTTTTATTTCTCATTGATACGTTTGCTGAAAATCGAATAGTACTGACGCCATAATAAAATTAATTGAGCATAGAAATATTGGAAAACTTGACACAAAAATAAATCATGTCATATTAAGTATACACATTTCTTCTGTCAGTTTTTAGCTAAAATATTCTTGAATATTTTTCAGATATTAGTTTTGAGAAAACCGAAAATGAAGAAATTGCTTTTAATTATGAAGATAGCGAAACCGATTCTTCAGAATTATGTACGGTTCTATCAATGAATACAGGAAAAGATTTTGCGAAACTATGGGATGATGTTGGAATACAACAATGTTTTGCGTGAGTTATCCCGATCAGAAATTTCATTTTGTTAAACACTAGTCACTGATGGAACGCTCCTCGTTGGTGCGTTTCAACAGTTACTCGTGTTTAACAAATCTTATCTTGTCCCTTTTTATGGTAAGTCTGATATCAAAAAGTTTGCACTGATTAACAGATATATTTTGTTCAATATTCTTGATATTTTGTAACATATTTTATAATATAATAAACGAAGCTTAATATTCATTTAGATTTGCTAAAGTTGGTCTATTTAAAAAAAAATCGGGTGATATTAATTAAAAAAAAGTTGAAATCCCTGCCTCGCAGCTGCCAAATCAGCCTTCTCATACTAAACAATATTATGATCACAAGGTTTTTGAGAAATCAGTTTGAAACTTATTCCACAAATGGGGAAGTGAATCGCAATATTATCATGCTATTAATTTCAATCTGGATATGTAGAATAGCTTAAAAATTCAGCGTTTCTATGACGCTATTTTGAAAAACACCATAAACACTGTATGCTTGTGAGTAATAACACGAATGCGTTTCCATATGGTGACGAATTTAGGCTCGGGCAGTGCCGTCCAACCCTTCGCAAAACAATGATACTATATGCTATCATTGTCTTAATGTGAACGCCTTATAAAACGAAAAACTATTTAATTAAATTATGAACAATTGAAATGTATTAATCGGTATTTTCCCAATCAGAAATTTTCTTTTGTCAAGAAAGAATCATAATCGGACCGCGCCTGATCGGCGCGTTACTTCAGTGATTCAGGAGTAGCAAAATATATTTTAGCAAACTTTTTCGGAGTCTGTTCTTCTCGTAAAAGCGAACCTCGTCCCTTCTTGTGTGTAGTACTAGGTTTATAAACTAAATCAAACATTTTCAATTTGTGGAGCATAAGCCACAGATGGACCGCGTCTCGTCGACGTGTTCCATCAGCGACTCATACTTAACAAAAAACGATCAGGAAGGGAAACAAGGATGTAATAGGGAGATTTACAATCGCACCAGGTGTTTATTAATATCGTTGATATTCGATTTTATGTAATTTTTTGCAAAGCACTGATTTTAATCAGTTGGTTCCTATCTTTAATTGAGATACTGCTTCTAACTTTGTAGCTTTTTTCAGATAAAAATATTGCACCACAATGTTGAATTCACCTATTCATGGTTCTCGAAGGTGACGCATGTTCAAAAAATGTTTATCGTTTTTTCCCATGACTTAAACTGATTGTCTCGACCCGTCCTTACAGGTTCGGCCTTGTCAAGCGGCTTATTTCAGTCGAACGATATTTATTTCGGCAATCGTTGAGAACTTGAAAATGGTTTTTGATTTTAGTAAATTTTTTATTCATCTTATTCACTGTTCCCAGTTAATCTCAATAACTTTCTAACGATTTTTTTTATTTTTATTTATAGGAGAAGAGATGAATTTCAGCTTTCCGATTCCACTGCATATTTCATGAATAATCTGGATAGAATTTCAGAGAAAGATTACATACCATCTTTACAGGTATATATATATTCATTTACATGTCTGAATTGTCATATTTAAAATTACTGATGATTAATTTAGGTCCTCTTGGCCAATAAACACGATGTGTGTTCGGGTTTATTATAGATTTATTATAGAAAAGTCTTTGCCTATATTGCGTAAACATGTGGATCAGTACCGTGTTCGTGCCATTTCAAACTTGAAAAAGGGAATTTCCGTAAAACATTGAGTAAGTTCGCGATGCATCGATGCGATTCTGATTTTATTTCCAACAAAAATTAAACAATAGAAGAGGAGAGAGTTTTAGACTGTTGAACAGTCATCGGCCATGGGAAAATGCACGGCGCATAGCTTTAGCGTGGTGCTAAAAGTTTAATAGTTTTCGAGTTCTTTGTGCAGTGGATAAATTTATACGCACCATGATGTCAAATAGTGAAGAAATCAACTTTATCATTGTGTGGTCATTTTTCAAACAATATATTCGTTGATGTCTAAATCAATTGTGATGTCAATCAAATTGTGATTCACTGAAGTATTACAATTACTCAAATTCAACATCAATATATAATAAGATGAGAAATAGTACATGTTAAAATGATTGATACAAGTCTAATTGTTTAATTTTCATCGGGCCGTGAATTTTTAAAACATTATATATAAAGAATAATACTCAATTTGCGATTGCGAAATTCGCGGCGAAGTTTTTCATTGAAAATTTTTTCAAAGTAGTTTTGTTTTGCCGTAATGACTGTATTACGAAATTTTTTTCGTCGTAATTTCCTGAATCCCTGTAATTCCCTAGTTCCCTGTATTGACCAAACGATAAATACTGCTCCGTTCATTCTATGCCGATTCATTACACTAATACATAATAATTGGTAAAAATGGCGAAATTATTTTTTCAACTCCAAATTAAGGACACCCATTTCCAACGTTGTTGGTAATATAGTCAAACAAAGAACAATCAAAGTATTTGCGGAACATACTGCCTCTACTTCAAGACAAAGGATGATATTGACGAACACGCCTGAAATTCCAGTTGCGAAAATGTTTTGTGAAGTATGGGTCACTGATGGATCGCGCCCTCTAGGTGCGATCCATCTGTGACCCATGCTTGACGAAATGAAATTTTCGATCGAGATATACGGCGATTAGAAAAAATAGTAAATAACAGTAAATCATTAATTTGAAAAATCGTTCAAATTCTTATTTGTAGGATAATCCAATTTTGAACAAATAAGCTTTGTATGGGGTGCGGTCGATTTGCGCCTTCCATCAGTGGCATATGATTGCTAAAATGTAATTCAAATTTGCACTTGATTGAAATGTGTTGTCTTGACCCAGTCAGCGTCCTCAAGGCGAGGCCCTTCAGTGACCCCCGCTCGACAAAACAATATATCTGTTTGGAATGATAAGCGGATAAAAAAGACAGTATTTTCAACAAAGTAAATTATTAAGCCGAAATATTTTCAAATTTAAAAACCTTGCGTTCAGTTTTCTGCACCCCCTAAATTTTAATAAATCCATAATATTTCGTGCAGATACATTTTGCACGACATATACATTTTTGATCAGTATTTTCAGAAATTTTTATTGAATTCAGACTGTATCCATTTGACAATTTTCCGATGCCGCACAGTGTAGAAATAAAATTTCAAATTCAGCTCGTAAAACAAATAAAATACCAAACTATTTTCATTCTTTGTTTTGCATTTTATCTATTGATCGATAAAATGTGATAAACTTTTTATGACCAAAAGTTTGTAAAGTCATTGCTCTCGCATTTGCGAAGATTTACAGATCATAGTTTGAAAACTATTTCCCGAGTCAGTTGTCGAGTAGTACATTCACACCCAGTCGAGAGACTTCTGTTAAAAAGAAATCTACGCTACAGTTTTGACTACAAACGTTCTACGGGCCACGTGGAATCCGTTTCAACTATGCTGATTCTAGTCTAGTCTAGAAGTAAATACATATCACACCTTACGCACACCAAATCGGTTATGGTATAGCTCTCAAATAATTTAGCTTTCGAGGTACTTCGGGTTCATCATCACGCAAACTTGTTGAAAAATATCATTTGGGTGACACAAAAACCAATCTTCAAAATTTTTTTTCGTATACACACTAACAAAATGCAGTGAAATCGCTGATCTTTGACAGTAATTTGAATTTGCGATATTAAAATAAAACTATGAAATGAACTCTTCAGGTCAATCATGGGCTGTTGATAAAACGCATCACCGATGTGTACATACTTGAAATATGCAATTACTGAGAATTAATGCGATTCGTTGATATCTTGCAATGAACTACTTATCCTTCCTCTTTGTTTACTTAAAATCCTGGATCCGTGTGTGAGAGAATCCGCCAGGGTACACGAATGAGATAATATCAAGCCTATATACAAAAATATCATTTTCTCATTCCACAGAAATATAAGGTTATTGTAAGCTTTCGTAGAACACAGTCTAACTTCTTCAGACAAGATTAAAGTGAGATAATATCAAGCCTATATACAAAAATATCATTTTCTCACTCCACAGAAATATCAGGTTATTGTAAGCTTTCGTAGAACACAGTCTAACTTCTTCAGACAAGATTAAAGTGAGATAATATCAAGCCTATATACAAAAATATCATTTTCTCATTCCACAGAAATATAAGGTTATTGTAAGCTTTCGTAGAACACAGTCTAACTTCTTCAGACAAGATTAAAGTGAGATAATATCAAGCCTATATACAAAAATATCATTTTCTCACTCCACAGAAATATCAGGTTATTGTAAGCTTTCGTAGAACACAGTCTAACTTCTTCAGCAAGATTAAAGTGACTTTAATCCCGTCTGAAGAAGTTAGTCTATGTTCTAACGAAAGCTTACAATTAACTTATATTTCTATGGAATGAGAACGTGATATTTTTGTATATATACTGACAAGGACCAGTATATGTGATAAACTATAGCAGTATACAATTCAAATTACAACTCTAAAATCAAGACTAGGCTTTAATCAACTTTTCAATAGCTAATCAAAAAGTGAACTGAATAGTAAATACTAGATACAAGGCAAAAAGTGAGTCAGACGTAAACAAAGTAATCAACCAATTTAGCATCACGTAATCATGGCGGTAGCTCAGCTATTACTAACTGACAGATAACATTTAAATTCACATAAACAGTATTGAGAATTAGATACATCACAATTATGTACTGAATTAATTTTTACCACAGTGAATTTACCAGTATTTTTGTCACGGTGCAGCTTTAACACGACCGACTTCTCGACAGGACAATCCATTGGGGCCAGTTCTTGAACTTCGATAACAAACTTAATAAATTCCGGCTGTGTTAATTTGATCTAATGTCATGTTCGAAAGAGGGCTATTTTTTTAGCTAAAAAACGAAATTAAAAACAGAAGGTAGGAGATTTCTATCGAAATAATAAAAAAATTGAATATTCAATGCTGCAACCGATATAAATTTGGCTGAATAAGATGCAAAAAAGCTTTTTAGTATTTCGAAAGAAGTTGGTGAAGTCACGATTACTTTTCTGGAAAATCCTTGTGTGTGCTAGACCCAAGTTTAACCTGTACGTTCGCCAGTATGGCTGTTTTTATGAAATTCATGTCTGCTAAACTTTAGGAAACGACGTAATTGTTTTATCTCCTTCAATGCAAATCACAATAGTCGGCAAAAGACATTTCATTCATTTCCTGACGTCACTAACTCGTCAATAAAGACGCCCTGAGGCTTGAAGTGGTGAATTAACTATCTGTAATTTGCACGATCTCTTTTTTTAATGATCTGCCGAGTGTCCGCCCAGAATGTCAAAAAACAAAAAAAAACATAGAGAAATCTTAAGGATATTGGACAAAAACGTTGACATATAAATAAAGCAATAAATTGGACATATAATTTTTGTTGTCTGATATCACTTCATCTTCAAAAAACTTATTCGCACAATATACAGAATTATTTCAGAATATTTTACACAGCACATAAGAATTATGGAAGCATATATGAATCCGGACTTCTAGCCTGAAATACAACGTTGTTTATTTAATAAAACAACTGGCGGTGTTGAAAAGGAGAAATTGAGAATTGAAAAATGTAGTCCAAACAGAACTTTTATTTTGTCAAGCATGTGCTACAGTTGGACCTCGTCTCATCGACGCGATCCAACTGTGGCACATACTTAACAAAAAAATTGTTTTGACAACCCTTTACCGGTTTGTTATATCGCCATGAGAATTTACAAATCCTTCTCGTGGCATCATTCAGGTAGACCTTCCAATCTTATTTAAAGTCAATTTCGATTAAAATACAATTGTTGTATTAAATTAATTTACAAAAATATCATGTTCTCATTCCACAGAAATATAAGTTTATTGTAAGCTTTCGTTAGAACATAGTCTAACTTCTTCAGACAAGATTAAAGTGAATCACTTTAATCTTGTAAATGTAAGTAAATGTAGTAAATGTTGGTTTTGTTTTGATTAAACCCTATCTAAATATCCTCGTCCAGGAAGTTAACTTTGGTACGGCATATTTGATTTAACAAAAATATTTGAGTAAATTCAGCTTGTGTGGCCTATGAAGTACAAAGCTTTAAACTAGGAAAGAAATGTTTGAAACTTTTTGCTAAAGACGAATGGTAATTTTCCTCGTATTTCGCGAATCAGACTTTTTGCTTTCCTTTTACAGGATATCCTTCGTTCTCGAATGCCAACATCTGGTATACGTGAATATCAATTCGACATCGGAAATTTTGTGTTCGGTATCGTTGATGTCGGTGGTCAGAAATCAGAACGCAGGAAATGGATCCATTGTTTTGAAAACGTCACTTCAATCATATTTTTGGCGGCACTAAGCGAGTGAGTATTTTTTCTTAAACTTCGCATTATGGCATTGATTCAGCCAATACCCAAAGTTTGACTTGACACCTCAAATCGAATACTTAATTAAACAATTATTGTAGTTGTTAGGAAAACTTACTAGTTTTATATTTTGTCGAATATGATTCAGCAGCGGATCTAGCGGATCATATGTAAGCCTAACGGTAACAAAACACTAAATGAGAAAATAATTGTCGCCTTATATGAAAAAATCTTTAATCAGGCAAGAGTGATGGTAATGTGTCGCTAATTATTCGACACCATTAATATTATACATTTATATTGAAATTATTATCAAATCTTATTAATCCTATAAAATTGACGTTTTGGATTCGAATAGCAAACTATTCTGAATCCACCAGATGAGCTATTCTCAAAACCCCGTGCGTATGCTGCAGGCAGAATTTGACTAAACACAAGTTTACAAATAATCAAAAATCACGCTGTGGCGAAAAATGTGTATATGGAGAAACAGCGTACAAAAAACTAAAATCCTCGATGAACACATTCAATATTTTTACGATTTAATCATTTTTGTTTTCTTCAGAAAATTTGGGATGGTAATGCATCCGTGTTTCCGAGACTTAGGGTCATAAGACCTTGCACTCCATCTTTGATAATTTTTTTGTCTCATTCAAGGTATTTGTTATGACCTATAAAATTTGATGCATTAGAAAGACTATATCCTTCAGTAAGAACGACCAAAGTGAAGCAATAAGGTGGTGGAAGGTATAACACTCACTGCCCTATCATTATAATAGATGGTATTTCCGCTCATGATGCAGCTGGTGGCGTTACGATTACTTTTGCTGTATCCGTGATCTGCAGAGTTCATTTCATATTGCCAGAATGACTTTTTAGATATTTGAATCTTTATAGAATTAAAAAAGTTTAACATAAAATAAATACCTGGAATTTGTGCTTTGTTTTTATTCTAATACTTCTATATGAACTTTCAGATATAACATGACGATACCGTTAGAAGAAGTCAGCCAAGATCTACGAGCAAGCCTACGTCACAATCAGCGTCGTCAAGCGATGCGTAATAGAAAAACTCTGAATAAAGCCGAAAGCAGCATCGGATTTGGACTTGCTAACGGTCTTGCAGGACTTGACATGGCAAATGGCGGTCATCATCATCACAGAACATCACAACATCGCAAAATTAAATCGCGACCTTCAAACAGGAAAGGATTTTCTCCAACTGAGTTTCCGCGGCTCCCACTCAGGTCGACGCCGTCGTCGTTGGATGAGGCACCAGATCAAAACGGCAACACGAGAAAAAAATCTGACGACTCAGAACGAGCAACAGACCCATCGTTCGCTCCCTCGCACATTAATCGAATGAAAGAAAGTCGAGCTCTTTTCAAAACAATAATTTCATGCGAATATTTTACGAATACATCGGTAATATTATTTTTGAACAAAAAAGACATTCTTGCAGAAAAAATAGCAACTTCGCATATTGCCGATCATTTTCCGGAGTTTGAAGGTCCAAAATGCGACGCTGAAGCCGCGAGAAATTTTATTTTGACTAAATATGCGGATTGTTTCGAGCGAAGGCGCACGCCAAAGCGAGACTTGTATGCGCACTTTACGTGTGCCACTGATACGAGAAATATTAAGTATGTTTTTGCAGCCGTGAAAGACATTATTCTCAAAAATTATTTGATCACGTACAATTTGGTATGATTAATATTTTTGTTTTGAAACATCTCAAACTGAAAAGGTTTTATCTGTTATATCATGCATTGCCAAATGTGAACCGCTGATGACGTATTTAAGAAAGACGTAATCAATCTCTATCTAACACCTGGCAGAACACATATATATTATTTCCCTAATATTTGCAGGTAAAGAGTTGCAACTTGTAATATCTCACGCAGTTGCAGTGAAATTACAGCGTGACTCTTAGAGGTGCTGTTGAACTCAATAAGATATTTTATTTTATCGAGCATGACACAGATGGATAACGTTATGACCTTTGGTTGCCAAAACATATCTACGGATTGAGAAAGACAGAAACAAATTAACGTAAGGTATTAAAGAATCCGAGAAAGCTTCGTTTTCTTTGTCAAGAATGAACCACAGATGTACCAAATCCAGGCGATGTGATCCACCTTCCAACGTAATGACTGACTTGGTCAGGTGTGTATTCTGTAGTTACAATGATTTGGAATTTCGTGATATAGAACATTGACTCCTGGAGAGAAGAATCAAAACGTTCAATTCCGATTTGGTTATCGCCCTCCAGGCAATGTATGCTATAAGACTCATTTATGGCGTCAATTATTTGTATTCCCGTACTGATTTCACATTTTACACCCTCACTTTACATATCCACTAGAACCCCGTATGTTTTCTATTCGCACTGGTACAATCTTATAGATTCAAATACATATGGCCAGTAATCTGATTAACCACCACCCTCCGTAACAGTTAATATAGGATACGATTTCATTTTTATCCTGCGGGAGAGTGAAGCTGGTTACGAATCGATTGAGGAAGCCGTAACAAGGGTTTATGCGAATCACCGTGCATCGGCGAGCCGTAAAACAGGTTAACAACTTTCTTGTTTTTTACAATTTAAATATTTCGAATTTAAGACTCATAGAAGCTAAAAATATACCGAAACCAAGTATTGTATTTATATAAAATAACGAATATTAAAAAATTGCAAAAAATGCAACTTGAAATCATGACAGAGTAATCCATTGTTGAGTGGTAAATAACTAGTGTATCTGTGCAATTTTTTGAATTAATATTAAAAATAATGCGAATAGAACATTGACGACGCTTGACATAGCACTACTTGGATTATTTTAAATTTGTTCACTTTGCAGCAAGCTCATGATATATGCCAATTTTTGTTTAATGAAAGTTGGCGTAAATCATGACAATCATGACATTGAAACAACGGAATGAATTTCTAAGAAGCTGTGATATCGATTATCCGGAACTCTTTAAACCAATTTGTACAATGGAGTCCTATTCGTTGTCGTTGAATGCATGATATATTATAGGTAGCACTGGTATTTTGACCAGGCTCCTTGTACAAAGAGAATTTTAAACATTTTTTTTATTTCACACACGCAAGTGGAAGCATACAAAAAGATCACAAAAAAGCGTACGTTTCTGTAAAACGAGAATGTGATATTTCGATTAACAGATTTTTGCTCTGTTAAACGCAAATATAAGTGCTGCTTTGCCAAACATGACTTTACAACAAGTGACACTTTTCTTCAACACGCACGTGACAGTTAACTAGAATGCACGGCACTAAAACAGTAAATATAAAAATAATTATATTTTATTTCCAGAAGCTTTGCGATTTTTGCGTGCGGTTACTTTTCCTTCATTTGTTTTTATTATCATGAGTATTATAAATATTATTCTTATTATTGTTGATATTGTGATATGATGAAGTTTTCCAACGTAAATTGCCATATTAAGTTTTCGAATATTTTGATGATGCAATAAAATTGTCGCTTTATCGAATTGATGGATCTACTCGTGTAAACAAAGTAGGGAAAATGCGCGTTGCAAGCTCGCCAATTCAAATACGCTCATTTATCGCCAAAGAGTGAAGTAATGGGATTGCAGATATGTTAAAAAAAATTTGGTCGAGCGATTCATATTAAATCATAAAATTCTATTGTGCTTTTGACTTCAAAACTTGGCGGCATAGCTCTATCCAAAACCAGCCCCTTATGTCTGCCCTGCGGCATAGCGACAGATCCTTTCCTATTAAACCTAATCAACCAATTAACCTGCTACCTATTCTCAACCAACAGTCTGATTTGGGTAACTATTTTTGTCTACATGAACCTGCTTTATGTCGATCCTACTGAAACAGAGGGGCTTTTAGCATTGCTTCTGCCTCTTCCTCAAATGATTGAGTCGTGCACCAAATTTTTACACCCCATAAATTGGTTTTGTTTTGAGAGTGGGCTACTGCAACTCGGGGAAACAGTTACTGGACAGCATACCTTTTCAGTACGTCAGCGAAGCGTTAAGCAAAGAATTGAGCAAATGCTGTCAGACAAGCAGCAAAAAGTAAAAGATTGGACTCTCTGTGGATATCACTTCAAAATTGGTCTATTTAAAGGGAATAAAAATGTTATAAACGATGCAAAAGATTATTGTCTAAACTATGCAATACGAATACCACGAATTTGTGTAAATTTTCGATCACTCAAGAACGTTGTGAAAGTTTTCATGTTTTTCAGCTCCATTGTTTGTTTGATAGTATGATCACATCACACGTAAATGATAATAATAGAAATTAACGCACTTCTGTGTTTGTCAGGTTTTCTCATTTAATGCACTGTACAAATCTTGGGAAGTAGGTTATTTCAAGTACTTACCCCCGAATGACATTACATTCGTGCAAACCAAGTTACGCTCGGGGTATTATATTCGCGCAACATTTGTTTATGTGCTTTGTATTTATTAGATAGATGCATCGATTTGAGTTTTAAATATCTTTATAATTTTGTCTATCTTCCTGCAGGTTTTTGTCATATTTTGTATTTAGTGCGTGTATTTTTCTTTGCACGCCAGTGGTTTCAGAAGTCTTCATGTACGTCACGATACGTCTCCAGCAGCCTTGCTCTGAGCGAACTTTGATAAAAATATAAATGTTAGAGAAGCAAGAACCCTGAAATAATCTATGGACGACACACTCGATGAATGAATATGACGGACATACCGCTATGCCAAGAGAAATGTCAAAACATGCGACCAGAAGCGTTTGGACAAACCCTGATTTCTTCAAACTGATGTTTTTGCAACGAATAAAGGGAATTTGAGGATCGCGAACCGATGTCCCATGCGTGTCCGAGGAATAAATAAGGGACGTCGCAATGCTACCGTCTATCTCCGCTACTTCGTATATCTGAACTCCAATCCGTTGATTAAATACTCTATTAATGTGCTTATCTAGTAGATCTATTGCATGATATTGATACTTTGATTTGACAATTTAAATTATACAAATGCAAGATTTCTTTGTTCCACCTAGGCTAGATGATGACCTTCGCTAAATTGCCCATCCTGTCTTGTGTAGCGTCTATGACCAACTGCTAACAGAATGTTTTAAGTGCTGAGAGATGATTTTACATAGAAAATGATTTCTTTTGCAAGACGTCAAGGCGCATTTCATTGAGTGTATACATAACGTTAATATTTCCACGTGCGATCATACGTGGTAAAAGAATATTTGGTTGGATCTATGTTTGGAGCAAGCGTGAACCGCTAAATTTATCATAAAACCGACAACAATTCACGATAAGCAATTAATTGGAGTGAACAACATCGATCATAATCGGTAGCGGAATTGAAAATGTAAAAATAATGATGATACATATAAAAATCGTTTCAGTGTGCGTTCATAAGTCATGTATATGAAAATATTATACATCACCGAGATAATCTGCTCAAAGACTCCTGTCGGGCGCCCATATGTCTGTGACATTGCTCTACTTTAGAACAGAACCACAGATTCCAATACGCAGAACTTTAATATTATTAAACTCCAAGCACTTCAGTGATCTCTGGTATTTTCCCTGAAATTCTTAAGAGCGAACTTTTAATTTGCGAACTTTTAAATAAAACAAACACTAGTCTTTAACAGGAGAGATCAAGGTAAGTCCGAGCGAAGTTGTCATTAGTCATGATAGAAAAACATTTGCGAAATCCTACCACCTTCCATTCGTTGCTCTGTGTGACCTTATTTTGATACACTTGATTGAAATCTCATTGTCGGCGTCAAGATCGTTGAAGGTCGAACGAAGTGCTTTAGAGTCGTTTAGACTACTTTTGGACGCTATCGCCATGACAAAAAATTGGCTTTACTGCAGACGAATGCTCGTAAGTCTAATGCTCATAGTGGATTTTGTTTTCTCAAAATACAAAAAAAGCATGAAAGAAAAACTCCCAAGTTATATGGACAAGCTAAAAATGACGTTGAAACGTGGTCATAATTACGCAATTTTCTCGAAATCGAGGCGCGTTTTTTTATAAACGTCGCATATTCAAATGTCCATGGCGCCAGGAAAAAGGTAATGCTACATATTGGGGCGCGTGTGGCTCGATTATATCAATATATATTTTTTATTAAAATTCGCTCGCAGCAAGGCCACAGAAGACAAGTCATACTTGAAATTTCTCCTGAAGCCACTAAAGTGCAAAGAGCTACATGGGATGCAGGAATATGACCCACAAATCTCTAATAACGCGAGTTTTAAACCCTTGTAGATCAGGAGAGGAAAGCAGTGGGAAGGCAAGGATTTCCAAAGTTTACAGGTTTTTGGGTAAAAGCTTCTAGCATAAAACTGTTTGTGACATTGTGGAACCTTCACAGCGAATATGTGCGAATCGGTAGCCAATCGGAGGAACGAGAAAAGAAAGCTCCCTTGAACAAAGATAATAATAATATCTGAGGAAAGAGAGAAGCTCCCTTTAACAAATATAATAATAATATCTGTAAAATAAACAGTTATAAAACGACTTCCCTTGGGAGAACTCGAAAACAAACATTTTAAAAATTTTGGCTATCTGTTTTGATACTCCCTGCCAGTTTTATTGTATCCAGTATTGGTAGAATTTGAATATCGAATCTGTCGACAGAGTTTGTTTTTAAATAGACTCATATTCGAGGATATTTGATTCGAAACTATCTTGGAGATTCGAATCATAAAAAAAACAGATTCGAAACTTGCATTCCTACAGTCTCCATTATGAATGAATTGCTGGGCAAATGTCACAATCAAAAAACTGAGCACAAGCCATCTGTAGTGTATCAATGGACGTTTCGATCAAGTGTATTGGTATCTGAGAAACATCCTTGCCAACTAATCATGAAATCAATTATGAAAAACAAATTTGTGACGGAGTTACGAAATACTTTCACTTGCGTTGCTCTTGAGCGTTTCCTCAGTTTTCATTGTTATTCAACATATAATTCTTCCGGCAAGATTGGGGGGCTCATGATATACATACATCAACAGTGTCAAGTAAACTCTCTATAACCGAGCTTAACTACAAACCGCAAGACAAAAAAGGTGGCAGAAACTGGTTACTGATTTTATAAGATATTTATTCAAATTAGTGAGGCATTATATAGATTGCAAAGTAGGTATATTTCTCATCATAATTAATCAACAACTTGTACGATATAACCACATAACCAAAAGTATGTGGTGGTTTGCTCTCCCACAGAACAGCAATGATTATTTTTGACATATTCACATAGGTTCCACACCTAGTTCTTTAGCAAGTCCATTCTGAAAATGAAAAAAAGGGATTTTCTTGCTGGTTTATATGTATGAAACTGTTCAGTGAGTATTCTTAACTTTGACAAAAAGGATACATATATTACTTTTCTGATGCGGACGTGAATGTATATAATAAAGATGATGCATGAACATATACTGGTACTTGTGAAAAGTACATGCCAACTCAAAATATACCAGATGAACCATATTTATTGAAACGCGCCATAGTAACAAAAGATAGGATTTAGTTTCATCCTTCAGGAGGATCACACATTTTGTTTTTCACATGACTTTAAAAAAAATATGGTGCTTCCTGTAACTGCTGGTTACGATTCATTCTGCCAACCATGTTAAAAGTCTGTTCACAGGAAAAACACATGAATTGTTAGGACAAATCATCCAGGCATGGAACTGGTATCTGCACTAAAGGTCAAGGTTCACGCTAAGGTTATCGTTTTTTCAGCTTTCCTCAAGGCACTATAAAAATAAAAATCCTATCCTACATTATATTTGATGCAGAAATTTATTTGTGCCATACAAATACCATAACTGCACTAAATTTATACATACCATATAGTCAACTACATTGGCTGGATAAGGAATCCCGCCCAGTACTTCACATTTCTCAATATGTGCTCTCTCGGGATCACCCGCAACCAAAACGGGTTTGTCCTTTTCAGATGGAGATAAATTACGTTGAGAGTCCATTAAATCCTGCATTCTTTCACCAAATCCATCACAAAACATATCAGGATTCAATGCAATGAAACATTGACCCTGTTTGGTGAAATAAAGAAAAAGTAATAGATTTGGATTGTTATGACTGACTCGTTACATAGTAGAGATCACCACTGGCATATGCAGGATGGGGAGATTTGGTCATGACATCAAAATGCACAAGTATTTGGCAAAAACTAACATTTTATCCTATATCAGGTTCAAAGAACCCAAAATTCACACCAGATGTGCAGAAACTTTTTCAATGACCTTATGATACTCTAAATAGTGGAGAAAATTCTGAATTACCAGGATTTACGATTTTAACCAATTAGAAACACCATTCCACGTTATTTTTTGTCGGGCAGAGGTGGGTAAATGGGGGAATTCTAAGAAGCCTTTGCTCATATTTTAATATATATTTACATCATATCATTAAGACAAAACAATCATCGTTACTAGTTTATCACATCGACAAGGCAAATTCAGTGATTTTATCAATTATTATATGGATAATGTTCAGACATGTTGGCTTTACCTGCGCATTGATTTGTAATACAAATAGCATATTTCCAGAAAGTTCAACAGCACACTTGACGGTATCACCAATATACTGTTTTGAAACGCTGAAATCTTAAACTATTGGACCATGTAGTAAGCTTTGAGCTTGCCACCTTTTTCAATTACGGTAATTGACCAAATACCTTCGTACAAAGTTTTTGATGGCTGTCGCTTTGCTGTTCAACAACACCTTTCCTGCATTTCCCAAGCAGTGATTAAAAGAAAGCAATCTACTGTACTTTTCTGCAGCTTATTTCAACATCAGTGGATCATTGATTAAATTCAGCATTCATTAATTAAATTAACCAAAAATACATTGCTGATTGGGGTAACTTCTACATTTTATACAACCAGTTAAATGTTGAATGCTAGTTTTAGACAGAACTATTGATTTAGAACTGTAGGCAGTTTCAATATATAGAGTTGCATAAAAGGTTTACCAGATTAGCTTCTTTTGCGGTAGTTCCCCACTTTCTAACATTTGGACCATAAGCTCCTCCACCAAGAATCCCACATAACATCTCTACCATCATTGCCAGCCCATAACCTGCAGAAAAGAAAGTTTTAAATCAAAACCCAATTTTATTTTGTCAAGACGAGTCACATATCAGTGACTCACATTTTACTAAAATGAGTTTGGACAAAAAGTAGCTGCCCTTATCAGTCGCTCGCTGCAAAAAACGTTCACAGAAAAAAATCCTGTGCTTGTAAGGCCAATAAATTCACATCAACCATATCAAGATATTAGGGTCAAACACAATCCTATTTAGGTTTTATGGCAAATGCCATCTTAACCAATAGATTCAAAAAAACGTAAATCCAGGTTTCCAGCAACGATGGAGCTGTCAAGCAAATGTATCAAAAAAAATGCATGACAATATTTTCTCCCACATTGAAAAAACTTTCTAGGCAATGCTAAGTGACCAAGATTGCAAAGAGAACACATATTAATGAAAGAAGAAAGTTATCAAACGTATGTATTTTTACCTAAATTCGCATATTTTCATCTCGTACATGTTCAGCCAAGTAAGTTAATCCAATTATGAGAATGATTCAAAGAATATTTCTTATATACCTTTGTATCCACCAGATTCTTCTGCTCCACCTAACGGTAATAACCCTCCACCATTCAGGACTTGACTCGGATCGTTGGTCTCTTTTCCATTTGAATCAGCACCCCAACCATTTGGAATCTGTATTCCTTTCCTTAAAAATATTATGCAGAATAATTAACCAATACACACATTAGTGTCTTGCGGCAGTATTAGCAAGAACATCATGGCCCTACTTTTATTAACACGTTCACAGAATGAATCAGATGCTTGCAATTAACAAAGATGTTTAAATACTAGTACCGGTACTGCGTATAATCAGAACATTTTAGCTATGAATAAGACCTTTTGGAAAGATTTAGTACCTAATATGATAAAGTTACAGTATGAATTCAATCCTTTGTGTTCAATCTTCTGTGTCAAAAATGGCCAGCAATACATTTGAACAACAATCGAAACCCAAATAGGGACTTTTATATAAGCCAATTTCTAATTTGAATTAAAAGTTGACTAGGATTTGGAACTGAGATAGTTTTTATTTTCTTAGAACAAATATATTAGTTCCCGGTTAGATCAATCGTTATAAAGTGTTGGGAGTACGCTTCGAGCTACCCATCTATGATCATTATGACGCAAAATCGAACGAATCCTGTGAGAGATGATGATTATGTGCAAGAGATCTGCTTGACATCTCACCAGTGCACTGTGGTTCATGTAAGCACTGCTTACAGCTTCCTCCACCAACCAGGTCCACGCACAGGAAAATGAGAAATATGATTACGCCAAAATAATTCACCCCGATTTGGAATGTGGTCCCTGGTTCACCATGGGATTAAGCTGTATCTTGGCTTTCCTCTCCCGCAGGATGTGCATTTTTAATTATTTTCATAACTTGAAATTTTTCACATAGTTTTTGTGATTAATCCAACAAACAGCAGCTTGTGTCATAAATATAACCAGGTTACGAGGCACGCAACTGAACACAAATTGTGTAATGCCAAACTTCACTGATAAGATGTAATGTGTGAGAAAACATGGAAAAAAATAATTAAATATTTGTTTTATTTCGTCTCCTAATCTTCATACATAATAGCAATCACAAGTTGTTAAAAGCAACATAGCAGCATGCAATAGCGATACTTCGTGCAGCCAGCAATAAATTAATAGCAATATACTAAAACTATTTATCCTCCTTAAGAATTGAGCAAAAATTAGGGTTAAGCAAATTCCAAACTCTTGGTGAATGGTGATTTCACATGGGGCTTTGTGCAATCCCAAATGATTAAAATGATGCATCATAAAAATTTCAAAAAGATTAACCTTTCCTCAAAGTCAGTGGTACATCAAAATATTCAAGCAAGATAAGTTATCCAAACAACTTCAGCATCTGAGCTGCACTGTGATCTTTATGCAACATATTGGTAGAGAAAAACCAGAATATTTAAGCAGAAAATAAACTTCAACTTTACTCTCCTTGTATTACACATAACTTTCTATTTGTTACTTTCTCAAAATGATTGTCCGAAGAAGTCCGACTTTGGTCAGAAAAAATGCTACAGAAATAAAATTTGTGTGAAGCAAAAAAACTTATCTAAATGAATGGATTGTATATGAAGTCTGACTAATCAACAGCATGTGAAAGTTAAATGTGTGGCATAGAGTTATGTCGGAAAAATTCTAACACATGCACATATGTTAAGTACGAGTTACTGGCGGATAGCAGTCCATTTGTGGCTCACGCTTGACAAAGCGACATTTCTGATTGAGATACACTTACGAGTAAAGTTTTTAGAATACTGAAACATTGTGGACCATAGCTAATAGCTATTGAGCTAATGACAGCTAATGATGTGTACTGCATCTTTGTTTCGTTCCATACAACCACTGCCTTTATTACATTTCATAACTAGATTAGGACTTTGAACTTGAATACCTCTGAACTAAATGGTCCTGGTAGTTTGTTCCTTTCTTCACCCTTGTCATGTTTTATTTGCTATTAAGAGCAAAATGTATTTTATTGGACAATTTTTAAGCATTGTAATATTCTACATTGCGAGTTTGTACAAACTATTTTAAATAAAATCATGAATTCAATCGTCACTTGGGTTTCTTGAGTCACTCGAGTTTCATTTCAATTACATCGCTCTTCTAGTTCTGGGTTAATATAAATTTGTTAAAAAAATTTCAATTGAAAAAATTCAAAAATTAGGATTTTGCAATTTTGTTTTGAAGTTGAACCATTTGAAATAAATGTTGCTGTGTGGTGGCACTCAATAAGCAACAAATTTAATAAAAAACTCATAGACATTAGTTAATCATAAATACCGGTAGTATAGATAATTCAAATGGATTACAATTTTCAATCTGAGAGTGGATTAACTAAGGAAGGTGCATGAAATAACAAAAATCGTGCTAGAAAACTAAAATAATGAATCAAATAGGGTGATAAAACGAAAAAAAATTATCTCAAAACCTGGGTTTGGTGAATGATACAGACTAATGAAATGTAGAATGGACATTTTCTGGACCAGTTTACATTCAATGGATATACTGAGGGGGGAGGGGGGGTCAAGTTTGATTGGCCCTAATGCCTGCTTTCAAACTTTCTGAGAAAAGGTAACAGGCAAGACAACCCATCAGTTTGTATTATCTTCCGAAACTTTATGGTCATTCATTACAGCCAAGAATTATAACCCTATAAACCAGTCAATCCACCTAACAATGTGCAGTTGCACATTTTATCTTAGGTAGTTATCAAACCTCTCATTCATTTCAACTTTTCCAGATGATACTGTGCTGGTTGCCATATCCAATACAAAAGATTCGCTACCAGCTGCAGGAGCAGCACAAGCAATCGGATTGGAGCCAAGCGTGAAAACATATGATCGATTGGCTTTTACAATCGGTGTCGTGTTGGTGAATGAAAACCCCTGGTTAACAAATTACATAGACATTTGTAAGAATTGCAAGTTCAGCAGTATGAGCCAAAACAGCATTCATACTTTCCTTGCATACGGCTTAGATAGGAGATAGGTGGAGTATATCACATTTCCACAGTTGACACAATTTCAGGCAAATGCTCAGTCACAAACATAACATTAGCAATTGCTACAAACGAGCCAAGTACAGTCAAGCTGAATTCAGTAATAGGTGTGAAAATAACTCCTTTCAATGATGTGTGCACTATAATCCTACAGCTATGAACAACAAGCATTTGATTTTGCACATACGCTTGGAACTCAACTCTCATGGACTCTAACTTTCCTTATGTTATGAACTGGCTCTTGAACTTGAACATGCCTTTCCTCTTATAATCATCTTATGTTTAATATTTCAAAAGTGGAAATAAACTATGATTACCCGAATGATTTTCTAATTTGCTTGTGCGGCATAGACAAGTCATCTCCAATTATACCAGTCCTAATATTTTTATTACATCTGATTAATAAAATGATGAATTAATTTTCATTCTCAGTTGTTTTTAAATGATACTACTTGCTTGTTGATTAACCTATCTCTGACCAACAGCTGGCACAGCAGGAAATACTCTTCAATTGAAAAAAAGGGAATGTCATTTAAAATTGTCGCTGGGATATATGGAGTCACGGTGTAAAAACTTCAGACTTTCTCTTGCTCCATGAGAACAGGAAATATAGAGCTTGAAAGATCATGCGTATGTCTATTTTAGTAAACTGCTAAAACAAACCAGTTTATACTGAATTGATTGATATACCCTCACAAAAATTCATAACAAAATTTCAAATAGACTTTTTTGACATAAGCGAGAAAGAGAGGCCTGGCAATCGACGAAAACAAAATTTTAGGCATTTACTTCACAACGAAGCATGGTTTGTATAATTGGCGGTGGAGGTTTAGGGTGCGTAACTTAAAAAATCGCAAAAATGCCCCCAATGTTATAAGTGAATCTCGTCCCCGGTGTCAGATCATTTTTGTTTTTTTAAATTTCCTACTCACATGCAAAAGTTCATGAAATCCAATTATTGTGATGAAAATTCATTAAATTTCGTCAAGATTCAGTCATTAAATTTTCTCCCTATGTGAAATTAATGAAATTAAACACATGAATATTTCAATCAGTTGAAAGCATTCAGTTTCATGTTAAAATTGCGTAGAAACGTAAAGCCTGATCCCTAATCAATTAGGCAATAAAATTTATACAGATGACAAATGTTAAGGAGAATCTAACCTGTCATTAATTTCTACTTTTCCATATGCAGTCGTACTGGTTGCCATATCCAATACAAACATATCATCCGCAAGTGCAGGAGTTGCACAACAAATCGGATTTGAACCTAATGTATAACTGCATGATCGGTTTGCTCTCAAGCAAGGCGTTGAATTTGTGAAAGAAAATCCCTGTTCAATAAATCGACCAAAAGTCACAAAACTAATATTACACAAATAATTTTAATGAGACAATTTTCAAAGGATTTATAACAAGGCAACAGTATCGAACTATGCTATTGGAAAAGCAGAGAAAATGTGCTTTAATGTTAGAGCAGATGCAAACTGCACATCTTCAAACTGTTTTATTATTTGTATGCTAGGAATGGCTGAACTATTGCTGAATATGATGTAACTATACGGTAAGGGTACGGCTGAAGATTAAATATGTCATGCATCGTGCTTTAGGTCAACGAGTTGATGTTTTGCTGATTGATTGAGATATTGATGAGAAACATGTAAAGTAGAAGAGTTGATTAGAAGTATGGTCAAGATTTATCAAAGTGACGATTTCTTAGTCGAGCAAGTATAGAATTCAGTGTCCGAGAAAAAACAAGTCAACTGTTTATGGCCTTCCTATCAAAACTGAAGAATACCCACAGATAAAATTAAGAATTTGATTGCAAAGGCCAAAAGATGAGAAGCACTTGCAGTTGAAAAAGTTACACCCATTCTAAAATTGTTCATAACGTAAATCCAAAGTGTGGTGTTATTAGTTTATAAACAGTATTTTGATGTAAACAAGTGACTGTTCTCATCCTAAAAATATGTCCCCTTATATTGCACTATTAATGATAGTGGCCAATTCAGTACATGCGAACACCAGGAAAACAGCAAATTAAAAAAGTGTCCCATACTATGAGAAAATATAAGTCAAACAAGAACAGGCGTTTGCGAAAACATTTTAATGAAATTTCCAACTATAATCGCTCACAGTGACATGTAATATTTTTTCATTCGATTATATTGGTATACGGAGGAAGATATTTGTCATTCCAATATCTAGTAATATATCATTCTAAATGCAGAATTGATTTAGATGTAAAATAAATGGAGCATTCAGATTAAACTAATTTTTTTTAATTCACACCCTCATCAATCTCTCTTGACTAACCTTTTATGTAACTCAACTTTTCCAATAGCAACAGCCGATGTTGCCATGTCAACTACCAGACTATCACCTGCTTTTGCTGGTGCGGCACAAGCAATTGGGTTTGTCCCTAAAGTGCACACTCTTGCTCTGCTTGCCATAACCAATGGTGAAGTGTTAGTCATGGACATTCCCTATTTAGACAAAGAGGGAAACTGATAAATTGGCAAAAAAAATTGTCACAATAGTTGTGTTTGAACAAAATTCAAGTACCAGTAAATTTTAGAGAATTCAATTATTATCTTAAATGCTGCTATGCTTTGTGGGTGAATGTGACTGTTTGTGCAACAGAAATTTTGACATTCCACGCCTAAAACTGGCAGTAGAATTTAAATGCTAATAATAAACATACAGTATATGAAATTCTGAAACAAATCACATTTTCCACACCTCAAAAAATATTGCATTTGCAACATTTCAAATTATTTTCCAAGATCCCATATGATATCAGTTTGGTTTGGTGTACAATGTCATTGTGTTTACTGAAATGAAGCAGTGCACAGAAAGAACAAAACAACTGGCAGGAGACAAAACGATAGCTAGCACATCATGTTTACTGGTATATGCCCAGCAGTGATAGCAACATAACAACACAAACCCACCTTTTCTATTCAGCAAAAGCATATTATGTTTTCATTGGATTCAGTTTATTTTCATGTTCTAAATAGTATTCAAATAAGAAGGGATGGGACGGACTGATAATGATTTAAATACCAGCGCTTCCGAATCTAAAAGTTGAATCAGTATCACGCCATTTATTTTAAAGCAATTTTGTTGAAAATTATGCAAGATTTATTTGGCATATGATAATAATTTTCACATTGGTACATCACACATTCACATATTTTTGTTACACAAAAAGCTCAACCAACTTGCACAATCTGTCACAATACATTGTCAGTCGATTATTAGATCTTATTCCTCATTGATATTCAATTCAAAAAATTTCACTTCATATTAGATCAGATATTATTATTACCTTTCATACTCGATAAAGAGAAATAAGACTCAGCATCAAGCTATTCATTTGCCATAATTATTTATGTACAGTAACAAGAATCAGTTTGAGCTGGACTGGGCTTAGGCAGCAGAATCCATCAATAAAAAATGACTTTTGCTTCTTTCCATTTTATTCATTGTAAAAAATTCTAGTCTTTTGAATGAATTCAATATTAGTCGTTTATCACAAAAATTGTGTACCTTATATTAAATAAAGACAAACACAAAAAACTGGTCAGATTCAGAAGATAATACCCGTAGATTGGAGTAGAACACCAACAAACCACTTGATATCAATAACTACTACAAAATGTAGTGTCAGCAAATGCATTCTGAGCAGAAAATATTCCAAACGAAACTGAAATGCTATTCTAAAGTACATTGGGTGGTATCTGCCATGGGCGATGGTAAAACCATTTACCACTTCTTTGTTTCCTTTTAGTCACCTCTTGCGACACGCAGGAAATACGGTAGGACTATTCTAAAGCCTGTACCTATCAGGCTAAATATTCTGTTATCTTGATGAATGATGTCTTACCACAAGTCCTTGTTCTACTGCTTGTAAAGCATAAAATCCAGCAATTCCATAATGATTTGAGCCTTTTGCAACAACCCATCCAACACCACATTCTTTTGCTTTCTGGATATCAAACAAAGATGTTTTCAAAGTTAATATTATGTTATGATATAGCAGAGGATTATTAATGGATTCCATAAAAGTTTTCGGTGAAGGTTAAATGATTATATTTGTAATTCTGGGTATTTTTGCCCCAAAATAACAAACTATCATTTCTGCCAAATTTGGAAATGCATGCGACTTAATAGTTGATTTCCTTAATGAGGAATCAGAAATAAGGTACAATACATGAGAGGTGGAAAAAATAAAATTAAGAAATGAATTAACTCCATATTAAATGAAGCATCAAAAAAAAGATTGTTTTCTGATCCATACGTACTGTTGAATCTTCTAATATAAAAGCTTAAAGCAAAAAGTGATATGTAAATAATACTTTTATCGCAAGGTTCATGCAATAATTTCCAACCACTGGTCCTAAATTATTTTTTCCATCAACATGAGCGGTGGCAGGTGATTCTTTCAATGTTACCGGTTGTCCATCACCAACTGTGCTACCAGTTTGTATATCACGTACATACATATCTGAAAAAAGATAATTCATGTACCTTAATGTCTTCTATCCTATCGTAAAAGAAAGTTAAGAATACAGCTTAACCATACAGTGAAACAAAGCATTTCCTGCAGTAATGCTTCCAAGGAATTCCTCATTTTTAAAGAATTCAAAACCAGCAATATATACCTAGACCATGTTGCACAAATGAGATCCTTCCCCTCATACATACCAGTAATCATCCCCAAGGGATTGCGATTTTAATAATAGGGATATCCCCATGCCCAGCAATTGCCAGGATGCACTATGAATTCAAACCATTTCAATTTTGTACTTTTTCCAATAAAGTTTTTATCACTTGTTGCTGTGGATGGGATTCATCAGTCCCTATACTTAAAAAATATGTCTAGTCCATTTTTTCTCACTGGGAAACATCACCTTTTTTGAAAAACATAGTGTTTACAGATTATACAAGTCTACACAAATCCTTGTATTGCTAGTGGATATGATCCCATCAAAATATTGATAAATTATGTCTCACAGAAGTACACAGCCAACAGTAAAACATACCTTTTTTTGACTTCAACAAAAAAATTATGAATGTTCATTTAAGTACGGTACCTAATCTATTTAGTCCATGGCTGAAATGTCCTCTGTGATCGGCAGCAATCAGTGTATCTGCCATAGCTTGTGCATGACATTCAATCGCTCCCCCAGCTATAATGCACTGCTTCACAAATCTTTTGGCAGTAGCAATGGGAATACATTTTGTTGCACTGAAATGAAAGTATATAAAAAATCATAACCTTGTGCTGGAGGTGAAATTTGTTCCTTTAACACAGACCATTACACTTAGAAGACATGGTTTTATGAAAACATAGTTGACAAGATGGATAAAGGAAAAGCCATATTCATTTGTGCTGGAAACACGGAATGCCAGTACTGTATCTACGGGAGGTTCCGGGATAGCAGTCTACCCTTCTAATACAACAAAAATGTCTCATAATTGGCATTATCACTCTATCCTAATCTGGATTAAAATTTCTTCAGTTACGTTATCAGAAGTAGAACTTCAAGAATCCTGAATCCAAGGGTCGAGAATCTAGAAATCAGATTCAATTAAGTGTTTTGGAGAAGTGGCATAGGCAAATTACGGAAAATGATGTACTTAGCTTATTTTGAATAAGCTCTAGCAGTCTAGCAAAGTTTAGTACCATATTCCCAAATGTCATAAAAATTAAGAGCGGCCGAATATTCTCGTCCAACTAAAGGCTGACAATGCCATATGCTTGAAGCATATTGGAGTGAGTCGTTACAGACATGGAAAATTTTTATGATAATCGAAAATATGGCACCCTGTATTAAACATCATTTGTTAATGAGACCCTATGAAACACCCATCCCTACAGCCAAACTCGGCAAAAGCTGAATGCAGGCTTGCAAATGGTTGCAATTTGCAAGATTTCAAATTTTTTCATCCTCTCATACTGCATAGGAAGCGTAATACTGAATATAGTAGATTATAAGGCATCAATAGTGCATTACATAGGGAGTAATAAGTAGTAGGAACCCCAAGAAATCAATTTCTCATCCTGGAAATGAAAATTTTATCATGGCTCCATGCTGCATAAGTAAGAATTTTTTGTATTGAGATTAACTCTAGTCAAGGAAGCAGTGTCTCAAAGGAACTAAATAACAGCCACTCAGGCTAATAGCAAGAATATACTAAAATATGTGTTCTAGCAATTGCACTCGTGGCAAAAAACATCCCAAACGGAGGTGGAGCATCATGCTAAGTGCAGTAGTGGGTATCCTACCTGGACAGTGGTAAAAACATCTAAGTTACCACTACTTATTGGCAACCACGTAACTATTAACTACAAAGCAAAAGTGTCGGAATTCTAAACCTCTGGAAAAATCGCCAACTTGTGCAATTGCAGAAAGGCGGCGCAACAACTAACGTTAAATGCGACTTGCTATCAGTACTAAAAAATCAACTTTAGAATAATTAGCCCTAATTAGTTCATAGTTACAATGCTTACCTTTCCATTTTACAGAATGATTCAACTGACGTGGAAACTGCAAACCTCTCGAATTGCAGACGGGCGTTGCAGCAGCAAAATCACCTAAAACAAAGACCACGTTTTCAAGCACGGCAACGTGAGTCACTTACCTAGCAAATGTTTATTTCACATCGGCAATTTGTCCGCCCACCAAGGATGACTTGCAATATTGCATTATGGTTTGTTCTTGACGGTTTTTGGTAGTTCCAATCTTCTAATCTAACTATCCGAAAGTCGTTTGGGCCTGTTTCTAAACCTTGATAACGTTTTAGATAATTTTGGACTAAAAATGGAATGTTTACTATTTCAAAAAGGTGTATGTCAACAAGGTTTTATCGAAGCCAAAATTACATATTTTCACAAATCCATGCGCCGTGCCGAATATAACGATATGATTTATTGAAAAAAAAATACTTTTAACGATTTTGGATAGAAATGAAATTATTTTTTTTTAGTGAGTATTCACTAGGAATATAAAATCATAACACCTGTGAAACAGAATCATTGATGCCATTGTATTCTGAATTGAAAAAGAATTTTAGTTCGCTGGTCAAGTCATTTTTTGTCATAATTTAGTAGAATATTCGAATTCGGTATTGGCGTGTTGGGAATTTTGTCCAGAAGAGTGGGAGATTTATTCCCACGTATTGTTTGAACACAACGCAGCTTAAATGAATATATAGATGAATAAACAAACAGATATTATCAGTTTTAAGTCACCGATGGTATATGCTAGTAATGCATAGTCCATCCGGACACAAACCAAGAAGATTGCGATAACATTAACAGTTGAAACAAAACAAATAAAGCGATGGGTCATTATGCAAGACCATGTGGGGTCATCGAGTATTCTGACCCATTTTAGCCGTACAAAGCTGCCAGTCAGGCCGCAGAAAATCGTTCGGAATCCATTCATACCGACAATAAAAAAAAAAATAAACAAAATAAATATCAGCAAGTCATAGAAGTCAGAAGTCATACTGCAAAGAGTTGTACTTTTTTCAACACAATTGGAAATTGCAAGCTTTACTGTGTGTGATGCATATTTAGAAATACAAATCAGTTCACATAACAAAATTACATTACTAGAGTTATAAGAATCGAGTATCGATAGAAGACTAATAAAAATACATAGTATTTTCTCCAGCTGTTAAAGAGCATAACGTGAAAGAGCAGAACACGAAACGACATGATGGAAACTTTAGAGCGACAACTTATTGTATCATTTCTAACCCGGAAGTTCACCCCATTTACGTATTGTGACTAACAATTGCAATTATTTTTTATTATTTTGTAGTAGTTTAGTCATATGTGATGTCATATTATATTTTGCAAAAACGATTCATTAAAACAGGTTTTAAGCAAAGCCCGTCCGCACCGACGCACCGCTCTGCGTTGACTTTTGTTCAGTGACCAACGCAGTGCGACAGTTTTGATCACACCGAACGCGCTAACGAAATTCACCAGTTAAAATAATTTATTATACCATAATTACAAACATCTCCAACCGAATTCCTGTAATTGTTTCGCGATGAAGCAAGTTTACTCGAAATGTCTCAGTCACAGGCATAACTAATCATTCATCCTCCCGCCTTATTTCTGATTCCATATTATTTTTGTTTTGTTATAATATTTGGCGAAATAAACTACCTGAGCCTTGAGTCATTCATTAATAATAATAGCAGAGGTGCAGTGTTTTACTCTTTTTCTCGACATCGGAACAAAGAAGTGACTCGCTCCCGTTCAAGTAGACGCCGTAGCTTACATAGTCCGTGTCCAGGATACGACCGTACTCTACCGAGAGGAGGAAGGCTTTCAACACGAACAGACAGCGTTGAAAAGCCTTTCTAATCTCCGTAGAGTACGGTAATAAAACAATTTATTCGGTTGAAGTAATAAATTAGGGAACGAAATAAAATAGCTCCTCACAATTTAATACTACTGATAATTTCGATGGGTGGCGCAGTTTCAAAAAAGGGACTGTTTCAATCCCAAAGCTACCGCTCACAGATGTCAACCTGCATCCTGATCTCCGACAACGGGGTTTTAAGAAAATACCACTTTCGATCATTCTAATAAATTGGGACAAAACTGCTCTTGGCCCACCTACTACTTATAGGCTTGAAAGAAATAAACCACCACCCTGAAGCAACGAACTCACTCCATCTCATTTAACTATCCATAAAAATCAACGCCGTACTAAAGCCAAAATATCAACTTTCTTTTAGATATATATTTGCATCGTTGTTATTTTAAACAAATGCAACTTTCCACTTGTTGTTATGAGGTCTTACATTTTTGTTTACCAAGTTCACCAAACAACCATAGAAAAGAAGTTAAAAGCCAGGTCAAAACCTTCAAAAATGGTGTCCGTAGATGGTTCAACACATCCTCAACTTTCCTCTCCCATTGTATGAAAATTAAAATCCTATCCTAGCGTTCGTTGGGCTTGGTTCTAATTCGGTACACTTAATGACAGATTATATTAAGGATTCAATTTTTTCTTCTTTCAAGCCGTACAAAATTTTAGAACATAACAGCATCGCAGACAAGAGGAAAGAAAAGTCCAAAAGTTGTACATGTACTTGAAAATGCCACAAGAAATGTTGGTTTATAACTTAATGAGTTTGTTTTTTCTTGTCATAAGTTTAAGGTACTTTATTTTTCGGTTGGCAGTCACACATTCAGATAGAATCAAAAGGGTAAGCAGCCAAAAAATACTGATAACCGCTAGCCGAGATGTAGGAGAAAAACCTTCTTTAAAGGAAAGTAGGGCACAGCCACAGAAGAACAACTTCAAATCAACTAATGCATTTTACAAGACATCATTTACACTTTTTGAAAACTGTAATGCTGCATTCGAAACCAAATGATAACGTTTCACCAAATGAATTAAAATTCAACATCAAAAACACCAAAACCAATCAAATGCTTCCATTTAATTATATCAATTCTTCAAATGAGCCTAAAGACATGTGTAAAACCAAGACTAGGACACGCATATCAGTCTTGTGAGATGTAATTTGAATCTAAAATATTTGAACGTTAAGGAAAATAGTTTTCAACATAATTTGAACTGGATGAACAACTTTTTATATCAAACCATAGTCAGAACTACATGTTAAGGATGTGATGGACGGTTGTGATGATTGACCTATTGTTATTATTCAATGTTCTTTCAGACTTTGTTGTGGTAAATCGAAATAAACCTTCGAGAAGACAATCCATTGAATATTTAGAATATTTTCTTGGCCGAATTCGAAGTTTTTGTCACTATTAATTTCACAGAATGATGAGACTAAGAAATCCAGTAGTTTTGAGCGTTTTGATAAATGTGAGCAATAAACTCTTAAATCAAAACCAGATTCCAATCTTTTTTTTTTTAATTACCACTTACATTATCTACATCTAGAAATTTACCTCTACGCACTGAATATGAAATCAGCAAAAGCTTTTTATGGAGTCATACATATAGCACGGCTAAAATACAGATTTGTGCCAGTAGCAAGCAGATACATATGAAATTGATATGAACCAAAATAATAATACGCAAAAATACAAAGCGAACTCGAAGGTAGCAAGTAAATAAGAATAAGAGCTAATTCAACAAAAGATATATTTTTGCATTCAACCAACATATCAACTAAACAGGTAATTGTGTCAAAAAGTAACAAAGCAATAACTATACAGATGGTGAAATGAAAAATAAAAAATAATGGAGCTAGATATGCGTATCATTGATATTGGAGCTCTATCGATGTTATCAGATATTTTATTTTGTCAAGCATGCACTAGACATACTATTATTATCAATTGGTATTCAAATAACAAGTTTTATTTTGTCAAGCATAAGTCACAGATGGATTGCCGACCGATCCATCAGTGACTCATACTTAACAATACATCTTCTGGTCTCGAACAACAAAAAATAAGACACAGAAGTTTTTATCGAATGTGAGACGCTAATTTGATACATCTGTTGCACATCCTTGACAAAAAATGATTGTGGAGAAATCATAATACTATTTTCGTTTAATTTGAAACATTACTCAAGGAATTGACAAAAAACATTGTTTCATACCTAAAAAAAAAACGAAACAATTCCTGTTGAAGTATCAGCACCAACATAATCCCACAGTAGTCCGACTTTATAACACACCAATAAAGAATATCGAAATGAATTTAACCAACAGATCACCAGAGATATAAAAAGTAATCTGAATAATTAGTATTTGACTATACGCCAGTCCATGACAATCTTTTCTGAAATTTAGTTCTATATTTCAGCTGATATAGAATCTTTTTGCAGGAAAAATCATACATTTTTACCCATTACCCATTACATTTGAAAAGTTACACATATATCATGATTGTGCCATACCAGATGACCAATGACACTAAAAATTGGTTTTGGTATTTTAATTAATGGATTGTTAATTCATATGAAGTTTGGACAAGATAAAATTACTTGGTACCTAGTTAAGATATATATATGCACATCATGCTTGGATAACTTATAGCAACCAACAGTTACCTCATAAGCAAAGGATCATATTCGTACAATAGTTGAGACTTTCATAGAGCCTAAATATCTTCAGTGGCTCATGCTTGACAGAATAATAATTTAGGTTGGAACATGTACTCAGTAAAACGCACTTCGTAACTCAGCTTTGGCAACAAATCCTGCTTTTTGACCATGTTGTTCAACAACGCAATGAAAAATGAGAAAACAATATAAATTTCAGTTGGGGGCATTATTCTTCTTTATTTTTGCTTAAATAACTTCAATCAAAAACATTCAATTCCATTTAAATCAATAAGATAAACATTTTGTTGCGTAATTCTTTGAAAACAATAAGACAGAACTTCATTTTGCATTTTTAACTTGATATTTCAGATATAAACTTGAATTCGCTTTCTTCTCCAGCTTAAATTCTTAAGTATTCTATAAAACTTGGTTTCAATTCAGCATCATTTGCAAAACAATAAGCATGTGAATAGAACTAAACTTCAGGAGTAAAATAGGAAAAACTACAAAATTTGAGCATATGTGCCATCTCAAAAAGAAAACTGCATTTATTTATGATGGAGAAACATTAACTCCAAAAAAGTAATGAACACCAGAACTACAGAAAAGCAAACAAAACAGGATGAGTTTTAAAAAAATTAAGGTATATATAGAATAAAAAAACAGAATTTTTGGTACACACAATTTAATTTATATTGAAGTTTTTTTTTTCTAGAACATGCCTGGTTAAGTCTTGGCGAAGTTATACTACAGAAATTAAAAATGAGAAAATCAATCAAATACAGGTGGGATAAATAGGAGACGACACGCCCAACTAACATGGGCAACTGACGATTCGACTTGAATTTATAGGGGTATCAGTCATGTTAAACAAAAAAAACAAGTGCTGCGGTAACTTGTTACGGCCCATATCATATATTCTGACGGAAAGATTTAATATTGAGCAGCTTCTCATGAACGAAGATATTACGACTGCAAGTTCCAGGACATAAAATACCAGTAGGCAGAAAAAAGTCTTTAAAGTAGCAAAGATACAATATTAATATGAACGATATTTGGACAAATATTTGAACACAGTATTTCCTGCATGCTAGAAAAAGAAAAAAAAGAACAGTTGGCAACGAAAAGAATAGTAATGATATGTACAAAAACTAATGCAATTTTTTTGTGTTTTTTCAAATTTATGATGAATAAAAAAAGAGAAAAAGACGTCAGATGGCACGGCATGCAACAGAAAGAACTGAAGATGAATGATGACAAGAACAAAATGTTTCCCTGCAAATATGACACAAACATCAGACAACTTGCTTGTCTATTCGAGAAGTAATTCTTCAACTTAGATTAGATGCATCCCCATCACTTCCACTCGACACGCTTCTTTTTAAAGTAAAACCCTGTAAATAATATTGATTGTGCGTTTTAATTGGATGTGAAAAATATATTGGTCAATCGATAAACAAATTACAGACAATATTTATCAGTTTCATATTCAAGGCCAATATTATGATGATGTGTCCTAGTCTCTGCTTGAAGAATATTCAGAAGAAAAATTAAAATTATGGTTTTTTTCTGTGGTCAGGAGCAAGACAGTCTAGTTATGGTGGAATCAATTTTCCACATTCAAAAATTCTGGTGGTATTACGATCAATTAAAATAGTTACTTTTTATTTCCACACAGCACAACCCGATTATTACGGTATATTTACTGGTATCTGGAAAATTAACTGTACAAGAATTCTGGACATAAATCATCTCCGCTTCGGATATTTTATACTAATACACTTGACAGTAACATCATGATATTGATGCACAAAATGCTGAGTTCGCAAAATGACATTTTTCAGTTGATCGAAACTTAACATCTCTTACCTTTTCTCCATTCGGCCCTTTAGGTTGTCGGGTGACAGTGACGACTGGTCCAGTTGGTTCACAACAAGAACTTCGGAGTCGTAAACGCTCTGGTCGTTGGCGCTTTGATTCCAAACATCTGACACCTGTTGCAGAATGTTTTCCTGGTAGAAAAAAAAATTTAGTTCATAAAGTCAATCAAATCCGACACATTCAAATGTTGCATTTTTCATTGATTTGTATGACGTATCACAGAATATGCGTGTTGCGGTTAAATTCATTAACTCATCTAACAAAAAAAATTTGATAAAGGAATTTGAAAACTTTCATAAAACATGAACTTGAGATGGATCACACTATGGAGGCAAAATACCAGTTAAGCTTCCGCCTCTCGGATACAAAAACTATCAGGACAACTCCATGATGGACGATTCTTATCATATCATTCGTGGGCGCGATGGCCTAGTGGTTAGACATGTTGCCATCGCAGGTTGAAGACCTCGGGTTCGAGTCCCGGCGAGTCCGGCTCGCTTATCCACGCCCGCCACTCAACCCAGGGTGTAATAACTTGAGTAGGCTAAGCCGAACAGGAAAAGATCATATCTTTCCAGTAATTGTAACCCTGCCGTCTATAAGTGGCCGCTGTTACAGGGCCTTGGACAGGGTGATCCACTCAAAGAAGTGGCTATAAAAAAAAAATATATAGAGCATCTCATTTGCAATGAACCATTTTTTCCTGCTCTAACCTGTTCTCTGGTTGAATACAACAGAAAATTCAACAAGAGTTCCAGTAGAAAGTTCATCAGCTCCTTCTCGTACTTCCGACATGTGAAAGAAAAGTTTGGATGATGCTGAATCAGCATTTTTCACCTCATAGTTGATGAATCCATACTAAAATAAAATGGGAAGACATAAATAACAATAAAAATATTGATGAATATACAGATAAATATTAATATTCTTTCTTCTACCTTTTAAGCAGGAAAAATCGTTAAACATAAGAAATAAAACAGTCGTAAATAAGGATTTTATGACAGAAATGAATCAATTTAAAATATTCAAGATGAATAAATCTCACAAATCTAGAACTTAAAACTGGCTACGTCAAAGTTATCACACACAATCCTTTTCTCACAGGACAGGAAAAAAGATTTTCGATCAAAATTATAATTGCTTCATCTGAAAACAATAAATTTGGTAAAATAATTAAAATACTTTGGTAAACTTTTGGTCAGAATCTTCATAGAACAAATAATATACTAACCTCTCCTTTGACACTTTCAACGGTAGCTTGAATTGTTTCTCTCTTGACACTGACATTCACAGCTCGTATTTGATCAGTTGAAGTATTAGTGCAGATCTGAAAAAAAAGAATCTCAGGTGTAAAACTTGAGAAATAAATGATTTGTGTCTCATTGACAATATTCATGAAGGCTTGAACCAGAACATTGACATAATATATTTGATACGCCCACAATTACTTTTCAGAAGGATAATTTTGCAACTTTTATAATGTATCTGATAAAGCCACAATAGACATAAAGTTGTCTTATCGATGTATTGCGTCTTAGGTAACAAAACAAAAGCAGCAATAAAAGTCTGCTTTACCTCATGTTAATTGTATTCGAATACCAAAAAAGCACAAATTAATTCAACGAAATGAGCACTCTCCATTAGCTTGCATAACAAACCGTTCAGTTGCATTAGAAAATGTGACCGACGCATGCATAGCATTGTGCTGGCATAAAACAGAGCCAGAAAAAATGCAATCTACACACGCTTAAAATTGCATCCTTCGGGTATGAGTCACTGATAAACCAGATAGCTCATGTTCATGCCTGATAAAATAATATTCGTGATAGGGCTCTTTAATGTGAGTATGAGAAAATCTCCTGTATCACTAATATAACCCAGATATATTTCAGACAGGAGGTAATAATTTTTTGTCGGTTCCCGGAGTATAAAATCAGCAGATAAGTAGATAATAATTTCTACCTGAAAAGTAACTTTATCTCCAGCTTGTATAAAATCTCGACGGTCATTTAAACTCAGTGGACTGAATGTGATCTGTTCTTCTGTTTAGAAAAACAAAAGCACAATTAAGTAATGGTGGTTTTAACACATATTAAACCACCAACAATATTGGCCATTTTAAATATACAGACATCCATCAGTAACTTCTATCTAAACAATGCACTTTATTTGAGAAGAATCAATGTTTTTATAATATTTTGTTGATGCCGATGCATACGTAACCGGCTAATGACAATGGGTTGGGAATCCCATTTTTCTGCCAAGCCCACACACTTCACGATTCCAATGCACACAGCTCCAACGAGAGCGGGGCGATTTTATGCCTAACTTTTGCTTCATAGAACGCCTATGTCATGGCAAATTACATCGTTTGTATTTCACAGGTCAGGTAAATCCAATACAAAACATAACTATGAATGTAATACATGCGCCTAGTTTAACATACATACAAAACGTAGAAACACAATTATTGAGATTCTGGGAAGGGCGAAACCTCAAAAACGAAGTTTATACTATCGGATTTCGTAGGGTACCTAACCTCGAGCATAGCACTTGCTCCAGCTCATTCGGCAAAATATTGGTTACGAGTTGGCATATTGATGATTGCGTAATCCAACTTTTATTCTAATAATATTTAAAATACCTGAATCATATTTTATAATCCCTTGATAAGCTGGCTGAACTGAGTTGGATGATTTTAATGATTTCACGACGACACCTGAAGTAGATTACAGAATTTAACCATCAAAACCGTATCAAGAATAGAAGTTCCTAGCCTCAAAATATTTTCCATGTAAATTCAATTGACTTTTATTAATCAATCAACAAAAATATAGGAGAGATATCCTTTCCGTATCAAACATAGAATAATGTGATGGACGCCTGCACAGAGGAAATCCAGTAATTAACAAAAGAGCACTGTGTTTAACTCAAAACGAATTTAATTCCTCGCCCCACAAGTATTTAAGAATAAATTTAGTGTTTATATCTGATAAAGACCAGAATAAAAAATTATCACTCAATATTATGATTTGGAATGATTTCCAAGAGTTGAGTTAGACTTGGGATTTAGTGCATTTTGCAATTTCTTTTCAATGCTTTTACCAATATATGACAAAATATGTTTTTTGAAGAAAATATTCAATACCATTATAAATAGTTGGATCAATATCTTCATGAAATAAATCTTCTTTTTCATTTGCAATAGTTACATACATTGCACATGGCTTGTCCTCTGAAATGAAGAATTTTTTTTGTGTCACATTGGAAATTCTGATAATAAATATGTCCAATATACCTCATATTTTAGCCACTAAGGCTGAATATATTATTAGTGTGTGTATTTTAACACACTCTTATGGAATAAGTTTTTAACAATTACCGTCAATGATAATGATTAATATTTATGATTCTTCCCAACTTACAGAAAGCCAATCCAATGATTAACTTTTTTAAACAGCTTTTGATTATTCGAGGAGCTTAAAGTAGAACCAAGTCCATTTAAAATGCAGCAAAGTTTAATTTTTATCTTCAAAATTCAGAATAATAAAAATTTCACAACCTTTAATTCCCTTTGTGTAGACAACTGGTGTATTAACATTGAATTTCTCTGGAGAATCTTGTAATTCACTGAAGTGGAAAAATATCTCTGAACTATGATCGGACGTTTCAATAAATCCAAATGTTTCTTTCAATGTACTTATCCATCCGAGAACTTTTTTACTTTTGTCGAACACAGCACTCTAAAACGATAAAAACATAAATGCTTGTTACTAAATCCACAATTCAAAGTCTTGTGTCTGTATTTGTTTTATACAAATTAGTAAATTATACTTAGATTTGACTAAAATTGATTTATTCTTTAAACTATTCTATGTTAGATTACTTAGCAATTAACACCTCATAAAGAGTGATAAGTCAGGATCTAAGTTTTAGAATTTCCAATCAAAATGGTTCGAATCACTATTAATTTGTATCGTTTCTAAATGTTTCCAGAAAACTCGTTGTGTTTCTAATAGATTCCTGTCGCATCACGTACTTGAAGTTCTGTTGTTAGACTTTGAAAGCAAATATTTTAAAATTATTTTGCTATTTGGTGATTTTTTGTAATGAATTTTTGCCAATTTTGTGCCCAGCTATCAAATTAATTAAATAACACAGCTATTTTGTTCTTGTGCAGTGTCGTTTGAATCATGTTCGAAAAAATTTGATAAGAAAATATTTTTTTAAAGATTCCATTTGAGAAAAAAATATTCACAACTTGCATCCCTAGTGAATGTAGCTATTTTCTCAAATTTTAATAATTTTATTCACTTTACTGGGTATATTTTTTATGAAAGGAGAAAGAATTTACATTAATTTTAAAATTAAACTCACTTTTAACAAAGGCGATTGAGTGTTTTTGGACGGAGAATGAGCAGTAATTGACGGAGACATTGCACTAGTAGATGATGGACTACCGACAGTGGTAGATGTGTTGTTTGATGATTCAACATTTGATTTAGATTTTCGTGGTGGTGTTGGACCCAGGTTAAATGCAGGTGCAACAAGTGAAACTGAAATAAGAGATATACAAATACATAACGAAAAAGATGAAGGGAACCAAACCGGCACACTTTTTACAAATGGCAGAACAGGGGAATGGGGTAGAGGGAAATAAAATGACTGTAGAAGTGGACAAAAATGAGTGAAACACAAATATTATAACAATAGAAATAAGACAATAAATTAAAGATGAGTATATGTAGAAATTACACTGTTGTTGGAATTGGTTATTCCATCGTTTAACGTTGCATAACTAAATTGTCGAATGGATGGTGGATTCCATCAAAATTCTGTTGTCTTATGGATCAGCATTTCACCAAAAGAGCTCATTTCAAAAATAGATATTAGTTCAAAATATATTCTGGTGCACTTTTTAGATGCATTTGGCCAACTGTACAGCTGAATACAAACCATCTGAATTTACAAACTTGAAAAATAAAAGTGAATTGAATATTATTATTAATATTTTAACTTGTATACGGATAACCGGGATATGAACTTTCCTATCACTTGCTTGAAACAACTTGAATGCCTGTAAAATTTAGAATATAACTTAATAAATATCATTAAAAAAAAACTTACCATCTTCAATAAGAGGCACCATTTTCATAGGTGAAGACATGATTGGAGTACGAGGAGTAGTAGTAGAGGCAGGATGATCAGTATGAGGCAGTGACGTATCTAGTGATGATAATCCGCTGACGATATCACGAATCATATCAGTGGTCGCTTTTTCTAATGGTCGAGGTGATCCAGAAAGCTTAATATCAATTGCATTTTTTGCACCAGTACGTTTCAAAGTACAAATGTTAAATTGCACCTAAAAAAAACAATAATTGTTTGTACACTAACAAATAGGGAGAAACTTGTTATAGTTTAATAATTTAAGACAAAAAGCAATTCTGTCGAACAATTTGTAATGATTCGACGAAATTACTAGTGGGCATTTTGATAACTAATAGTATTGAAAAGAGATCCAACCCCAAATATTATGTCTTTAGTCAGTTGTATCACCGTGTGAGTGATTCAAGATAGATTGGAAGATGTAGAACCAATTCTTGCCGAAGACAAAACTGTCATATCATAGAATGTGCAAATCTTTATGATGTAAGCAAGCAACTAAAAACCAATTCTATTACCCATTTGTCATAATAAGCTAAGAATAGAATCTTGTGTCTACAGTGTAAAATTTGGGTTTTTTTTAAAGTCTGATTGCTTGGTCTTCAGGACATGAAAATTTTTACCATGCTTCCAATAGATACTGTAGATGCTTCAGTCCATTCAGCAAAATCTTTCATCAAGAATGGAATTTGAAAATTAGAACCAGGAGATTCTTCCTCATCTTCGTAAGTTATAAAACCGGGATTAGGTCCAAGAGCAGGACTAATCAAACATTCAGATCTAGATGAAATGTAATGAAAATTCATGATCAGGTCATCAATGTAGTTGGGTCAATGGGAGGTTGAGTACATTTGTCGGTTTCAGATAAATTACACTTCAGATTACATTCTTAAAATTCAAAATCGAATTTCGCTAATAGGATTCGAAGCAACAACGACTAATAAAATTGATAAATGAGTATTTTTTTATAATATGGTGCATTCCTGAAAAAATAGTCAGTGGCACACACTGAAATTTCGAAAAAAAAATAGACAGATTGAACCTTTGTTTTGGGTAACAATACGCATTACAAGTATTTCTGTATGTTGGAGTTGGACAAGAAAGTGCTTGGGGAGATATGTGTCTCACTTTTCACTCGATTACACAATGATTTATATAGGAAAATATGCAGACCTGTCCATCGGGTTGAAATCTCATGTCATTCCAACAGTAAACATAATAATTTATGAAAATTAAATTAAAATATGGAATATATACTCACGTAACATTGATCGGTGAGCCAGGCATGGAATCAATAACTCCCGTGTATATTTTATCAGATATTGTGTGGAATATTACAGTGCCTTTTGGAAGTACCGTGATTCTTGTAGCATGAAGTCTGAAAGCGAAACAACATTATATCATAGATATTTAGCTAAAACGTGGCAAAGGGGTAACAGTATTTCACAGTATAGTACAGAATTTAAGAAAAGTTACCGGTATACCTGTTACATGACAATAATCATGCATAACTCAGTCCGAAATATTTTATGCGAACATGTTTTTGTTAAGCTTGAGTCACTGATTTAATTGTGGCCTATGCTTGATAAAATAAAATTTGATTAAGAATATATGGAACTTAGTGGACATCCCCAATACTGACCTGTGTTTTTCAGCAACTGGGTCATTGAGAACAGTGAATTCAACTTCATCAGACATTCGAACACAATGATTTGAATCAAGTAATTCACAACAATGAAAAAATAATCGAGAATCCCTCTCCAAACATTTAATGAATCCAAAACCTTCTTTCACAGCTGCTACAATGCCCTTGATTAAGAAATAATATATATAAATATAACTTATTATGAATGAATTCCATTTCAACAAGTTTTCATTTTGGCCGATTGAGCCTCGGATAAACCATGTTTCATGATTAATTATTCACAATGTATTTCATGCTCTATAATACCAATGTGGGGAAATCATGGCATCAAAATTAAAATATAGTTTATAGTCATGGCTAAAAATTTTACATACTATATAGGTAATATGTATGTCATATGTGCGCAAAATAAATATTTTTGGGCACAATTTGCCAATTATGCAGCAAAAGCATGATTTATGTCACATTTTCGAACCAAAAATTTGGCACAGTATACTACCGGTAATTCTGATTCTTCTGCAAAATACAAGATAAATTTCAATCAGAAGTTTAGAATATCGAATTTTATGGAGTAAATAGATTCTATTATAAAATCACATATATTAAACTTACTCTCTCTCTTTTCTCTCCACTTATTTCCAAAGTTTCTTTCAATAGTAAACTTACTCCAGCAGCTCGTTGTTGTCCGTTCCGTTTATCAGTCACAGTTAGAAATGAAACCTATTAAACAAAAATTTAAAAAAATAAAAATGAAATCTAATAAACACATTTAACAAACACACAGTTTTAGATTCCTCTCTTGCAAACATATTGTGAATCTCTTTCATTCACCTTGTCTCCTTTACAAAGGGTGTACACACAATTAGCAGCACGATCTTTTTCTCCGAACCGTATTTTTCTCGATTCACCCAGTGGAGTTGTGTATTGAATAATTCCTGCTAAAGTTACAGCAGGTTGTTGAGGTTGAAGTCCGAGATTTCCATTAGTTTTAGCCATTGTTGTAGCATCACCTCCTGCATTACTCATCTGCTGAAGAGAGCGAAAGATTTAAATTTTCTCCTTTCGAAAGAAAAACAAAAAAAAAAAAAAATTAAATAAAATACAGTTGGATATGCTCTATTGTTTACTCAATTTCATTGTGAAGTTCTTATTCTAAACAATTATTGGTAAACATATTTTCAATGTTCAATTTGAATTTCGATTCAATGTTGTTGCTGTCCTAATTAAGGAATTTATCAAGATCTTTGAGGAGCTGTTTACACAAGAATATTCTTAGTAATGACATAAAATATCTCTAATTAGCTGTAAATAGAAATGAAAAGAAATTCTTCAAAATTCGCCAAAACCTGATTGTGCTGCAACTTATTTGGTGCTTTAGGAGGAAGAGGTTTCTCGACAATACCAACAAATATTTCACTCGATATTTCTTCAAGTTGGACAGATCCAGGTGGAAGTAAGCGAATATTCGTTGCAACTTCTTTACCCTGGTTCGTGTAAAAACAGTTTAAACCATAGTACTAATTTTTGAGCAACGAGAATATCTGGACCATTGTACAGTTAATTCATAATTTATGTCGAAGTTTATGAATTTTCCATATATTATGAAATGTGTCAATTCAGAAAAATTGTTCAATCTATACCTATTTTATCAGCAAATTGAGTCAAAGAGATGAACACAGAAAATAGTCCAAATGAAAGAAAACAAGACTTGTGTCGGAAAATATTGATGTTCTTGATGTTGCAAAAAAATTTGCCCTAATGTTTTTAGATTGTTATGCTAACTCTCATTTTAAGATAATCCTGCTAAATAGAGGTGAAGATTTGCAACTAATGTAGGGCAAGAAAGCTGGACAGCATTGTTTTTCTTTGTATTGGCATATCACTGTTTCCAGTATGTATTAGGGTGCTCAAAAAAATGAAATTTTTATAAAACATACACCCCCCCCCCCCCCCCCCCCCCAAAAGGAGCAACTGAGTAAGAAAATAACACAAAAAAATTTTCAGCTCATTTGAAATATTTTTGAAGTGGTGCCGGTGGTTTGAAATTTTCGATTTCAAGCGAAATCTGGTAACAGCAAAAATTCTGTTTTTCAGTATCTGTTTTTATCAATTATTTTGAATAATTGAAAAAGAAATAATTACGCGAAATCTGGCAACAACAAAAATCCTGTTTTTCCTGTATCTGTTATTTTCAATTATATTGACTAATTCATACAGAAATAAATACGATTAGGTGCAAAAGAACTGAAAATCAATGTTGCGGCCCAATATTAAGAGTTTTCTAGGATATCCATTATTGAATGTTTTACGAAAGAAGTTGTAGTAAGAAATGACTAAATCATTCCAAATCCCTATTTTGACAACTTTTTCATTACCATATTAGAGTATCGTACAATGGGAAATTCAGGCTTGTGCATTACGCCAACTAGCCAAGCAGGTGTGGGCTTTCGAATTACCCAAAGTCATCTCTAATGTGTCGCATAAGGCAACTAAAAGGAATAAAAGATGTAATAGTAATCCTATTTATTGGTGGATCACTCCCTTTTGAAACAATATGTGAAACCTGTGTGGTTTTTTTCTTCTAATGTTAACATATTTTTATAGATCTTGATTATATTATGTTATAAGAATATCATTTATTATAAGCCATTGTATTTTTTTTTTAATGAACATGGAGTCTCGATTCAAAGACTTGGTATCAACAATGGTTGGCAAACTAAAATATACTCTATTTTCACCCTTGCGTCTTACAACGAACAGAGATGCCCTACTGGGGTATTTTTATCACAATAAATTAAAGCAAAAACTGCAACAAACAAGTATAAATGATACAGTAAGGGTGATTAAAGGAATTTGGCCGAAAGTATTAGATGGAATATGTCCTCCGTCACTTACAATAATTTAGAAACAAATAGAAACCCTCCTCAAGCAACATAGATGCCAATAATGCAATATCCCATCTAACTGAAGATAGAATACAACATAAAATAAAGACATGAACAAATTATTTGATATATGTAGGTCGTAGCGTTCAACTTTTGCTAAGTTTTTCCATTACACTCCCTAATCCCCACCATTCATTCCGTGGTTATAATAAAATAATAATAATAAATAAAAATATGTCAACATTAGAAGAAACCAGTTTCACATATTGATTCAAAATGAAGTGATCTACCAATAAATAGGGTAATGACATACAACCATCTATGACCTATTTTATTCCCTAAAATTTCAAACCACAAGCTATAGTTGGAATTTATTTCAAATAAGCTGAAATTTTTTGTGTGTTGTTTTGAAAGGATTGTAGCTATGTTTTCAAAAATTGCATTTTTTTTTAACCAGACACGCCATAACAACAACACCACCATATCAACAACCACAAGAAAAACAATAAATGGTCAAAACCTCAACCCAGACATGGAACAAGTATCTGCACTAAAGATGTATGTAATTCAACAATCTTCTTGTTCTTGTGTAGTTTCGTCGGTCAAGCCGGATTAGCAACTTTCCTCTCCTGGAGGATAAATTTAAATTCTATCCTGTCCTAAAGATTACTCACGTTTCTGTCCTGCACACAATATTCAACATGATCACCGATATGAAGATCTGGGACATTGTTACTAACTTCACTGTAGTGGAAAAATATCTGGAAATAATATTTATTTTATAAATATTCAATACAAGTGAGACACAACATAAGGGAATTGAGAATATAAAACTAAACAAAACTCGACACTGCTTCAGAAACTAGATTTCATACCAAATTTTTACAAAAGCTGGCAACTTTTATTGCAGTTATTTTATCTAAGTTCATTCTTGCAGAATGTTGGCTACTACTCCCAGACACAAATAAAAATGAATTCTATTAAAGGAAAATTAAGTGTATGTCTCGTGATAGATGTTGAAAATATCTCGTCTGATCCAAGAAAAAATATAGGGAAGTATTTAGCATAGACTTCGTCGTTCGGAAGCAGGGATGGCCAAAACCAAAATTTTACTGTTCCTTATTTATTCTAAAAAATAATTTCGAATATGAAATATCAAATACATTCTAAATTCAGCCACGTTGTTTGATGAAAGGCAGCATTTCCACTTTTATAAAAAAAAAATTTTAAGTACAAAATTTAGATTATAGTACACATTTTTTATTCTATGTGAGCTATGTCAAATTGGAGAGCAAAACCTGATTTTTTTGTCGTTTCGGTCTGGATTTACGCAATAAAAATGATATATATTCTTTTCCCACTATTCTGAAATATATCCAAAATCAAGAATTTTACTATGTCGAATTTGTTCATTTTGGAATGTATTGAAATATTCAATCGTTTTGGACATCCCTGCTTAGAGATTTATTGAAACAAAAATCACCACTATTTTTTTTTAATTTGATCAAATTGCTCGCTTTCACATTTGATTGTAACGCAACATCACAACTTTTTTGATTTTCTTTCATTTTCCATCAAAAAGTTTAAGTTTCCCACCTCCTTCACCAAATCAGCTCTTTCTATAAAACCAAATGATTCCTTCATTGCAGTAACAATTCCAATGAATCTTTTTGGAGGAGCTCTCTCTACAAGTGTGATTTTCCGAGCACGCAAAATTCCAGTTCTTTGTAAAATATTATTACAAAAAATTATATGAATAAATATGTGAATGCAATGTTTCCTGTTTCCCTAAAGTCTAAATCAAATATAAAAGACTGATAAAATTTTTATTTCTCAAGAGCAAATACAACTGATTCATGAATGATTCTCGTTTTTTGGAAAACGAATATTAAGAGCAAATAAATCATTTTAAAAGTGGTTCTTATTTTTCAAAATCTAATACTTGACGGCATATAGATAATTATAACATTGATTCCATTCCAGATTCTCTAAATTTTAAAACAAATATGAAAGACGATTAAGTAGCTTTTAAAGTGATTTTTTTTCCAAAATTTAATATTTGACAACAAATAGATAATTACACCATTGAGATTCGATTTCTGTTTCATCAAATTTTAATTCGAATATGAAAGACGATTACAGGTGAGTAGTGATTCTCATTTTTCAAAATCTGATATTTAAAAGCAAATAGATGGATGGATCGATTTTCGATACTCTAGAGTTTAATTTAAAAAAAGAAAGACCATTAAGCATCTTCAAAAGTTATTCCTATTGTACTAGACTTATTTGACTACATACAATAGACTATTTTAAAGTAGTAAAATAGTGACCTATTTTAGATGCGTTAAAGCTCCTTTTTCAAAGCCTAATATGAATCTTTGTTCACATGTGATTTTATTATCATTAATTTTTTTTTAAAAATTAGCCGGCACTCATAATTTCCTAGTTACAACCCTGCATATGGATACAATCAAATCAATTTTTTACCTCTTTTCAGTAGCAATGTAGAATGAAACTTTATCACCACACTGTAGTTGAAGACTCTTGTTTGTTAAATCATTAACAGAGTATGGTAGAAAGAAAACTTCCTGTGAAATAAGGTAATTGGATTAATTAAATTAATTTCAGAGGTGAATAATAATTACCGTAATTATTTCGAAATTAATAAGAAAGACATTGTATTTTAGAAATATTATGCCATTTCAATAAGTATATAACTTGGAATAATTATATGTAGTATAAACCATATTATCGACTCAGTCTGGAAGAAAAATTGATTATATAAGATGATACTCTCAATCGGCGGACTTCATAGTGTAATATGTTTTAATTCATGAAATCAAAATAAAATACCTTTATATTTCTGTTAGCAAATTACAGTAAGGGGTGAAAGCGGCATAGAATATTGAGATTACGAAGTAATTTGCTTTATTTTAACCACAAATGATAAAATTTCATCCAAATTCAGATCATATCATAGGCCAGTTAGTCATGTTTTGTCCTGTTAGTTGAACAAGCATGTCATTTTATTGTGAAAATGAGACAACTATTATATTTTTGAAAATGATGAAGAATGTCTTTAAGCTTTTATTCTACCAAAAACTAGGGCTTGGCACAAGCTAAGGTAAAAGAATCTTGTTTTTCTCCGGACGTCGAAAATATTCATGCCAAACTCTTCGGTTGGACAAAAAGTCTTAACACTTTTTGAACCTTTTCTACAGTTTGGTGGTTACACTGAGAGAGACATTTTACTCTCCTAGCAAAAGATCTATCATGAAATATTGCCACTATCTGTTTTGGGTGTCTGAGTAACAGAATACCTGATATTCATCTAATCTTGTGCTAGCATGCTTAGACTTGTATAAACAAAATATAATGGTTGTGGTGTTATTTTTCTATTTCTTTGAAAAAAAAATATCGCTAATCGCTATAATATATCAGTGTCAACTGAACTGAAACGATTTAAATATTCAAAATAGAATAATTTTTCGTGAAAGTTTTTTGACAATATCAAAAGTAAAAATTTGTGTAATACTTGCATCAAATGAAAGAGAATTTTTTTAAATAATTTTCAAGCCTTCCTAAAATAAAATTTATTATAAAATAGGACAATGAAATGCACAGAATCATATTCTTATCAAGTGAAATGGAACTAAAAGCTAAAGAAACAGTAGAATTAACACAAATAACTGATATAAACGTTGAGCTTATTTTGAATTATTGTCTACAACCAAAAATACATGCCACATAACAAAATTGAGCATGCCATGATTTTCTTACTTTACTCGAATGAGAATTTCCATTTAACTTGTTCTGTCACAGAATTTTATAATATATTTATCGACAAGTCATAATGCATTCATACATTTTCATTACACACTTGGCTAAGCATGCAGATGATATACACATCAGCAAATAATAAATAGGAGGTCGCTTATTTATGCGTTATTGTTATTTCTGAATTTTGTAAAACTGTAGAATTATGCATTGTCCAACTGTAGGGCAGGAAAGTTTTTCGGACACTAGATGAAGTCATTCCCACAACAAGAAAATTTACCCAAGAAGGCAGTATTCCATGATTACTAGAAATTGCTAGGTCTCTTTTTTATTGTACAAGACTATAAACATTGTACAGAAGACTAATGGATTTGTAGAATTTTTTCCATACAAATATAACAAGTAAAATAATACCAAATATATTTTGGACATTCAAAAGTAAACAAGATTCATCACTCATCACTCCGGTAAATAATATCAGAGGGCAAGTCACGCCTTGTTTTAACCTCTATACTCAAAAAAAAAAAAAATTTTTCCTTATCTATAGCTTTTATTGCATGGCAACTATCATGTACCTAAATTTTCCAGGTTTTTGTCATATTTTATATATTTGTTCAGACCTAAACCCCTATATACCTCTGATATATGCCAAGTTCGTTTAAAGAACATCATTTTACAAAAAATAAGTCATGGTTCGTCCACCCCTATAGTTCTTATAAACGAAAACTACTTACTCCCATTCTATCATAGCACAAACTTCCATATTTTCCTCCTGGAGGAGTTTCGCCCTTTTCTCCTGGTTTAAAACCATTTACAGTGGGTGACATGGGAGACTGAGGAGGGGGTCCACCCCCATTTCCCTGTGCCGCAGCATTCGCAACTTCTCCCAATATCCTTTCTTCACTATACACTTCAAAGACAACAGTTCCTTTCTTCAATTTAACAACTTGTACTGCAACTGGTTTACCAGTTCTGGTATCCATGGAAACATCAAACTCAACTTCATCTAAATTTTTTTTTACAAAATTACTATTCATATTTTTTACGAGATCTTTAATTTAGGAACCTAATCTGCCTCTTGAGCGAGCATATTGAGCAATTTCCATATTACCGAAACATATTGCCAAGATGTCATAGAACTTTATTATAATAGAGAATGAAAAATTGTTACTTTTTTTATGTGCCCATCAACTCACAAACTATCGAGTTGGGCATCGGAGAAATGCAATGCACTATAATCATTATGTAATTCCAGTGAGTGTACCTTATAATATCACATCAAAACTATTAGTCAAAAAATAAAATGCATTTAAAATAAAATTAACTAACCGTTAATATTTAAATTGTGTGCTTCACCATGAAACTGGCTATAATGGAAAAATAATCGCCCTTCTCTATCTGCACATCGAATAAACCCATAGGACATAAGAAGTTTTTCTATCACACCAGTTTCTCTACTTCTATATCCGTTTGTAGATGTGTTGATTCCTGTAGGAGAAGGAGTCGTCGTAGGTGACAGACCAGGGGGCCGTGACCCCATGGCCGGCATTGTTTGATTCATTCGATGATTGGCGTCATAACTTGTTGATCGCTTGAAGAAAGAAGTACGGTTCAACTTAAACATGAGAGCAGATCAAAAACCAAGAGAGAACTTAATCAGGATGAATAAAATAAAGATAACGGATCATTCCCATTACTTGCATGTTGCATGTGCCAAGAAATCATTAGGCATTAGCTAAAAGCATAAATCTACCCAGGAAAAAGAATTTAAAAACTATAAAGGTGTATTTTCACAACGACAAAGTATAGGCTAAGTATCTTTCTGGTGTAAATGGGTTCTCTTAGCGATATTTCAGAAAGTGATAATTAAGTAATATATCAGTGTTGTCGTAGTTGACTGCAGATACTGAATAAAAAGGACTGGTGTGGATTCATCAACATAATTGCACTGTGATGTGGATAAGTATATAATATTTCGGCAAATATAGGTATTAGGCTGGATTCCTGGATTCATACTGTCAAAAACTTGGGTAACAAGCACAGACAGTTATAAAGCAACAGTCTGCAATCTTGCACTCCAGATTTTCAGTGAACATTTATAACGTTACATGCACAAGACCTATACTGTCGACATAACCAATTATAAAAGCAGCCTATCCATGAAAGGTCTTTCAATAAAAAATCCATAGAAAAATTTATCATCTCCCATCATTCAACCTGCAAACTTTGTTTGAGTTGTAGAATTGTATAGATTTCTCCAATACGAATAGGAAGCATTCAGAAATACTAAAATAACCTGGAATCTGAATCCCGGGGAAAGACTCTGGAGAAAAGGTGCAGATGAGTTACAAAACACCAAGTAATCCTATTACATATTTATGATATTAGCAGCATGTTATGGATATGTTACTTATTGCACATAACACTGTAATTATGAATGAGGTTTTCAATGAAAAATACATAAACTCTATTTTCAACTTGAACTATAAAAAAGAAATCATGAGAAAACAATATCAATATTACCTGAAGAGCACGGTGTTGATTGAGAGCGGATGGTCTTAATCCACCACTTGAGAGTGAAAATACCCCACAACTTGTTGTTCTTGAAAGTGGACGATGAGATGCCTGAATTCAAAGATAAACTGTTAAGTATAAGTCTTCCGATTAGGGATCTCACTTTTAATGCTAGGATTCATATTCCAAGATTCAACATAACAACATACAATATTTTATAGATTCAGATTAGAAATGGATACTATTTCAATAAATATTTTCAAATCCAATTGCAGTTTGTTATGGTAGTAACAGCTGTTATAAGTATTATATTAGAAATCCATGCTTCAGAAAAATGTAGAAACGTGTAAAAAATGACAACCACGTCACAGACAATTACAGTAATAATTCATCGCAAACAATCTTTAAATTTGTTATATATAAACTGGCATCAAAATGAATAGCATTTATTATTGGTGGACCATGAACATTGCTTAAAAGTCAACAAAATCTGGTGAAGCATGACCATTATTTATCGATTAGTGTTTTAAAGAAAAAAATAAAATCCTTTGAACTGTGAATCAAATATTTCGGCTTTATGTAATCTAACTTATTCATAAATTTGGGTGTTGGATCATTGTGAAACCAGGAATCAGCTGTTATGGAAAGACAAAAACATACACAACTGTAAAATTTTCGTTTTATTCATTTCTTCAAATATGATGAAGAGGCGAAACAAAGGTGTTTTCATTAGCAGTTCATTCAATGTCGATGTGGACGTGCTCATGATCTGATTCTCACCAAAAATATTTGTGGAAAAATATCCGGATTTACAAGAGAAACATAGGCCCAGTTGTTCAAAATTTAAGAAGTTCATCACAAAATTCAGTGCAAAGTTGTTCAAAATTTAAGGAGTTGATCACAAAATTCAGTGAGAATGAGCCAGTGATCATCGCTCCCCCAAAGTATGACTAATCAGTAGACCGTGCATAATTAAAAGGAAATTTTGTAATCGTTAAGTCAAACTAAAAAATAGGAGTCAAAGTAAAGAAAGTATTTGTAGTTTCGTAGCATAGGCATATTTTCATGAACTGTTTTGATTCTAAACAGTGAAAAAGCAGAATATGTCATAAAATATATTACATAATCAATATTTTGCTGAATCTCAAACATAGAATATTTATCATAGAAGCTTTTAAATAATTGTGAGAAAAAATTAGTCATTTACTACAGCTTCGTATCCCATCAACAGTTTCCTTTCTCGAAATATTAGCATTTTGAACAAAATAGACAACATTTAATGCATGATATCTCTAGGTTTGGGTAAATTTGAAAGTAAATTGCTCATATAGAAAATATGTAAAAATTGATACCTCTGCTTGCTACATAAAAATCACAATATTTATTTAATATTATACTATTTGAAAATCTTTATCAGTATCAAATTTGTAATCACAAAAGTAACCATAAGAAACATAAAAAGCTCATGTTTGGCTCTTGACCTCTGTTGTAATAAATTAAATATACCTGAATTGGTTTTTCATTGATATCATTTCTATTTTTCATTCCTCCTGTTATCAAAGCTTTCTGTTGAGTTGTTAAGGCAATACTTCCCACTGTAAGTATATTATATATGTTTAAATATAATTTGGAAGACAATTCTTTGGACACTAATCTATCTCCGACTAGCCAGACTAGCTGACTGAGTTTTCTTCTCGATTGGTACTAAGTGGCATCCCAGTATTACAGTAAATATAGGTTTCAGTATCGAGTTTTACATAATATACATAATTGTATTAATCTTTGCATTGCAGGATTGCAATGCTGGAATTACGCTGCATACCAATATATCGCAAGTACCCACGAAAGAAGAATCATTAATTAGTTACTTTGTTCCTGTTTATTGAGCAAATGTCGGAAAATGTTGTTAAAAATTTTAGAGTTTGATATGAATAGGAATCTGTTGGATGTGAGTTCCTTGATATAATCAGCCCCATTAGAATTATTTTATAACAAGCTTCGTCAGGAAGAGTCGTCCTGCGAATCATGTTTATCAAAATAATCAGTATGTACTAGTGTTCATTCAACTTTCTATTTTACCTTTTCTTTAAATTCTAATTCGAACAATTATGACATTTTTAAATATGAAATAATATGCCAATTAGGTATCTTGATATTTATTCTTACTTTTTAAAATTTAATATTCCTGCAATGAAGACAATTCCTGCTGAAATAGTTTTGTCAAACTCACAAAATTGGCAGCCGGTTGGTCTGTAACAGATAGATTCTATCTACTTCTTGATCAGTGATCTTGCGAGTTTGTTATTCAATGTTCGACAATAGGGCTTTCGCGTGAATCAGGTATTCAAACAAAATAATTAAAGTTTCTGATAGGTTTAAGAATAAACAGTGAATACCAGAACTTCCGAAGTTGGAACGAACAGCTTGATTGTTGGGAAATTGTCCATCTGTCCACCTTCCTAGTGGCGAGATAGGTGGTGGTTGATTTGTATTCATCCACATCACTGGAGGCTTCAAAATGTCTGTAAGCAAGAAGGGATGAAATGAGTGGATATGTTACAGAATTTCAAAAAAATATATGTAAAACAAATTTTAAAAATAATGTCCGTATTCTGCATATATCCAATTACCAGCAACCAATTAAACCAGGCAAGACATGTCGAAAGAAATTGATGGATTAGTATTTCCTGTAACTAGCTGATAACTAATTACAGCTTTGATCCTAAAAATTTAATGACTATGAACTGTATAATAAGACCTTCATATTATTATGACGTGCTGGGACAAAAATTGAAATTATAATCATAGTTGAAGAAATAAATTTCTGAATAAGATGGTTTTTCTATCGTTTTACCATATTATTCAACCACATCTCATACGGTTACCAAAGTATTAACTAGCCGGTACTTAACTCCCAATGCATGGACCTTTTACATAGAGCAAAGCAAACAAATGATTAATACTCTGCAACTAATAATTGTCCAGCAAAACTCAAGGCAAGGCATATACCCGTTAAGATTGAAACCTCATCTATTCACCAAGTGCTGGTGTATAGCAGTTTTCTCAAATTCTCAAATGTTTTACCAAGGTTGTTGCGTGATGACACTTCCTACAACTTCCACAAATACAGCCTAGAAACACTGAAATGGCACCTTGTTTACAAATTGAGTGCCCAAGTGATGCAAACTTTGCATTGTTGTTTCAACATAGATGTAACTAATCTGATTTCGTGAATGACCCAACAGCTAGTTCATGGCTATTAGACACAGTTTTTGCTTATAACTGTGAAATCTTGCTCAAGATAACTGGCTTATTGAAAAGATATCATAGAAATAGAACAATGAATATTCAGAGCCAAGTTTCGTCTTAATCTTGTAGAATGACGAGGAAAAATCTCAATGGGTTGTTTGTTATACAAAAAATATTGCAATATCCATATCAACTTCTACATGTTGGTGTGCTAACTACAGCGATAAAAAATTTCAGAAACACTGGTGTATAACTCGAAAAATATATTACTATCTACTAAGCTAACTGTAAAGCTGGATTTGCTCTGTCAAATATCATCATTGATTGTTTTCAATTTTGATGTACATATTGTTAAAACAACAGAATCTAAAATTTATTCACAATTTCTATTAACGTTTAAAATCATTAATCATTTCAAAATGTAGGTAGGTTCATATCGGTCCCCCTGAGAATCATTGATTTCTGATATAAACCAGGATGTAGTGTCGGAGAGTCATGAAGCCGGGGTCAAGAGCAGACTTGTCGATTCTATATTTTTCTGTACAAGGCAATAAACTTTGCAACCTTTGTGTGTAGGGCCTAGCTTTAATAATTGAATATGAAGCCACATCTCATTCATCGGTAGTATAAAATTATATTATTATTGATGCTGGAGGTCTATTATTAAAGCTGGACATGAATCAAGTGGTAATAGGAATATACTCTATTTTACCCTTTTATCGGTACAGTATTGACAAAAAAAGCTAATCACAGGTCTTTCGAATGTTTTACACTTATCGTGTAGCTTATTCGTGTTTAGTGCTAATAAGTTATGTTTTTCAGCGCTAATGTATTTCCTGCATGTCGCAAGATGCGATTAGAAGGAAGCAAAGAAATGGTAGATGGCTTTAGCATCGCCCAGGGCAGAGACCACTCACTGCACTTTACCATGACAGTTCAGTTCCGTTTGGGATGTGTTCAGTTTAGAGCGCAGTCGCTGGTACTAAATCTTTAAGTAGCTCTTTGTAATTGAGTTGGTGGTGTCCTTTCGAAATAAAAAAATCAGATGAAAATACAAAATTGTCAAAAATAACACATGCATACGCCTAGTTATTGAACTGAGGAACCAAACTGCTCGACTGGTAAGATAGGAGTGGCAAAAATTGAATATGTGTTGATTTAGAAACGGAATCGAATAATTTTCATAATGTGAAAACAAATGTTGAACCCATAGTCTTATGAACAAAGAAATCTATTAAGAAATTTGAAGAACATATCAAAACTAATTTACAAATAACTAGGAAAATTTACACATTTTTGAATCTGTTGATTTTGTAACGCTGAAAAATTAAAACAAAATACTTTATGAATTGGTGTGCAGCAATCCCTCATAATAATTAATCACCTATTTCAGTTATTGCGCTAGCACTAAGCTAACCAAAATGCAATGGCTATGAAATATCCACAGGGAAATGAGTAATAATGTAAAAACATCATATTGATGAACACCCCAAATTATCGCAAAAGTAGATGCATTTGACTCAAAGAAAACACTAGTTACAAGCGATGTACATTAGACGTTTAAATGTTGCAATATTGTTACAACATAAGTGTTTTTATATTAATTTGGAACAAAGAACTTTAGGTTGGATTATGATGAGGAATTCTCATATGGCAGTTTTGTTACAAACAGACAGTAGTCAAGACTTGCCTGTTCTTACTGCTGATTTGAAGTTTGATAACCGATTGAACCTATGCCATTGTAAAAGGTATGTATACATATAATTTTCTACTGATAATATACGTTTTAATTCCTGTTCAAACTACATCTTTTATCTTTGCATTATATCCCTATCAAATAATTCTGTATTACCCTATTAACCCAATAGAGCAACTAACCTAACTTTCCAGTTTATAAGTTCTGATAGTTTTCAGAAGTCAGTTAATTAGTAACCCCAGTCTTTCGTTTCAGGTGACGACAACACGTGTAAAGGAATCAAGAACCAAATCAAACATATCGGACAATCCTAGCAAGTAGAGCAGTTCGAGTAAATGTTCAATTTTATTGAAAGCATAGAACAGATAAGTTTTGATCAATCAGTGTCTGTGTTTTGAATCTGCAGATGATGCTGTCAGTGTGCTCAAACATCATTAAGCTGCAATGCCCTGTCTACACTTGCAGAAAATAAAAGAATCCGGTAAATATTCATTATTACCTGACAAAGATCCAAGCAAGGCAATTATACTTTTAAAATGATATGAAAATAATAAATTCTTCCGCTGGAGCTTGCTTGTTATTTGATTTATCCTTTTGATGAAATTTATTGGTGTAGAATGTAGGTTGCTGCTGTAGGCCGTATGTCCGCTGAAAATTGTCAAGATTTCATTATGATAGCAATTATACCAAGACGAAAGATCGCAGTCAAAATTTTTACACTGATGAAACAGTGGCGCACACAGGGGGTCCGAATCCCCCTTTTTGGATGGAAAAAAATGCTAAGATGTAAACTGTTTGATAAAATTTAGCTACTTTCATCTTTATTTTTGAGCCTGTATTTCCGATAAGGAACACAGAAAAGTTGAGGAATTCTAATTCATTTCTTCCTTTGTTGCAAATTCGGACCACTCGTTTTCGTAGACATTGCAGTGGCTTTTGCGGCTGTCACTTCAAACGCTTGCCGCAGACCGTTATGATCTCTGCATACTTGATGTCGAGAACCTGCGCCTCGCAAGATCAAGGTTCAGGGTTTATATCGTCCAGATGCATCGTGTACTAAAACTTGTGTGTCAAGAACAGATAAGCTTTTAATTATTAGTTGCATAAGAGGAGTTCCCTTTTTTTCCCGATGATATGCGGTTTGCAATAGCTATGCAAAAAATTTAAATTTGATATGATCGCGACAAATTGAAAAACCAAAATACGAAAAGGTTCGGGATTAAAATCAAAGTTTACCGAAAATTAAACAATGGTACACAAATTTTACAACACTGAATGTTTTTAGGACATATCAAATCTTGTGATAAATAGAACACAAAAAGAAGTAACCTGACAGACTTTATACGAGGAATGTTTTCTAAGAGATAATCTGTTAGACATTGTCATATAAAGAGTTTAAACTAGGTACAGTCGTGACTATTTTTCTGGGTATCAATTGACCCACTAAAAACATACCTACTGTCAACACTCCTATACTACGACAGCGGAAGACAGAAGAAGGAAACACAGAACATCAAAAGATCTAGAATAGCCTACAAGATCTGAGATAAGTTAACCGGAATATCCGCTATACAAACTGCGAACAACCAAAACACAGAAAAATATATCTTTAAAAAATGTGGACTACCTACCGTACCTATCGTAAATCAAATTGTGGTTCCCTCAGTTCCTGCGTTTGACGGGGCACAACCTGCCAACTTCCTCCGCAACAAAGCCTCGATCAGCGCTATCTGGTTGTAGACTGTAGGTTGTTTGTGGTCGCCGCGAAGTGGTTAGTTTAAGGAGAAAATATCTCGGAGCACTGGATGGCGGATTTATTAGTATATATCAATCCGAATCGTTACGTGATTTCCTCAAATTCTTCGTTTACGCACAGTTTGCATTTCCATACTTGCAGCAAAATACTTAGTATAGCTTATAACTTACTAGATTAGGTTTTAAAATTTCAACTGGCGCAGTGTGTGCTGATGTGGCATTGGATTTTCGTCATTCGAGAGCGGTTAAAGTCTGTTATGATGTAATAAATACAGCTCTATATATGCGTGACGTTATAAAGGCATTTTCTATCATTTCCAGTCAGGATTGGAAAGTAAAAAGCGAAACCGACGTACCTTATAGACAGACAGACGCCGTTGCATGCAGTCGGGGTAAGGCCTGAGTTTTCAGATAGGATGATTGCACCATTGGCGTAACTGATGGGTATATGTCCCCAATAATTTAACAAGGGGTGAGGGGCGGATATGCCGATGCCTTGCCCCAATATTGATGATCCTATTTATGAAGCAATATTTAACATAATAGCAGCATTATGTCGTCACAGATATCTTCTCATGAACAAAGCATGTCCGTTGTACACCATCCTTGGGTTTCGTGCAGTCTTATTCGAAGCATGTATTATGTATTCAATCAATTTTTACAAAAAAATTTCGCACGCCAATACATCTTAAAACATGTATTATAATTGTTTCGTTCTCTAACAAATTTCGCTGATTTATTTTTTAATTTTAAGCATATTTTTGTATGTTGAAAAATATGTGCCCTTCCCCAAAATTCTTTTCTGGATCCGGCACTGCAGTTGGTATATTTCCAACACTGCTTTCTACGTCATCGTGATTTTTCACTAAAGGTCAAAGCACATCACGGATACCAACTATATATTCAGAAAATACATGATAGTTTTTATAATTATAAATTTTGTTTATCTTGTTGTTTGTCGGCTTAAATGTATGTCCCCCAATCAATAAGTCCCAGTTACGCCACTTGACAGGGTAGTAATATCTCTAAGGAAGGAATAAATCATGAAATACTTTCAAATAAAAACATATATGAATGCAAATTTTGGAATATCCTAGAAAATATTATAACACTGACCGCAAGGCCAGAAGCAGTCCCTGAAAGGAACCGACTGACGAACTTTTAACTAACAGAAGGCCACTTCAAGTTGCGGCTCCTGCTACTGCACTCTCAGAGAAAAACATTGCACAGAGGACTAAACTGTTATAATGGGGCGAATTGAATGGTATCCGGCGTGGGCAATGATAATACCATCTACCGCATCTTTGTTCTACTTTAGTCGCCTATTACGACGCGCAGTAAAGGAACCGACATCTACCACATCTCTGTTCTATTTTAGTCGCCTATTACGACGCGCAGTAAAGGAACCGACTGACGAACTTTGAACTAACAAAAGGCCACTTTAAATTGCAATACTTGCTACTGCACTCTCAGAGAAAAACATTACAGAGAGGACTAAACTGATATAATGGGGCGAATTGAGTGATATCCGACCTAGGCAATAATAAAATCATCTACCACATCTTTGTTCTATTTTAGTCGCCTATTACGATTTAGATCCCCAACTACAAGTCTTCGCCAGTTTTTACCGCCACTGTGTTCACATACATTTGTTGTACTCGGCAATAATATTTCTTAACGTAAAATATCCATGTAGTGAACGAAGTCTCACTAAAGACTCAAATGCACAAGGCAGCTCTTCCCGATCAATACATATAGATGCAGATATTTAGTACTCTTGGAAGGTTACATATATTTAGAGCTTAAACGTAGGAAGGAAACGGAGCGGTTTGCTATGAAAGCTAACGCAGGGTGCTCGTCCACCTGAATCACCAACAATTATGATAAAATTACAAAAAATCTCTAATTCTCCTTCCCCTGCGTTTTACGGCCAAATTATATCATTAGAATAGGTTTATAGCCAAAATTTTGACGTTTTTTGTCTCTTAAAATCCTTGCAAGATTTTCCGCCGCCGCAACGCTACGCATGCACTCTTTTACGTTTTACAACTCTACTGAATTGTTTTCCATGACCTTATACATAGTGCACGTTTTTCTGCATAGCTTTGCATCTATTTTACTATAACTTACGAAAACGAATTAAGACTTTTTTGTCATTTTTGTTTTCTATCTGTTGTGCAAAGGCATAGCGTAATTGAGCTTTTCAAAGACATACTTTACAGCTTTTCGACACTGCTAACATTATTGCCAATTTGTTATTCAAATGACCCAATAAGTATTTTTTATCTTTATTGCACAAATTTCGACAGTAATATTGAATATACGCCGTTAACACAAGTAAATATCATTTGATTTTCTAACTTACTTAGAAAAGTAGGAGTTGCCTTCAGGAATTGCTGTTGCCAAAGAACCGAAAATGATGTATTTACATTTTTTGCCACAAAATATCAGCAACCAATCACCACTCCAAGTGGTCAAAAATGTAGTACCAGCAAGTTAGCAACTACATTCTTGGCGGAAAACATTCTGAACTGACCTGAACCGTCATGATGGAGCACAAAGAGTGGTATCTGCCATGAACCATGGCAAAATCATCTATCAATTTGTTTCCATTTATCCGCCTCTTACGACACTTGTTACCTATTCATTGGATATGCATTTACCCCGATGCCACAACTGTTTCCGTCACGTTTCTAAGACACATGAGTGAATTTGCCGATGTGTTTTGGTTCAATCGATCTCAATTCCAAGAATGCAATTTTGGCTTAAAGCTCAACCTTGTTGTCGAATATTTTTTCCTCAATATATTCCTCAAATCTTGACAATCTATACCAAATCCGAAATATTATTTTGCCAAGAATGAGGATAAGCAGCGACCAGTCATAGACCTATACTTGACAAACGTTACTTGGTCAATTTTTTTGGCTGGGTAGTTATTTCTGTGAACGCATAATCCATCCAGATGGAATCATCAAGTCATCTTGAATAACATAAAATATTTTTGTGGTATTCGCATGATATATTGACTTGATGTCAAAAATAAGATTTTTTTATTGCCGCTTCTTGGAGTGGATTACCCTGCCCAAGGCCCTGTACTAGCGACCATTTATAGACGGGCTGGAAAGATGTGATCTTCTCCTGTTCGGCTTAACCTATCCAAGGTTATTAGACCCTGGGTTGAGTGGTGGAAATGGATTAACGAGCCAAACTCGCCGGGTCCCGAAACCGAGATCTTCAACCTGCGATGCCAATTTGTTTAACTACTAGGCCAACAATGCAGTTGAAACATATGGTGGTCTCGATATCGATTCCTTTCACTGCTCTTTCCCTTCTGGTATGTTTTTCACTTAACACGTAATGGCTAGTATCTCTGCCGTTTATATTGCTTCTATTTGGTCCGGCCTTAGAGCTGAGTTCAATAATGAAGAGCTCATTTCGGCTGTGGCGTAGAATTAAATATAATGAATTTTCCATTGAAATGTTGTATTTCTATCGCGAGAAAAGTCGGTTAAAATATTTTTTCTTCAAAAACGCAACGAGATGCTATGTTTTCGGTACGAAACATCTTTCCAAATTACTGTGAAACTCTCAACAAAACGAAATTGGTAACCGTCATTGTCCAAACATGATGACACGCGAAAAAGCATGATCAAATTGGGGTCTACGTTTGACAGTATCATTAAGTGGTTCTCAAGCAAGGGTTCGTGGTGTTTGTAATTTAAGGATAAAAGATTCAAATAGTGTTTGTGCGCCCACGGTAGGTTATGTTTTCAAAACACATCCCAGGTCGGTATGATCAAACTGTGGAAAGTTGGTGCGTCCCAGACATAGGAGGCAAACACACGAAGATTATTGCCATGAATGTTGAGATTTTTGAAGAAATCTTTAAAGGATCTTATGAAAAGTTTCTTCAAAATTGTGATTTGTTCTATATTTTTTTTCTTTCAAAATATCTTTGGATTTGCCCAGCTTTGAATATGCATTAAACACGTAAAAGACAGTGGTGACATTTTGTCTACTTATGGTCGAATTAAGCTCCCAGAAAATTGTGGTCTGATAAGGGTTAAGCTACAGATTTGTTAATTTTAGCCGCATATATGCTTCATGCAATCATAGATATTCTTCAGATAACTGGACCAAAAACTGATGCCTGTGAATTTCTTTGTAATCTACTTGAAAGATGCTAAAATAGAACCGCTTTATAAGCGTAAAACTCTGTGTAATTGTACAACAGATCGAAACAATGTGAAAAAGATAAACATTTCCTGTCGATCACAATATCTGTGGTTTAAAACAAGCCTGAATTGCTTTCGCTTGCAAACTACTGATGAAAATCTGGGATTCCAGTGAGTAATTTACCATAGGGACATCGTAACATGCCAACCCCCCCCCCCCCCCCCTCTTCAAATACGCCACTGTCTAATCATGCACATTGGAATAACAGGAAAATAGTATTGTGAAAATTGAAAAAAATATAGTACTGCAAAAAACAAGAGAACTTCCGAATCACAAGACTGGCGCTGAATAGAACCTCATTAGAGATGCCATGTTTTTTTGTATTAAAATTCGCTCTGAGCAAGGCCACAGGAAACAAATCATACTTAAAAATTCTCCTCGAGCTACTGAAGAGCAAAGAGCTACATGAAATGCAGGAATAGGAACTAAGGAACCCCCATCCGTTTCAGATGTCTATTAACGCGAGTTTCAACGCCTTGATTATCACATTTAGGAAAACAGTGAGAAGGCAAGGAATTTTAATGTTTAGAGATTCTTGGAAAAAATGCTTCTTGCATAAAACTGTTTGTGACATTGTGGAACCTCCACAGTGAATAGGTGCAAATTGGTGGCCAATCGTGTTGACCGATTTTGTTCCGAGGAACGAGAGCAGAAAGCTCTATTGTGATATTTTCAGAGAAATTTTATAGTAAATAACTTTAAGTCTTTCCCTTGTGATAATTTTAAAGAAATTTTATAGTAATTTTATAGTAAATAACTTTAAGACTTTCCATCATGATAATTTCAAAGAAATTTTATAGTAAATAACTTTAAGACTTTCTATCGTGATAATTTCAAAAAAAATTTTACAGCAATTTTATAGTAAATAACTTTAAGACTTTCTATTGTTATAAATGCAAGGACATTTTATAGTAATTTTATAGTGAAAAACTTTAAGACATTGTGATAATTTTAAAGCAATTTTATATTAATTTTATAGTAAATAACTTTAAGACTTTCCATCATGACAATTTTAAAGAAATTTTATAGTAATTTTATGGCAAATAACTTGAGGACTTTTCATCGTGATAATTTCGGAGACATTTTATAGTAAATAACTTCAGGACTTTCCATCGTGATAATATCGGAGAAATTTTATAATATTTTACAGTATTTAACTTTAAAACTTTCCATTGTGATAATTTCAAAGAAATCCTATAGTAAATAACTTTTAAGACTTTCCATCGTGATAATTTCGAGGAAATTTTATAGTGAATAACTTTAAGGCTTCCCATTGTGATATTTCCTAAAGATATGTTATAGCAAGTAACATCAGGACTTTTCTTAGAGTTTTTTTGTAAATAAATTTTACAGTAAACAATTTTAATACTTTCTATTGTGATAATTTCAAAGACATTTTATAGTAAATAACTTTAAGACTTTCTATCGTGATGATTTCAAAAAAATTTTACAGCAATTTTATAGTAAATAACTTTAAGACTTTCTATTGTTATAAATGCAAGGACATTTTATAGTAATTTTATAGTGAAAAACTTTAAGACATTGTGATAATTTTAAAGCAATTTTATATTAATTTTATAGTAAATAACTTTAAGACTTTCCATCATGACAATTTTAAAGAAATTTTATAGTAATTTCATGGCAAATAACTTGAGGACTTTTCATCATGATAATTTCGGAGACATTTTATAGTAAATAACTTCAGGACTTTCCATCGTGATAATATCGGAGAAATTTTATAATATTTTACAGTATTTAATCTTAAGACTTTCCATTGTGATAATTTCAAAGAAATCCTATAGTAAATAACTTTTAAGACTTTCCATCGTGATAATTTCGAGGAAATTTTATAGTGAATAACTTTAAGGCTTCCCATTGTGATATTTCCTGAAGATATGTTATAGCAAGTAACATCAGGACTTTTCTTAGTGTTTTTTTTGTAAATAAATTTTACAGTAAACAATTTTAATACTTTCTATTGTGATAATTTCAAAGACATTTTATAGTAAATATCTTTAAGACATTGTGATCATTTCAAAAAAATTCTATAGTAAATTACTTTAAGACTTTTCATCGGGATAATTTCGGAGAAATTTTATAGTATATAACTTTAAGACTTTCCATTGCGAGGATTTCGAGGAAATTTCATAGTAATTTTATAGTAAATAACTTAAAGGCTTTCCATTGTTATATTTCTTAAAGATATGTTATCGCGAGTTGATAGTAAAATCAGGACTTTTCTTAGTAGTGATATTTTTAAAAGAAATTTTACAGTAAATAACTTTAAGACTTTCTATTTTGTTAGTTTCAGAGAAATTTTATAGTAATTTTATAATAAATAACTTTAAGATTTTCTATTGTGATAATTTCTAAGACATTTCACAGTAATTTTATAGTAAATAACTTTAAGACATTGTGATAAATTCAAAGCAATTCTATAGTAAATAACTTTAAGACTTTCCATCGTGATGATTTCGAGAAAATGTTGTAGTAATTTATAGAAAATATCTTTACGACTTTTCATCCTAATAATTTCGGAGAAATTTATAGTAATTTTGTAGTATTCAACTTTAAGATTTTCCATTGTGATAGTTTCAAAAAAAAACTTATAGTAAATAACTTTAAGACTTTCTATTTTGATAATTTCAGAAAAATTGTATAGTAATTTTACAGTAAATAACTTTAAGTTTTTCAATTGTGATAATTTCAAAAAAAAAATTATAGTAATTTTATAGTAAATAACTTTAAAACTTTCTATTGTGATAATTTCAAAGAAATTGTATAGTAATTAACCTTAAGACTTTCCATCTTGATAATTTCGGAGAAATTTTATAGCAATTTTATAGTATATAACATTAAAACTTTCCATTGTGATAGTTTCAATGAAATCCTATAGTAAATAACTTTAAGACTTTGCATCGTGATAATTTCGAGGAAATTTTATAGCAAATAACTTTAAGGATTTCCGTTGCGATATTTCTTAAAGATATATTATAACGAGTTGATAGTAAATAACATCATGACTTTTTTTAGGGATATTTTTAAAATAAACTTTACAGTAAATAATTTTAAGACTTTCTATTATGATAATTTCAGAGAAATTTTATAATAAATAACTTTAAGTCTTTACATTGTGATAATTTTAAAGACATTTTATAGTAATTTTTTAGTAAATAACTTTAAGATTTCCCATCGTGATATTTTCAAAAATTATTAAAACTTTCCATTGTGATAATTTCAATGAAATCCTATAGTAAATAACTTTAAGACTTTGCATCGTGATAATTTCGAGGAAATTTTTTATAGCAAATAACTTTAAGGATTTCCGTTGCGATATTTCTTAAAGATATATTATAACGAGTTGATAGTAAATAACATCATGACTTTTTTTTAGGGATATTTTTAAAATAAACTTTACAGTAAATAATTTTAAGACTTTCTATTATGATAATTTCAGAGAAATTTTATAATAAATAACTTTAAGTCTTTACATTGTGATAATTTCAAAGACATTTTATAGTAATTTTTTTAGTAAATAACTTTAAGATTTCCCATCGTGATATTTTCAAAGAAATTTTATAGTAAATAACTTTAAGGCCTTTTATTGTGATATTTCTTGAAGATAAGTTATAGCCAGTTGATAGTAAGTAACATCAGGACTTTTCTTAGAGATATTTTCCAAAGAAATATCGTAGTAAATATTTTTAAGACTTTCCATCGTGATAATTTCGAGGAAATTTCATGGTAAATAACTTTAAGACTTTCTATTGTGATAATTTTAAAGACATTTTATAGTAAATAACTTTAAGGCTTTCAATCTAGATAATTTCGAAGAAATTTTGTAGTAGTATTATAGTAAATAAGACTTTTCATTGTGATGAGTTGATGAGACCTCTTAAGGTTTTTTCGTACTCACTTTAAATCCACTTGCAACCCATCTTGTTGAAAACAGCTTTTTTTTAAGGAATCAATGGGTCGGTGAGGTCGATCGGAAACTTGATCTCAATGAAACGTCGACACCAGTACATATATTTCATGAGTAATTCTTAATATGGTATTTGAGGGTTTGATAAATATGTTCAACATTCTTTGGAAATACTAGTAAAAAGCCGACATATATTTTTAAGATTATAACGCACATTACGCGCCGCAGTGCTGTTGGCTTATATGTATAATATTCTTTTGATGTAGTCCACTTTCAATAATAATATTACGCGCCGCGGTGCCGTTGGATTATCTGTATAATATTCTTTTCATGTAGCCGACTGTAAATATCGCGTTCCATATCTACTATTTGACAATCTGGATAACTGTTACAAATCTTAGATCATGGGAACAAAAAAACACTATATAACATCCCGCCAGAAAAAAGTATCAAAAATAGATTTTGTCGAGTATGCCCCAAGCTGAAAAACTTTGTCCAAAAATTTTTTGTTAAGTATGTGTCACTGATACATCGCGTCGATGAGACATGGTCCATCTGTAGCGCACACTTGATAAAATAAAATTTCCGATGTTGAAGTTCTCAGTAGCTCGCACAGCTAGGGCGCACCGCGGCCATGTATTGCTCATGCTTGAACAAAACAATCTTATTGTGATAGCGCAGTTAATGATGAGATATTTTGATTGGATTTTTTCGAAGGAATACTAAGGGGTTTCTTAATCGTCAATGATAGGCACTTTTGCAGTCCGTAGTTACTATTATGCTTGGCAAGTTTGAAATATTCAGACTCAAGCCCTAATATCACAGGAGAAGGGTCAATTTCTAAAAAAATATGTACACATGAAAAATACGTTGCGACGTTGCATTGAACAGAACATTGTAATACAATATTTTTCTGTCAAGCATGATCCGCATATGACGCTTGGGTTATGTTAGTCAAGGAAAGAAATGCATAATGTCAAAATATAATTATTCGTTGGATACTGCTCTGTTCATTTTAGTTGATCTACTAAGTGCGCGGATGTCTTGAAGCGCAAGCGCATCGTTGATATATAGCGACTTTTGAGCCGGTGAATATTGTCATAAAGGAAAAAAGCTCGGTGCTTCCTAACATTCATTTGACCTAATGTCCGCTATGACGTCGGATGTGTTTGTTAGGTTCGGCGCAATGTATATCGAACGGAGATATATACGGAATAGATTGGAATGATTATAAAATGGGATAACCTAATATTCCAAAGAATATAGCTTCAACGTTAAACAAGTGGAATATGCACAAGGTATGTATAAAGCAAAGGTAGAAATTTGGTTCAAATAATATGGGTTGGAGTGGAGCTACGGCCTTCATGGTTTGGCGCTTCTGGCTCAATGGCAAATTATTGGCAAAATATTTCAATTTGAATTTTCAAGTTTGGATTACCATTTTGAAAAAAGTTGGAAAATATGTTCTGATTCCTATAATGCTGCCAATTCGTTCTTCGCAACATTAAAAGTTGAATAACCGTGAACTGTTGGTTTAGCCTCTCGCCAGTTGCCTCATGGTTCGTCTGCCGCTCTGTTGACGACTTCTTAGGTTTAGTATTGAGTTGCCTTTTCCAAGTGCTAACAAATATCGCAGTTTGGCTAAAGCATGCTGACATAAACAAAACAATCTCATCCCTGTAATAATCCTATTTACAAAGCATCTGCTATAGATGAGCCCTACTATGAAAACGTGATCCAGTAGTGGCCATGCTAAAAAGGTGCGTAATTGCGGGGTAAACATTTTTTTTTGACCTCATATGAATCAAATTAGGCCCGAACATGTCCCTATCATGAGATTACATAGTCAGTACACAAATTACTACTGGCTTAATTTGCAATCAACATCTTGATTATTTAATTAGGTCATTATATACCTTTATGCGTCGGGGCAGCGTTTATATTTTCGAACACGTCAAGTAAGTATCTATTTCTTTTCTATTGCATGCTAATGTTCAAGTATTAATCATGTCTTGGACTCCAGATAGATTGAAATTAGATGCAACCGGATTTGTGGCCATTGAAATTTTTCAACCGTTGATGACCAGCGCCGTTTTTTCGGTTATGCTTGTGTGTCAAAACCCAAATATCTGACTGTCGTGATGAAAGATTGCATTTGTGTTGCATTTGGTGTAGTAACACACACGCCTTCTTTAATTTCCAAGTACTAGCAATGTCTTAGACGCCCAGTAGATTGAAATATGATGCAGTCCGAGTTGCGATCATCAAATGTTTTAAACAGTTTAACTCTGCTCAAGTTTTTTCCGATATTTTGCGCCTGTTGATGCGGTAGAATACAATAAACTGAAGAAAAAAACAATCAAAAAAACTATCAAATTTTTTAAACTGTTGGGGCCTAGCGCTGGGATTTTCGGGATTGTGTGGTATGTGTCAATACTTGAACTGCTGATGTTCGTAATAAAAGATTGCATCAGTGCTGCATTTGGTCCAGCAACACATGCACCCTCATTGATGTCAGAGTACTAACCATGTCTTGGACGCCCAGTATATTGAAATATGATGCAGTCTTATTTACCAACATCAAATGTTTCAACTCTGCTCGAGATTTCCAGATCTTTCAGACTAACAGCTGCGGAACAACAACCAAGGAAGACAATATTAAACATCAACCACGTCCCTGTTACAGCGATCGAAAACAATCAATAAAATGAGAGCAGTGTTGCGGGAACGCAAAAACAATTTCACTAAGAACCATGATGGAATATGGTAAAACTAAAACGTGGCCTGAAGTAAGTCTCCTTATTATTTTATTTTTGTATGACTGAGCCTGACCACGGGCTTGTTTATGCGTGTGTGTTTCAAAATAAACTGTTGATGGTGCCAATGACTGTTGCATCTGTCTTGCATTGGGTTTGCAGCGCAACATCCGACTGTTGTGACAAAAGAATACATAGGTGTATGTGAAAACCCAAATTCTGATTGTATTGACGAAAGATTGCATGGGGCCTGTTTATGGGAGTGTGTGCGTATATTGTAATATCCAAATTGTTGATAGTCGTGAGGACGGTTGCGTTTGTCATTAATTTGGATTGGTAACTAGTTTAATACGGCCTGATTTGTGACCATCAAAATTTTAAAATTGTTGGTGCTTGGCACTGGATTTTTTGTTGTTTGTCTGTGTCAAAGCCCACTTCTGGTTGTATTGACAAAAGATTACATCGGTCTTGCATTTGGTTTAGCAAAGCATGCGCCCTTAATGTCCTAGTATTAACTATGTATTGGATGTCAACTGTCAACTGTCGACTGTCTTAAATTTAGTTTAGTAACGCATGCGCACTTTATGATGCTCAAGTATTAATCATGTGCTGGACGGCCAATAGATACAATTTGATACAACCTTTGTGTTCAAATGCATTAAACAGTTTAACTCTGCTCACATTTTTCAGATATTTTGGACCAAAAGCTGTGGAACAACAAAAAGAATAATATTGCTGGAGGAGATTCACGAAGAGCCTAGATGGAAAGTGGTAAACTAATACACCGTAACATAATTTGTATGATTGACTCTGGTGCTGGGGATTTTTTATGAGTATCTGTGTGAGAGCGTGTCTGTGTTTCAAAATCCAAATTGATCGTGTACGTATGGCTGCATCATCTGTCTTACATTTTGTTCAGTAACACATGTACTCATTTTATTGTTCAATAATAATCGCGTCTTGGGCACCCAATATATAAAAAAATTCATTCAACCCGATTTGTGTCCATTAAAATTTTAACCATTGATGCCTGGTGTCATACGTTTTTACTTTTTGATGCGTATCAAAACCCAAACTGCGAATGTTTGTGATGAAAGATTTCATCAGTGTTGCATTTGGTCCAGTAAAGCATGCACCCTCTTCATTGTCAAAGCATTAACCATGCTTTGGTCGTCCAGTGATTGAAAGATGATGCAGTCTGATTTGCAACTATCGAATGTTTTAAAAAAGTTTGACTCCAGTTTTTCCAGATATTTTGAACTTTTTCCGTTTTGTGGTGTTTGTCAAACAAAATCCAAACTCTTGATGCTTGTGATGAAAGATTGCAACAGTTCTGCATTTGATCTAGTAATGCATGCACTCTCTTTAATGCCCAAGTACTAACCATGTCTTAGACGGGCAGTAGAATGAAATATGATGCAGTCTGATATCTGACCATCAAATGTTTTAAAACAGTCTAACACTGCTCCGGTTTTTCCAGATATTTTTGGCCAACATCTGCGAATCAATAACCAAATAAAGACTACACCAAACAACAACGATGTCCCTGTTACTATCGATCCTGTTGCAATCAACAAAATAAGAATAATGTTGCTGAAACGCAACAATAAATTCATGATTAGCCTCTATGGAAAATGGTGAAACTAATACAACGACCAGAAATAAGTCTTTGTATGATTGGGCCTGGCACATTTGTAAACATGTTAACTCTGCTCAATTTTATCAAGATATTGTGAACTAAAAATTCAAAACAACAACCAAGGAAGGCAGAAAGGAACAATGTTATTAGAAAGCAACAACAATTTCACGGAAAGATTGGTTGGGAAATAGTAAAAGTAATTTAATGACCTGAAGTAAGTCATATTTATTATTTAATTTGTATGATTGACTCGGGCGCTGGAGATTTTTTATGGGTATCTGTGTGCAAGCGCATCTGTGTTTCAAAATCCAAATGGATGATGTTCGTGTGGCGGCATCATCTGTCTTACACTCTGTATAGTAACACATCCACCCATTTTATTGTTCAAGTACTAATCATGTCTTGGACGCCCAATATATTGAAAATTGATGCAACCCGACTTGTGTTCATTGAAATTTTCAAACTGTTGATGCCTGGTGTCATACTTTTTCGCTTTTTTAATGCGTATCAAAAACCAAACTGCAAAAGTCGTGTTGAAAGATTTCATCAGTGTTGCATTTGGTCTAGTAAAGCATGCACCATCTTCATTGACCAAGCACTAACCATGTTTTGGACGCCCAGTGATTAAAAGAAGATGCAGTCTGATTTGCGACTATCGAATATTTTGAAAAGTCCAACTCTTTCCAATTTTTTTCAGATATTTTGGACTTTTCCGTTTTATGGTGTGTGTCAAACAAAATCCAAACTCTTGATGTTTGTGATGAAAGATTGCATGAGTTCTGCATTTGATCTAGTAATGCATGCACTCTCTTCAATGCCCAAGTACTAACCATGTCTTAGACGGGCAGTGGAATGAAATATGACGCAGTCTGATATCTGACCACCAAATGTTTTAAAACAGTTCAACACTGCTCCAGTTTTTTCAGATATTTTTGCCCAACATCTGCGGATCAATAACCAAACAAAGACTACACTGAATAACAAGGACGTACCTGTTACAATCAACAAACTAAGAATGATTTTGCTGAAACGCAACAACAAATTCACGAATAGCCTTGGTGGAAAATGATAAAACTAATATAACACCGAAAATAAGTCTTGATTATTCTATTTTGTATAATTAAGTCTGACACAGGTCATGTTTACGAGAGTGTGTGCATGTGTTTGGATGTTGCAAAACCCAAATTGTGATTGTCGCAATGACGGTTGTGTCTGTTTTTCATTTGGATTAGTAACTCATGCGCTCTTTTTAAGTTCCAAGTACTAGTCACGTCTGGGGCGCCCAGTAGATTGAAATTTGATACGGCCTGATGCTTGATGTGGCCATCAAAATTTTTAAATTGTTGGTGCCCGGCGCTGGAGTTTTGATGTTTGCGTGTGTAAAAACCCAAGTTGTGATTGTATTGACAAAAGATTGCATCGGTCTTGCATTTGTAGTGAATCTAATTGCTCAACCGGTGATGTGCAAACGATATTTTTTATTTTTTGCCAACGTTGTAAATACTGCCAATACCGTAAAGGGGGACGTTCTAAAATAAGCTAGTGAAGTAAAATAAGCTAAAGATAAAAGTCTAATCATCTGCGTTGAAAGATAGTCTGATAAGCTGGCGGAAAAATGCAAGTCTTCTTATCATTCATTGTCTGTGATATGCTGTTGATATGATATGATTCTAAAAATAGTCTTTTTTTTTGTAATGATCTTTTTTCTCTAATATAGTAGCTTCTTCCCAATTTATTCTGTAGTCATTGCAGTATGCATGCTTGGATAATGCAGACTTTTCATAATCACATTTTCCTACATCTCGCTGGTGTTCTTGACATCCTGTGGCAAAACTTCTCTTTGTTTCTCCTATGTATACCTCTTTGCGGTCTTCACATGGGATACAATAAACTACTCCCTTCCTTTTCTTTGGGTCAACTTTGCCCTTCACTTTAGCTAGTGTATCTCCTAACTTATTAGTGGGCCTGTATGACACTCTGATGTCTGCTTCCTCAAGTATCCTTCTTACTTTCCACTGAATCCTTTGACATAGGGAATGGTAGCAAAAACGTTGCTGGTTGGTTTGTCCTCTTTCAATTGTTCTGTCTTGACGTAAATCACGTAGAAAGTGCTTAGGGTAAGCGATGGCTCTCAAGGTCTTTTTAATTAAATTTATCTCTTTTCTTTGATCCCTTTCATCTGAAACTAACATTTTGGCGGCGATTGATGAGGCTGTTGGTAACTTATCTCTTGTGGCTGTTTGGGTGGTTAGATTGGAAATTCAAGTACCGATTAGTGTGAGAAGGTTTCCGGTAAATTGAAGTTTTAAATGATCCGTCTTCCCTCCTAGTAACGTTGATATCTGAAAATGCAACAGAACTATTCTCCCCTTTTTTCCATAGTGAATTTAATGCTCTTTTCTATTTTGTTGATGTGCTGGAAAAATTCTTGTAAAATGGCCGAATTCATTATGCGAAAGATATCGTCGACGAATCGTTTCCAGCAGCGAGGTGGGTTGGCGAATGTAGTGGGGCTCCTCCTTCCACATCTTCCATGACTAAATTTGCTACTACTACTGATACTGGTGATCCCATGGCTGTTCCGTAAATTTGTTGATAATGTTCCCCCCTGAAGATAAAATTTGTTGCGGTCACATATCGTTAATCCTTCACATATCTGTTCAACAGTGAGGGAGGTCCGTTCTTTCAAGGTGTTTTCAAGTTCTAACCTTGTCCTGACAACGGCAATGGCCAGATTTACCGGGACTTTCGTAAATAATGAAACTACATCGAACGATACAAGCATTTCGTCGTCTTGAATGGACATTTCCTGGATATCCTGTGCAAATTCTTTTGAATTGCGAACATGCCTTTCCGTGTTACCGACTAATGGAGATAAAATGCGCGAAATAAATTTAGCTAATTCATATGTAGGTGATCCGCAAAACAAGACAATAGGCCTAAATGGGTTTCCCTCTTTGTGGATTTTGGGCAAACCATAAAGAGCAGAAAGCGTAGCATCCGTGTTCCTAAGGTAATGGCCGGTCGAATTTCCAATTTTATTTTTATATTATTTTATTTTCCTGTCTAAGTTTCAAAACAAATTGAGCCACTTTTCTTTCTGTTGCTGCTGTGGGATTCCGTTCTAATTTTCTGTATGTTGTTTTGTCACTGAGAATGTCTTTCATCTCATCATCATATTCCTGTGTGTCTAAAACTACTGTCCTTTGTCATCCTTCAAAATGGTAACATCTTTGTTTTCCTTCAGTTTCTTTAGAGCAAGTCTTTGATCTTTATTTAAATTTGTTGTAGGTCAAGGTTGATTCCGAAATGTCAAAGCCAGTTTGTTACGTGCCAAATTTACGTTTTCCTTTGGTAGTCTTGCTAAAGCTGCTCAGCTTCCGATAAAATTTTCTTGAAAGGGGGTTGGCGTTGTACTACCGAGAAATTCAATCCGAGTTCTAATACTTCCCTTTGTACCGGCGTTAAAGTTGCGTGTGATAAATTACTAATCCATCGAGATTTGTCAATACTTCTAACCGACCCTTCTTTTTTCCTGATAGTGCTGAGCTTTTCTTCATGAATTTCATTTGTTCTTCGTCTCTCAACTTTCACTTTTGTCTGCATATATATGGCAATAGAATTCCTAATTTCTGTAGGCAACGACTTTTCTAATTGATGCTCGATGCTCACTTCTTTTCTAATTTTCTTATGATATTGTGCGATTCCCGGATGCGTACTTGTAGGAATTGAAATCCGAACTTCCTTGCTATTTCTCTTCCCTCTGTGGAGTTAACTGGTGATCTGATCTTAAGGCTAACTGGCAAAATCCGTTCACGTAAACACGTGTGATTCAAACTAATGATATTACGCACCGCAGTGCCGTTGGATTATCTGTATATTATTCTTTTGATGTAGCCCACTGTAAATATCTCGTTCCATATCTGCTATTTGACAATATGGATAACTGTTACAAATCTTAGATCATGGGAACAAAAAAACACTATATACATCCCGCCAGAAAAAAAGTATCAAAAATAGATTTTGTCGAGTATGCCCCAAGCTGAAAAATTGTGTCCAAACATCTTTTGTTAAGTATGTGTCACTGATACATGGCGTCGATGAGACATGGTCCATCTGTAGCGCATACTTGATAAAATAAAATTTCCGATGTTGAAGTTCTCAATAGCTCGCACAGCTAGGGCGCACCGCGGCCATGTATTGCTCATGCTTGAACAAAACAATCTTATTGTGATAGCGCAATTAATGATGAGATATTTTGATTGGATTTTTTCGAAGGAATACAAAGGGGTTTCTTAATCGTCAATGATAGGCACTTTTGCAGTCCGTAGTTACTATTATGCTTGGCAAGTTTGAAATATTCAGACTCAAGCCCTAATATCACAGGAGAAGGGTCAATTTCTAAAAAAATATGTACACATGAAAAATACGTTGCGACGTTGCATTGAACAGAACATTGTAATACAATATTTTTCTGTCAAGCATGATCCGCATATGACGCTTGGGTTATGTTAGTCAAGGAAAGAAATGCATAATGTTCGTTGGATACTGCTCTGTTGATTTTAGTTGATCTACTAAGTGCACGAATGCCATGAAGCGCAAGCGCAGCGTTGATATATAGCGACTTTTGAGCCGGTGATAATTGTCGGATATTGAGGACTGATGATTGTCAAAATGCTTTTGATAGAATTAAGCTTTTGTTAACCAGTGATAATGTTTTAGTGCATTATAACCCCCAGAAAACGTTGATGCTTTCTGTCGACGTATCACCGTTTGGCCTTGGGGCTATGATTTCTCACATTGACTGTTCTATTGAATGTCCGGTAGCATATGCCTCGCGCACATTAAGTGCTGCTGAAAAGAATTATTCTCAAATAAAGAAAGAAGGTCTTGCGATAATTTTCGGGCTACAGAAATTTCACCTTATCTTTTTGCACATAAATTTATATTATATACGGATCATAAACCTCTTACAATGATTTTGGGTCCTAAAACTGGAATTCCAGTTTTAGCTGTATCACGATTACAACGATGGGCTATCAAATTAGCTTCTTATCAATATGATATCAAGTACAGAACGGGCAAGCAAAATGCTTGTGCTGATTGGCTTTCAAAAAGTTCCAATGATTATAAGGTTCAAATTGACCCGTGTACTACTGAAGCTAATGCGATAAATTATATTCAGATACAAAAATTACCAATTACTGCCCAGAAAATTCCTCATGCAACCCAAACTGATCCAATTTTGTCCCGAATTGTGCATTTTACTGTTAATGGTTGGCCGAAAAAAATTTGTTCTCAAGAATTTAAAATTTTTTATGCCAAACGAAATGAACTGACTGTAGAGCAAGATTGCCTACTGCGGGGTATACGAGTTGTGGTACCTAGACAATTTCAACATGACATTTTAAAATTGTTACATGAAAATCCCCCAGGTGTGGTGAAAATGAAGTCACTTGCTAGATGCATGTATGGTGGCCAAATATCGATTTCGCAATCGAACAAATGGTTCAAGATTGTGAAATATGTAAAAAGGCAGAGTGTAAACGCCCTGGAATTGTTAATCCGTGGCTATGGCCAGCTAGACCGTGGCAAAGAGTTCATGTAGACTTTGCTGGTCCAATTTTTGGTTATCAATTTTTAATACTGATAAATGCAAAAACAATGTGGCCGGAAGTTTATCGAATGAATTCTACCTCTGCTGCTAAAATGGTGTGTTGCGAACAATTTTTCCAACACACGGTTTACCTGAAACTCTAGTCAGCGATAATGGACCTCAATTTGTTTCTGATGCATTCAAAAACTTTATGAATATGAATGGCATAAAACATATTCGTACAGCGCCATATAGCCCGAAAAGTAATGGCAGCGCTGAAAAGTTTGTGAGAACTCTTAAAGATTACATGCAAAATTAAAAGACAATTCCATGGATATGAATCACAAAATTGCTTGTATGCTTTTTCATATCGTACAACACCTCACAGCATTACTAAAGTAACACCTGCAAGAGCAATGTTCGGAAGAGAAATTAGAACTCGTTTGAACTTGCTTTATCCGGATTTGTCCACTGAAATACAAAGACGTCATCCTGCTGTAAAGCAAGAATGTAAGCAAAGACAGCTTGATGTCGGTGATCCAGTAATGGTACGAGATTACCGTGGAGGGCCAAAATCTTGGCGGAGAGGGGTGGTGGTGACGAAACGTAGTCCTGTATCTTATAGAGTTAAAGTCGGAAACTTCATTTGGAAAAGACATATTGTCCAACTTAGAGACATTTCCGGTTCACGCATATGTGATAGAAAAGATTTGAATTTGCAGGACTATAAACTGATTTGTCCGAAAATTGAAGGACCCGATCCAGTTTCGCATACAGAAGTGCCGTTTAATGTTCCTGAAACACAGACTGAAATCCAGATACCAAGTGCTGAAAAGTCCGATCAGACAGTAGTTCCAAGTCCGCAGAAACCTGAAGTTCCACAGCGTCGATATCCTCTCAGAAATAGAGCTCCACCAAAACGTCTTATTGATGAAATGCAACCTAATGTGCATGCATATTTTGATAGCATAGTGATCTCAATTTTATTTTTTTGTTGGATTGCGTAATTTATAATCCACTCAAAATTGTAGGAAGAGAGGAGATGTGGTATATTTGCCTCTAGTGTTTGGTATTTACTGCCATATAGTGTTTGTGCCACGTCTTATGACCATGTTTACAACTTATTTTCTGAGTAGTTCTGCGTAATAAAATACGAATATTCAACAACATATGGACTACGTCCCGGCGATCGAAGTTTCGCATTGATAGCATATCGAAAACCAGGAAAACGCTCCATTTGAAATAACCACCATAAGAACCAGAAGGCTTCGCGTGGGGGAATTCCCCAACACTAATTCTTAGAATAGAAATTCAGAGCAGATTGGCGCAACAAAAACAGCAACAGCACATTCATTGTTAACTAAACGAATAAATACGAAAAAACATAATGGAAAGGCATAACATTGCTTTGGTAAACACCAAATCACACCCTTCGAGAGAGAGATAGGAGTGCATTTACATGTTTTCCGAAGCTTACAAAAATAATTGACACATTCAATTATGACATTGATCTGGGGGACGAGGACTAATTATTTATCCTTCCTCTGTGCCTTTGTGTTTGCGGATCCGTATGCAGTACATGCAAGGACCAAGGCTGGTAGTACGGTACGGTACGAAATTCGATATGGTACGATTGAATTTTCCGTTACGATAGTCCGGTACGATTCATTTTTCAATTTTCGTACATGGTACGGTACTGTACGAAGTTCGGTATTTATTTCGTACCATACTCTTTTTCGTACCTTCGCATTACACTTTATTCTTCTCAAATGCATTCAAAAAAATAATTTCATTTAAACATCTATGCCATTTCATAACGGGACTCTGATAATATAAATTGTGTCTATCAAAGAATTTTTAAACTAAGGGCCAATTTCAAAATGATTGAAAGCGGCGCAGGTATGGTAATAAAAATGCAACTGATTTACTTGAGCTTATTAGATGAGCTATGTCGTATATCGGTTTTACTGCAGTGGCGTAAAACTTTGTGATTGCGTGGAAATACATATAGGATATGATGATATATATGATAGCTGATTTATGACGAATTAATCTGAATGCATTTTTCTGTAATAACGAAAGTTGTTACAACTACAATCGCGGATCCAGAAAAAAAATTTAGGGGAGGGGCAGATTTTTTCCAACATGCAAACACAGACTTTCAAAGTTACAAAAAGATTAGGGTGCCGGAGGCGCGCACAATTTTTTTGAGAACGAAACAAAAATGCATGTTTTAAGAGTAAAATAAACATTACCAGACAGGAAAATGTATCTGCGCGCCGGAAGTCCGTTAAAATTTTTGTAAAAATCGAAAAAAAATTCTCACTTTAAAGACAGAATATTAAGATATATTTAGGCTGTTTTGAGTTGAATGTTAGCTAGCTAATGCTCATCTTAAATAGAGGATATATTTTTTAAGAAAAAAACAGCCAAGTCACAATATAGACAACGAGGCGTGTCGGGAATGCGTCTGTCTGGTATGAAAAAATAAATAGCATTATTCAGGAATGTAGAGAGAACGTAAATTGCACCAGAAATACCACATGCACAATGATAATGTTCTTATAACCATGCCTTCGATTGAGACCACACCAAACCCACGTGTGGTGCTCAACGAACATTCTTTTGTCGAGAGAGAATTTCTTGTGACGACACAATGCTGCTAATATGCTAAACATTGCTTTATGCCAAATTTTTTCACGAAAACCATGCTCATCCTACCACCATTTATCACCACCGGTCTACCATTCTCATATTATACGCAATGTGAACAATGATATTGGGGTGACATATGTTTAATTACACGCATGTTTTTCTGTCCCGGATTTTAAACCAGATAATATAAAACTACATCACTTTGATGAAAGATGTTGGTGACGTTTCTTGCGGTGGCCAGATCCTACGAATAAAGCTGATTTGGACATTGGTAGTTGGTACGGTACAAAATTGCTGCCCAGCGAATCGTACCTGTTTCGTACTGGTACGAAATTTAGTACGATAAATGGAAAATATTAATCGAACTTCATTTCGTACTGGTACGAAGTTCAGTTCATGGCTCGCTTATTTCATGCTTATTGTTCCAAAATGTTAGGCATTGATTGAACTTTAATTTGGTACCCACAAAGACAAGAAAATGTATGAAATGTGAAAAATCCATATCATTTTGAATCAATGTCAAGTCGGTATTCTTTTCTTCAATTTAATTTTCAATCAATCATACCAAGTGTACGCACTTTTCCCAAGAATTTAATTTCAATGAATTATACCAGATAGACGGACTTTTCCCAAGAATTGTAATCGATCAGAAATATAGCTTCGATTGATCTATAAAGAAAGGGTGTCGAGACAGACATTGCATTTGATCAATTACGGCATAAAACGTACTAGCCATCATAATAAAGGAGAACCAGAAAAAAGCGCGTTCAGACTTGTTAAATAGGCACAGACAGAAGTTTATTTTAAAAATGTTACTATGCAAAATTTGATGCGGATAACAATTTCTTAAATTTCTGTGGCATTATAGTAAGCAAACATTTTTTTTAATTTTTATCATAGAAATAATAGTTTTAAAATGCACTCCTCAAGATAAACATTCACAGGTCAATGAAACTGCCATATCACCAATTTCGTTTTTCGTTATTTGCCACATGGAGTGCTAGTACTCTATTATTAGTCACGATTTCTTTGTCACCACAGTGTTGCAATCTTTGCTTTTACGAGCGCGCCTATGATGTCACAAATGCGTTTTTGTAGGAAACTTGTTTAGACCTGTTTTATAGGCATGCTTTTCAGTCGCGCAGTTTGCAGATTTTAGCGGCTGTATTTTAGGTTAGGGTTTACATTTTAGTCACTTAATTCATACTTTATGACATTTAGAACTGCAATTAGATATTAAACTAAGTTGATTAGAATCCAATCAATTGTCGATTGCTTGTAAGCTGGAAGCAACATAGTCAAGTATGTATTTGACATTTTCATATTTTCTAACTAGGATTAGAGTTTAACAGTGGTAATACTGCTGATTTCGTGGTTGTGTTATGCTACTTATATTGCCATATTGTGTACTGTCAACATACCCTTTAGATTCTTGAGTAACCGGTTAGGGCGAATCATTATCTTAGTTCTCTTCGGGTGACTTAAATCTTTCTGCTAGGCCTGTTCAGTTCAGTCGACTTATTCAATATTTCTGACTAGATATAGATTCTGTCATATTGCTGTAGATTCACTTTTGATCTATTTTTTATAATAATCTATTTATGTATGTTTAATAACTCATCAAGCATGGGCCATGGATGATTTGATATAGGTTATAATTGGACTAATAGGTTAACTGTGCTGTACACTAATCAGTGTATATTTTATTATAGAAAACCGTACTTCTGTTGTCATAATCGTACTTGTGTTGTCTACAATCGTACACTTGTTGTCTACAAACGTACATCTGTTCTGTATACCTGTTTTCAACTTCTGTTGTACATCTTTGTGTGTGCTTTTCCATGCATCAAGCGTATATTCCATAATAAACAACAATTAGATGGCAACATTTGTACGCGTCTGCTTGCTGTGGAGTGATTTCAACTAGCTTACAATTGCAGATCGACCATTTTGAATCTGTATCGGTGTGGGTGTCAGATAGCCACTCCAATTTGGCGCCTACATTAGTTTTTTGACTATTGAACAAGATAGTCATTTTGTTTTGACTGTCACACAAGTTCCCAAATAGTTGTCAACTTTTACAAAATCAAAAATTCAAAAATATGGCAGAATCAAATATACCAGCCATAGACCAAGAAGATAAAGCAAAAGATGATGACTTGAGAAATTGGTTATCATCAAGTGAAAATGTGTTGCCGATTATGACTATTCCTACTCAAGATATTGTCAAGCCTGTGCAGACAGGTGAAGTGCAAGCAGCTTTGGATGGAAGTCATACTGGTAGTGTGCTAACCAGGGATCTATTTCGCGAAAGTTCTGATGTGGAACCAGATGTCCACCCAAGTTCACAAAGGAACACTCAAGGACAGTCTGTAGCATCTGATCTTGTCAAGGAAGGATCAATAAGTACACACGCTATGACTACTAGGTCAAAGTTGAAGTCAACAAAAAGTAAAACAACAAAAAGGGATAGTAAAGCGCATAAATCTGTAACACAAAGTTCAATTTCACGACGCAGTGGCACAATTTTATCAAGGTCATCATATTTATCACAAAAATCACATCTAAGTGATTCTGAACTTGTGAATTTGTTTGAAAGAAAAAAGAAAACGCGACAACTACGAACAGAAGAAGAAAAGCATGAAATACAGAGACAATTTGCAAACGAAGAGGAAATATGGGAAGAAAATAATCAAGTTGAGGATATTAACTTGAATATTGAATGGGATAAGCTTCAACGTCAACAAGCAGAAATCGAATGCCAACAAAAACGTCAACAGGAGCGCCAACAAGAAGAACTTAGACGTCAACAGGAGCGCCAACAAGAAGAAATTCAACGTCAGCAGGAAGAACTTAAACGTCAACAAGAAGAACTCAAACATAAACTGGAGCTCCAGCGAGAAGATTTTCGACAGCGACAACAACAAATTATTTTAAAACGAAATTTGGAAAAGAATCAGTTAATGAAAAGAAAACAAAGAAACTTGGAAGAAATTGATGTAAGGAGTCAACGAGAACAAAGAGAACTGGACATTGACTTAAACGATACTTTAGCAGAGCGAGGTGTTGTTTTGAACACTCCTACTGCTGCTGATGTTAATATAAACGAACTACAGTTGCCAAATTCAATTGTTCAACCTCAAGTAATGAATCGTAATATCGGTTGTTCGCAACCCACAACAGATGTTTCTAAATCAACGCCCGGTCAATCAGTAATTCACACTGCATCTCAGTTTCAACCTATACAAGATTTGGTTCCTTTTTGTGAGCGAATGAGCACTGCCGAGCATGGTGAGTCAGTTTCTTATTCTGTCTCTGGTTTGGGGGTTTTGTCGTCCACAGATTGTCCCGAATGCTTGTGTGAGTGTTGCTGATTCTTTGGTTGGTGTGACCCCAGTGTCGGTATCACCGGCACCTGTGTGTGTGAACTCCAGTAATCTTGACAGTAGCGGTGTGAGTGATAGGCTACCTGTATTTTCCGCACCCAGGCCGAATCTAATAAATCGATCTCAATCAGATATCTTGATGGCTAATTCTAATGGCATGAGTCATTTTGGTAGCTGTGGATTGAATCAAAATACAGTACCAATTTATACTGTATCAGGAAACAATATGACACCTGTTCAAACAAGCAAATCTGTTATGACACAAAATACAAAATTACCAAATCTCACATATAGTATTGACTCTGCTCATACATCATCAATTTTGCCAGATCCAGTTACATTAAGACAAAATTCAACTATGACCATGCAAACTAGTAATAATCAAATTCCTGTTGCTCCTATATCATCAAATGTGGCAGCTGAAGGTATTCCTTCCGCTAACCAACCCATGAATAATCCTCAAATTGTGTATCAAATACCATCTTCGCTTGGGCTACCACCATCGGAGCCACCTATGTTTTCTGGTGATCCCAGAGAATACAAAGATTTTATTGATATTTTTGAAGCAGTAATTGCAAGTAATGTACAAAACCCAAAACGCAAATTAGTATATTTGTTGCAATATACAAAAAAACCCTGCTCGTGCATTGGTGAAGGGGTGCCAACATAAGGCTGATTGCTATGAAGAAGCAAAGCGTTTGTTGGAGGAAAATTATGGACAAAATTTCCAGATTGGCGAAGCTTATTTAACTTCTGTAGCAAATGGGCCGGCTTTGAAGTTAAATGATAAGGGCGGTTTAACAATTTATGCTGCAGATGTCATGTCATGCAATGGCACATTGCTAGATATAGGTTACACAAATGTATCTTTAATGGTTGTAGATAAAATAGCTTCTCGAATGCCTCCTGAATGGAGAGGCGGTTGGCTTTCAAAGGTTGATGACACATTACAAAGTAAAAAAGAACCTTTGACATTAACAGTGCTTGAAGAATATATACGTAAAAAGGTCAGGGAAGTTACAAATATTCCATCCAGTGAGGGTAATATGACAAAACAAATTAACTATCCTGCTAAAGGCCTTAAGCCATATAAATCATCTTTTGTCACAACAGTCAATAATAATACAGTTCGCAAATGTATAAAATGTGGAGAAAATCATTACCTGAATCAGTGTAATGAATTCCGGAACATGACGTATGATGAAAGAATAGAATTTGTTAAAAAAGAAAAAAAATTGTGTTTTTTCTTGTCTTTCTTCTGGGCATTGGGTAAGAGAGTGTAAGAGAAGGAATCCATGTAATGTTTTTAATTGTAATAGAAGACATACAACACTTCTTCACCCACCAGATAAAGAATCTGACAAAAATGTAAGCTCAAGTAAGATTGAAGAGACAAGTAAATTTCAGAGCAATGGTGAACAGAAGTTGTCACCACCAGAAACAAAATTCAATGCATTTTTGAGTGCAGGTGAAGAAGAAGAAGGTAAGGTTTTGCTGAATGTTGTTCCGGTCAAAATTCGTGTTGCTGGAAGTGCGAATGCTGTAATTACTAATGCCTTTTTTTGACAACGGATCTACATGTTCATTTATAAGCCAATCACTTATGGATAAGCTAAATGTAGATGGCCCTATGATAGACTTGAATGTTCGTACAATAAATGATGTAGTTGAACACAAACATTGTTCTGTGGTGAAGAATCTTGAATTAGCAAATTTTGAAGAAACAGAATTTATACAGTTGCCTCCACTATTTTCTCACGAACAAATTGGCATAGATAAATCTGACATCCCCGTCCAAAAGGATGTTGATCAATTCCCTGAATTCAAAAATGTAGTGATACCTAAAATTGATTGTCCTGTGGAACTCCTGATTGGCAAGGATAATCCTGGTTTGCATAAACCCCTGGAAATTATATATGGTCCCAACAATTATTTTGCATCAAGAACAATAGCTGGCTGGATGATAAACTGCCCAGCTAGAGACGGATTTAAAAAACAATCTTCATATTTCACCAAATCGAAAATTCCTCCTTTGTGTCAAATGTGTGCTGATTTTGTGGATTCAGCAGTCAATGAAAAGGAAGAGGTTTCACCAGTTCAGCAACTTTTCCTTGATAAGGTGAATGATTCTATACAACTTAAAGATGGACATTATGAAATAGGCCTACCACTGAAGAATCCGAATATCTTATTGCATTCTAATCGTGAACAAGTTCGCCAACGAACTGAGTCTCTGAAGCGTCGATTTAACAAGGAACCAGAATATTATGCTGAATACAAACATTTTGTGGAAAACATGATAACTGAAGGATTCGCAGAAGAGATATCAGATACAAATGATGAAAGAGGAAGAACGTGGTATTTGAGCCATCATGGGGTTCGGCACCCAGAGAAGAAAACTCTTAGAGTTGTGTTCGACTGTTCAGCGAAATCTGAAGGAATTTCACTGAATGACGTCCTGTTACAGGGGCCGGATTTAACGAATAATTTAGTTGGTGTTTTAACTAGATTTCGTAAAAAATGTTATTGCCGTTCAAGGTGACATACGCGCTATGTTTCACCAAGTCAGAGTTAGAGAATCTGATCGTAACTTTCTTAGATTCTTTTGGTGGGAAAATGGAGATATAACTTTACCAATGAAACACTACAGGATGTGTGTCTTTTTATTTGGTACTATATGTTCCCCAAGTGTTTGTAATATGGCTCTTAGACAGACTGCTATAGACAACAAAACTGAATTTGATAAAAGCGCCATTGCTGCAATAAATGAGTCATTTTATGTTGACGATTTTTGCGATTCCAAACCAGATTCTAACAGTGCTCTCGCGCACATTAAAAATGTCACTGATATTGCTGCCAAAGGTGGATTCGAATTGACAAAATGGATGAGCAACGACCGTAATGTATTGTTGTCAATTCCTGAGGACCAGCGATCAAAGGAAGCTAAGCGATTGGACATTTCTGTGGATAGTTTACCCGTAGAGAGGGCTCTTGGCATGATGTGGAATGCAGAGGAAGATACCTTGCGCTTCAGTACAAAAATCAGTGAACGCCCAGTCACTCGTCGCGGTATGTTGGGTGTTGTGAATTCAATCTTTGACCCTCTCGGCATTGGACAACCTGTTATTCAACCGATGAAAGTCCTTATGCAAATCTTGTGTAGAAAAAAGTTTGGCTGGGACGATCAAATCCCTCCAGAATATGAAGAGAGGTGGCGGGGTTGGATATCTGAATTGTCGAAGTTGGAAAATTTCAATATACCTAGATGCTTTGTTTCTATTGATTTTGGTGAACCAGTGGAGATTCAACTTCATCATTTTTCTGATGCATCTGAGCAGTCTTATGGGGCTGTTTCTTATATTCGATTAAAAAATTCTGAAGGACAAATTCATTGTGCAATACTTTGTGGCAAAAGTCGACTTGTACCTTTAAAGGGTTCGACTATTCCAAGGCTTGAATTGTGTGCGGCAACAATATCTGCTCGACATGAAAAATTCTTTCGTAAAGAATTGAAAATTCCAATTGATGCATCTTTCTTTTGGACTGATAGTACTACTGTATTGAGGTATCTGGCCAACACAGATAAAGTTTTTAAAACTTTTGTTGCAAACAGAGTTAATCTCATCAAGGAAGTTTCTGAATTAAATCAATGGTATTATGTTCCATCAAGACTGAATCCTGCAGACGTCGCGTCAAGGGGCATGTCTGCTGAAGCTTTTCTAAATTACCCTGAATGGAAATTCGGGCCTGATTTTCTTTGGAGAAATTGTGAAGAATGGCCTGGACAACCTGATTTTCTACATTCTTCGAGTGATAATGATTTGGAAGTTAAAAAAGAAAACCCACAAACACAAAAATGTTTTGCATCAACAAGTAAAGGACCCGGTGTGTTAGATCATGTCATTTCTAAAATATCAGACTGGTTCAAGTTGAAGAAGATTATTGCTTGGATACTGCGTTATAAAAGAATTCTGTGCGCAAAAATTGGTAAAGACACTTCTTTTGGTTCTTCGAAAGGTTCTGATCAACCGTTGTCAGTTGATGAAATAAGCTTGGCAGAAACAGAAATCATCAAACATGAGCAGTCAAAGTATTATTCAAAGGAAATTGATATTCTGATAAAAGGAAAACCACTTCCAAAATCGAGCACGTTATGTAAATTACAACCTATTATGAAAGATGGTTTGCTTCGAATTGGTGGAAGAATCGGATCATCTACTCTGGATTATAACGCAAAACATCCAATAGTAATTCCTCAGTCTAGTTCAATTGCTTATTTGATTATCGAATACCTACATCAAGTTACAGGCCACAGTGGACGTGAATATGTGATTGCTGAATTACATCAGAAGTTCTGGATTGTTAAAGCTAATTCTATGACTCGAAAAATTCTGAATAAATGCGTGTCTTGTAGAAAAAGACAAAGAGCACCTGAATCTCAATTAATGTCCAATCTGCCAGAAAATCGTTTAATTCCTGATAAACCACCTTTTACGTTTGTCGCAGTTGACTGCTTTGGACCATTTATGGTACGCCAAGGAAGAAGTGAAGTCAAAAGATATGGCGTGTTGTATACTTGTCTGGTGACCCGTGCTGTACATGTTGAGATTGCCTATAGTTTAGATACCAGTGCTTTCATTATGTCTCTAAGAAGATTTATATCTAGGAGAGGCCAAATCCTAGAAATGAGATCCGATAATGGTTCCAATTTTGTATCTGGAGAACAAGAACTCAAAAATGCAGTCAAATCATGGAATCAGAATCAAATACACAGATTTCTCCTTCAGAAGAATGTAAAATGGGTTTTTCAAACACCTTCCGCTTCTCATCATGGCGGCGTATTTGAAAGACAGATCAGAACGATTAGGAAAATATTCAACGCAATTTGCAGAGAACAAACATTAACTGATGAAAGTTTGACTACTCTTATGTGCGAGTGTGAATCGATAATCAATGGAAGACCAATCACCACTGTATCAAATGATCCAAAAGACCTAAATCCGTTAACTCCAAACAACCTGCTTTTATTGAAGGAAGAACCAATACTTCCTCCCGGAGTGTGTGAAGAAAAGGATTTATATGCTCGAAAAAGGTGGAAACAAGTACAATACTTGGCTGATGTGTTTTGGAAAAGGTGGAGACGTGAATACCTCCCACTGTTACAGATGAGGCAAAAATGGAATGAAGTTCGGAGGAATTTGAAAAAGAATGATGTAGTGCTTGTTGTAGATGAAAATTTGCCAAGAAATGCATGGTTGCTGGGAAGAATCATTGGAACGAAGCCTGATAAGAAGGGAGACGTTCGTTCAGTCACTGTACAAACCAAATATTCGATCTTAGATCGGCCTGTGACCAAATTAATTCTTTTGTGTGCTAATGATGATAACTGATATGTTTGTGTGAGAGTGAATGTGTTTGATTTGCTTTGGCTCCAATTTCGTTTATGATTGTTTATGTACCTAGTGTGTGGAAATTTCAGATTTGTGGACGACAAATCCTCAATTTCCAAGGGGCCGGGATGAAACTGCCATATCACCAATTTCGTTTTTCGTTATTTGCCACATGGAGTGCTAGTACTCTATTATTAGTCACGATTTCTTTGTCACCACAGTGTTGCAATCTTTGCTTTTACGAGCGCGCCTATGATGTCACAAATGCGTTTTTGTAGGAAACTTGTTTAGACCTGTTTTATAGGCATGCTTTTCAGTCGCGCAGTTTGCAGATTTTAGCGGCTGTATTTTAGGTTAGGGTTTACATTTTAGTCACTTAATTCATACTTTATGACATTTAGAACTGCAATTAGATATTAAAACTAAGTTGATTAGAATCCAATCAATTGTCGATTGCTTGTAAGCTGGAAGCAACATAGTCAAGTATGTATTTGACATTTTCATATTTTCTAACTAGGATTAGAGTTTAACAGTGGTAATACTGCTGATTTCGTGGTTGTGTTATGCTACTTATATTGCCATATTGTGTACTGTCAACATACCCTTTAGATTCTTGAGTAACCGGTTAGGGCGAATCATTATCTTAGTTCTCTTCGGGTGACTTAAATCTTTCTGCTAGGCCTGTTCAGTTCAGTCGACTTATTCAATATTTCTGACTAGATATAGATTCTGTCATATTGCTGTAGATTCACTTTTGATCTATTTTTATAATAATCTATTTATGTATGTTTAATAACTCATCAAGCATGGGCCATGGATGATTTGATATAGGTTATAATTGGACTAATAGGTTAACTGTGCTGTACACTAATCAGTGTATATTTTATTATAGAAAACCGTACTTCTGTTGTCATAATCGTACTTGTGTTGTCTACAATCGTACACTTGTTGTCTACAAACGTACATCTGTTCTGTATACCTGTTTTCAACTTCTGTTGTACATCTTTGTGTGTGCTTTTCCATGCATCAAGCGTATATTCCATAATAAACAACAATTAGATGGCAACATTTGTACGCGTCTGCTTGCTGTGGAGTGATTTCAACTAGCTTACAATTGCAGATCGACCATTTTGAATCTGTATCGGTGTGGGTGTCAGATAGCCACTCCAATTTGGCGCCTACAGTCAAGATGGTGACATTTGTAGGTCTAGGGATTCAAAACTAAAGCAAGCTATGAAAGGTAATTTGAATAATGCTGAATCATTAGCACACGAAACGGACATGTAATGTTCCAAGAGGGAGGGACAGTGTCCTCAAGTTTTCAGATATTATTTTAAACCTCCATTGCAATGGCACAATTTTGCTTGTTTTGCTAGAATTTCCGTTTTTTGTTTGTTGTGACATGACTGCAGTTTTCAAATGTCCAAATAGCTCCCTTTTTGTTGGACTTCGGCAACAAATTAAAGCTAGATCGCGCGTGCCAGTACGTAACAGTGTGTTTGAGGATAAGAAATAAATATGAGCTGACTTCATTTCGAGTCCAATTAAATTTGATGAACAGTATTGCGCGTTTGGGACTAGTGAAAACTTTTGACGCGGATCTCCATTATAAAATAATTAACTGGGTTCTACTGTTGTAAACCAATATTGCTCTGTGCTTCATACCCATATACTTCAAATATGTTTCAACATAATTTTTAAATTGGTGTTAATATCTTCAGAAAATTTTTGTGGGCGCGATGACCTTGTGGTTAAACTTCTTGGCACCGAAGGTTGGGATCTCGAATCCGAGTCCCAGAGAGTCTGGCTAGTTAATCCATGCCCACCACTCATCTCGGGGTGTAATAACTCAGGTAGGCTAAGCTAAACAGGAAAAGATCATATCTTTCCAGTTATTTCAACCCTGGCTGCTGATAGGGGGCCTTGTTTAGGGTGACCCACTCCAAGAAGTGACTATAAAAAAAGATTGAATGCATAAACCGACTCAACAATGGGATCTACTTTCTCACATTCCTAATTTGGCATAAATTTAGTATTGCTTAACATGCCATGGAAACGGAACCATCGCCCAATTCATTCATCAGTTTGTCGTAATCACGCATGAATATGAATATCCACATGTGACTATACTTTATATTGGAATGTGAATTGGAAGGATAAGGTTGTGTGTGTTAACAATTATCGTAATAACTTTTGTACAGAGAGGACCAATCAATTCGATCCAAGATTTAGCGAAGTATGAATTAATGTGTGGGTTATAGTGATTTCGTTTATTAGAGTATGGTGCAAAAGGAGCTGATTTGTTATTGTTGTGCTGTCCATATCGATACTATTAGAGGCGTTCAAACAAAATCTTATATATGTTTTTGCTATATTAATATTATAGATCCATTCTGAAGTGACGCCTGGCCAGATGGTCGAGGGCCTTTAATTCCTGCTGCACGCCCGTTCGTATCTCTGTGTCGCCATCTCCATCTGCCCTTTACGGAACAAGTTATAGGTCATTTTGAACTGGCCAAAACCTGCCCTGAAAACTTGCGAAGAGAATTTAGTTCGTACTTGTTTTTAATTAGCCACTCGTTATAATCGTAGCAATGTAATATGATTCAGAATATCATACATTTGCCATGATATAATTTAAAAAGAAACGAATTCAGCCAAATTAAAGTTAATTTAAATAATATATGCTACGGAACTCCCTTCGCAAGACTGAAAGTCGGGGCTAGAATATGCGTGCAGTAATATTGGTTTAAAGTAGGCGAATAAACACAATTAATATTACACATACACAATAAAATAGTACACCGAAACTAGATAGAGAGGGATATATAAATAATGTGTTGTGATGTGTGTGAGAGTGACAAATGTTTCGGGAGATTTAAAGAAGTTGATGTTTAATTTCATATATTTCGTTTCACATTGATAACTTATATGCGTGTTTAGAATAAAAAATGTTCGCTTGTTGCGATTTGCATCTAGGTGCGTCTTTTGCGCGGATAAATTTAGCCTTGTTGGCTGTAGTATATTTGACCTCTTTTGGGTCTTTGATAATAAGAAAAAATATTTGATAACACTCGCATTTGACGAATGCATAGTTCAAACATTTTGACTTCCAGTTGACGTTTGTTTGAAGTGTGATTTTTATAGAAATAATTTTCTTAAGTTTAGAAATATTAACGATAATCTATTTAATGAAAACAGATTGCTCGGATCTGCGAATTTCAATAAAGTTTTGCCCCGAATGTCAAATACATACGCATTTAGGGAGGAAAGAAAAATGTATACCTGTAAAGTTGAAAAGTATATGTCCATGGCGTACTGACAAAAATAATAATAACAATAATAAAATATCGGACGCACAATCTTTATACATCTTTGTCGAGCGCGTTATTATTCTTTGTGACTGTTTCTTCCGTGTGTCACAATTGGCAACGTCAAGTCGTTTAGTATTTTGCGCTCTTCTCTTATTTTTTGAGTTCACGAATTTAGCCAAATTAAAGTGAATTTAACATAATATAAGCTGCAATTGGATTGAATTTTTCAAAGCATCACAAAATCAGATCATTGAAAAAAACGTGTGAAAAACTACGAAGTTGACGTTACTGACAATTTTTGTGTGATATGTATAGTGCAACTTTGTAAAGCATGCGACTCACTTAACGAAACATGTTTGGGCACATATTATTATACGACTGGGACATGAATCGTGGACTAATCATTAGGCGGCATTAAATAACGCATTTCTATTCTTCAGAGAGAAGCCGACATTTCGTGGATCTCGACATAACTCGTTACGATTATATACAAACATTTATTTGGAAGTTCGTTCACAAACTTGCCTAACAAAAAAATTATGTTGATATATACAAATTACGCATGTATGTGAAAATCATTCTTAAACCGGTGTTGGGTAGAGTAACGAGCAACTAATGCAATTTCTTGTTCAAATTAACTTAGTACTTACCACTAACAATTGTGGCGAGAATCGCATTCATGTGTAGTAAAACGGATCTAATGTAAAATAGAGGTATATCTAGGTAACACATCATTGTCGCACAATCATATTCATCAGAACTTTCGACTCGCAATAGTTTGAGAGAAACTTGAAGATCTGTAATATTAACGGCTAGTCTCGATTTTTTTCATGTCTGGAGTTGATATGCGTTGTGGTCATGCGTAACACTTCATTCAGAACCGTGGACTTCGATCGCTCTTGTCCGGCACTTTTGTTCCGAGTGTTGTGTAGCAGCTGGGGCGAGTCACGGAGTACCGGTACCGCATGGTGTAAAAGGTTAGTTCAGTATGTTAGTCGTCGTCAGCCGTCAACTCCTAAAATTTCAGTAGCATTGTGGCTATAGCATCGAAAATTAAATTTGCAATATTTCTTTTTCTGCTTTGGTACAGTACCGTGCCTTAACACTGAAAAGGTCATGAACTCGTTTTGTTAAATAGACCCAGTAACTTAGCTCATCTCGGCAAAGAGATAAATTGTTGACCTTACTGGTACCCAGATACCATTTGCCCTGTGCCTATTCTGTATTTATGCAGTATGGCAAGATTCAATAATACAAGAGTTCAAATAAAGAATATATACTGTGCCGTACTGTATATAGGATATTCTGTATTTCTCATGTAGGTTGTAATTTTATTCTTTCAACACACCTTTCTATTCTCAGTCTTAACAAATATGTTCTGACAAAAATAAATGATATCTCCTGAAAAAAGTTACAATTAGCTACTGTATTAGACAGTGGGATATCATTTTTATACTGCTGGAGAGGAAAGCTGAGAATGCAGCTTAATGATCATCATCTCTAATGGGATTTCGATCTGCATCATGCCAAACCGAGATGCATAGCTTGAAGCGATTGAGCTAACCGGGCGCCCTAAATGTCTCTTTTTGGGTGTCTGGTAGAAATCAAACTCCTAAGAAATGGCTCAAAAGCATCCATATTGCTACGATCCCGGATCAGATAGCACAGATTCAGGTGCTCGAAACTGTTTATGCCAGCTTTTTTTATCAGTCCATTTCATTTTATAGCCATGTCACGAAGTTACTCACTGTTAGTTGGAAGTAGTATATGATCAAAACCAAAAGTAACCAAACAGCAAATGTGTTTAAAATATTCTTGGAACCCCAGAGCTAATTACACTTATTTTGACATATCTTCCTGTAAGCAAATCATTCTTTGAGTACAGCTTAACCAGTTAACTCATATTCTGGATCTGGATTGTTATACACTCTCGCATTCCGCATCCATACTGCATTGCCTAATTAGAATTTTGTTGTTATTTAATTAATATAATTTAATGTACACAGTATATTATCTGAGACATACACAATGTCGTGTGTTCCTAGTATGAATGCATATGTGGCATGTCACACATGCCATAAAGATTCAGCTACTGGTCAAGCAACAGAAACAGGTAGGATCAACTATATGTAATCAATAAGATTGGCCCTAAACTTTTTTCCGGTCTGCAAAGGTTGTCACATTGTGCCTCAGTTTGTTTATTTTACAGATATCATAGTGGTCTTTGTTCAAGGGAGCTTTCGTTCCTTTGAACAAAATTTCAATCGATCCACTCGATTGGCTACCAATTCACACCTATTCATTGTGGAGGTTCCACCATGTCATAAACAGTTTTAAACAAGAATCTCTAAACTTCAGAATTCCTTGCCTTCTTTCTGCTTTCCCGATCGTGTTGATATGCATGGCTTAAAACCTGTGTCAATAGAAGGGAAGGGGTTCCTTAACTCCTATTCCTTTGTTTCATGTAGCTCTGCACTTCAGTGGCTTCAGGAAACTTTTCAAGTATGATTTGTCTCCTGCAGCCTTGCTCTGAGCGAATTTAATAAAAAAAACATAGGCTAGTGTTAACATATATATTATAATTTTTATATTATAACCTCATTATTATACCCATTGCATTGAAAAGTAAAATCAATTTCATTTTCATGGAATGAATAAAAATAATTTAAGATTCTGAAATCATGCATAACTATTTCAAAAAATATGCATGATTTTGAACATTGACATTTTAATTTTGAGCTTTTCTACCTTTAAAGCCCTTAAAAGGTCATTTTCGGATTTTTTTTCATTCTGTGAGGGGGCCATGACACCATGCCCAGCCCCTTAAATACGCTAGTGTGAACATACATCATGATTCTTCTGCAACTTTAATCCATTGCGTTGAAAAGTAAAGTTGATTTGTTATAATTTTAACCATTCGGCAGAATGACGAATTTCATTATTTTTGAATGAATAAAAATATTTCAAGTTTTTGAAACTATTTTGAAGCAACATTCATGATTTTGAACACGTTGGAAATGGACATTTTAAAATTATAAGCTGCGACGAAATGTAGGGCTGGCAATTATATTTTCAAAGTATGCCACGTCTTTGTTTTCTTTTTGTTGTATCTTATAACACGCATGTTAGAGCTGTTCTAAGCAACCACTTGTAGGGTTGAAATATTCCCCATTGGGGGCAATTTTTGTCTTCTATGTAGCAGACATTATGTCAGTCTCATGTGTAGGTAAGGACATCTGTATCGTTATGTGCTGTAACTGTATTTAAAATGTTTCAGGAATAAAATGTGATCATGGAAATCTGGTCAAACAAAAAGCAATGCAGGATGCTCCTAACCCTGCAAGTCCTTCTCTCTTCAGACATGTTTTCCACCACAGTATACAGCAGACAACACCATCAAGTCCCAAATTGGAGTAAGAGCTTTTTGTTGTAAACTAAGCTTTACTTTAGCCAGTGAACAATGGTTATGTAAATAGATCCATATTTATACTTTCATGGAGCTTAAATTCTGTTCTAAGCACTGTGGCAATAAGAAGCATCATAATTACAATAAGTACTTAGGTACCGTTAACTGATTCGATGCAGATGAAAAAACTTAACCCAAATTAAGAGTATAAAAACTATTTTCATTGTTTCCTGATAATATGGTCAAATTTATTGCCTGTTATTCATAAGTTTGTGATGATTGGCATTTTTTAATTTCATTTTGTTTTTCCAATATGATCAATATTGAATTTCTTTCAATCATTTTCATTTCACAGACACAGCACAGATAAGAGTTTGTTGGATAAGATTAAAGTGAGGATACGTTCATATTCTGGAGAATCAAATTCTTCAGAAAGGTAGAATGCCAACGAAAGATTTGTTGTTATTAGGAATATTATAAGTAGATTTTGTCTCTCGTAAAACTGAGTATAGACTAGAATATTATTTTCTCTTGCTAGAATATGGTCAATAATCAAACTTTGAGAAGTGGTTCATTGTATTACCATCACCTTTCACAGATACCACTCACTACACGCATATAGTTTTGGATGTTTTCCACTTAAAATGAATTTTCTGCTACCACATTTTTTCCAGCTAGCTCTCTGCCGTTTAAGTGACTTCTTGTATTCGCATGAGAAAAGTTCAATGTTTCATCTGCGCTGTGTAGTCAAATATTATTATAAGTATTTTTTATCCAGTTGAATTCTTGCCAGTTGTACTCCCTTAATAAATATTGCACTTTCTTGTTATATAGGCATATATGTCCTGAATATTGACTTTTAATCTATTGTGTAAATCACTTGATTCACGCCAGCTTGAAAAAAAGGCTTGTTCTGGTGTGTTTGGGTCGTTGATGGATTGCAACATTTAGTGGTATTTTATTTGTTGTTTATGCCTTGTTGCCTCATTTAAACCTGATTTCAGATATATATTATTGCGTTAAAACTTCATAGGTTTTTTTAAGTTCAAATATTGTGCATTCCTCATAAGAACATTTTAATTATTGTGAAATAATGTTTATTTTAACAGTTGGTATTGTACGAACCCTTTGTTTTTATCTGTTGTATAGAATCCAATATTTGCTTATTTCTTTGCTCATATGTCTTAGAATATAGTAAATGGATATTATTTGTTTAATGGCCCAAGTTCGTATTTTTGTAGTGATCAGTTACATAGTTGTTATATTCAGACCAAAAATCTATTACATCTACTGACGCGTTCATGCTGTTTATCAAAGATCACAATTAGGAATTTTATTTGGACAAGTATGAACTGTTAATTAGTCATACCTCTATCACTTACGGTACGCACAATTCACAATGAGGAACTTTCGTAATGGAAAACCTTGCTCAGGCGTTCTGAATTGTTGTCCCTTGAAAAGCGGCACCGAGACAAAGAACACCGAGTCCCATTTGTTTCTTTTAGAATGTTGCATAACACTCGATTCGCGTCGAGTGTACTTGTTGTGCTTTTCTGATCACGCCTTTGGCGCGTGGTCGCTGGTTGTCACGTGGACAACACGCCGCGATACCGTCCTATTTATACAGCATCGAAGGGGAAGTCGCCGGTATCATTAGCGTAACTGGGAGGGGGGCGATTCATATACGCACACGCTGATTTATGACGTCATAATCTAAATGTATTCTCCTTTAATAACGGAAGTTGTGATAGCTAAACCAAAATCGACGAGGTAAGCAGAATTCATTATAATAAAAGCCACGGTGTAATTTCTGAATATATCCGTTGTTATTGAAAATTCACAATGGCGTGTAGGAAGCAGTGCCTGAAATATACGAACTGCAACCGTGCCGGATCAGAGAAAAATGTTGGGAAGGTCACATTCCAACGTATGCTTTCAAATTTAAATAAGAATAGAAAAAATTTTTGGGGTTAGAAACAAAAATACATTTTTTAAGAGTGAAGTAAACAAAATCAGTCGGCAAAATGCATTTGAGCACCGGAGGCGCGCGTAAATTTCAGTAAAAATTGAATAAAAACTTTCGCTTTAAGGCGAGACGCACAAAATTAATCAGGTAAGAGACACTGCGCGCCCCAGACTCGTGAAATAAAAACCTCCCTCTTGATTCGCTAACGTCCAACTATGCAACTAAGTTAACCACGTTTCACAATCATACTCTAGAAGGAAGTGCATACATAGAAGCAAATGACCAGAGCAGAAACATCAGGATATTATGATATATTCGGCAGTTTGGAGTTGAATGTCAGCTAAAGCTAATCTCAATCGGAAGTTATAAAAATAATCGATACACGATATAGGCTACAAGGCGCGTCGGGGATGCGTCTGTCGGATTCGAACAAATAAATAGCATTTTTCGGTAATGTGAAGAGAACTTAATTGTTCCAGAAATACCAGATACAAAAATGCCCAATGAAAACGTTGTTAGATTCACGCCTTTGGATAAGACTGCACGAAGCCCATGAATGGTGGTGAACCACGGACATGCTTTCGTCCTAAGAAAATTATTCGTGATTTTACATAATGCTGCTATTGTGCCAAATATTGCTTCATGCCAGATTTTTTTTGCAAAGACAGTGATCACCCCACCACTATTTATAACCACCGGTTTACCATTCTCATAATATGCACTATTTATTCTATATATGAATAGGAGCACTGTTATTGAGGGGACGTAGGCATATCCCCCCTCTCCCCTTGTTAAATTATTTGGAGGACCCCCAGTTACGCCTATAGTCGGGATATGTTTTTACAACTGAAATTTGCTGCTGTTCTTTAAAAATCGGCTCGAAATATTGTCGTGTGCCCTATTGGTACACTTTCAATTTTACATCTCGGCGAGGTCCGAGTAACAATTTATTTTGTTAAGCATGAGCCACAGACGGACAAAACACAGATTAATAAACATGTTTGTCAACATTTTGCTGACGGGGGTGGACTTCCTATTCTGTTGCCAATGGGACATAGTTTGTAAAGGCATGTGAGGGTCGTATTTAGAAAAGGAGAACCCAATATACCGGTCAACGAGATCTCGGAAACCCAAACCGGCTAAATATCAGAAATAATGGCTATGTGCGCTGAACGTGATCGGTTTTTCTAAGTATTTTAAGCGTCGTTCTGCGATTTTTTATTGGTCGGTGATGAGAAAACGGCAACGTGACCCACTCCCATGCTACACTATAGTGACTCTTGAGCTAATAGGATAATTGTCATTCAGCAAGTATGATTTTTACATTTCGATAATATAAGAAATATATAAGGTGCATGGAAAAAAGTTGCATAAAATGAGAATTGAAAGTTAAAAAAAAAATTGAATTTCAAAAATGTGACCACAGTAGACTGCTTTCTGAACAGGGACTCTGTTATTTCGTGAATCCATTTGCATAACTCACATAAACAGCACTAGAATTTTTGAGAAAACAAAATAAAAAAAAAATTATGACTAATTCAACCTGAATAAATTTTAGGCATATTTTATTCCCAAGATAACGGAGAAACACTAAAAATGTCGCATGATTATTTGAGTAAAATAACTGTCATGATAACTCTAATAGCGTGCTCCGTGGAGTTTCCATTTAAACTGTAAAATTCAATTAATTGGTAATAGTTGGCGACGAGTACCTTTTAGTAATATGTTTGGGTACATAGAAACCATTGAATGAACCTTCTTTCCGGGTTGTTCTGACTTCCCAGTACAGTATCTCCTTGAGTACAAGCATCCAAAATAGAAGCAAAAAATTATTTTATTTGCAAACAAAAACAACACGTTTCAGCCTGACTTGCCACATTCTAACATAAGTGGGAGAGGGAGGGGATGAATGCCTCTCAGGCTGCAGTTAACATCCACAGCTAGAATGTAGTTTTGTGCGCTTTTAAAGGGTCTTAGGCATATTTAAGGTTATATCCATTCATACCTAGTTTGCGGAAACATTCACATATAACGTTAGTTATTACAATTCCCGTTTCTTCGTATGATGCTCAGCCAATCTTATTCATTTTTTATTGACACAAGAGATATCTGACATTTTAGCTAAAATTCTCGTTATTGTTGCATCGGTCTAGTCTAAAACAAACTGTTGATTAACTTATTTATTCAGCCTACCCTGTGGGAATTCTACAAAATTCAGCAACGAATTCTTACCTAAATTTATCTTGACGATAAGATTTGATCGCCTTTTTTCACATTGCCCACAGAGGTTTAGTCTATTTGTTTTTTAAATAGCCCACATCGACAATTTTTAATTACATTAGTTAGGTCTAGCCATAAAAACTACCGTGGCATTGGTCTGTCTTACCTAGCCTATAGTCCGGACAGGTTGTTCAACTTGTCAGTTGAAAATCCCATGAAAATGGGCGGCTCTTTCAGCTCAACAAGCCCGCGGTAAACGCGGAAAAATGAAGTTTATAGAGCCCTTCTTGCTACATATGCAACAGATAATAGTAGCACATTATCGTTTTCTGAGCGATATATACGATATTTGTCAGAGTGCGGAAAGCTCGTAATAATCTCATTTATTTTATCAGATCTATTTTGTTCCTGGCATTCCTTTCCGATCTCTAAAACCTGATTTGTTACGCAACAATAGGAAGATCTCTGAAACGTAACAATAGCGCGATATTACATCAACAAGACGTCCAGACACAAATGCGTCAATGATTTTTAAGCTTTTTATATCCCGATACCCGATACATGATGAATCGTCTTCTCACGCTTTTCGTATAGTCCACGTTTAAAAAGCTTCACGTATTCGTAGCAAATCATTAAATAGTAAATCAATAAAGTGCCAAATTGGACCTCTCTGGTTAATCCAAACCAATAAAATGATTTTATAACGACAAAGGCGATTAAAAGGCGAAGCAGGTTAGGAAACACATTTTGTTCGTCGTCATTTGGTTCTGTCAAGAGCACATGGCCATGGTATTATAATGTACATATGGCGATTGCCATCTGTGTGCGATAAGCAGCCATATTTATTCTAAATGCCGGTACCACTGATACACAAGATATGATTCATGTAGACGTGTATAACGAAGACACTGTAAGAATACGAAATATACTCTTTTTGTCGCATCCGGAAATATAGAAAATAGTCATACGGTATTCATGGGGATGCAACATAATGCTTTTCATATTGCACTTGTCATCCAGTAAGCTTAAGTTATCCAAGTGATAAAACATACATCAATGACACAGAGTAAGATAGTTATTGTCCCCGAAGCGATTGGCTGAAAGAATAATAAAGAAAATGTATTTTACTCCCAATTTGGTCACGTAGTTATATGGTATCCTTGTGACTACGACATGATATTTGAGATATGACAGTCACCATCTAGATTTCTCAAGTTGCCCTATGGCCAGCTCAGGGTGTGTTTGCTGGGTAGTGATAGCGGTATGTCCAGATTTACATATTTTGCGTGCCATACGATTATTTGTTGGTGCATTGGGCTTTATTACATTCGACACGTATGAAATCTTGTTTAAAAAATATAGCGTCCCTTGACGAGAATCTTGTACTCGAAATGATTTGGTTGTTATTGTTTTATTATTAGAGTTGCGTATTTCATCTAAATTGCTTTGTAGGTGTGATGACCGTAATGGTAAAAGACACAACGAAAATTCGCCACCTTAATTTTCCGGTTCGTTTCAGTAGCATTCAAGTCTTTTATGTTTAGGTGGATTCGAGAGGTGGTATTTTATGCCAGTTGTTAGTGATTTGTTTCCTGCAGACTCGATCTGAGCGAATTTTAATAATAGTAATAAATATCCCCCATTAAATAAGATAGCAAATCAGAAAAGGAAATTAGAGAGAATTTGTACAGCAGAAAGTTATTGGTAATTGCTGGTATTTGGAGGGAAGAATAAACTTCCTAAAGACACGAAAGAACTTAAAACTTGCCGTTTTCTATTGAGAAAGTTCGAAAAGTTTGTAGCCCGTGCAAAAATTGTTCTATTAAAAAACCAAAATTCCACCAAGTTCATGAGGACGTATATCTACGAACTTTAAAAAGTGATTTGCCTGGATAGTATCGAAAACCACGGTACCTTCTTGTTTGGGTAGGCGAGTCCGGCAATCCCCCTTTTGTATGCGTTCGCTAAGATATGACAGCGAAAACAGACAGTCCCAACTCCTTGGTTTTCCTTGCGAAACACACAGCGATCGGAAAAGTTCTCTCGTTTCTAAGGAAGTCGTCGGCTACCTGTATCTGCGAGAAATTGCAACTAGTCAATCCACGTCCTATCATCCTATGTGAACGCCTAGGTAGAAGGATGAATGAAACGTTGCGCAACATTGAGCTACTCTTTAGCAACAGGCCGAGCGGACGTTCGTCTGGGTTGTCCAGACGTCTATTGTTTGTTAAGTTGTTGTTGGCTGACCCTAACTTCCAGGATCAATAATGTTGTTCAGAAGCGTGACTCACTGCTAAAAGAAATGCAGTTTCTGGAAGCTAAAGTTTTAACGTTCTAGTCCAGTGTGGAGGAGGTCAATTCTTGGATCGAAATCTCGATAGAGATTCGCATAGCTGTGGTTTGGATTATGAGGACACTGTAGCAACCATGGTTAAAAATCATGACCACTAGGAGAATTTGGCATTCAATATATCAGGTTATTTAAGAACCATGCGTCCAACGCATGATCAACAAAATTCTTATAAGCGATCAAAACCGGACCTGATAGTTTCAAAACTAGTTTTAATGTTTATGCTGTGATCACGTCCGTCGAAAAGCAATATAATATCCCGCCTAAGGCTAACTTGAATGGTCACATAAAGTGTATAAATGCGAGTGCATTTTTATCCAAAGGAGAAAAGATAAAAACGAAGCTAAGATTAGATTGTATTCGGATTCGGAATTTACTCTTTGTGTTGGAATATAATAAACAATATCAACTTTGGTCTCTATGTCGTCCTCCATCTTGACCCTTCGGGGTTAAGTAATACCCTATAACACTGATGACAAAATTTCTGAAGTCGTCAATAAATCAATAGCCTACAATCTAATTCGCCTTGACCCATCCGCACAACTCCTTGTGATTCTGGCTCACATACATATGTTGGCGTCGCAAAATCTCGGGTCCGAGTCCCTGCGAATTCGGCTTGTTAATCCATACCCACCACTCAATCCAGGGTGTCATAACGTGGGTAGGCTAAGCCGAACAAGAAAAGATCATATCTTTCCAGCAATTCTAACCCTGTCCGCCTATAAGTGGCCATTCGTACAGAGTGATCCACTCCCAAAAGTGACTGTAAAAAATACTAACGTTGAGTTGACGACTGAGCAATCATTTGAAAAAAAATCAATCCTCTGGTACGTCGCTTTGTCATAGTTACGAGCCACAACGACAGTGATGGTGAAAGGTCTCAAATCTTGGGGTGTTGGTATTAAAAATTGGATCAAAATTCTCTCAAATGAATGATGATGATTTTTAGCGTTGGGATAAAGTTTTATTTGGGATAGCAAAACAACAAAATTATTTTGTACAAGTTGTTGCGCACTGACGCTGCTTGACAGTCTTCAAGTACTTGAGGGGGATCCCAATGTGGGAGGGACGTGTTGTCCCAGTCCTGCCGTAAGAGATTATTGGGAAGATCAGAACTGCCGCTTTTTATTCTAGGTGTTGATAGGTGTCTAGACTGGTGTACAAACGCTGGAAAAAAATGCACAAAATATCTACCCCACTCATGGATTGGGTATTGTGACTAACGGTCATAAGAAGATTACTAAATAGGGACTAAAAAGCTTAGTTGAAAGAATTCTGATGATTGTAATTTTAAGACTTATAATCTCTCAAACATGGGTCATAGATGTAATCTACTTTGATGATTTATTCTCGTCAAAACAGGTTTTAACAATTTGATTCCGACATAGGGCGGACATCAGTAGGGCGGACGCTTTTGCAATTTTACCATTGATTTATATGCCTTCGGTCTCCACATCTTCAACGAGTTCAGTCTCAAGTAGGATATTTCGCCAAAGTATTGAAAAGTACAATCGAAGAAAAGAACAATGATCAACTGTATTTTTGTACTATTTATGACTTTTCTTAATAATTTCGCTGCTTTGTCCGCCTCGTATTTTTTTACATGTGCTTACTATTCTGAGAATGAATAAAACACTAAAATACACAATAACTGAATTGTGCTAAAATTACGAAAACAGATAATTTTTTGCAGGCTTTCGGTGGAAATTTACCGTTTATTACGTTTTATGACAAAATTAAGCCGTTGGATTATAGTTAGTGAAAACGAAAGCAAAAAAGCTCTAAATGAAGAATTCCGTTGCACATCGAAGGGGACCAGAATTTCTTATCATTTTCATACAGAAACATATTCAGGATTTGTTAATCTTTGCTTCCCCGCTCAGATAATCTTCCTTGTTTTCGAGAATATACGAGTATTTCATGCTATATTTACCGGATGAATATATTTCGGTACAGTTGTTTTCTCCATACAAGGGTGAAATGGACGTAATTCATAATGGGAAGTATCACGGTTCGAGCGCATGTTATAGTAAACAAAAATGTCAATATCAGGCGACACACGATACTCTACTAGTCCATAATATTCCAACGTTTATTGGTGAGAATGTGACACTGGTTGATCGCACCGTCAAGACGTTTTGGACAGATAGGGAAGGGTGATTTCAAAGTCGTGAGATTGAATGATCCCTTGTCTAATCGAAAACTCTAGAGGTCAGTACTGGATAGGATTCTACAGGGTATGGTATAATATCTGGTTGCGTTGATATTCTCGTGTTATCACCCTTATCCTTTCTCATATTACCCAAAATAGCTATATCTCTATGTATTCTTGACATTGAGTAATGATTTGATGTATGCAGAATGGAGGACAACGTCAGTAAAAACAACACCACAAAATTTTATGTCACTGAAAATACAAAAGGGAAGAATCCTGCTGACGACAAGGGTGGCAGTACGGTACGGTACGGAATTTTTATCGTACCTCGAACAAGCAAAATAATTTCGTACCGAACTTTGTACCGTACCTTTCGAAAATTTACCGTACCGTACCGTACGATATTATTTTTTCGTACATCGTACCGAACTTCGTACCAGTACGAAATTAAGTTCGATTAATATTTTTCATTTATCGTACTAAATTTCGTACGTACGAAAACTGGTACGATTCGTTGGGCAGCAATTTCGTACCGTACCAACTGCCAATGTCCAAATCAGCTTTATTTGTAAGATTTGGCCACCGCAAGAAACGTCACCAACATCTTACATCAAAGATATGCATTTTTATGCTATCTGGTTTAAAATCCAACACAGTGAAATATGGGCGTAACTGAGCATATGTCACCCCAATATCATTGTTCACATTGCGCATAACATGAGAATGTTAGACCGATGGTGATAAATAGTGGTAGGATGAGCACAGTTTTCGCGAAAAAATCTGGCATTGTGTCGTCACAAGAAATTCTCTCTCGACAAAAGAATGTTCGTTGTGCACCACATGATGGGTTTCGTGCGGTCTCATTCGAAGGCATGGTTATGAGAAAATTATCATTGTGCATTTTAGCATCTGGTATTTCTGGTGCAATTTACGTTCTCTTCACATTACTGAATAATGCTATTTATTATTTCATACCAGACAGACGTATTCCCGAAATGCCTCGTTGTCTATATCGTGACTTGGCTGTTTTTTTTTACAAAATATATCTCCTGATTAAGATGAGCATTATTTAACACTCATCTCAAAACAGTCTGAATATATCTTTATATTCTGATGTTTCTGCTCTGATAATATACTTCTGCTTGTCATAGCACAAACAAAACGTAATAGCATTGGTTGCTGGTTAACTTAGTTGGATAGTTGGTCAGGGGGAGAGAGAGTTTTTAATTTAATTTTCATAAAATTTTCGCGTTGCACAATATTTTTTCCTGATTAATTTTGTATGTTTTGTAGCATTTAGCCTTTAGAGTGAGAATTTTTATTCAATTTTTACAAAAATTTCAGCGGGCTTCCGGCGCTCAGGTACGTTTTCCAGTCTGGTAATGTTTATTTCACTCTCAAAACATGTATTTTGTGTTTCGTTCTCAATAAAATTTTGCGCGCCTCCGGCACCCTAATCTTTCTGTAAATTTGAAAGCCTATGTTTGCATGTTGGAAAAATGCGCCCCCCACGTAAATTTTTTTGTGGATCCGCCACTGTAGTTGGTATATTCCAGCAGTGCTTCCTACGCTAATGTGAATTTTAAATAAAAACCGGTCAAAGCACATCGGCGATTCTAACCATATATTCAGAAACTACGCCGTGATTTTTAGTGTTATGAATGCTGCTTACCATTTTAATTGGGCCATCACCACTTTCGTTATTACAGAAAAATGCATTCAGATTAAGACGTCATAAATCAGCGGCCTATATTTATTTCCACGCAAACACAAAGTTTTACGCCACTGCAGTAAAACCGATATACGACATAGCTCATCTAATCAGCTCAAGTGAATCCGTTGCATTTTTATTACCATACCTGCGCCGCTTTTAATCATTTGAAAAATGGCCTTTAGTTAAAAATTCTTCGATGGACACAATTTATATTATCAGCGCCCCGTTATGAAACGGCATAGATGTTAAATGAAATTATTTTTTTGAATTAATTTGAGAAGAATAAAGTGTAATGCGAAGGTACGAAAAATAGTACGGTACGGTACGGAATAAATACCGAACTTCGTACCGTAAAATTCAATCGTACCGTACCGAACTTCGTACTGTACCGTACCGTACTACCAGCCTTGGCTGACGACCACTAAAATGATAAACAGCTAGCTATATTCCCTCTAAGACCCACAACAGTCACCCTGTTTTTATAAATCAATTTGACATTCATTTCGTTTAACTTCAATTATTGCAAGGTTTGATATTTACTTTCTGAGATATGTGGTATACTGACCCCTAAATTTCAATCGGTCATGTTTTGTATAATATATCCCAATCAGAGATCGGCGCGATCCATCAGTGACTCAAGCTTAACAAAAACTGGTGTGCACAAAATATTTCTGACAGAGATGAAGCATCATACGCGTCAATCCGCTGGAGAGCGATGTATCCGTAGCTCATGCTTCAAAAAGCAAAGTTATTAAAGTTGTCTTAGTGTTAAATTAGTGCTACTATTCGACATTTTTTATCTAATGTATTATTATTATGTATAAATTTCCCATTTGTCTTCACACAAAAACGTTTGCATGGCTGTTTCCGTAGGTTGAGTAAGGTAGCTTTGTGTGTTAAATCGCATTCTAGGTGTTGTTTTTTTGTTTGAATGGTTGTACTATTATTTGTATTTCCGAGCCGGTGTTTTCACAATTTTCATCGAGTTTCGTTGATTATTTTAAATTTAATCAAGCATGGAAAAAGAGAATAAATCATTGCAAATAATACAATGAACACATATAGTTTAACAACATATATAAACTAAATTGATATAGCAATATGCTTAAGGAAATATATATTCAGACACTTTTAAATATTTTATTAATAACAGTTTGAAATCCAGAATCCCCATCAATCCCTTATTTCCCCTTTACATCATTTTTTAAATATTTATAGATGTGTATATTTATAGAGATTCAATCATTTCTCCTTGAAGAATTCTCTCTTTGCATTTTGGTGTTCCCAAAACACTCATAATTATGGTTTTCCGTTTAAATTGTTTAATATTCAATATATCATACTCAACTGAGTTCCAAAATAACCAAATCGCACATTTCCAACATGCAACTATGATCGATATTGCAATTTTTATTATCAAAATGCAATCGAAAGAAGCCAATACACAAGCAGGTATAACACACCATTGCAAAAAATACTGTGCATAAATACATTCAAAAAACAAATATGACATTCTGTTTCAGGAATAGCATTACACAATTTTCATATTTTACCATCAAATCAATGTTTAATCTTGCCTATGTTGCCTACAGGTAGTCCATTGTGCAAAATCTTCCAAAGTAATTCTTCTGTACTATTAGATATTGGCATATGCCAACTTTTTCACTATTTTATTGGCGAAGTTAATTTTAAGCACCGTTGTGCACGATCCCTTCTTGAATTTACAGGATTTAAAAATTTTTGTTGCAACATAAGTCCGTATGTATGTAATGTGGATATATCATATATAATGTTGTCTTTGAAACAGGTTCAACATTGCTTGAAAGTTGGCGATTTCCACTTAAAATTGTTTTCCAATTTGCCAAAATTTCAATCCTAATATTTCGAATAATTTGTTTCTCTTTATTCGTTTTAGCTCTTTTGCTTAAATTATTCATATTTTCAAAATTTTCTAATCCATCAATTTTCCTTACCAAATGCAATATTGAAATATTAATAACATACTCAAAGAGTACAAACGACTGCCCTAATATATTTTTGTCGGTCCTTGAAACTAATTTCATCAACATAAAATGTATTAAACCAAAGAGATTCAGAGTATACTTCTTTTTGGTTTGTGGAGGCGTTCTTTTGATTTTTTAATTTCTAAATATATAAATATTACAATAAATTTTGGTTTTGCAATTGCAGTGCCTGCATTATATGTTAAGTCTAACATATCTAAATTTTGTGTGACCATATTTGAGTGATAATTATTTATATAACATTTTGCTCGTCAAGCCCAAGGCCCATCTTTAAAATCTAATAAACTAAAAGTCCATTTAACTTAGAGTGGTTGTGTTTAGATGGCCGTCATTTTAATACTCCCTCTTTTAACATCTGCACAGTATATATTTTTCCTAATCATTTGAGGTTTACCGTTCAGGAAAAAATTCCATATCATAAAACTAATTTTCTGCAAAAATTTCTGAAGTACATATTCACATGATGCAAGATGCCATTTGGACACTAGACATAGACTTTATTAAAATGCTTTTACCAACCACAGTTAACCTTTTACTTTTTTAAAAATTTAAAACTTTTTGTATGGTATTCTTAATTACACTCTCCCAATTTTCGGTTAAACATTTCGGAGTTACTTTGTTCCTAATAATTTTGAATCCTTAATTCAACATCTTGACGTTGAAACCAACTTTTTGCCTTCCCAACTAACAGTATCTTAGATTTACTTTTGTTAATTTTCATGCCGGTATCTTCTGTTCACTTCTCTAAAAGTTCCAACTCTTCATCTAATGACCTCTTACTTTCTAATGTCATACATACCTCATATTTTAACACTACCAGAAAGATTTTCAAAACCTATGATTAAGTTATATTTTCTTATGTTATATGCCAACAAATCAGCTATAAGAGTATATTATAATGCTGAAGAAATGCTTTAGAAAGATATGTCCATATATATTATATATCCAATCAATAAATTTAGCCCCAAACCCAAACTTTGTTATAACTTTCAACAATAGTTCTCTATCAACCAAATCATGGCTTTTTCTGGTCTACAGCAAAAATAGCAAGACCTCTATTTTCAAATTCTGCTTGAAATATGTCATCCCTTACACACATAATATTTTCATGAATGCTTCTACCTTTTATGAAATTCTCTTTGATCAGCATGTATAATATCTGGTCAAATATTTTTTAACCTGTTTGTGAAAAGTTTGTATTTAAAATTCATGAGTAAAATTGCCGCCAATTTTTTAAATCCGCTCTCTCTCAATCCTTATACATCAGCACAATAATCCCTGTATTCGCTTGCTTAGTACCTATTCCAATGGGAAATACTTTTATATTCCTTTGTAAAATATATCCTCCCAAAAGAAAACCTAAAAATCTGGTGAGACCTTCTATGTCTACTTTTTCTTTTCTAAATGTAGGTAGTAATTTGTGGATTTTTCTCTCTGTTCTTGCCATAATATCTTGGATCTTATTACTGCACCCTTTACTTGTCTTTTTATTAATTTCTTTCTGTACTTGTTCTATTTCTTGATTAATACTAGGATCCCCTCTAGTCTGTTACTTTCGACCGTTGCTTTCGACATCATAATCAATTACCTAATCATTGTAACCACAGTGACAACAAATTACAACTCATTTGGGCTTTGCCGGGTAGTTTGAGTTGAATGTTAACAATTATAAGTGAAACTGCCTACTGAGTTTATCGAGTTTATTTTCAAAGTAGTTTTACCCAGTTTCTGGGAGAGTTGTTTCAACTGATTTGGAAATATCTGTAGCAAGTTTTGGTAGTTAAATAGACCGATAACTAAGTATACTTTCAAGAAATTTGGTACTTGGTAAAATGTGAAATTCATTTCACAGTATCCAACTAATAATATTTACAATTATATCGGGTTTCGATATTTACCTTGCGCCTTTCTATTCCACCCAGTGTGGAACCAAAACCAATGGAGAACGGAGGATTAAAATAAAGATGGGTTGTCCGAAATATTAGATTCGTGATTCGCAAATTCATAAATCATTCTGTTTGATTTTCCAGTGATTCAAAATCAATGCTTTTAAAAGCATACATTTATTGAAATTCAATATCAAATTTGGTTATTTACCAATTTTCTTGTTTGTTTACCGATTTATTGTTTGTTTATTATTACTTCTAAAATCCCAATGCACCACCGAACATTTCCCGCGATTTCTGGGCACTTTTGGGTGTTTCGGAACCCACCACACATTACCTCTGCGAGAGTTCTTGAGTAGTACCAGACCTTTTTTATATAGAAAGGAAGCTATCGGTCACTCAAAAATCAATGAGCTAATACAAGATAAGTGTCAGCAACTTCACTCTAAGTGGGAAACATCTCTGGTATGGACGATAATAAAAGCATCTATACCATTTTTTCATTTTATTTTAGTCGTCCCCTACGACACGCAGGAAATAAGCTATGATAAAGCTTGTACCTACAGGGTTTAAATTCTACATATCATCTGGCAAAATTACCTTCCTGGGCAGTTTTAAAATTTAGTGGCTCACGGCATGTGGAATTTAAAAAAATACGTGTCAAAGGTGCGCAAGAAATTTTTGATATTTTTGTTGAGAAAATACAACATTTTGAGTCAAAAATTATAATAATCCTAAATATGTATGTATCATAGGTGTTTGCGCGCTGAAGGCGAGCAGTACTTTGGCCTATCATGATATTTATTTTCTTTTTTTTAGGGTTTCCGAAACATTTGCTATGGCCTATCCGCGAACCTACCGGGGGGGAGGGGGGGTGCTACACCCTACAACCGTTAGACCCGGACCATTTGTAGTCACTGTTTATCTGTTCCATTTTACAGCTACCCGCGATCAAAAGTGCCTTGCTGAAGGGCACGCTCGGTGGTGAAACGGTCAAGCATCGAACCATTGAATATTGAATTCAATATTGAAGAGAACTGTTATCATTTATTTTTCCAATGTCAGTGGATAAAATATTTTTGGAATTGGTGTGGAATACCAATGACACAATATATGAATTCAAATTGCTGATTCTGCTCTGCGCCAAGTCAGCAATCTGGGAATACAGAAATTCGGTTGAATGGGCCATGTTCAAATGTAAATTGGTAGGAGTGCTCAAAACTCATGCCCGATGCCCAAAACGAAAGGGAGAACTTGGTCATGCATGAACACATAGACAATGCGTGCTAATCTCTATAATACAAAAAAAGAGTATTCAACATTGAGTAAGAATTACGGTACTGGTAACCGTTTGGTGAATTCAGGTTTTGTTTGTTGACAGAAAGTTAGGAAATAGCCAAGTTAACAAAGTCTCCCACTCTTATGTTTACCAGTATGTTACCTGGTAACTTAGCTTTAACGGTAACTTAAGCAAGAGAGAAAATGCAATAATCCGGCTGCATGGGCATCATCTGGTTAGGATTAACGATACAGTATTTTTCTGTCAATTTTCTATTTATTTCTGGTCTATATATAGAGAGTTTAAGGTTTTGTTTGCTTTCCTAATTCTGAATTACCGGTACTCTGTAATGTGTTTCTTTTTGGTATCGCCTTTTGTGGCAGACAGATATGTCGAAATGAACTATGTCTATATAGGCTTTAAGTTAAGTTATATCTCCACTCTGCACTATCTGATCCAGGTTCCACCGGGGCACATGCTCCCCCAAAGCTTTTCTGAAAAATTAGGGGTGTAAAAATCGCCTATTTTGAATGGGTACTACTGTATAGACTTAGCTACTTACGATAAAATACAAAAAGGTACCAAAGAAATTTCTCCACACCTTGGTTGTTTTCAGGACTAATTTTGTGTACCGGTAGTCTATTGTGTGACATATTCAGTATTGCTTCTGATATAAGATTTTGTTGCCTCACTCTGTTTAGTTTATAGATATTCAGTATTATAATGGGCTTCGTTCGAAAGAGATTTCTGCTCTCGTTCTTCCGAACAAAAATTTTGAGCCGGTCGACATGATTGGCTACCCATTCACTGTGGGAATTCCATAGTGTCACAAACAATGTTATGCGACAGATTTACAGCTTATGTGATTTGGAATTCATTGCCTCCCTACTGCTTTCCAGGTAGGCAGATCTGCAAGCTTTCAAAACTCTAGTCAATAAGCATCTTCTGGGAATGCAGATTCTTTAGACTTCTGCCCTTATGTTACGGGTTGCGCAATAGTGATTTTGGGTGACTCTTGCTAAGTCTTTTAAAACCTTTCTCTGAGTGAATTCAGATAAAAAATTATCTACATATAAATAGGGATAGATCCGGTAGTTTGTTTGGATGTGAGAGAATTTTATTCTGTTGATCTGCAACTTTCTTCTTATTATTAAGTGACTCAATAAATCCGCAAACATAGACTAAAGGATTCAGGTTTGGTCTCGGTTTTCTATGCTACTAGTTCGGGTGCCCAGTTAGCTCAATCATAAAAGCATCAATATTGGAAATATGCTTTGAGCTAGTCATCACTGGACATCCTGTGAGGGATGATTATATGTGATAAGACTGCTGGATGCCTACGCACATGGTTCACATAAGCGCTGTTTATGGGTTACTTCAACAACTATTTTCATGCATAGAAAAAAATGAGTAGAATGTTAAGTCAAAAACTCTGGCTTTCCTCTTCTGCAAGATAAAAATGAGATCCTATCATAGCACTTGGTCTGAAATGCTGTCCTATTGATGTGACATAAGTTAACTTTTTTCCTTGCATTTTTATCAAACATACCTGATTGTCTGAGCCTTTTCTTTTCTGCAACATCATAGCATTTGGTCTCAGAAGCTGTCCGATTGATGTGAGATCAGTTCACTTCTTTACTTGCATTTTTTTTCAAACTTACATTATTGTCTGGGCTTTTTCTTTTCTTTAACGCATCGATTCGATTCTTGAGGTAACTCTCAGTGCTTCCTTTGATATCAAGTTCACATTCTGCCGTACATCCTTAATTGGGTACAATTTATTTAAAATTGATAAACAAATCAAGTTGAAGCTTCTGTGGTCACTTTTATAACCAAACGCAATATGGTGATCATTTCCATTCCAGCTGATTGACGTTTTGTAGTATTTTTTAACTATATACCTTTATTCGGAAATATTCGAATCATATATTATTCGATTCGATTCTGTAAAAGTACGACATCAATTATATGACAATAATTGTGAATTTCCACGAAAGTTATAAGCTAATTAAGGTTGTCTTGTTTTCATTATGTGACTTCTGATTCAATTCAGGGACATTATTCGATTCTAAAACTAAAAGATATTTGATCTTGGCCGCCCCTAAATATCACTTCCAATTATTTACCTATCTTTTTGTTTAATATTGTTGCACACGTTATCTTCATGAGCATGAAGTCTCGATTATTTTAACAGCTTAGAGGCTTAAAACTGTAGAGAATATTTGGTTACTCACCATCAATATTATTTGCGGTAGTCTGCTACTAACACCAAGTCCGAAGGACAATTTCCTGTTTATTGTGTGTCATGGTGACAGTAAATGTTTATTTTTTATTACTCTTTTTTGCAATTAATTGGAATAAGATGAACTTTATCTCACAGAATGCAATTGACGATGTTTTTAATTATGTCCGGTTACGATATTTTTCTTGTATTTTGCCATTCCTTCCAGTATGTAACATATGAGGAACCACGTGTACTGCTCATTGAATCCTTTTCTGTCGATCCTGACCATACTTCATTGGGGTTCGAACCTGTGGTATTCGTTAGGTATCATTGCCCAGGGTAGACACAACCCACTGCACATAGCGGTTCAGTTCTATTTGAGATGTTTTCCTCTTAAGAGTACAGTGGATAGTGTACTATATTGTTGTACTATGTTGCTTGTACTATATCTTGTAGTAACTCTTTGCTATTAAGTTCCCATTAGTTCCTTTTGGACATTGCACCTGGCCTTGTTTAAAGTGAATTACAGTGAAAAAAATATGCGATTGAATTTAAGTGAATAGACCGAACTAGAAGTCTTTTCAATGTTGTTTGAAGTTCAATTTATTTCAGGTACTAATCAACTAATCATTTCTTAAAATGTTTATAACAATTGGTGGAGTGTATTTGGTTATCCACTCTCAGTCAAAAATTGCTCATTGTATGAGAAAAATTCAATGAAGTCGAGACGGAATCAAACTCTTCCTGTGAATTGATTTCTGTTTATGTGTTTTGTTGGCATGGTGTATTAAGAGTAGGGATGATACTTTTAAAATCACAATGTGTCAATTTGATCATCTAAAACAGCGTTCCTTTTTTTGTTGCCGCTCATTTGTGTTTGTCACCTCGAACCAAACCTAGCCAAGTACCGCAGCCATTTAGAGAGGAACTAGATAAGGATCTTTTTGGTTCGGCCATTCACGAGCCGGACTTGCCGGGACTCTAACCCAGAGTCTTCAACCTGTGATGCCAACATGATAACCATCCTTGTGCAACAGAGTCCCCGGTTATTTCAATAACAAGTGCATTTTGTGTATACAGGTATCAGGATTATTCTATAAAACCGAACTGGTTTTTAAATTTGTACACCCCGAACGGGGCCCTGTGTCAGTGACCACCTGGGGGTGAACAGGGTTAGAGTTGTTAGAGAGATATCAGCTATGTGGTTTGGCTGGATCTACCAAAGTTATTACACTCTGGCTTGAATGGTGGTTGGCATGGATTAATGAATCAGGACTCCACTCCGAAATTTTAAACCTGCAATGACATCAAGTAGGCAATGGTGTCAGCTTCAAAAGCATTGCAGGATAGATTGATGGGCGATAGGCGATATGGAAATTTATGTCAAAAATCAGTCTGCAGAAAAAAATGGACATTCATTTCATGACACGATTCCGGCTGACACAATGTCAATTATTCTGCTGCTCGATGTTATCACCAGGGGAAAATTTCGCAAATTTGTATATATTTATGGCAAACAATGTACAAAAAAGCCAAACCAACAAATTATCATTCTGAAGGCAGGCAAGGGTGATAGCACAGTAGTTTTAAATCCAGGAATGCGAAGAGGCCCCCACAGACTCCCAAACGAGGTTGATAGTACACCATTGACAGTGATAGTCTGCCGGAAAAAAGTAGTCTATTTTACTTCATGTGAAAACTGAAATAAGGTTTACTCGAAGGAAAAATTTATGATAGGATTTAATTTATGTCGTGCGGGAGAGGAAAGCCGAGATCGCAGCTTAATCATATGGCAAACCACGCCCTCCCTTGCAGGTACCAGTTACGAATCAGGGTGAATTATTTTTGGCTTATCATAGTTATAATTTTTCCTGTTCGCGGACTTGGTTGGTGGAGGGAGCCGTACGTGAACCACCATGCACCGGCAAGGCGCCCGGCAGAGCTGCCACACATAACTATCATCCCTCGCGGGATTCGAATTTGCGAAAAAAATTCTGATAAGATTTGAAATCTTATAGTATATTTGCTCATACGAAGACTGATGAGCTTCGTCCATGCACAAGAACGAAACTATGATCATTTGCTGGTATAGCGTTTGTTGACCTGCTTCTTTGCCCGTTATTGGGAGAATATAATACAATATGTTGCTCACAAATAACGTACACTGAATTATTCATCAGTTCATCGTGTAGAGGACAATTACTTGGTTCATGTTATTATGCGTTAACTGCTTAGATGAGTTTATACGTATAACCTATCAGAGTGTTCAATTTGTAGGTATCTTTATCCGTCTCCACAATAGCATAATGCACTAACAATTTGTATAATAATGAATGGAAGGATGCGCACACAAGGTCTTATTGACCTAAAGCAGCTGGTGCGGTGTGTGCCCTTGAAAACCAATCAAGAACATTTCCACCAAACATGTTTTGTCAAGCATGGAGCACCAATGGACTGCGCTGATCAGGTGCGATCCATCAATGACTTGTACATGGCAGAACAAAATTTCGGGCAGGACAAGGAAAAAATGTATAACAACAAAATACTAGATGGAAAGGAAAGTTCAACAGTGAATGTAATTGGAAATAAGAACGAAAATAACAACGGTAATTAAATTTATTGACTTTTCGGTAGATGTTAATATGAGACGGCTATGAAAATAATTTTTGGTTGAAACCACTGCATCAATGGGTCAATTCAGTGTGTCGGATTTTGAACAGAGCTGGGTACTTTTACGAGTACTTAGTTCTAGTATCGATGAAACTATATTACAAATCGACGCGGATTGGCACATTATGAACACGTTTGGAATAATCTAAATAAGAACGATCAACATTAGTCCCCACTGTTTATGGGCGCATATCACTAGGTGAGGGAGTAGTAATATAATCTATAAATGCTACGTTTCAGCTTATCATTAATGGAATGTTTAGAACCTTAGAAGGGAGCACGTAAGTTGTCAAAAGAAAAGTGATCATAATATATGTCACAAGCAAAATAAAATCCTGAAAATTTCAATTTGAAAATTTACTGGATATGTGGGCAGTGCTGAGCATTTTTGCGAGAAATACATTTACCGCTTGTGTTGATTCTATGGCCTTTGGCAATGGGTGTGACGCAGTCATAAAGTCTTTTGTGTGCGTAAAGCGTGTGATTGTGATGGTTTGTTGCGGAAAATTGTTTGACGTTGGTGCGTGATTTGTTTGGAAAGAGGGCGCAAACGTATATGATGTATAATTGCGTAAAAGATGAGAGTAGCTAATGTGGTCCCGCGTTTGGACGAAATATATTTACTCCGAGATTATTCCCCGCTATCAAAATGAAACTAAACATAATCCATCGAAAATATTATTTTGGCAAGCAAAATGCGATAGCCGACGCGAACATATCTCAGGTTAGGTTTAAAAAGCATTTATTGAAACCGTTCTTCAATATTCCAAGAGCAAAATGGACTTGACGCAACAATTATATTATTATGTTTTTCGTTTAATCTTGGCTACTATTCTACATCGCTTATATTATCTACTCGTAGTTCATTGGTGGTCTCTGAGTCCGTGCAACATAAAAGTGCAACTGCTGCGAAACATTGAGGTATTTCCTGCTCTCCAGGGTAAACACATATGCAGCTTGACAAATCAGGCTAATGGCTTTTACTATTATCAAAAGTGGATCGATGGAAGCGCTTTTGAAACCCTGTATTGTATTCCTGACTGAATGCATTCCGTACTCACTATATCGGGACACTCTGGTAGGAAGTTCGTTTAAACGAGTTATGGAGCACCCTTTGGCATCAACGAGTTAGGATTTCGATTCAATGTGCTTGCTCGTCCGACAATAATGCATAAATTATTCAAGCTGCACACTTTTGCGAAGAAATTTGCCTCTCGTTTGCGTTTGTCGCTGAGCTTCAAGTTTGGTTTCGTCAAAGGAAATGTTTCGAGCGTCAGTATGGGCATGGTAGATTAACATCGGAAAGAATGAGGATACCTCCCTATCAGATAATTTCTCTGAGATTTTGCATTTTCCTGTTAGTTGAAGAATAATTGTCAAGAAATCGCACCGGAAGCGTGAAAAAGTACAAAAATAATCTATTATGAGTCTTAAAACCATTGCGTATCAGATTGAGTCACTACGCTCAGGAGACCGAAAAAATGCTGAGATATCCGTTCTGGATCTTAAGAGGTCCTTGTGTGATCATGTTATCTAATAGTATCTTGTGGAATTGGAACTAGTACCCAATCACCAATCCAGAAAGTGTCCTACGAGTCACGTCTACAGTGCAGTCATGACTTCATACAATATTGATAGAAAGTTATTCAAAACCAATTTTTGCCGCGAAATATTGCTAAAACCCTGCTTAGAGTGAATTTTAATTAAAAAAAACAGCAGCATCTTTGGACTGAACCGAATTTTTCAAAATTTTGTTTAATGTTCTGGTGGACCATTACTCATGTTCTAAGCTTAAAGCCCCATTGTATTGTGCAATTTGTGAGAAAGACCCTGATTATGAAAGTTAAAAATCAATGCCCAAGCTGGCGGCACGACACAACACCGATCAATAGCAATCGACCTATTGCCGTGTGGATTGTTAACTCAGTCCTACTTGCATAAGATCGCTGTTGTATATATTTTTGTGGGAATCGCAGGTTCCGACCATTCATTCTTTTTCGGCGCGAACCTATCAATTACAGAATCCAGATGAGGAAATGTTCTGCGAATCTGGTTATTATTTGTTCGCGTAGATCTGGCCGCGTGTGCTAGGCTCATTCTGAATTTTGGGTAGTATATTCTATTTACAAAAGTATACGTATAGCACTGCTATGTGGCCGCTGTTAAGGCTTCCAATAGGATAGAGGAAGTCTGTCGTGGTGTAATCGAAAAATTTCTTATGTGTTACCTGAAATTATGCAAGACCGAATCATGCTTATAGATAAATATATTTTTGAGTATATATTGTCAGTTGTCACCACATATTGCCATAACCAGTATCTTCTAATCACATTTGTTTGAAGCCGATCGTTCATCCTTAATTTGTAAAAAATGACGAACGATTTTTGGTTGAATGAGGGCAATATCGTATTTGAAACATGTCGTGAAACTTGAAAAAAGGCGTGCGAAAGTTTTCGGGATTTTCAACGTCCGAATAAAGCCATTATGCTATTTTCCCCCTTGCCACCCATAGATAGTATTGTCGTCAAAATGTGTCGTATATATTTGTTATCCGGTTTGACTAAATACTTTTTGTTATTGAATGTACTCCATTCAATAATTACTGATATATATCAAATTGGTACGTTTTATAGTAATTTGAATGAATGTTCAATTAAGCTCATTATTATAGCCCCGCAGAGTTTTTGAAATTGTATTACGTTTTCGACAAAAGCTTTCTCCGTTGCACTAAATCGAGCCTCAAATTATATGCTATGATGAGGTTGTATAGTCCAATTAGTGTTTGCCATTAAATTGAGCAAATCGTCATTATCGCTTAGCAATTATACGTCGCCCAGCGTGCTTACCTGTGTTAACACTTTCTCTAATAAAAAATAAAGTAAATGAAGAAATTCGAGCGGTACATTACGCAACGCGCGTAGAATATACCGAGAGTGCTATAAATAAAATAATAACCATATTAATCGATTGACTGATTCGAGTGGAATATATACCAGTCGGATCACTGTTTTGTGTAATATGGCCGAAAATCGCACATTAACAAACCTAACTTCTGCGTTAGACCGCGTTTCATACCCCAGTGACTGTCAATCGCGCACTAATGGCGTACCAAACTGTTCAAGTATTCAGGCCTATGTGCGTTAAAAGCAATTAATGGGCGGAACAGAAACACGTGTGAAGACCCAATTTGGGATCCGTTAGCCGAGATATAGAATCCAATGAGGCCAATAAATAAAATCTCCAGTTAATATTTTTCTCCAGTTAGGGAAGAAATCGAATATTGTCATTGGCAACGGAATTATATGCACGCTGTGTGGTATGCCTCTCTTCAAGATTTGAAATCTATTTCTATACATAAAGTTGCTTTTACTCGCCAGTTTCACACCACACCACCCCTGAGTTGTACAAGACTAAAGTTATCTCTTTTCGAGACACTCCGTTCTAATTACTGTATTGACTATTTATTATAAATAATTCGATGTTTTCAAATAACACGCTCGACACTTTTGCGCATTGTTTCGTTCAAATCTATGATCTGTTTTATCTTTTTAATAGTAAAATTTTGCCATAAAATGTTCGGATTTTATAAAATAAAATTTTTCTCATGTCCCATCGCAGCATTATGTTTTATATTGCTTGTGTTTATTTTAAATCTGTGTACTTTAAATTCCATTAAGTGGCCACGTTTAAACTCGTAACGGATGTCGGAAATTGTTGGGCAGCGTATACCTTCCTCAATAGTCTGGAAAGCATCTTTGGGTAATTAATTATTTGTGGAAACTTTGAATTGGTGTTTTTAAACCCACTCAATAACGCAAAACAACTTTAGCTATATTTTCACATTGACATCCATATGTTACCACAAAGTCGACAGAAAAGCTATTGATTGCCATTATAATTAAGAAAATAATTTTCAGAACGCATGCGCGATCGATATATCCCTTCAAAAATTGATGATCTTGACTTCCATGAATGTATGAATACGTGAATAACCCGCACCGTGCTGCGATGCCTATTCGGTTGTATGAGCCACACAAGTTTTTTTTCGTTTAACATGTTGATGTAACGGGGATGAGTATTCACCAACCATAATTGTAATCATTGTCGTTGAGCATGAGCAGCAATGTAGACATTTTCAAGCTTTTTGTGACAATAGGATTGAGTAAGAATGTGTTGCAGATCGTGTGTGTATCAAGTGTCCCAAATACACCATCCGAAATCGGAAATATCCTAGTATTAAACCAAGAATCCTTCAAACTCAAATTTACAAATAAAGTTTTAAATTTATTGTCTCATTCCAAAGACAATATTTTTTTCCAGCTTCCAACTGTGAGTTCCATCTTCGAGCCATGTAGGTATTTTTCATGGGTGAAAAATGCGAGCAGCCAAATATATATGTATATATGGAAAAGTAAAATTCCTTAATCGTGAATCATTTTATCTAAATAAGTGAAAGTATCTAAATTTACCGGTCGCCGCTAAAACATCTTAACTTAAGTTGGTACTTGGCTTTCGTAAATCATAACTTAGTTCATTCAGTAATGTGTTGATTAATTAAGGGTTAACCTGGAGGAATAGTATTGACCCGAAGGATTTATTTGTGAGATTGGAAAGGCCAATATCGACCGACCTTTATCGAGCGGGCACGTCACATGAGAGGTATGGATTATCTTTCACGGGAGCGCGCACATACGTCGCTGTTGTCTGACGACAGTGAGAGGATATGGCTGGTAGGCCTGCGCTAATGCGGTGATAGAGATGGGAACGGTAAATAGATGGACAGTTCAGATTGCTTACACATTTTAGGCCAGTGTTATCACTGTGACGATTTTTCACCATTTGCAGGTTGTGTTTGTCGATGTATAATGTAATAGATATGCGCTCGTACTTGCACCGTCGTAATATAGCTTTCAAGTTGAAACTTATTTACCTGATCGTCCGGTGTTCAAATTAATGCGGTATTTCGCTCCACAGGTCAGTCAGTCATATTAATCACACTCTGTAGAATACGGTCAAGCATGCTGAAAACAGCAGCAGATATCGGAATTTAAACGTGTAGAAAAAAAAACTAAGGAAGGTAGCAAATTTCTTGCTAATTATATGATTATTTCCCTTTTTCTGAGAGGGAGGAGGGGAGTAAGAGTATAGAAGAAAGAATATGAGAGTTATTACCTCTTCGTCTCTTTCTGATAATTGTGTCAGTTGTGTTTTTTATTCGAAATGAAGAGTTTTGCTTCACGTCTGTTATATATATATTATGAATTATACTTTTCTTCAAATTATTTATTATCTCAAACATAACTAAGTCAACTTCAGGCCTAATACCGCTTTTGTTCTGTGACATATCCTTACAGATTTTATAATACAAAACAATATCAGTTGCTTCAGGATGTGGGCTATTGTTAAAATACTGATAGAACAATACAACATAGTTTTTTCTGTTGAAGTAGGCATTGTTATCGTCTTTGTATTTCTGTGTCGATTATTTTAACTTGGATATATTGGACTTGTGTATATTCTATGACATTTAAATATAACCAGAAAGAACCCTTATATTGAACATTACCTAATTTGCTTTAATATTCCAGATTATGTTCCTTTTCAGTATTTTTTTTACTTCATTGTTAAACAAATGCATTGAAGTTCTACAATGTCACATAACGCCACCAAATTTGTTGTAATTTGTCGAGATTCTATTAAAATATCATAGAAAGAATTAAACGGTAGTTTGTTGTAGTTAAATAATAATTAGCTAAAAAAATAACAGACTGTAAAACCAAAAGCTTATAAATCCTAAATTTCGGATATTATATATCTGGGGTCGGTTGTTATTGCATATTGAATTCGAAAATATATGAAAAACCACCTATTCTGTATTTAACGTGAATCAAAGTTTTCTTACAGATGTTTTCTTACATATTACAGTGTTGTTAGGATAGAGTAAACCTATTAATTAGCAATATCTGTCAAGTTCATTCAAAATACTTCAATTTTCTGGGTGTGGTGGTTCACCCGAAGTGGCGAGATGTCGATGTTTGCTAGAATCTTAGCTAAAAGAGCGGCATCAGATAGCACATCTGCCTCACCCAGTCCTACAGATTCTCCGGCTGCACCAGACTCCGGATCCGATGTCACAAAGGCAGATGTAGGAGGAGGTGACACTGGTACTGGAGCACCCGAAAATAAAGCTGAAGAAATAATCAATGGCCTGTATAGTAAACGTATGTGATTTCTTCATTTGCTTCACTGTTTTGTTGATAAGGGGTAAAGTATATTTCACTGATGGATTTATCTGTTGAAGGGTTGTCCATCTGTGGCTCATGGTTGACTTAATAAAATGAGATTTCTTGTCATATACGATTGCCTTACTTATATTTGGTGTGCATGATGCGAAAGATAAAGATCTATTTACTCTTTCTAATCTTTCAGTTCCGCAATGGGCATGGATTATGATCGCTATTGGAGCAGGACTTATTCTTCTTTGCATTTTATATTGTTGTTGCAAGAGATGTTGTTGTAAAAAAAAGAAGAAGAAAGGTGAAAAGAAAGGACTGAAGAATGCAATCGATCTTCAAGCTGTCAAAAATATGGGAAATAGTTATAAAGAAAAGGTTTGGAATTTGGATAAACAAAACCTAAGTTTTTGAGTATATTTTTTAAGCAAAGTCATGAATTTGTCATTTTCACAAAAGAAACTTTTTATAAGATATCATGATGTTGTACATTATGAGATGCAGATTGCACAATTTTCAAAAAAAAAAAAAAAAACAAGAATGGATTTATTCCATGAATATGTTTATGAAATGCCTTGACATTGTCATAATGTGTTTTTCTATTATTTTGTAATAAAATATATGTAAAGATGGTTCTAAAGATGGATAGTATATTACAAATATTTAATTCGAAGTCATTCTTCAGGTACAGCCGGATGTCGAAGACTTAGACAATGGTCAGGAAAAAGAAGAAGAGGAAAAGAAACTGGGAAAATTACAGTTCTCACTGGATTATGATTTTCAACAAAATAATTTAGCGGTGGGAGTGATACAAGCTGCTGATCTACCAGGGATGGATATGTCTGGAACTTCTGATCCATATGTCAAGGTATGGACAGAAGCCACAATATTTTAGAAATTAGGTTTCTGGTATACCTTTGCATTTGTATATATATAGTTTTGGATGAATATCTGTATTTGTTTTATAATTCAAATATCCAAAAAAATTAAAAAATATCGTTTTTTGTTTAATTCAGTTATACTTATGCAGCACAATCATTATGATACTTTCAAAATGAAAATAATAAAAATATGTGGAAATCCGATTCGAAGTAAAATACACTATATATTATACCAATGAATACAACAAAGAATAGATAAATGAAGGAAATTATCCTCGTGCAATTAATATTTCCTGCTTAAGTACTCAAGCGCAATCTGTGGTTATTGATGAATTTATTACTCTGTTCAGTGATCACCTTTGTCATACAATAATAATGAATTATTCCTAAGGTTTATCTCCTTCCTGACAAGAAGAAAAAGCATGAAACAAAAGTTCACAGAAAAACTCTCAATCCTGTGTTCAATGAAACATTCAATTTCAAGGTATTTAATTTACAGAATTTCATAAGTTTACTATTGAACTGCTTCTCTGTGAATGTTGGAAAATAAGGTTACTGAAACGCAAAACGCACGTCGAGCAAATGCAGGTGGTTTACATGGTAACAATGTCCATATATGACCATATACTGGTTAAGTAAAATCCTCTTTGTTTCACCATGTTCTTGGCTATCCTTTAAAACACATCCCTATCAAAAATTTAAATCGATATTGTTGATTATTTCGTCTAAATATCAGGTGTGAAATTAAGTTAGTTTTGTTTCGACTTGCTGAATTGTCACATATAAAATGATCAGATATAATTATATGTTAAGAATTTTTTCATATTCATTCACTTCCTATTATGCAATGAGAGCACACATACCTTTGTAGTGTGGTCTATCAGTGACTCACACTTGACTAAACATGTTCTCACTGGGTATTTTATGTGCTTATGTAGTTTAAGTCATTTTTACTGAAATGTTTATATTATTTTGAATCAAATTACTATTCTGAATACAGAATCTGACAGTGGGATTTGTTATAAAGATGTCCTATATTTTTGACAGACAAGAATAATTCTGAAATCGAATTGATACCCTGGTCAAAGTCGAATACCTGAATTAATCAATTTATTTTGAAATCATTATATTTAATTATCATAATAATTTATATTTGCTTTCTACAGGTGAACTATAATGAAATAGGAGAGAAAATTTTGATCTTTGCGATATATGACTTCGACAGATTCTCGAGACATGACATTATCGGCGAAGTTCGTGTTCCGATGAATCAAGTAGATCTGGGAAGTGTTGTTGAGGAATGGAGAGATCTTGTCAGTGCAGAGAATGACAAAGAAAATGTTAGTATTGGTTGTTTATAATGTTTATTAAATGCTTCCAACTTTTCACGAGTGAATTTTAATTGAAAAAATGTTTTTATTGGTGTACTGAGATCTATGTCTATGTTAAAAAGTCTTTATTTCGACCATGATTTGTTGTTAGGGTGACGCCAGCAGATTCTGGAGAATTTTATGTTGTCTAAGCTTATAAAAATTGCTATTAGTCAGATGTGTTTGGATGTTATAGTACGAATGAAACTTAGTTGATTACTTAATAAGCAACATATCTAGTGTGTGAAAAACTGAAACTTCCCATGAAACTATTTGGTGAATTTTTATGTTAACTTATTTTTTCTTACTAGGAAAAACTGGGTGACATCTGCTTTTCCCTGAGGTATGTACCAACTGCTGGTAAACTGACTGTTGTGATCTTGGAATCAAAAAATCTGAAGAAAATGGATGTTGGTGGTTTATCTGATCCTTATGTCAAGATTACTCTGATGCAGGTGCTTATATGAAATTATGTTATTTATTTTTATTTTATTTAAAAGATCATTGAAATATGTTAATAGATGAAACATTTAACATTGAAATATGTTAAATTTAGTTGCATACTAGTTATTCAAACTTTGAAAATTTAGTTATGTTTATCGTTCAGTGGTGTGTTATTCATCCGTTGCTTATGCTCGAAATATGACGCAGATGGTACTCAGCGACCTTCCCATTGTGATATTCAGAGCTCTATTTTCGAATGACTCTGGATAAAAGCACATTTTCATGCTGTTCTCTTTCTTTGGATAACTTATTTATGTTCATATATACAGTAATGTATTGTATGGAAGTTAACATGCATCATCAGTAAGACACATAGCAATAGACTATGTATTTTTGTATATTTACAATAAACCAATTTGCTTGCATCACTGATGTGATCTGTATATCTCCCCAACTACTCAAAATACAAATATACTTTATGTAACAGTAGAAGGCTATATATAGAAGTCTTGTATGGTTGCACCCTGAACTTCCATTGTTTGTAATCCTAAGAATATATCTATTGACACAGAACTTGAAGTGTGTTAGATCAATATTATACACGGTTTACTCAAAAGAATTAAAATTTCAGAATAGCATAACTGAATGTTATGGATTTCAACTTTACTCCATTCATTGATCGAGTCCTAATAAAGTAAAATTGATTAATATTGTAATTGAAATTTCAGGGGGGGAAGAGACTGAAAAAGAAGAAAACAACAATAAAGAAGAATACATTGAATCCTTATTTCAACGAGTCCTTCAGTTTTGAGGTTCCCTTCGAACAAATTCAGGTATGTTATAGTTAATGAGGATAGCCCTAATAGGAATAAGCCTTCAGTATAATAGTATTTTTCAAACCAATTTAATTTTATTGTGTTGATCAATATGCACCAAATCGATATTTCGATGTGTGATAGAAGAAATATGCTGAGGAAGCAGATTTTTCTTATGTGATCTGTTATATGTAAATCTATCAAACATATACATTTTTATCCCCAGTATCATTTAGAACTATGCTCTAAGCACATCATGGTGCTTTTTTATCATATAAAATATTCTATGATTTAAACAACAGAAAGTTTCCCTCATGATCACTGTTCTGGACTATGACCGCATGGGGAAGAATGAGGCAATTGGACGACTTGCACTTGGATGTAATGCAACAGGATCAGAGCTGAGACATTGGTCGGACATGCTTGCATCACCAAGAAGACCAATCGCTCAATGGCACACACTTCAACAAATTGAAGAACAGAATTAAGTAGTCATCTGTATTAGTAGTTAGCAAGATTGTTACGTATGCGATGAACTAGCTATTAGTTAGATCTACAGAAGTGGGTTGTAGACCCTCATTAGTTAAAGAGCTACTTGAAACAAACATATTAGACTTTTTGGTAATTTTCTGAATCGATGTCATGTTAAATTCAGGACGGCAGATTGACGTTGATGTAGGTAAGCACTATCTGTAGTTAATACCTAACAATATATTAGACAGATGACTATATCTAATTATATCCTAATTCTTACACCGATGCTTACTCCACTTTTGAGAACACATGATTATGTCTATACTGTTAAATTTTGCATTGGTTGGCATTAAAACAAATTCATTTTGAAACATATGAACATTCAATTTGGTCAAAGTAATATAATCGATTTTAAGCGATCAAGTGTTTGAAAACAAGAAAAGTTAATACCTGCAAACTAAATGAGCCATTTTTCTATTCACAAAATTGTCAAAAAGTTGGATATTAAATATTATTCATTAAAATAAATTAACATATTTAAACAGAACAAATTCATTTCAAACTATTTTGTTGAGCATGACTCACAGGCAGAAATATCCATGTTTCAGCAGTGATTTCTATCATCTGTCAATTTTACTCACAATTCTATTTATGAGTTACTAATGATTCACACAGCCGAGCTGTGGTCTTGCATTGGCTCATGCTTGACAAAATGAAATATCTGATTGGGTTTGTGTGTAAGGACATTCTGTAGTTTTTTCTTAGGATATTGGGTATTTCTGTATAAATTTAATTTCATATGTTTTTTCATGTTTTTAATGAAATCAAAGTTGCAGATAATTGTATTCTACTGAAAATCCTATGTTAGTATGTATATTCACTATTCTTGCACTTGAAAGCAGTGATTTTTTATTGTCAATTGATGCAGTTCACAATACAAGTTCCGCTAATGTAGTACAATATATTTATGTTTTTGTTATTAGAATAATATTAGATATTAGGGTAGCGGTATTGTTATTTTGAGCATGTTTCCTCCCTATCAGAATTTTTGTCGAGATGGTGGATAAGCTCTGATCAGAATTCTTATTGGGCATGAGGCACAGACTGAAAGTGTTCAGGCATATGATCTACCAGGATCTTGTGCTTGAAAAAACTAGTCAAGACAATCGATATAATGCTATCAACTAATAACACAATAATGTATGTATCATTTTATATCACTTTTGTAGGTGCTAACTCTTGTTTCTGTATTTGTTAGGTTGACTGGTACTTTTAAATACAAGAGAAATTACTTGTATATTTTAAATTCAAAATTATCGTTGTATCCCGATATCTAATATATATTTACAAAGTGACTAATGGTAATGAAAACATTGTATGCATGAATTCTTTATTGATTTTGGTGGAAATGTCTAAAGTGAATTGTCTTGTATGTACCGGTATGTATACAATCAAATTTTATTTTTCCAAAAATTTAATCGGACAATACTTTAATTATATACATTCAGCTTTTATATTTCAATGCATTTTATCAAACATTTTATTAAATACTCTGTCATTCCTTTTAAGTTTACGTCTGAAACGATTATTAACGACTACCAGTGTATATATTCATTTGTGAGGGGTTGAGGTACAATTATGCTCCTTCATGTCCTCTTTTTCATTCTCTTTTTATTCATTTTGTTGAAGTGGGCTGTTGCAATTCTCTATCTATCTGTACTTTTCTTTTTATTGATTCTTGTATGTTACTGTCAGGTGTGTGTGGGATTCCTCTTTGTGCTGCAATATATGTTTTCATTCCAAGTAAGGCTAGTTATCGTTTTTTGTTTAATATAGTATACCACTTATCTGGATCAACGCTTGAGAACTTGTGAATTGACACTTTATCAAGTGTGACAAACTATCAATGAAACATTTCATATTTTTTGCACAGATTTTGTTCAAGTGTCTGAAATTTTGCTTTTTCTTGATTCCAAATTCTAGTTTAAAGTTTGCACAATTCTCTTTGTTTTATACGATACAAATTTTATTTTGTTTCATGCAAAATATGTATTTGTCAATGTTAAATATGGAGTTGTCCTTATCCGAATAACCAGATGTTCTAAAAATCTGATTGTGGGTAATTCTGTTTTTACTGTTTTTGAATTGATTCGTTCTGCAGTAAAATCAAGATATATGGCAAATTTTATATTGAAAAATTTGACACGAATCGTGATTTTGAAGCAAAATGGTTAAGATTAAATATTATCAATTTCGTTTGTCTGAAATATTGAAGCGTTCGTTATTTTAGAAAATCGTAATAATGTTTACACTAAGCTAATAGACTAACCTAATTACATAATATTGCAAAATGTTCTGATTGAGTACTATCTTCATCCATTTTTGCCAAGCATGGGACACAAATGATTCATGCTTAGAGCATGACACATTGGTGACCCAGTCGAATAGTACAACTGCGCACTTTTGATTCTGTTATGGATGTTTAGTAGTAGAGTATTGTTTCTGGTAATACATTTTGTAGTTTCTCTTTGATATATGAGTGACTGACTATCAATCAATTTCCTTTAGGCGCTTTTCCGAGCTCGTTTAAAATGAATTTCAATAAAAAAGCTACCGAATGAGAAAGGTTTTTCAGTTGCAATCTAAAAAAATGATTGTAGTCCACATTTTGAAATGAACTGTTTTTGTTTTTAATACTTAAAAGAAATCGTTGTTCGTATATTCAGAAATTTCTTTCTGATGTTAAAACTTTTATATAAACTCTTATGCTGAGATAGGGGGAGCAGATTATCACTCTGGAAGTTAACTGCGGTACTCAAGTTTCCTAGCCATTAGGAACTTGATGAGCACAGCACAAGCTATGATTAGTTTTATGCAACATCTGCAACAACGACTCTTACTCCATCTTTAATGTTAGTCTATTTAAATTATATATATATTATAATTTCATATAATACACTAAAACACAATGTAATTTTGTTGTACACTTACCCTCCATTTATAAAAGTTGAAAGTTTAAAGCTTCATTTTCAGCTTTATTTTGTTTACTGAGTTCTTTGCACTGCGCCGTTCATTATAAACTTGCGTCTGACGAGGTAAAAAATATTGCTGGAATGATATTTACACTTTCACTTTTCAACACTAATATGTATCTTGTACAGCATAGAATGAAAACAGTTAATACAATATATCATTGCCATTAGCTGATACATCTTGCGTTTGCATTTGCATTTTGCTGGGTAGTCGAGAGAAGTAGTTGAGAGGATTCGGTTTAAAAAAAATATTATGAATTGAATATATTCAACAGAATTTGTTTAAGCTTTTCAATATTTAGGAACAAAAATAGTCTATATTAATATATATGTAGAATTTCATTTGGACAAAAATTATCCTCGGCCTATGGCTAAAATTGAAGAATCACTTGGACTCCATTTATCGCATTTCGACGCCGTTCCTTCAATAATAAAAAAAAACCTGCTACTCGGAAGACTGGTCGACGTTTCGCATGAATTCCCTATTGGTTTTTCCCAATGAATAATATATGAACGTTCTGAAATGACGTTAAATCCAGATGTTTTGGAACGCGAATTGCGTGACTACGTCGCGGTCGCTATTATGGATCCTTTACGACTGTTGGCCGATTCAAACGTTTTTTAAATTATTGAATAGATGTCCTGGCAATAGATAATTCGTTACCGAGGATACCCGCTGCGATCTCTACTCGATGTCGAAAAAGCAATCCTTTTTTGTCAAACACGAGTCAGATGTACCGCATACCGCGCTTAACAACAACTGCCGGTGAACAAAAATCTGGAATAGGATATTACCGTTTTATGCGGAAAGGAAGCCACGCTAACCACGAATGGTACAGATTGACTCCCATAGTCTGAGTTAGCGGTGTTTTTGTCTAACCATTAACAGATTTTGTCACGGACGTAGTTGGTGGGCAATTTCAAGTAAGGTAAACCCAAAATGTCCCTAAGTCATGGAACGCGTGGTAGCAAATCGATTACGTTGGTACTTAGAAAATTATAATCTACTTCACCATAACCATAGTGGTTTCAGTCACAAAGGATCAACCAACAAAATCTGCTTTTACTCCACGGCGAGGCTTATAAAGTGTTTGAAAACAAACTATCCTTGTTAGCCGTGATTCTTGATTTTTTAAAAAGGATACGATATAGTTTGGATAGAACCTCAAACTGTGTATGTCTCTAGTAAAAAGTGCATGCTCCTTTGTTATAAAAGGCTATGTCTCTACTGAAAAGGCCATGTCAATGATAAAAAGACTATGTCCCTTATAAAAAAGGCTATGTCTCTACTGTCCTTTATTATAAAATTACTATGCCACTGACAAAAAGGCTATGCCCTTTATATAAAAAAGCTACGTCAATGATAAAAGGGTAAACACCCCTTATAAAAAAGGCGATTACCCATATAAAAAGCCTATAACCCTAATCAAAAGGCATCGTGGCATGTAAATTTTCCAGACTCGCAAGCATTTGTGAAATTTACTATGCTAATTTCAAATATTCTACTACACCGTTTTTCTGTTTCGATGAATAAAGTATTTCCAATACCCCTGTGGACAACTGAATAAGACATTGCAAAAAATAATAATCCAGATTGTGAAGTTCAGATTACTAAAGAATATCTGCAGACTGTATATCCGAAATTTACAAAAATTGCATGCAGATGGATGGAAATCTTCATAGAGGTGTGGCTCATTTTATTGTATACCAAAATATGGTATTAGGAAATGTTTTTCTGTTAACCTCAGCAATGTTCATATTTACTAAAATTCTTGCGTTTCTTTATGCTATACGTTGGGTACCGTACATGTTTTTCGACCTAAAGAGTTTTAATTATCTGTGATTGCTTGAGCGCCTTACAATCATAAACAAATATTGGCAGATATGAAAATGCGCTACCGTTCAAAATTGTTCGTTCCAGGTCGTTATAATATTAAAGAGAATGATCGAACAGACGGACGCTCTAGCCAAAAAAGCAATATCTTGTCGTCGACTTTTAGCGCGTGTCCTAGTGCTGAACACATCTGTTAAGAAAATCGTAATGTGGTAACTTCGTCTTGTCTGGATGGACGAAACTCGGGTAATGCATGAAACTTCAAACTTGGGTTCGAACCCATTGAGAAATGATTATATGCGAGAGGTTTGCTAGACGCCTCGCCGGTACACGGTGGTTCACGTAAGTGATGTTTACGGCTTCCTCCACCATCCATGTCCATACACAGGAATAATGATAAGCTAAAAACCTTCACCCCCGATGCGGAACTGGTATCCGCACGAGAGGTCGTGGTTCGCAATATGAGTATGCTGTGTTCCCGGCTTTCCTCTCCCGCGAGATAAATATGAAATGCTATTATATCAAATACTGAGTGCAATACTACAGTTTAATTGAGTCTGTAAGCAATACGTTGTGGGTGCAATTGTCTTCGGTTTAATATAACAAAACTGCAGCTCTACTGTTTGCAACCCCACGACTACAATATTCAATTACCCCAACTCTGATAAAAACGCAGTAAAATTACAGTTCATTTGCAGTCATTTTATATTTCAAATCAGTTATTAATCAACATACCATGAAGCAATTTTTACCATAAATAGCGTACAACATCCCTTAAACTATGAGTGCTGTTACTAGTTTTATTACGATATATCCCCTATACACACATTCTACAACATTCAATCCATATGGTATATGCCGAGTGCAGCTGCTGGTTGCGTGAAATGAATCCTTCACGTCTGTTGCAACATCCTATGCATACCGATATTTCTCGGATGCACCTACTCGTTAATGTACCCATACATTCATCACATACTGCACAGCATTCCACATATCCTGGGTGCTGTTGCGGGTTTATTTGCAATGCATATATAAATACACATTCCATTAACACAGTAAACCCAGGCTACATCTCGTACATCCAGTACACCCGTACCTTCCGTAAGTCCAGTCGGTACAGTTTTCGAGACACCGGTCGGTTGCGCTGTCCAAGATCTTTTTGCATTTCTAGATGATCCTAATAGAAATCTTCAGTACACAGTTCAAGATGCTTTGGCATTCATGTATTTCAAGAATGTCTGACTCAATCACTATTTGTTTGTTTTAGGAATGTTACGTTTTCTGTACGTATATGATAACAAAATGACTTGGCCTGTGAGTGCTTACTTCGGTTTTGTAAAGTTTAAACAGGATAGATATACATAGAACTCAATTTTTTGAACGAGTCAACAACTCAACATAAGCTTCAAAGTACCTCTTCACGCAACTAATAAGAATCGATACATTCTCACCCTGGTGGATGCATTTTCAAAATTTCTGTCAGCGTTTCCATGCCCCGATTTTTCGACAAATAGCGTTATCAATTCTCCAACATAAATATTCACCAGTTCTCCTTGACATTTTACATTCTCTACGATCTCTGCTATGTACAGCAACCAATGAAACACCTCACGAACGAATGTTCAACTTCGCAAGACATTCATCATCTGGAAATTCTATACCACCATGGCCCATAACTGGTCTAGTCCTTTTGAATAGATTCGTTCGAAAATCAAAATCTGATTCTTTGGTGAATAAAGTTGACTTCTACGTCCCTGCACGTTTCTCAGATGACAGAAAAACAAAGGTGGTCTGGCCCCAAGTGGTACCGACTTTAGATGAATCAAAGAATGTCGAGATTAAGTCTCAAGAAACAGCAACCTCCTATGGTCGATCGCCCTTCCGCCAGCGTTAACACGAAAACTCTATAGGGTAAATCTTAACCCCGAAGGGTCAAGATAGAAGACGAGATAGAGACCAAAGTTGATATTCTTTATTATACCTCAACAAAAAGAATAATTTCAGAATCATGATACAATCTAGTCTTAGCTTCTTTTTTCCTCCCTTCCCAATAGATAAAAATGCACTCGCATTTATACACTTTATGTGACCATTCAAGTTAGCCTTAGGCGGGATATTTTAATTTCTTTTCGTTGGACGTGATCACAACATAATCACTAAAATTTGTTTTGGAATTATCAGGGCCGGTTTTGATCGCTTATAAGAATTTTGTTTATCATGCGTTGGACGCATGATGCTCGAACTTATTTAACCTGATATATTGAATGCCAAATTCTCCTAGTGGTCATGATTTCTAACCATGTTTGCTACAACTCATGTATATTCATGTTATAGTTATTACGTTCAGTCACTTAGTCTTCTTGTCATTTATTTCTATATTTGTTTAAAGTATGCTTTAGTTCAAATTAAATAAAACCTTTAATCAAGGTACACAGTCTATAAAAAATCATAACACTACTCATCAAGTATCTATACTAAAAACCTAATGAATTTAATATGAAAATTAATATTATAAAAAGGCCGTTTCATTTGGTATTTTAATGATAGCTTTTGGTGGTCATAAAAATGTGCCGACTCCTGATTTAGTCAAACTTGTTGAATTTTTTCCTTCTTATTTCACAAGGATTTTTTTTTTATTGAAATTCACTCTGAACAGTTCTTAAAAGGAACCAACTAACGGCCGCTTAATATCGAAGAGCTACTAAATTATGTAGTACCGGCAACTGCACTCTAAACGAAAAACATCACAAACGGAACTGAACCACCATGTTAAGATGCAGTGAGGGGTATCTGGTCTGGGAGATGGCCAAATAGTCTACCACTACTTTGCTTCCTTTCAGTCGCCTCTTACGACACGCAGGAAACACGTTATGACTATTCTAAAGCCCGTGCCTACAGGGCAGAAAAGGGTAACAATACGGAACTCGTGTGTGGGTATGGAGCAAAATGGTGCAGACTTTCATTGAGGTTCTATATACCATCATATCTTGATTTAGAACATCCCATACATCCAGAATTTTGAAAAAAAGATGAATGAACAAAAGTGTTTATAAAATAAATTTAGTGGGAAACTAAACATAAAAATGAAAAAGAGGAGACATCTTTGGCAATGGATTTAAGAGAACGTATGGCAGCATAAACCAGATTGTAACATGCAAGAAATGGCTTGTTACCCGAAAAAATCATCATTTTCCCTGAATTGAAATTTTGACCATTTCATCCAACCGCTTGCTTTAATATTTCGTATCCGTGGTCATGCGTGACTTCCTTGTTCTAGCGTCGTTAGACGGTTAACCCTGAACCTTTGCAGTTCAGAGTTTAGTCGAGGACATAGGCTATTCAGTAATATAGCGAATCTAATTGCTCAACCGGTGATAGGCAAAGGATATTATTATTTTGCCAACGTTTCGAATGTCTATACAGACGTTCTTCATCAGGGCAATGGAAGGGTTAAGTCATCGACGATACTATATAACATTGTAAAGGGGGACGTTCTAAAATAAGCTAAGTTAGTAAATAAAAGATAAAATACTTTAAATTCTAATTAAAAAGAGACATAGAAGGCTAAAGATAAATGTCTAACCCTACCTGCGTTGAAAGATAGTCTGATAAGATGCCGGAAACTTCCTGGTTTAACCTAGTGAAGTTTAGTACCATATTCGAATGTCATTAAAATAGAAACTGGCTCTCGTCCTAACTATGGGCCGCCAATGCCGCAAGCCTCCGGCATTTCCTCCCGGTTAGGATGAGTCGCTTGCAACATGTAAAATTTTATGATAATCGGATATATGGTACTAAACTCAGAACTTCACGAAACTTTGCTTTTGTTTTAACTTCAATTATAACGTTAGCAGATAGTGCAGAGTGTGTGTGTGTGTTTGGAGCCCATTTACTTTATTTTTTGTGGGAGGGGGTTTCCCCGTATGATGTGTGTGGCCGAATTTGGTAATATTTTTAAATTTTTTTTCACCTTATTTCAGATGAATGCTTTTAATCCTAAAGTCTCATAATATAGGTCTGTAGGTTGGTGGTCAATTCGCACCCTGATAAAATTTGCAAAGGACTTACTGTAAAAAGTTAGAGATGATCTGAATTGTAGCTGGATGTATTGTAATATTTCATGTGAAAATTAAAAATAATACTGTTACCTGGTTATTGAATAGCTAATCAAGTTTGAAAAACATACTTCTTGCTGACCTAAAACTGGTTGAGTAGAACGAAATTATCAAAGTTAGGTTGTCTTCTTACCTATATCTGTTGTAGACTTTGGGTACATGTTGTGTCTACGTGATTAAGTTGCATGTGATAAATAAGGCCGAAAGCGGCACTCAAAATGAATCTATCATCAACCACTGAAATGGAATGATTTGATTTCAAAATCAAAACCAGTAACTATATTTGTATACTTAATGTGGAAAATTTTGTCGCTTTGACTCATTTTAGTCCCCTTACAGCAAAGTAATCTTGCTGATGGCCGATCTACAGGACTGAGGGATCAAATCAATCTATTATATTGTTGCACAGCTGATAACGTCGTGGTGTTGAACATTTTAATTCTCGTTACAGTAGTTTGTGAGTTTCAGTCTAACCGGTTGTATTTTGCATTTTTTAAACAATTTTGTTATTTTCAGATTAATTTTCATGAATTTTTGAAAGGATCATGGATGTTACAAACCCTTTACACATTCCTCCACCCCAGGATCGGAACAAAATGGATTTGCAAAAAATGTTAATTGAAGAAAGAATTCGTTGCGACACTCACAAGACAAATTATCAAGTAATATTTATAAATGCTTATCTATGATTTATTAATTTCATATTTTCCATCCACTTTTTATCCATTCATTCATTCATTGAAGAAAATGGCATATTTGAAAAAATTATTTATTGCATATTTTGATGCCCAATATTTTTTTATATAAATTTGATTGTTATAATGAATATCGAAATAAATTTTCACGCCGGGTATAATTATATAAGATGACTAGTTCTGATGGAACAAACTTAGAATCCTAGCTTTCATTGTGATACTCGTTTTTGGTATATACCGAATATTCATTACCCATATTGAACTATATACTAAAAAAAATATTTGTAAAAAGGGATCAGTCCGTATCTCAACCACCATCAGAGTGTGAACATTTGACTGTTCAGATCCGGACTGATTTCTTTTTAAGAATATTTTCTTTAGTATATACTTCAATATGGGTAAAGTTTAGAAAATGAATAGTACCGGTATTGTAATTTCCCATGTTGCTGTGTATAGATGACAATAGATCTAATTATCTATTTTTTATAACCCCACATGCTACACAAGCTTGCAAACTCACTGGCTTATGGCATTCTAGATTCTCACACAAACTCTCATAAAACTCTTATGATACCATGATGAAATTTCAACATTCCTTTCAAGGATGGGAGGTTGATTCCTTGATACGAAAGGAGCAGCTTTCATTGACCTGTGATTGATGATCAGTGCTTTGTTCAGATTATTTACCTAAACTGGTTAAATAACCCTGACTTATTGTAATTTGTGATAGGAATATTTTCTCAAAGGATGATTAAAAATCAATGAGCTTATACACTTGTCAGGTTCTGAAAGAGCAACACAAATTATTACAAGAAGGAAATGTAAAACTTCAACAAGAAATGACAAGATATAAGACAACTGGTGCTGAATCTTCCGAAGGATTGCAGTCAATTATTAACGATTTGAGAGGTTTGAATTTGAATTGTTTTTCATGAAATTGTAGTCACTGTTGTATATTCTTTATCTGTTTGATTCTTTATCATTTATAGCAGTTGGGCAGAAAATATTGGCACCACAGTATATACACCATAGATTTTCTTCTAGAACCACTCAGTTTTATTCACATCCTTGTCTTGTTCTAATAATATTATTAGGAAAATGAAATTCCATCCATAAAAATCGGCACCGAACAAAATCACTTCGAAGGAAAATAGCCTTGGGATAACATCTCTACTCGGAGAAAGAATTTCCTTTATTGAAAAACATGACCAATATATATTCGCAGAAACTACCGTGTATATATATTAAATTTTTTTATTAAATCAAACGGTTTGAAATTATCAATTTTTTGTTTTATAATCTTGTCTAAACTAATAAGTGTATATATTTTTCACTATATATCTACTTTCTTTAAAGCATATTCTAACGCGTTCAGTCTATGATCTAGTGAAAGAAGGAAATATTTTAGACGCATTTGTTTATGTGTCAAGTTATGATACTGCGGAATAACCAAGAATAGCGGCTGTCAGATCTAGCCACCAATAGCACGTAGCTCCATCTAAAAAAATTTATCAGATCATAAAGTACCGCTTGAAAGAATAAATTGCACAGGTGCCTGCCTTTAAACTCATCAACAGCTAGGAATTGCTGTGTGTGAAAATGATATGAAAGTTTTGAGCGGTAACTATCTCCCACATGTATGACATGCATTCAAATTGTGCATTAAAATTTATACTTCTGATTTCATTTTCCTCAAGTCTTGCAATGTTGTATTTGTTATAGCTTTGAATGTAATGATGTCTGTTCAAGATGTTTGTAAAGAAGTTTCAATGAAGTTAATAATCAACACTATAATGGTTAATGGTTATAATGGTTTGATTTTTTTGAATCATTGAAATTACCAATCAAATGTGAGGAAAAACGGACAGTAGTAACGAAAAAAACAGTAACATTGATTGATTGATTGATTAGCATTGATTTTTATTTTAATACACTTAAGGTCAACTTGCCTCAAAAGAACGAGAACTTGAAACATGTCGAGGTCAAGCGTTGAATCCACAAAGATTAGAAGTTATTAAAGCAGAAATAACAAAGGAATTGGAAGGTCCCTTGAAAGAACATGTGGAAGCAATGGACAAAGAGGTTTTAAAACTTTTTATACCAGTGTAAATTTAACACTATTCAGTCCTTAAATGCATATATTATCTACAAAGTGAAGCAAGTGCGATGTTCAAATTCGACACGCTTGAAAAATTTTGAGATTAGGAATGAAAATGTAACACATCGTTTACTTGGTGTTATAAAGAAGGTATAAGTACCATGCTAAATGTCATTGATTATTTATTTGGGGCTGGAAGAAAATCTTCTTATTTCATTATAAGCTTTCATTTGTTACCATACTGTTTCCTGGATTAGATTGATTTGCCTTTTCAAGCGTGACTGTTATAAGTGCAACAATCATGATTAGATCGGAAATGTCAATAAGAAAATTTTCACAATCCCGCAATTAAATTCCAAAGTGCCGGTATATGTAATAAGTTTGTGTTTTGTTGTATGACATGTCATTTTTCCCCGTAGGTTGAAAAATACAGAGGCGAATACAACAAACTAAGGTATGAACATGCATTCCTCAAATCAGAATATGATCATTTGAAAGCCGATCATAAAAGAATTCTTGAAGAATTGACTCTCCGACATCAGGCTCAAATATCTGCATTGCAAGGAGAGAGAGATGAAGCTATAAAAGCTTATGAAGTGAGGTTATAGTAAATAGTTTTATTGATGCTCATCAGTATATTTATCATGAATGGATTCTTAGTCATTTTCACTTCAAGATAACACTCGCAACCTCCCCTGATGTGGATACACAAAGATGTGATCATGTCTCAATGAACGAATATGCTTGGTTGGCGATGCAGTTTCGATTGTGATGAGAATGTGTGGGATTGAATTAGAGAGGGAGTCGTATATTTCTTTAGTGTCAAATTTTGCATATACGATATAATGATGTCACTGTAACATAAATCAATTCAATCTGAAAATTAATCAGAATTTTAGAATATCTGCTGGTTTGAATAAAACATCCCTAGTCATGTCCAACAAAAATACATTACTGAGCCATAATAAATATATTTTTATGAATGAACTTCTTAATGAAATAATACCAATTAGAACAGGAACAGAAAATGTAAAAGAGCATGAAGCAATATAAGTTTTTTAATACAAATTTAAACATTTGACAAGAAATTTATGTAACACTTGCTTTTTCATGTTTTAATCAACTCGTTTGTAATATTTTAATAATATAACATACCGATGTGGTCAACAAGGTTTGTTTTGACTCTTTGTACCTAGGTTTAACTCTATAAATATTGTTACTTTGCTGGCATTATTGAGCATAACTGAAAATCTCACATATAAAGTTTAAACTTTCATTTCATTAATGTATGAAAGTAAGATTTTTACCTCATTATACAGGAACGACCAATGCCAAATATAAATGACAACCATAAGATTCAAACTTTACAACGAACAAAATCACAGCTCGAACTCAGGGTGAAAAATTTACTTGAAGAAATAAGTGAAACTCAGAAACAGAAAGAATATGTCGCTGCTGAATCTGACAAAGTTCAAAGGTATAAAAATACATCAATGTATTCTTAAAACTATTCATGTGCAGTTATGCGGAAGAATTCTTACTCCATCTTTATTAATCGAATACACAATATATTAATGTACCAGTACAGCTGAACTATCTTTTCATGCTTACTCATGTTTTTGTTGTTGCAGTGCTCGCTCCATTTCTCATCTGACCAAAATCATTTTTTCTTTAATACGAAAATTTCTGCTTTCTGACAGAACAAATTGAAAATAAGAGTCTGTTCATTATAATGTCGGGGATTCGTAACTATCAATTTCTCGATTTTTTATAATAAAGACAAGTTATATGATTGAAAACAAGATATTTGTTATATATATATGGAATTGGTGACTCGATAAAATTATCCGAATCAGATTCGAATCCCAAGTGATTTTGTTTTCCTAGCCTGAGCTGTGGTTTATAAATGATATAAAATTCCGGGATATCTCTAGCTATAATATCTTCCATATTGGCAGATCTCAAGCACAGGATATTGCTCAACTACAAGGAAATTTGAAATCAATAGAGAGCGAACGAAGATCAATAGAAACAAAATGCGAAAGATTGCAACGAGAGTTGCAGAGTAATTCTGAACATAATACCAGATTAACACAGCAGTTACAGGTCAATATTTATTTTTAATGTCAACCATTTATAGAAATATTTATAAACCCCTCCCCATTTTCACAAGTTTTTTTATGATATAGGGTCAAGGTTGATGCACTAATTCCCCACTCCTCCTGACAAAAATAAACCTGTATATTGGCAAATTGTAACTACCTCACCTCTTGCATATAATTATATTTTTTTAATTGAATTTTCTGTTGGAAAAAACAGCACCTGCAAGCATTCCGCTAACTGCAGAGACGGAAAATATTGAGTGCAAAACCTAAACACTATATTAAATTAAGTTAATCACCATCTACCATTTCTTCACCTTCCTTTAATCGCTTCTTACGGAACACAGAAATTACATTAGAACAATTCGAAAGCCCACATCTTCAGGCCATAAAGAAACCTTTTTTTTTCTATAGTAAAGATAGAATCTATCTTTACTATAAAAAAGTTTCTTTATATCATATGAAACATCTTTGAAGTTATTTCAATTTTCAGAATTTCAAGTAAAATGATCTTTAATCTTGTCTGAAGAAGTTAGACTATGTTCTAACGAAAGCTTACAATAAACTTATATTTCTGTGGAATGAGAACATGATATTTTTGTAAAATGATTTGAATCAAATTTTCAATTAAAGTGGCAGACTGTATATTTTTTTGGTAAATGTGCCATTTTTATTTTGTATTGTTTTAGGAAAAGGAGAAAGAATTCTCAGCTTTAAAAAATTCAATGGACGAAGAAAGTCATAAACACAAAGTTGAATTATCAAACATTAAACTGAAAGAGATGAAAATCCAGGGTGATCTTGAGAGAGAGAAAGATTTTTTGAATAATAAGGTTGGGTGTTTCGTGTCGTATCGGTGTAACCCCTTGTTTTTATTGAAGGATATGTGTCAAAAAATCATCCATAATCCCAACCACAACCAACCAATAATGTATAACCATAATGCCAGGTTATATTAGCTCACCAGGTTATATTGGATCAAAATGTTTTTCACATGTACTTCACATGCACAAAATTGTACAGTACAAATCGGAGTTGCTGACATTCTATCTTCTCCATTTGATGCAACAAGCAAACAATACTTTTAATATCTAGTAAAAATGAGATTTCATTTATTGAAGTGTCACACACTTTAAATCATCCCACTTCTAACGGAAACCTACAGTGCATGTGCGATGGGCATTCATCCATGCCCATTTCCATTATCAGTTAATGTAATCAAAATCTACCAAATATGTTATGTTTAAATCATCAAAAATATTACTAAAATTTATTTTAGGTTCGAACTCTCCAAACTGAACTTGAGGTTGCCAAACACACAGAAGAAGAACACAATAAACATATTGAAGAACTGGAAAGAGATTCTGTCCGAAGAATACAGGAAGCCAAACAAGAAGAATGGAACAAAAATCATTTCTTACAGGTTTGATTAAGGTCGACAGGTCATTTTTGTTAGACCACAGATTCGTGGTCGGGTGCATTGCCATTTGCTTAATGTTTATTGAACTTTTGATGCCAATTACATGTATGTTTGCTCCCGCATCTTGACTCTAAAGACATATTGGTCTTCATTTAAAAATTTATACATAGACGCCCACGTTTTTTACTCTCGTGTAGAAAATAAGCGATTTCGATTTATACCACTTACAAGTTTGTCCCTACATTAAATCTTTTTTTCTTTGTAATAATAAATGATAAAATAATAATAGATGTATATTTTTTCACCAGACGGAAAAAATAGCTTTGGAAGAAAAATGCAGGGAATTAGAACGTTGTGTTGCTGATCAACAGTCAACTCGTATGAATGAACGTGAGCAAGCAGATGAACGATTGAGAGTATTGGAAGCAAATGAAGCATCAGCGCAATCTGAAGTGGCAGTTTTACAATCAAAAGTTGAGTCTTTGTCAAAAGCATCTGCTGAGTTAGAAAGAGAACGAGAAGGAAATGCAACAATGCGACAAAAGCTACACGATAAAGTAGGATGATTTAATAGGATAATTGTTTATAAGTTCAAGTTTGTTCCGGAGAGTCTCACGACGTGGTGGATGATTTTATCCAGGGTCATTTTATCATCCAGGGCAGATACCGCATACGCACTTAATTATGGTGGTTCAGTTCCATACGGAATGTTTTCTACTTAAGTACAGTTGCTAGCAATACATCTCGTAGGACCATTTTAGTGGACTTTTTAGGTGCTGCTTTCAGCCATGCTTGGAGCGAGCTTCAATACAAAATTGATTCAAATCGGTTTCTGAATTTGCATACCTGATCCCGAATAATCAGAAATATTACAATTTATGTTGTAAACTTTTAATTGAATCATTTTCTTTTGATTACCCATTAGAAGAGCATCTCACATTCACACTGCAATAGAAAACTGAAAATGAATCGTGAGCGATAACTATTCTGAAAAATCTGATAAAAATTCTTTTCAAACTATCAATGCCATTGTCGAATAGCTGGATTATTTTTATATAATATGATTTCTCCGCATTCTCAATTATGGTCTTCTGAGCTCCATTTGAACAAAACTTCACCTCACTTGAAAGATAGAAATGTGCTGCCAGATTTCAGATTGAAAATCCATGCATATTTGTGCCAGTATGCAATATTTTACATGGTGTTTAAATATTTCAGTTCCAAATAGTAAAGTAGCAGAATTAATTTAAATAATCGAACATTTGGAATACGTAGGCATTCATATAATAACATCATCACTTCAAATCCCATACTCCCTTAAAGTCTTTTTTTTTCTCATTCAGGAACTGGAGCTCCAGACAGCTTTATCCGGCCGACAACAAATATTATCAGAAATGCAGAGGATAAAAGACGATTCTAAAAATTGCCGCAAAATGGTGGAAGATGCAAAATTACAGGCCGAGAAAGCTCAGCAAAATAGTGAAAGGGCTGTTGAAGATCAGAGACTTGCGGGAATGGAAGAACGACACAGGTTTATGCTTTATCATACCCACCCTTTTGGGAGTGGATCATCCTCAACAAGACCTTGCACCAGCAACCACCTATGCACAGACAGGGTTAATTTTTCTAAAAAGATATAATCTTTCCAGTTTGGCCTATCCCAACCTTGCACCGTGGATTGAGTGGTAGGCATTGGTCAACGAGTATGTCTCGCTGGGGTTCGAACTCGAGATCTTCAACCTTTGAGGCCAAAGTGCTTCAAAATATCTGACATCTTTAACATATGAGTATGAAAACATAACACACTTGCTTCGGTTTACCAAAAAATTTTTGCAAAAGTAAAATATGGACCAAATAAAAAGCACCAAAACCTACAATTTACAATTATTTTTGTATCGAATATGAAATAAGAGTTTTCAGCTTATTTTCTGCTTTCAGGTTGCAAGGTAGAATTGATCAACTCGAGCATAAATTGTCAAGATTGACTGATTCAATCGAAAAATCATCAAAACGCAGTAAAAAGACACAGCAATTACTTGTCAGTAAAATTAAAAATTTGAAAAACCGATGCCAACTTCTTGAAGCAGAAAAAGAACATCTTGAAATCGAAATGAAAGCAGGAAAGCATGGAGTTCCATTGGAAGAATTCAATAGAATGAGGTAAAAATAAATACGGTATTGGTTTTTCTCACAAATGATCTTGCTCTAATTAAAATATAGTTTTGGAACTTTCAGGTAGTGATTTTTTTTTGGGTATAACATTATTCAATTCATCATAACATTCAGCGATACAGTGTGACGTGTATTAATATGGAAAGGGTTTCAGCGGACTTTTACCATACTCTACAACTCAGACTCTCAAAGGAAAATTGCTCTTAACAGTATTCCTTGGCTCGTGGGATGACTATAATATCTCACGTGAGTGTCTGATGAAAATTATCATCAAAAATTATCAACACGACTGTTACTGTGCAATAGTAGTGTTACTGGTTTTGAAGTATTCCAATGAAACAGCAGAAATCTGTATGGAAGTAGAGGTGTAAGTTTAATACTTCCCAGCCCTGATTTAACATCAACCTCACCCTGTCTACAAAATTTTGTCTTGATCAGTGAGCAAGCACATTCTGTTGATATTGAATAAGAGTAGAGTTGGGTGGCATTGGTTATTATTTCACCAGTATTCCAGGAATGTCGGTATTACTGTTATTTCACACCATTTTTTGCTATTAAGAAGCATGCTATTAAGGCATGCCTCAATTGAAATATCAGTTGTATATTAAGAAATCTCTCTTGACGATAGTGGATTTTTATTTCATGACTTTCGTAAAGCTTATGAGCAATTGTGAGTTCCTTTTAACGATCTGTATGTTTGAGTTTTACATTTCCGAAATTTTTTTGTGTGAATATTCTATACATCTTTTAGAAATATTACAAAAACTTGACAATAAACCAAAATGTTACTTATTATTAACAAACCACATAACTAATCCAAGCATCACTGATTTGTATAATAATTCTCATAGACGAAGGTTGAATGAATACAAAAGAAAACATAATGAATTTGCGAGAACATTGGGTTTATCAGAATATGACAGAATGGTTTTCCATAATACAACTTCAGCCCATTATAACACCGTAGTAATGCCCCTGACTTCTACACACAATGGAAATAAAGGTCAGTACGTAGGTCTGAGAAACTTGTGGAATTAACTGTATACTTCCTTATATTAGAGCTGAATGTAGGCTACTATATAGCATCCTCCCCCACTAACTAGAAACCTTTTTGCCCTTATGTGTGCATTTGACTAAACTCAATATTTCACTAAACGGTGTTCTGAATGTGGTGGTGAAACATCCGTGCACATGAATGTTTATTAGGTAATTATACAGCATAATTATACAGGCATGATGTGCTGTTCAAATCAAATGAGCATTTTGTTTGGTTAACTGAATCATTCATAAAATTTAGCATATATCATATGGTGGCTGCACTAAAATCAAAGATCGATTAAAATCGAAAGTAGTTCAAGTAGGAATTTCAGAATAACGAAACAACAGAACCATTTCATTGGTTCAAAATTACCCGTATTCGGAGGTTCGTTGATTTGAGGATTTAATCACTTTAAATTTTCAAGGATATATTTACATTATTTTTGTTGATAGGTGTTTTGCAAGATTCAGCTGATCGTGGTATTTCTCAGATTTGGGAACGACTCGATTTTATAGAAAAACAACAAAAAATACAAGACGTGGAATTGGAAAATGTTGCGAATCCCAGCTTGAAGATGTCCACGGATAAAATACTGACCAAAGAACATTCATCTGAGAATTTGAAATCCAGAAAACAAGACAGTGATACCAAAATGAAAACAACACCTCAATCTACCAATAGTGGAGCAAATGTTCAACGTCCGACTTCTGGTTCAAACCATGATGATGGCCAGTATTCATCTGCTAGTTTTGAGTCTGATAGTACAGATGATTGATCTTGAAGAAATGTTTAATTCACTGATGTCTTGAGATATTACAAGCATTATTATGTAACAGCAGGTAAAGAGACTTAAGTCTTCCAACAATTAAACATATGCAATTGCAACACTTGTCAGAATCCAGTCATTATGCAGTGAACCAGTTGTAATGATGTTTATATCTTTGAGAAAGCAAACTTAAGTAAGCTAGACTAAGCTAGTCAAAAATGTTATGATGAAAATATTTTCAGACTTCACCAGCTTTCTGATAAAAGTTATACCTGTGGTTTTGTACTAATATTTGGCTTTACTGTTTTGATATATTGAAATCTTATTACTTTTTAGTACTAGTAGTTTTACATGATAAATTCTGTAGTATTATATTATTATTTTCGTTAATAACACAACAAGATGTCTATTTAATAACATCAGTGTCTTAATTTTTTCCAGAAGTTCAATTCCATGACCGATGTAAACAGTGGAAAGTGATTACTGAAGAGTAGTATAATACGACAAAGACAGAGTTCATTTTGAGACCTCTGTGTGTCGGCAAAAGTAGGGCTGTTCAAAATATTCTATTTGTTGTTGGTGAAGCATAAATTACTCATTTTGATTTTCCCAGTGATTCGAAATCAACATATTTGAAAAGTCTATACATTTTCAGAGAATAGACTATGTTTTGGTGTTTTAATGCGGCGGAAGGCCTCTGACATGAAAAATCAAAATATCTTTTTACACAAATATAGGCCAATTGCGCTTGTAGATACCAGTTCCAAGTCCCGGTGGACAGTCCCCCTTCAGAAAGGTTTTGTTTATTGTAAGAAAAATGCGGCGTAAAACTCTCAGCGTTATATGCACTCGTTCCAAAAGCTCAACCGTCTTTCAATTGCTTTATATCTTGGAGGACAATCGCATGGGTGTTGTTGAAGCACCCCCGCCATGGCATGATAGTTGTTGACGATCTGCTACTTTCATCCAGTCGTACCTGTCAATAAATACCCATTGAAATCGGAACTTGTGGTCAAAACCACAAATTGCACATATAGTTCGAAACAGCTTCACTGGGTGACAGATAAGATGGAATTATTCAGCTTTAAGAGATCTACACTCATTCCCAGCTTCCTACTAGTCTCCTGCACCATCACAAGTGGATGGACCCAGTCCCAATATTCCATGGAGTTCCGCTTTCACTGTTGACTGTGCATTGGGAGTCTCCTTGCTTTCATGCAATTTATTGTTTATTGGAGTTCTTCCGCCAGCACTTTTTCAGTGACTTACCATCAATAACATTTGGATAAAAAAATTTTGTACTGCTTCCCTTCTGTCAAAAATTATTTGGCTGTCCGCATAACTAGACCATTTCCTCAAATGTGACAACAGTTTTCCATGCATTCTTGCGATATTTTCTTCACTGTTTTTAACACTTGATAACATTCGAATGAACTGTAGTCTCGTATTCCTCAACTTGCACTTATAAATAAAATATTTTGCTCATAATAAAACACAGTTGATACCCTGATTTCTCAGCACCCCAATAGCATTTCTTTTGTTGGCTTGCGGGTGAGCTACAGGGTCACGCAAGCCACACGCGTTATCGGTTTGTTTTTATGATTGGCATTAACAAGATAAATGAACCTTCTTACATTATATCTTTTCAGTTGTCTACATAATTGAGCCGTTGTACGGTTCTTATGTTATTTGAATTACTAATTTAGTCGCAGTATTCAAAAACAACTTTATTTGACCGACGTATAGGCTTACGAGCTTACGTCATTTTTAGAAGCGAATATGTAATATTGACCAGAAGTTCTTTATTATAAATCGAAAACAATAAATATAATTCGAGATATAAATGAAACTTGGTTAAACAAGTTTGATTGACGAATAATGTTAGCCTTGGGCGAAATCTCCAAATTAATTTTTTTCACTGCAATTACGAGTAATGCTCGTATTAAGGCAATGAGTTTTAATCGATCGGGCGATAGGCGTATAGAAAATTTAGTCTTGTTTTTTCAAGATGTCTACAGAGCATTCGTCATAAAGTGGCCATCTGACGACATCAGGGAAGTGACGTCAAAATGGCGTAATATGAGACCTAAAGAACCGCTTTAATGGCAGATATTGTACATACCAAACGAACGTTTCAACTGTTGTGTTGGAAATAATATAGTACAAAAGCATGACTAAACGAAAATGACGTCACAATTGTAGATTCGAATATCATATTTATATTGCTAACATGTTTACATATGCGTTTTACCTTTATTCGAATACAGAACTGAAATAGCTATGCAACATAGGAGGACATGCACAACGCAAACAGTTCTACATGATTATTAAAACACGCGCTATAATACGTTGTATCACAGAAAAGTAATATAATATTATTGAACAATGCATTTTCTTAAGAAATTACACGACCTAAGTGTTTACCAATTCCATGCACGCTAGTAGCAACCGAACCATGGTATAATTTTTACTTCTGTGAATGCCGATTTGGTTTGTCAAACAGAGAAACTGGGAATAATTGCAAGGCGAGAAGTTTTTTCCTTCCAAGATATTCACAATCGGCTTCTGCGTGTATTTGCAAAACGACTCCACTGTCAGATGTTCTTCTGTCGGTTGTAGGACACAATGGCTTTTACAATACTATTCCAAGAAACTCGTTGCATTGTTTCCTCCTTGTTTCACTAAATATCCCAAATCCTATCTGTGAAACACTAATACAAAGGCCGTGGGAGAAACACCGTGTACATCCGCGTATTTTTTTTGCCAGGTTGCAAAGCGATATCAAAGCGGTCCACAGCACGCACGAGATTCTCGACCTTTGGCATAGAACTCAGAGCCGGATCTTTGAATGCTCATGCCCCGGCCGCGCTTCATTCTCGAATTATTTATTATTGATATTGCCGTTGCAAGCAAAACATGGAAATTTAAAAAAAAAAACGACGTCACTTTCTACACACTCCACTATAGCAGTTCAGTTCAGTATGGAATGTTTCCCGTTGGGAACAGTCGCTGTTTTTTCAATTTATAAAGCTCTCTGCAATATCAGTGATCGCTAGGTTTTTCTAAGTTGGTTCTTCTAAACTTGCTCAAAAGTGAAGTTGAAACTCAAAAATGTGAAGTACCTGTTTGATGTAGCGGACAGACCTGATTTGATGATCGCAAACCCACGTCCTTCGACTGCCCAGAGACCAAATATGCGACGTCGCTGTGATAAACTTTGTTACTTAGTATGACTCCAATCTGTTCATAAAGCCCTGTATTGATCTTTGTAGATTTATTGTGAGACATCGTTTCTTTGATTTTGTTGTCGGAGTTATAGAATTACAAAGTTTTTTTGTTCCACCCGAGCTGAATGTTGACCTTCAACAATCGCACAGTATGTGACCAACTGCTAGGGCGACTCGAGAACAAGTGAATAACAGAATTTATGTATGTATGTTTATTTGTCTCAGGTAAAAACCGTATCAGATCTATTGCAGAATCAAGTTAAATTGGGATCGGCTAAAGCCTACGCACGAGACCTTGTAGGCCTAAAACAATGATGTGTACAGCACGTGGAATTGATTTATTTGATATAGAAAAAATTCCATTAAAAGCCCTTAAATCGCGTTTTATTGAGAATTTAGACAACGTTAATATTTCAATGCGCGACCAGGTATGGAAAAGATTATTTAGCTTGATTAATGTCTGGGCAAGGACGACGAATGCCTCTCGTCGCCGACTGAACAGAAATTGCAGGATGTTCAAGTGTTTTATAATGTAGGGTATCCTTAAATGTTTCGTAGCAGTTATTCTGCTACTGTACTGCTTGAGATCGGTTTTATAATCGACGCACACCAGCGTATTTGGGAAAATGGGGAAGCACAACAACACATTTTTTTGCGATATAATTAGCTATCACGATATACCATTATTTTTAGCGCGCCATCGATGCGGAATACTTTTTCTCTAATATTTTGCCAAATTTCAAGCCTTGATACATTATTTTGGATAAGTTTGCACTGTTGGTGTGATGTTTGGAATTGCCTAACGTATTTCCTGCATGTCGCAAGAGATGACCAAAAAAAAACAGAACATAGATAGATGATTTACTATTTCCCAGAGCAGATACCTCTCACTGGATCTTGGTTTGGCGGATAATTCCTATATGGGATATTTTTCAATTAGGGTAGTACAGTTGCTGAAACTGCATTTGGAATAGCTCTCCGCCATTAAGTGACTGTTATTTGGTTCCATGAAGGCGCTGCTTCCGACTTTGCACATTGAGTGAATTCCATCAATTCAAATTACAACCCTAGAATCAAAACTAAGCTTTAATCAACTTGTTCACAGCCAAGCACAAAGTGAACTGAATAGTAAATATTAGGTACAAGGCAACAAGTGAGCCAGACGTGAACAAAGTAATCAACCAATTTAGGATCACGTATCCATGGCCGTAGCTCAGCAATTACCAACTAACAGATAAGATACAAATTCACATAAACAGTATTGGAAATTAGATACATCACAATTATGTAATGAATTAATTTTTACCACATTCCTCCCCGCCATTTTTTAATTTAATAAAATGCACCAGATAACAGTGATAACTAATAGTGAATTTAACAGTCATGTGATCAGTTCCATTCGCCGTATCTTTCTGGAGGGCTCCGATCGTCTCAATTCTTGAGTTAGTGGTTGTTGGTCAAACTCGTCTTTACCAGTTGGTTGAGGAAACTTCATCAGAGCAGGGCTATTTAAAGGTGGATTGTCTATGTTCTTGAGGCTTTGCTCTGGTAAAGAAGCTACATCTTTTGTGGAAACAGTAGTTTCTTTGCCATCGGAAACGTGTACGAAACTCGGATTGGTTTCAATAATTCAACAGGATCACAAAGCGGTTCGCTTTTTGTGCGAAAGAAATCACGGAGAAGGATATGACCACAAGCCAGCCGGGTAGAGATTTACCCATCACTGATTTCGTATTAAAATTGAAGAATCTTTCATTTGGAGTAGAATTTGTCGTGGTGCACAGCAGGAATCGAGTAGCGTGTAAGGCATCTGGAAGAACAGGTTCCCATGATTCAGCGGGGAGTTTTTGATCCTTCAACATTAACTTAACTGTCCTCCAAATAGATTTACACGCTCGCATTGAGAATTACCAGTCGGATGGTATGGGGGTGGTTGGACTAGTAGCTACACCTCTCGACGTTAAGTAGTCTTCAGCTCTCGGGACACGAAGGAAGATCCTCCGTTGCTATGTATGAAATTTGGCTACTCAAACAAACAGAATAATTTCATTCAGGAATCGATAACAGAAGAAGTGGTCATATTTTTGCAAGGGAAAGCAAACGGAAATCTGCTGTATCCATCAAATAGGTAGTGGTAATTCAAACAAAGGGCTCATGCGTTCAGGGTCAGGTTGGATACTGCTGTAAGAAATATGATACCCAAGCAAATCGATTTCTCTCTGAGCAATAATAGATTGCTCGGATAGAAAATCAAATTTTCAGCTTTAGCGGCATCAAAGAGAGCACTGAGCTTATTATCATGAACAATTTTATCATCACCAACTAGAGTAATATTGTCAAGGTAAGCGTAAGTTCCACGCAATTTATGTTTTTCAATGGAGAATCAATAGTTCTTTGAAAAATAGAAACACCATTGGTAACCCCGAAGGGTAGCATGCAGTATTGGTAAAGCTTGCCATCTTCTGAAAAAGCGGTATATGGCCTGTCTACTTTACATATAGCTATCTGATAGTAGGCGGACTAAAGATCCAAGGTAGTGTAAACTTTGCCTTTCGCGATTTGGTTGACTTTGCCATCAATCCGAAGAACAGGGTAAGCATCAAGCAGAGTGTATCTATTTATTGCCTGGGAATAATCAACAACCATTCGTCGCTTATGGCGTTCATCTTCGATAACCAAAACTTGAGCCCACCAAGGAGAGAGGGATGTTTCAATAATGCATTCTTTTAAAAGATTTACAATTTATTTTCGAATGAAGTTCTTATCATCGTCGTGACATGTTTTGTCGGAATTGGACGATTCCAGAAGTTTTATTGCTTCATCAAAAGACTCTGCCTCTTCAACATAAGTGTACACCAGAGGAGATAAATAATTGATCAACAAGTCTATCTACTTCAGGTGGAGTTCAGCTTCCTGTACTAGGTAAAGCTGCCTGGGCTGCTGTGACAAAACCCGAGAAAGTTTTGAATCAATGTTTATAAATCTTAGCTGCTTCAGCTTCATTTGGATCTACCTCAAGTCTTGCTGGTTTTAACAGCCAGTCCATATTAATAAAATGTGGAAATTTATTCAAATTCTAATATAAAATCCGGAATCAAGACTGGGCTTTAGTAAACTCTTTCACAGCTAGTAAATATCAGATACAAGGCAACGAGCCAGACGTAAACAAAATAATCAACCAATTTAGAATTCACATAAACAGTATTGGAAATTAGATACATCATAATTGTGTACTGAATTAATTTTAACTACAAATACGATATTTGCTCTCGGCCGCATCATGATCACTAAATGCCACCTTTGCCAGCAGAAGTGGGTCTTAGGACTCAACAACCCATTTTGATCGTCCTGTGGTGCCAAAAATATATAGATCTCTAACCAATTTGTCACAAAATATCAGCTATATTTGTCGTGTATTTTTTTTTTATGTGGTGCTTTTCTGGTGACCCCGCTAATCTTTTTTTTTATCTAATTTACGGGATAATTTTCTCTAATCAATTATTGAAAAATACTGATTTTTCACTCTACGGCGAAAAACCGTAATGATTTTTACTTATTTAATTCATTATGACGTCATACTAACGGTATTTTGTGTTCCAAGGAAGAGGATCCTACTTATTTTTTATAACTTAGCAAGTCATGTGTGGCATTTTCTCTTCCTATCAGATGTTGCGGTATATATCACTCTGAATCGCGAAAAAACCGTTTTCCAAGAAAAGGTTATTATGGCGTCATACAGAGACGTCAGATCTTGGAGCCGATCGTGAATTTCGATACCTAAAGTATCAAAGCCCCAAATATGGTGCTTTAATCCGGCAAGTTCAGAAAAGTCCAATTTGTCGAATTGACAAACCCTACCATGCGTTATGTTTTTATTTTATATCACGTCCGCACTGTTTTGGTTTTGCTCGATTGATTACAAAGACGGAGTTACGATGGCGGTAGTCGAATAATGGTTATAATTGGCTTATCTGCTGGTTGTGTGGACAGGTGATGTTTTCAGCATTGGTCTATCTTGTAAACTTCAATCTTACGCATTCGAACTGACGTCTCTCAGCAGGATGATCCAATATTTAGTTCAGAGAGCAATTACTTAAGTAATCAAATATAAAACATCTGTTTATAATCACCACGACCTCTCAACAAGTCATCAACATTTCATTAACTAAACGCGTAAATGAGATGAAATCACTCAGATAATGTAAGATGGACAGGTGATTATCATTTCTTCCTAATTATTCAACAATAGTGTTAATGACTCCTATGCAGAAGGGTGGCAAGACGTTGAAGTACCAAGACAGGTCCAATGTTTTTTTTTTTAATTTACTGCATGGATGTAAATGAAAATGTAATATTCTCAAGAATATTGAAGATATTACGAGATTCAACTTTAATCAACCTACATTTATGCAGCTGCCAACATTCACATATTCAGGATCCATGAATTCTGTTGGAAGCATAACCTCGAACTAAAATGTTAAATAGGTATTCAAACCAATTTTAAATTAATCGTACCATCCCAAACGACAACTTCAGCATGTAAGTATCACACTATAAAAATAAAGTGATGGATGGGGTATATTGCATTATGTTAGCACATTTTAATTAAAACAGGATCAACTTATTTCAATAAGAGTAAAAATTTGAGAACCTAGCACATAAAGAGTTTATAAATATATATAACAATAAAAATTAGTAAAATATGTGTTAAAACCTGAAGCATTCGAGTAGTTTATGACATACAATTTGCAATAAAACATTTAGAAACGCTAGTCCACAGGTACGTAGGTTTCCTTGGCGACTACTGAATAAAATTGACGGGACAAGTCAAAATGGCGCATTGGATTGGTCAGATTTTCGGGTACCTTCAATAAAACCCCAGTTAGTTTTCCTCCATACAAACAGCCGGTGTCCAACCCAGTGCAATGTGATTCAATTTGCAATTTCTTCACAGCGTCATGACCAAAATAAACATGTTCTGGACCTCTCCAACACTCTGCCCACAAACTACCCTCGTGCTTAGAAGTTGCTATAAGTTTGTGGCCGTGAAAATCATCTCTTGTCCACATTAAAGATCTCATATGCAACATATCATGTTCATCTTGTAAGTTTAAAGGTTTATGTGGGTGTAATCCTCCATGCACTATAATAATGTTAAGTATTGGTATGGATATTGTGTACGGTAGATTCTTTAGGAATTCAAACTGATCATCGTTCAGTGAGTTTGCCCATGAATTGGCCCATCTGGGATTTGACTCTTTTACCCCAGTTCGATTTTTTAAAGCTGTCCGCAATACTGCTTGTTCATGATTTCCTCTTATGCAATGTATATCTTTACTTTTCATAATAAAATCTAGCATTTCCTCATTTTTCGGTCCTTTGTTAACCATATCGCCAACAAAGATTGTGACAAAGTTTCTTCTACTATTACATTTCACTGTATTTATTAAGTCTACCACTTCGTCAAAACATCCATGAACATCGCCAACTATGAGGAGGTCACGACCTCTAAATTCTTTATAAGAGAGCGTCTTGTGTCTGACGTATGGTTCTAAAGGCCCAGTCTTTCGAATCGGAGTGAAAGTGCTCAATCTTCTGGCGAACAAAGAAATGCAATACGCGAGAAGTGCTGTCATATTGATGTTTTTTTGCAATAAATTAGTTATTTGACTGCTTGTGAAGCCATTCCGAGTTCCAATTGTCCAAGAAGGCGAGTCTGTGGAAGAGTAAAATCAAATTTTAACTTCAGCAATAAGAATATCGCAAAATAGGACAAAATTCTTACAACAGCGCCAAATTGGATTGATTAGGTATCAAAATTTGCAAACTTAAAACTAAATAACATTAATTTGGAATTTCATGTGAAGAATCCCAGTTTTTTAGCTGCATTTATAGAGCGTCAATTATTAAAATAGGCACGCAGCATGCAAGCATTCCGAATAAATATGATAACAATACCTGTAATAAAAATCTCATATCTTCATTGTGATCAGTAAAATACCATAAAATTCAATCCCTAAAAATTTATTAAAATCTGAAATTGAAACAATAATATTTGAGAGTTGATACTATAATCTTCTGCAAAGCAGTCTGGTAACATTTATATATACTATGTATAGATATTTACGGTGTAGCACATAAATTTCAAAATACAGGCAATAATACATATATGACGGCGCAAGAAAAAATGTCGCCCACTAAAATCAACCCTTTTTTGTCACATTTTGAGATAATAAATTGAATTTGGATGTTTGAAGTTGGCTAGATGAGTGATGATGATTGATGGTATTAAGCACTAACCGGGATTGGATCTAGAATGACTTTATCTCCAGTTTTTACCTGGCCATATTTAATTCATCACAATTTTTTAACAACCCGGTTAATAACACCCGCTAATCAGTGAAGGGCTTTGATCTCGGCCTCTATGCTCAGCCAGTTAAGTAAGAATCCGAAATGATCTTATCGAGAGTTTTTACATCTCCATAATTAATGTAGCAAACATTAATTAGCAAACAGCCTTTGCTAATCGTTCGATCTCAGTGGGGGACCAATTTCAGCGCTACCGGAACAGGTGTAGTCAGTTATAAAGAAATATTAACAAGTTTGCATTGGTTTTTCCTAATTTTTATATACTTGATTGATACTTTGTTTGCAGATACTTTTGGTCAAGGTTGAATTCCTTTAAAAAATTTTGTGCCATTTCTTAATATGTATCACTTTTTTTTTTAAATATACACATGACAAATCGTAGCGCAAAAATCATTCAAGAATGGCCGAACATAGTACATGATATTACAGTAAAAAAAATTCGAAATGTATTGGCAAAAAAGGTTAAATTTTTATGAATCACTTTTTTCCGAGCGACTTTTATTTTTTAAGGTATTATCAAACTGATATATTTTGCAACAAAATCATGCCAGCTTTATGTCGACTCATGATGTAGGGCCTTGAGCATAGCGATCCATCTGGAAGAGTAGCTTTTTACTACTTTTTAACAGAGGTCAGAACTTTCGGTTCGCACATTGATGGAAGAAAAAATCGACAATTGCCCGTATTGAATTTGAAAAGGCTTGCTTAACTTTGAAGGTAAATAGGGTAGAAGTAACTCAAAGATTGGTAAAAATAAAAACTTCCAAAAAAAAAAAAATGTAGGCAAAATACCTACATCTTGGAGAAGTACTTGGATGATATCATATGTATTAGGAATAGGAGATAATTTTCATCCTGTGGGAGAGGGAAACTGACAATAAAGCTAAAGTATATGGCAAACTAAGGCTTCTCCACAGATACAATTTCCAGTTGTGTATAGACATGGTTGGTAGACAAATTTTTAAATGACAAACAACAATTTTAGATGAAATTGCTACTGTCGTAAAGGTCACTGCTCAAGTACAGACGAGAGTAAGACTCTTATACCCCTCTGTAATCTGCACTCCTGCAGGGTCGGTAGGGAAAATGATATTGCTGATTAAAATAGTTTGGTAAATTTTGCACTACTTAGTTCCAGCATTTTTTAGAGTTGTTTTGTTATGCTGATGTCTAGGACATAATAAGGAAACTTCTTTTGTCCGATTTTTACAGCATGCTTTACAATATAAAAACACACAGCGCTCTCCACGAGGATTACCGCATTTTAAACATTTTTCATATACAGCTTTGGTTCTTGATCGTTCCATTTTTAAAACATTTTCAATTTGCTCCTGCGTTGGATTGATGCCATTCACTAACTGCCCATGTTTTTTGAACAATTTTTTCAACTTTTTCTTTGACATTTCAGTAATATTCTTAACTTCACTTGATTGAAATGGTCTTTTCTGTGCTTTTGAGCTGTCATGACGAACTGCTGGGCGGACATAAGGTTGGCATATCCAATGTGGAAATGGCAATGTCTCTTTGATGGATTCTTCTTTCTGGCAATTTTTCTCACAGAGTTCACGTAGCCCTAAAACAGCACTTCTAACATCAGATATTTTCTTACTATTTGCCAGTTTGTCACGAATCTCAGTATGTTTTTGCAAACTATGCACGCATATTTTGAAAATATGTCCTCTGGCATAAGAAAGTGGAGGCGGATGGTTTTCTACAAAATCTAAATATTCCAAGGATATGTCACAAACGTTGGGAGATTGATTTGCAAAAAGTGCAGGATTATGTAAATTTCCTTCTGCTACCATAACACCATCAACCCCAGTTTCTTGTAAACACTTTTTAATGTCAGCAAAATACTGAATATTTCCATTAGAAAACACAGGAATTTTTAGAGCCTTCTTAATTTCACTTACATATTGCCAATCAGCTAAACCCGTCTGTGGACCTTTTTGTTCCCTTGTGCGACCATGCACTGTTAATATCTGGCAACCTGCATCTTCTAGCATTTTTGCATATCGAATAGTCTTTTCCAACGATGGAAATATTCGAATCTTGCATGTTATAGGTACTGATAATTTTTTGTGACAAATAGATACCATATTACTTATCAGATTCCAATCATCTTGAAGAAATGCTCCGTAATGACCTCGCCTTGCGATTGCTTGTGGACATCCCAAATTTAAATCGATGGCATCACAATGTCCTTGAGCCAATAAACTCGCCTGAAGTAGAATATCTGGATCATTCGCACAAAATTGAACAATTAAAGGTCGATCTTCCTTGCATGATGCCAAAGCATCTTTTCTATATTGTTCATCACGAATAAACACAGATGCATGTAGCATAGGTGTGTAACATAATTGGGCACCATATTTCCGAGAAAGCATTCTCCAAGCTAACTCACTTTGATCAACCATAGGCGCCACAATCATAATTGGCCTGCCCAAGGTTTTTATCCAAAACTCGTAACCACTCGCATTTTTATTGGAATAACCTTTTTGATTATCTTCAGTCATTTTTTAAATAAATCTATTCAAAAGCTGAAAAAATATTTTAAACAACATGCTAGTTCAAATGCTATTCAAAATAATAAGTTTTAAGTTTGACCAATATCATTGAATGTTATACATAAATTATTATTTAAAGTCACTAAGCTCAAAGTATGGCTATTTTGTGACTTAATTTTGAAGAGGAAAAGAAAATGAGAACAGCATTAAGAAAATCAAATGACAGCAAATCTAATACAGCCAAAATGTGGAAGAACATACGAAATGGTAGGAAAAATATATTACAGAAACTAAGCAAAGAGGATAATAACAAAATGTGAGTGAAATACATCCATGCTGAAAATACAGAAACAGCGGAGGTTATGCTTTTGAGCTTTGATTTGAGTGCAGTGGGGGTCAATTATATGCGATGCGTCTGCTGGAAGCCTCGTCGATGCACGGCCATTCAAGCTTTAAAAGAACAGTCAGAAATGCACTCAATTGGGTAACAACAGGAAAAATAAGAAATACAAGAGTCACAAATCGGAACGGTACTACAATGCTGGATTGACTGGAAATGGTGCTATTTACGCTGAAATGGTGGAAATAAATTGAACAGAGTAAAAATCTGGTCTGAGGTGCCGGTAGCATACAAGCTGAAAATTAGCGGTATATTCTGTATTATGGAGGGAGGGGAAGTCGAGAATATGACTCAACCGATAGAGAACAACGACCATTCTTGAATGATTTTCACAAGATCAATGTCCTTCATATCAATTGTTTTTTCCACACCTATTATACTCTTAACACTGAAATTTTTGTTCCATTGGTGAAAAAAATTCCCCTTTTGAACAGGAAGATCAGTTTGTTGCCAGGTTTCTGAAACCCTGTCAAAATCTTCAAAAAAAAATTTTTGGGCCGGTGTAATTATTTATTTTTTCTGATCAAATTCGGCACATCCGGTATTTGATCAATTAGGGCAGCACATTTTTCCAGTATACTTTATATAGCGTCCCTCTAATATACCGGTACTGATATTTCTTTGTTTCTCTGAATTATGCGACTTTGATCCTATTCAAATTATCTAAGTTACCGGTACAATTTCTATACATTTTCTGGGATTGATTTTTGGTGTGTCCTCATTGCTCAAAATTGCACCTAATATTTCTAAACTATCATTTTCTTTTATATCTTTAAATGCCTAATTGCAAACAGTCAACATACACTGTATACCGGTACGGTACTCATTACCTGTTAAGTATTGAATCCAATAAATCTGGAATGGACCATGCAGCATGCATTAAATGACGTCGATTATTTATCTACAATCAAAAAAGAATAATTACCCGTATGACTAACCGTGCATAACAGAAATAATTTCTCAGATTAGACAGATTTTTATGGTACCCTACTGAGCACAGAGCATCGATGACTTACAGGTAGATCTAACAATACGAGGTTTATATATTCTTCATAGTCTTGAAGTGAGCCTATGCAGTATGCATAATGATTCATCGAATGATAATTTTGTTCCGACTATCAGTGCTGAGTGTTAAGTTATATCATCTGCATATCCAACATTTCTCATTTCCTGGGCAATACTATACGGAGGGAGGGGGGGGAGAAATTGCACACCAAACAGTGGGAAGGGAAGGAAAACGGGAAACTACCGTACTAAGACAATAACATAATAAAATAATAATGAAAAATTAATAAATAAATTACTGATGAGTGGTAGCCGCAGAGAACCAAATCGGTTGTCGAGCAGCGGCACCTTATGATTCAATGTCGACACAGTGTAAGCACTATAGCCATATTGGCCAAGAGACCTATGAATATAGCATATTTTGTCCATGCGGTGAGGCTGAAGGACCGTTCATGTGCGTGATGGACCCTTCACGTGTTTGGTTCGGTTAGGATAGGATGTCATTTTTGTTCTGCGGGAGAGGAAAGCCGAGAATACAGCCTAACCATATGACGAACCACGACCTATCTGCTATCGTACAGATACCAGTTCTGAATCTGAAGGTTTTTGGATTATCGTATTTCTCATTTTTCCTGTGCCTGGACCTGGTTGGTGGAGGAAGCCGTAAGCAGCGCTTACGTGAACCACCGTGCACCGGCGATGCGTCCTGCAGCCCTCTCGCATATAATCGTTATCCCTTACGGGATTTGAACCTGCGTCATGACGACCAGAGATGTAGCTCGAAGCGTATCCCCAACGCTTTACCGGTTGAGCTAAACGGGCACCAATTGTGTTTGGGAATTTACCGTTTCCTTGGCAATCGCTTCGTAAACATGTATTAAAAATTGACGAAGGATGATCATGAGGATAAAATGCAAGCTCTGAGCTGAAAACCAGAACAATGAAAGCCTGAGAGATAAAATTTTGAATGCGATCGTAAATAGCAGTTGAAATACTGATAACTTAAGTACAGTACAGTTCATATAGTTTGGTACCGTACCAGTACCCTGAGATGGGCCTACACACGTTACATCACACTGTATAATTGAATATGCGGATAAGATACCGCAACCATACCTATTTTACCAAAAATGTCAAGTGGAGCCGGAAATATGGATACGACAAAACTGTATAAAAAGATGAGGCTGTACAATCTGTAATGGTTAAAAAGAACGATAGTCTACGAATTTATACGAATAGGTGATACAATATCTTTTCACTTTTTATTGCAAATTACATCAATTGTATTACAAGTTTTGATTGTGGATGAAGAGCCAGATGAGAAAAGATCAGGGATAACTTTCATAATATAGGCTAGGCCTATATAACCTTTAACTTTAACATTTCTTTTATAGATATGATACATCATTTATCAATGCGGAGGCTGCAAACGATCACGTCTTAAGAGGATCAAACTAAAATACCAAACCGCCAAGAGTCATAACCTCATCTAAATATGACGGAATTCACTGGTAGTTAGATAGAGCTTTAAGCTTTGATTTGAACTTTGGTAAGTCAGGTTTCTTAGCTCATATGGAACAGTGTTCCACATGATTACCGGTACACCTTGATATTTGAGTGCTGAGTTTTTGCATACGAATAGAGAGGATACGGATGCTGATCTAGTGTTGTGTGAATGAATATTGCTTTGCTTTATAAAGTAATAATCAAATGCTGAAGCCAAGAAGCGATTGCTTAATTGGTGCATTTGTTTGCAGATCTCTAAAATGTGGGATGGAAGGAAGGCGGGAAAACAAAATATGCAACTGGGAAAGAAGTGCAGCGTTAAAGGGCGGGAAGGACACAAAGTGCCTGGAGGTGCCGATGCGAGAGCTTTTGTACACATTAACACATTGGCGAGAAAATATGTACACTAAACGGCGGGGATGATATAGTATGTGCACAAAGTAGCAGGAAGAGAAAGAGCTTTTGTATACATCAAAATGCATCATATTTTGCGTATACTTGGGCTGTCATAATTAGCTCCATTCTCCGCTCGGATAAAGTGAAATCCTATTTTTCTCATTGTACTTATTGCTTTTCACATGTTGGAAATAAACTCTACTACTACTCCACACAATGACGAGAAAATATGCGCACGCAGTGGCGGGAAGTTCAGAAGCTCTTGTAGTCATTTACGGGAACATATGTACACTATTCGGGTGGAAAAACAATATGTGAGCAACAAAGTGACGGGAAAGACAAAAACTTTTGTATACATCAAAACGTGAGCAGAAAAATATGTACACTATTCGGCAGGAGGTACACAATATGTGCTCAAAGTGGCAGGAAGTGCAAAAGCTTCTGCATACGTCAACACATGGGCGGGAAAATATATATACTAATCGGCTGGGAGGGCACAATAGGTGCTCAAGGTGGCGGGAGGCGCAAGTGCTCTTGCATACACCAACACATGGTCGGGAAAATGTGTGCATTAAATGGTGGGAAGAACACAACATGTGCACAAAGTGGCGGGAAGTGCAAAGCATTTGCATGCAATAACATATGGGTGGGAAATTACATATACCAATCGGCGGGAAGCACAATATGTGCACGAAGTGGTGGGAAGTGCAAGAGCTTTTGTATTTCTCAATACATGGGTAGAAAAAAGGGTGCACCAACTGGGTGGAAAAACACAATATGTGAACAAATTGTCGGGAAGGACACAATATAGGTGTACAAAGTGGCGAGATATTTTGTATACATCAACACATGTGTTGGAAAATATATACACTAAACGGCGATTGGAATAAAATATGTGCGCATAACATGTGATTTTGTGTATATCAACACATGGGCCGGAAAATATGCAGCTAAACGGCGGAAAGGGCACAATATGCTTACAAAGTAACAGGAAGTGAGAGATTTTGTGTTGTATATCAACACGTGGGCGGGAACAAGAGGCAGCACTTTTAAAAGGCGAAAATAGACACACTAAATTATATGAAAATCGAAAGACTTTATGTATTAAAATGTAGAGGAAGAGAACGAAGGTAATATCTGAGACTCATCAACACCAGGGAAGGGGCACTAAGCGAAGAGCGCACTAAATGGAAGAATGATGCACAGTACATGGTTGGAAGACAAGACATTTTATACCCAAGATAAGGGGTGAGGAATGCAGAAATATCAACACATGAGCGAGAAACTTCGTGTATTGGAAAAGGTAGTGAAAGGGAGAAGAGAAATATCAATACATGAGTGGGGAAAAGGGCATTACTAATAAACGGAAAAATGTGCACAATGTGCGGTGAAGGACGAGAGACATCAGGGCAGAACGGAAAGCTGATCCCCGTTTGTAAATACTGGTTATACTACTATAAGCGTATAAACGATGATGAAGTCAGTGACGACTGGTATTTTCGATAATAGTTTGGACAATGATGTGATACCTCATAAAAAAACTCATTCAAAGGATTCACTATCAAAAGAAAGCTGCTTTGTGATCACTGGAATCCGACTCTCTAATTCAAGCAAAAGAATTTTTAAACGCTCCTCAGATTGGGATTATCGGTGTCATCTTTCGAATCGATCAGGTTCGTTTTCTGCTGCCTTGTATATCGCTGGCTGAAAGGTTTACAATTTCATTGTTGGGAAAAAGTAGACAATACAATCCCTTTTCCACAGAAATTACATTGTAAATCATTCAACCAGCGGTAGACAAGGCAGCAGAAAACGATGCGAAACTACATGACATAATTCATTTTTTGGAATGTAGATTTGAACATCTATTCGCCCAAATAATGAAGCCGCTTGCAAGACTATATACATCGCAAGTTTTAACGGCTTAACTACAAAAAATGTCATCTGCTAGGAGGTGTTATGACTGAATTTCTATGTGTCATGCAAAATTTCACGATTTTGCCAACACTTTGCTTCAACAAAACTTACTCAAGAAGACCGATCGTATTTTACCAACTAGCCAATCAACAAACCCATTACGGACAAATTCATCCAAGCGTTGCAGTTTTCCAAGGCATAACCTTTATTGAGAAACCACGATTCGGACAAACACGTATCTTCAACATCAAAAATCATTATTACAAGTTTAATAACTATTCATTGATTGCAAGAGACATTTACATGTCTTTGATTTACCCTTATCTTCACTCAAATTTCAAGAAACAACACCACCAAATTACGCAAACTTTATCACAGAAATTCTTTTACAAGAAGGAAACCACGAAATAGCAGACATTGGCGATTTGTTACTCACTCTAACTGAAATGACAAATACACAAAAAGCAAATCGAAACAAAGCTACAGCTGGAATCGGAAATGATCAAAATTTTTAGGACGTGTCATGTACAAACTATGTAGAAACGGGCTTCTACCAAGATTACGACAGCTCAGAAATATGTATATTAACCAAAATCCAGCACTCCCGCATGAAAATGATTCAGAAACACCACATGAGAACATTAAGGAAATTGAGCTGGATGAAATTGATAATGACTCGTAACTTTACCGACGCCTTAGTACAGACGCAAGTCGGCTCTGATCAAATTTAGCAAACTATTCATTACAACCCCAACCCTATATAAATTCGTTCAAAGCACGAATGTTCGGAAAGTGAATATAGGCATGACCTTTTTTCTTTCTTATTTCTGCATGCTTGAATTAAAAATTAAAATCCTAAATAAATTGAAAATTCAAAACCCTGAAAATATTGTGTCTGTGTTTTATTTATTCTTATATAATAATTCGAGTCAAGCGGCCATTGACAATCAACCTCGTTATAACAACGGAAACATGCAATTTTAATATATGGTTATTATTCTTCCCCATTAAAGTATTTTTAACTTTATTTCAATTGTTTAATATTACTTATTTTTCAGGAATAGTGTGATATAAATACTAATCGAAAATTGTAATTTTTGTTCACCCAATTCCAGAGTGTATATCTTGTATAATGTATATAACCAAGGCACGAAAGGTCTGTTCTATCCTAGACTGGCAACTGGAGTTCAGATACAGAAGCAAGGGAATCCAACGAGTGGAGGTTCGAAACACGCTGGGATTGATGAACACGTAGACTATAATGAGCAACATCTGGTGCATCAAAATTGTCATAGTCATCTATAATTGACATTGTTTCATGAAATTTCTTAATGTGTGTTATATTTTTCTCCTATTTCACCCCTTCGGGTGATTCTGCAGCAACGCTATTGCCTAAGCTATTTTTTAACAATAAATGGATCACATTAAATATTAGGAAACAATTTGTTTTCAGCTTCACGCTTAACTAAAACTTTATCCCTTTCTTCAATATTATTTCCGCGAGCTTTTCTTTTTCGATGAGCATACAGCTTTCCTCTTCCTTTTATTTCGGTATCGCGTTCTCTAATTGCCTGATCATAAAGAATATTCTTGAATTACTGGCAGTTTTGTACGAAGCTTACGTTTAGACATCAATTCAGCTGGCGGAACACAGGTTGTAGCGTGTATTGAGGCTCTGTTCATCAGCGAACATGTATTCAACTCTTCTCTCCAATTTTTGCTGTCTTCTTTTGCAATTTTAAGCCTTTTCAGAAACGATCTATGCCGGCGTTCAATTTTACAACTTGCTGAGGGATAATAAGAAGTAGTATTCCTGTGCTGAATTCCATATTCTATCAGATAATCAGAAAATTCTTTGCTCGTCAAATTTGAAGTGCTATCTGAGGTTAACGTATAAGGGCAACCATGACTTGAAAGTATATATTATAATAAGCTTACAATCCGTTTCTAAGATGTGATCGACTTCAAAATTGAACACTCACAATATCGATGATAATAGTCCACAACAACAAATATGCTTTCTCCGGAAGGCCATGGACCTATAATAACCGCTTCAACATCTATCCGCGAATCAATTGAAAGTTCGGTTCTTGCCATTGGTTCTGGACGTTCAGGTTGTGCCGTCATTTAGTATCCACTGTAAAAAATTTGCAAATTTGAAGCAAGCTAAATAAAACTAGTGGAGGTATAAAGCTCAACTCACACTTCGGATTCCAATACCTGTTCTGTAAAACAAAATCACGGAGATCATGGCAATACAAGATCGACATCATGGGCAACCTTTAAAAAATAATTACATAATCTAGTTAGGTTAGAACTAAACTGTTCATCAAGAAACTACGCTCCCCATGCAGTGTCACAGCATAGCCTTGCCTCGCTGAGCAAACGCAAATTCAAAGTTTTCACTAGGCAATCGATAACCGAAGAAGTGGTCATATTTTTACAAGGGAAAGCAAGCGGAAATCTGCTATATTCATCAACCACAATGAACAAGTAAGGAGTACGGCCTTTGATCGGACCCTTGAAATCTATGCTAACTCTTTCCTGAGGACGGGTGACTTTAACCAAATTTTGATCAGGCGATTGATAAAATCGAGGCTTCAGCTCAGCGCATATTTGACAGGATTTGCAAACTCTTCTTACGTCTTCGACAGAATAAGGTAGTTTTTTTCTTGGTACAAAGTGAGGCAGTCTCATAATTCAAAATGAATGAATGAATGAATCTCACGAGGATCAAGAGAAGAAATCATGTAACTACATACTCGAAAAGTGTGTCGGGAGCAGCATTTTCTTTGCCCGATTTGTGCTTGATGGTGTAAGAAAAAGAGCCTGGTTCTGCTCTCCATAACTAAATATTAGCGTTCTTTATCTTTCCTTTAGTTTTGGGATTGAACATAAAAGAGACAGCTTTTTGGTCGGTTACGAGTGTGAACTGCCTCTCGTGTAGATGATTCCAGACTCCAGTTCCGAACCGCTTCGGTTAAAGCAGATGCTTTTTTTCCACTATAGGATATTTGATTTCAGTGAGAGATAGAGTTCTAGAGAAGAAAGCTACTGGGAGATCGGACCGGCTGAAAGTAGCAGCGATTGCGTGGTCAGAAGCATCGCATTTGACACAAAAAGGCTCACCATCCCTTATACAGCTTAAACAAGCTGTAAGCAAGTTTTGATGAAGAGACTCAAAAGCATCCATTGCAAGTTGAGACAGTGGTAAGTGGCCAGACTTGATAAGGGAGGAAAAATCGAGTCCACACCTGGCGTGATACGCGAACATTCCAATGATTATTTTCAATTCCTTATTTGTGGGAGGCAGTGGTAATTCTAACAAAGGCTTCATGCGTTCAGGGTCAGGTTGGATACCGCCGTAAGAAATACGACACCCAAACAAATCGTTTTCTCGCTGAGCAATATTAAATTTGATCGGTTTGAAAGTCAAATTTTTAGCTTCAGCGGCATCAAAGAGAAAGGTTTGAGCTTATTATCATGATCAGTTTTATCATCACCAACTACAGTAATGTTATCAAGGTAAGCGTATGTTCCACGCGATTTATGTTTTTCTATAAGAGAATGAATAGTTCTTTAAAAAATAGAAACACCGTTCGACCCCGAAGGGTAGCCTACGTGGGTTCTTTACATAGAGCTATCATCAATCCGAGGAAGAGGGTAAGCATCAAGCAGAGTGTATATATTTATTGTCTGGGAATAATCAACAACCATTCGTCGCTTATGACGTTCATCTTTGGTAGCCAAAACTTGAGATGGCTAAGGAAAGTGGGATGTTTCAATAATGACCTCTTTTAAAATATTTGCAATTTCTTTTCGAATGAAGTTTTTGTCATCGTTGTCGAATCGACGTGATTTTGTCGCAATTGGACGACAATCGTTTTGCAAATTGGAGAAATAACTAGGTGTCGGGACACGAGAAGCAACACCGCAAGATCTGGAGGGATTTTCTACCTCTCATTTTGAAAGTGACTGTATCGTGTAGTTGGATGAAGTTTTGACCAGGAATAGCATCGGCACACAAGTTATCAACCAAGCCGAACTCCAAATTATAGATTTGTCTACAAACTTCGAGGGGAGTATTGACGGCGCCATTAATCTTAATGGATAATTCTGTGGATGCCATTGACACACTAGAGTTCTCAGGTAGCAATTTGAGTTGTAATTTTTCGGTAACCTCTGCGGTAAGAAAAATTTCCGAAGCACCAGAATCTAATAGCGCTTTAATGTTAGTTCTATTTGTTTCGGAATCTAGTACAGATTGTTTGAGACATTCTTGGGCCTCTGCGAATACGGTGACTAGACATGGTTTTATCACCCCAGAAGCAATTTTAGGAGCGGACAGGCATACTTTTGGAAAATGGCCTCTCTTTCCACAAGCATGACATTGGGCACCTCGCGCTGGGCAGCAAAACCGCGGACGAAATTTGCCTCCACTGAAAAAGCATTTTCTAGAATCTGCCTTCTTCAACAAGGCGATAGAAGCTTGTGAAGAATCTGTCAGGGGCGGACAACTAGCTTCTGAAGATTGAGAACCAAAAGGTTTGACAGGACAAATACTTTCGTTTTAAACTGTTGCCTTGGGAACAGTTAGAGTGGAATACATGCAAGATTGTTTTTGCGCCCTGTCAAGCATTTCAGCTTTATCAAAAGCAATCGTAAGATCAAGAATAGTTTCTTCGAGAAGTCTTTGTCTAATCGATGGAGAAAAAAGGCCACTTATGAAAGAGTCGCGTATCATTTGAGATTTATAGATGTCAGCTGATACTGGTTTAAAATTACAATCTTTTTGCTAGATGTTTCAACTCGTGTAGAAATTCTGCAAGGCTTTCCCCTGGTTTCTGAAAGCGGGTGACTAAGAGGTGCCGGGCATAAAAAAAAACGTTTTTAGTTTTCAGGTACACTCATTCCAGAAGTTTTATTGCTTCATCAAAAGCCCCTTCGACATAAGTGTATACCAGAGGAGATAAATAATTGATCAACAAGGTAAGTTTATTTACTTCTGGGGGAGTAGAGCTCTCTGTACCAGGTAAAGCTGCCTGGGCTGCTACGACAAAGCCCGAGAAAATTTTGAACCAATGTTTATAAATCTTAGCTGCTTCAGATTCATTTGGATCTACCCCAAGTCATGCCGGTTTTTAAAGCCGGTCCAATGAAGACCAGGCTTTAATCAACTCTTTCACAGCTAATCACAAAGTGATCTGAATACTAAATACAAGGCAACAAGGGAGCCAGACGTAAACAAAGTAATCAAACAATTTAGGAGCACTTAATTAAGGCGGTGGTAGTTCACCAACTAACAGATAAGATTCAAATTCACATAAACAGTATAGGAAATTAGGCACATCACAATTATGTACTGAATTAATTTTTACCACAGTCCATAATAATATCATTTACAATACTTCTCCGCATATATTCCCAGCCACCAAACTTTTACTCTTAGATTTTGTTCCATTTGCAACTATTCCTGGATGCTTCGTGACATAATGGTAAAACTCTATTTCGTAATTTCGCAGGAATTACAATTCTCATTCCTCTCCAAAGTAATTTGCCAATAACACTTGGTTCTTGTAGCACTCGTAAATAGTTCGTCAACACCCTCTTTGGACATCTCTCATTCTGTAAACTCTCTCTCTCGTACTCGAGTCAACTCCTCGTCTTGATGATCTTTCTATTTCACGAGATGTCATTGCTTTTGCAGTTGCATCTATAGCAATAAATTTCACATGTTCCTCTAGCATCATTATATTTTCTGTTCTGTCATATTTAACAAGAAGTGACAATGTATCCAAAATATTTTTCTGACCTGATGACCCCGTAGTTATATGGCACCATACGAAGAACCCACCTCGCAATTCTTGCGCTTGGTTTTGATTTTGGCGAATAAATAAATTCAAGTGGTTTATGATCTGTTAGTAATTCAAATTCAATTCCATAAAGACATATATGAAATCTTTCACACGTCCAAATTATTGCCGAGGCTTCTTTCTCTGTCTGAGAATATCTTCGCTCCACACTCAAACTTCTGCTTGCAAAACAAAAAATTCTATGTTTGCTGTTATGTTTTTGAAGCAGAACACTTCCAATACCTACTTGACTCGCATCAGTTATTGCTTGTGACGTGGCGTCTTTATCATAATATCCCAATATTGCATTTGACAGTTCTTCCTTCAACTTTTGAAATGACAGTTTCTGTTCTCGCTCCCATTGGAACTGTTCGGCTTTTCTTGTCAGTCTTCTCATTGTTTCTGACAACGTTGCTAAATTCGGGATATATCTTGCTCAAAATTGAACCAGGTCAAAAAAACTTCGTATTTCATTTTAAATTCGTTCCAAAAGCTTATTTAATTTCTCGTCATAATCTTTCTCATTTATGGCTTCAACAATTATACCATCAAGAATATTTCGAACTCCACCAAGTCCTTGTAATGCTTATTGCAATATTCTTTGATATTGTTCGGGTGCCGAAGACACGCCGAATAAAAGACGTTTATAACGATACAGCCCTTTATGTATTGTAATTTTCCTTAATTTGGATGTAACTCAATTTCATTATAAGCCAATTTTATGTCTGACTTTGAAAACAATTTACCCCAATGTCTTGTTAAATTTCATCAGCTGTGGGGATTGGATGTTTTTTCCCTCGTGATAGCTTTGTTAGCCTGCTTCATATCAATACATGAACGCATATCTTTTCCTTACCGTTTCGGAGATATCACTGCTGGAGACACCCAATAAATAGGACCTTCTACTTTTTCAGTAATGTCCAATTTCTCTAACTCATCGAGCTTGGTCTCTCAAGTTGTATGAAATTCTACGAAACGTTTGGGCGATAAGTTCTACACTTTCATCAATAGGTAATTGTAATTGAAAATCTTAAAGTTCGCCAAAGCCCTCAAAACATTTAGGATATTTACTTAGTATATAATCTTGGCTCACAGAATTTTTTTTTATTAAAATTCACTCTGAGCAAGGCCGGAAGCAGTGCCAAAAAGGAACCAACTAACGGCCACTTAATAACAAAGCTACCAAAAGGTTCAGTACCAGCAAATGTACTCTAAACGGAAAACATTCCGAATGGAACTGCACCGTCATGGTAAAGGGCAGTGAGTGGTATCTGCCCTGGGCGGTGGTAAAACGATCTACCACTTCTTGAAACATTTAACATTCAAACCAACTTTAAATACACACAAATTTTAGAGTGCCTGTTCACCCAATAAAGGTTGTCAAGCACGATGACCTTGTGGTTAAACATGTTTGCATCGCAGGTTGTAGATCTCGGGTTCGAGTCCCGGGTCGCTAATCCATGCCCAACACTCAACCCAGGGTGTAATAACTTGGGTAGACAAAGCCGAACAGGAAACGATTCATATCTTTCCAGCAATTGTAACCCTGTCCCAATATAAGTGGTCGGAGTGATCCACTCCCAGAAGTGGCTGTAAAAAAAAGTTCTACGATAAAATCAACAAAAATACTAGCATCCCCTTTTTAACAAAATATTTGCTTCAGATTTACAACATTTTGCAAAAAGACCAAATATCTTGCACTTTTCACAGTGTTTTGGTTCGCGCAGAACAAGATAAATGCTTTGCAAAATGTCCGGAATTTCCACATCTAAAACATGTCATTTTTGCTTTGTTATCACGAGTAAATGAACTTTGAACAGTTTTATTTTTCTTCTTTCCTCCTCGTAGAAAATGAATTGTTTCATTGTAATGAAAGGTCTTCGCTTGCAACTCAGCAGCTTCTCACGATCTAGAGACTGGAAAGCAATCAAAACCAATGAGAAAATTTAAGACATATCAAAAGATATGCGGACGCTCATCGTATATGAAACAAATGCAAATAAATTAATTTCACAAATCGTAAGTCGGACAGCCCTAGCATAACTGACATGAATGGCTTCGGGCAGTCATACTTAAGGGCAGAAAACGTGATATAGTTAAGTGTCGTCATCAGCATCTTGGCAGTTTACACTAATTCTCGGATTTTAATTGCGGTGCTTGTTTGTGAGGATGCATATTTCGGTGAAAATATAACAATATAACGTGAAAGAGTCTCAAAATAAGTCAAGAGTGACAAAAAGCTATCCCTAACAAGATGCTGCTTCCCAATCCAAAAAGTTTGTCTAAATATCTTTGGTTACTTGCAGAATGCTGGCCGATCGCGCCGTCTGTGTCTTATACTTGAAAAAATTCGGTTTGACCGCAAGGTTTACGGCTACGCTGCATTCCGTTGCGTTTGGTACCTGTGTTAGGCTACAGTACAGAATCCCAAAACATTTCCGGGCTTTAGAATAGTCCTAACGTATTATCTGCGTGTAGTAGGAGGCGACAAAAGGAAGAAAATAAGTGCTAGGTGATTTTACCGACGCCTAGGGCAGATACCACTCACTGCACTTTATCCTGACGGTTCAGTTCCGTTTGGGATGTTTTCAGTTCATAGTGCAGTTGCTGGTACTATATCTTTTAGTAGCTTTCTGCTATTTAGTGGCCGTTAGTTTGTTCCTTTTGGGCACTGCTTCCGGCCTTGTTCGGGGTGAATGAAAATATCCAAAACGTTTGATTTGAGCTTTTTAGATGCGATTATTGTAAAATAAGTCATTCTAAAACCGACACTCTTTATTATCATTGATTTTGGAATATACGCACTTCAATGTTATACCTTTACTAAGCCAGTAGTTTTCGTTTTGAACGCTCGAGAGCTTGCGAAGCATAGGGTTACGCAACAGGTACTTTGCTTATGACGTCGTAGTCATCTGGTCGCTCACTGCGTAATGACTAGGAGGTCGAAATTCTTCCGCAAAACAGCGGAAAAGAACATTTTAAGGGAGAACACAGTTTTTTATCAACATTCAAACATAGGCCTTAAAAGAAAAAAAAAGCGTTCCCAAAAATGTTTTCGACAACGAAGCAAAAATACATCTTTTGAGAGCGAAATAAACATTATCAGACAACAAAATGTATTTGCCCGACGGAAGATCGCTGAAATTTTGGTAAAAATTGAACGAAAACTCTCACTTTAAGGGCGAAATTAATCAGGAAAAAGAAATTGCTCTCCCCAGGCGCGCGAAAGTGAATGTGAATGAAATGAACCAATTATGCAACTGAGTTAACCAATAACCACCGCTATTACGTTTTGTGTGAACTCTGATATGTGGAAGTATATTATCGGAGCAGACACATCAGGATATTAAGATATATTTAGGCTGTTTGGAGTTGAGTGTTAGATAATGCTCATCTTCATTAGAAGTTATATTTTGTAAAAAAAAATAGTGAGGTCGATATAGACTACGAGGCATGTCGAAAATATGTCTGTCTGGTACGAACAAATAAAAATTGGGAGGGATATATTATATTCCTCCAATTTCGAAATTTAATTGTCATCAGTTTGTTCTCTGTGTGCGACTTGATTCTTCCTTGTCTGATATCGTTGATAAAGAGCGACAAACAGAAGGTCTTTATGGCTAATAAATTAGGTAGTACTCACAGTTGTGGACTTTTTATACCGGTAAACAATGAACACCTCGAGGGAAGCATTTAACAATGCTTATCGTATGATGGATGCATGGGTATCGAAGAAGTAGGTTTATTGACTTTTGAAGCGCTGCTCAGAAAAAATCTGTATTCAATTGTGAATCGTGGTTATCTGATGATAGCCTACTAAAATCACTTATGTCGAGCGAAGACTATTTCAAGACACAATTGGAATCAGCATTGATGTGTGATAATCTGGCAGTATGATTGTTTTTTCGTTTCTTATTTCAAGTTATTATCATTATTGTTATTTTTTTTTGTTCTCCAACTGTTTTGATTTTTTTCTCAGGATTGGTAAGGACAAATAAAAAAATTTATAATTGAAATAAAAAGCTATGTCAGTAATAAAAGGCGATCTCCGTTATAAAAAGACCATACAAGTTATGTAAAGGTCTTGTCCTTTACAAAAAGGCTATTCCAGTTGTAAAAGGTTATGTTCGTTATAAAAAGGCTATGCCAGGTATAAAAGGCTATATCCGCTAAAAAAACCCACGCCTGTTTTAAGAGTATTCCAGTTATAAAAAGGCTATGCCTCTTATTCCCCTTTAAACGAGACGCCAACAGAATATTTTCTACTTACTTGAAAAGCTATGCCTGTCATAAAAGTCCAGAGAGGAAGATGGTAAGATAGTAAGATATACCTACTAACTAAAAAGCCCGATAAAAGAGGTATGCCCCGTTATCAGAAAAGTCTATCCTCCTTGTTAAAAAGTCTATTACCGCATAAAAAAGCTTTGCCCCTTAATGATTTTACATGAGACTAACAAACTACTTCTTGCTGAGTGAAAATGAAAAAAATCTTGGTCCGATTATGTGCCCCTTCCTGTCAGGTACAACCACACAAGCATATACTTGAGATTTGTAAGCAGATGCTTATTTAATATTAAAATACATATTACATTTCAATACAATAATATCTCAATCAAAATACATTTTCAAAGAAGGGCTTGAATAATATTTCCATCTAGTGCAGAAATACGAGCCCAAAATATATCGGATTATCTTAAGCATTAGTTTGCTTCATAATATTCGGCCAGTAGACTGCGACATGTTTGCATTTACTCCATTTAATACCAAGTGATGTCGTAACTTGGCTATAGAGTTTTAAAAGTACTGGTAGTCCAGTAAAGAACAAAATTGTCTTTATCAAAAGTGTACCATTGCATTGATCGATTGCGCCAGAAATAGCAGTTACTTAGATGTAGACTGTGCTTCACCTAGCGCAGATTCCCAAATTACCTGGATGACAAATTAATCAGAAATTCATCATTAAAACATACTCTCGTGATATTTATTGGGCATGAGTTCCAAAGCAATCATAGTTACTCGTCTACCTCAAGTCAGATGAATTTCACTATGTCAGCAAAGCCTTTCAGTGATCCATATAGACACAATTTTTCTGATTGGGCAAAACACGAACCATAATTTACAGCAGAAATAGCTTTTCGGAGCTTTAAACTCGACAAGACTTAAATATTGGACATGTGCTCGGAGACTGCCTTATTTGATAGATTCATGTTCGAAATTCTGCTTAATATTTCCTAAAATTGACAAATTCTTGACTGGTGTTTGATTTCCAACGACATGTTGCGATACATAAATTTCCATTAATTCTGAAACACTAACATTTCGAAAAATGGTAACATTTAGAACAATTACAATTTAGTTGGAAAGACTGTCAAAGGAACTTTCTACGAATCCATTTACTCTTCAATATAAAGAGTAAGAGTGTGTTATAATAAATCGATTTTTTGAAGTGCTGTGGTGGATGAAATAAAATGATGAAATTTTGATAACAATGTTGAATATTATTTAGCATAGACTTAAGTTAGCCCGAAGCAAAAGTTTATGGAAACAGAAAATATTATTTGTCAAGTATCAGCCACATATGACCCATGCCAAAAGTATGGTTTATCAGCAGCTCATACTCAACAGAACATGTTTGAGTAATATTTTTCTGACGACATGTTTTGTTACTGAATGGATTATTGAAATACACAAACATCAAAGCATAATCCTATCTGTTGCCTGTGACAGTAAAACTTCGACAAAACATGCTGAAAAAGCCCAATTTTATAGTCTGGGCACCACTGGAATGTGAAATTATCAAAACAATTACTATTCAAAATTTTAGGCACCTATAAATGAATTTTGTAAAAATGCTGTTACCCCAAATCTCTTACAGCATACATTAAACATGCCCTTTGGGAACAACCAAGTACAAAAACAACATTGTATCAGATACTATGGATGAATATCAATATCTTTCATTAATTTTGAAAGAAAACCAAAGTTTATTACTGTAAACCATAATTTGGTGTTAAGTTTTAGTCTTGAAAAAACTTCAACTGTTCTTATTTGACATTGTTAGTAATCAAAAAAAAAGGTATTTTGCAAAACACTAACATTCATTAAGAAATAGGACAGTCACGCTTTTAATTTGCAAGAAATAGAGGAAAATTACGACATCAACAAGCACCATTAACAGAAACAATAAAGTAAAATAAACAATAGAAAAATTAACGGTAAAAAAATATTTTCTATTATTATTAAACTGGTAAGCATGCTATCTGCTATCGTACCAAGTGATATATTCAAATTATGTTTGACCAAAGTGAATGGTTAAAATATAGTAGGAAAAATGTTGATGAAATAGAAAAGTTGGCCAGTCGAACTCAGTAATAGGTATGCCGTATAGAGTAAAAATGGACCTAAAAAAAACTAAACACTTGTATCACGAATCCGTCAACCTACAACATGTTCAATGCTGGTTTTAATACATTTTTATGTATGTGACACACATGCATGTGACACAGTAGCCAACAAGAACTAAAATTCTTGACAGTGATTGGCAGATAAGAGATGACATAAAGTAAGCAACTATGGCAATAATCTAAGAGGGTAATTCATACAAAATATTAAGAAAATACTGAATACGGAGAGGATTTCTGATGGGAGATCAAAACCTTGTTGAACTCTAGGTATTGTTCATAAAAATTTATATTTTTAAACAAAATATTCTGAAATTTAATTGACTTCATTGATTTACCGTATTAGCTATATTATTTGTTTTAAATTGCCGGAACATAGTGCGTTGAAATGAAATAACATCAGTTCTGAAACAAACCAAATTGAATATGTTTGAAGAATATACCACGCATCAAAGATTGCAATAACACATTAATACATCAAAAATTTTATTAAAAAAGTTGCATCAATCAATAAAAGAATTTTAGTACATATATATATATATATTTATAACATTAAAAATAGTTAAAATCAATTGGCTTTAATATCAGTGAGTTCTCAGAGTCAAAAGAAATTTTCTGTCAGTAACAGGGCTGGGCAATATGGAATAGCTGGAAAATTGATCATTTTGTCAGATGTGAATCTTCAAATACTTCATACTCTCGAACCGAAGGTTCAAGACACTATATTCAATTGAACACTAATTTAGACTGGAGTTGAACTGCTTGTCCAGAAGAGTGAGAATCTGTTCTAAAATTATGTGGTTTGAGGACGAAAAACACAATTGAACAAATTGAAATATTTCATCGTTCTATCCATAAAGCCCAACCTAACAGTCAGTGGTCATTTACTTTGCGGAGTATGGCTACTCACTAATATTATCAGGTAAATGCTTTGTCAAAACAATAGAATATTCAAACCTTTTTTCTTCTTTTTAATTAGACAGAAGATTGTGTGTGAGCGTTACCAGGAATATTTTAGAAAACGAATAAAATTCAAGCTCAGTCCAATGTTTGCACAATTGAGTCTGTTTTCAAAGGTTTTAATTTTCCTCCCTGATATTTTATTCACAAGCTAACTTCCCATCAAAACTTGATAGCGCAATAGCAAAAGCTTGTAATGCAGACATAGGATAGTTGTAATCGAGCGTAAAAACATCTTCGGCTACTCTGCCAAATTGCATCACAATGTAGTCAGCTGTATGAATTGAAAAAAAATTATTTAAGAGTGTGAAGATAAGGGAAAAAGTTAGTTTAAATAATATCCGAATCAACATTTTCATATTTAGTTTAAGGAAAAAAATATTTTAAAATATCATCATAAATATTGGAACTCATGTTTTTCATAGAGGTTTTTCTGCAAAACGAGCTTTTTTAGAATATTTAAAAAACTAAACAAATTTTACTTGTTATTCTGGAGTACCCAACTATTTTTTTTTTTATAGCCACTTCTTATAGTGGATCACCCTGTCCAAGGCCCTGTAACAGCGGCCACTTATAGACGAACAGGGTTACAAGAGTTGGATAGATCTTTTCCTGTTCGGCTTAGCCCACCCAAGTTATTACAGCCTGGGTTGAGTGGTGGACATGGATAAGCGAGCCAGACTCGCCGGGACTCGAACCTGAGATCTTCAACCTGCGATGCCAACATGTTTAACCACTAGGCCATCGCGCCCATTAGAATAAGGACATCTCCATTTCAGTTATAATACAGGTAGTTGAATGTTGAAAACAATAAATGCAGGGTATTTTCAGTTATCAAACACCAGAGTTCGATCAATCTTTCTGATATATTAAGATATAAGTGCACAGATCATAAATCTGGTAAAATGTGCTCAAAAAGTAACAACGATAATAGAATTCACTCACGATCGCTCTGGTGGACAATTTGAAAATTTTTGACTGACGCCTGCGTCACTCGTCCACGAAAGTTCAGCACATAAGATTGAGTTTCTGCATGAGAAAAATGAAAAGATCCGTGAAAACTTTTTTCTGTATACTATCATAGGTAAAATAGTTGAAGGGTTCAACTTGTATGAAATTTTTTATAAATGCATAAAAAATACAGTCTTGCAATGGTGTAAACAACAATTTCCAGCAATTCTTCACCCTATGCCAGGTAAATATTGTAGGATTCAAATATTTCAATGGCATATGCATTCAATTCAATGATAATACATTTCCGCCCTCTCAAAACCCATCTCTTTCAAACTAAAATTTTGCAAGAAATAAGCTCGAACGCCTGGACTAAAATTATAGACTGACGAAGATAGTTATAGTTCTATTTGACGAAAAAATTTTCACAAAGGAAGTTTCTTGAACAGCGTCTTCATGAATATTTTAAAAACAAGTAAACTCCCCATGTAAAATATTCATAGATCTGCTGGAAAATATTCATATATACCAACAATATATTCCCGCAGACGTATGACCCGATTCGGATAAATATATTATATAGATTAAATCAGGAAAATTTTGGAGAAACAATATTTGTCAAGTACAAGTAACTGATGGATCGTTCAGATGAGTCACAGCTCTGAATGGTTATAAACTTATTGTTAAGATGACAACATTAAATGGCAGCAAGCCAACATCACTTCTGAAAAAGATTGCACGATATGATTTGGGACGTAATTTTTGATCAAATCAAGATCTTTGTTAATATTACCTTCATTCCACACTGGTGTTTTATTGCTCAATTCAATCAAATTATCCATGTTTTTATTTTGCCACCGAGACAATATTGTTTCTCTGTCCTGAAATAGGAAAATAACATTTATGAGATGCATAAATTTTCTGCAAAAAACATAATATTTGGAAGCTCATATAGTGTTTTTATGTAATGTTGTTAACACAGAATCATACTTCAATCACATTCTAGTTGTAACACGCAATCTGATGAATTTCGGTGTTTCCTCAATAAAATTGGCGTTTCCTCAATAAAATTGGCTTATCAATGCTTTTGTTGTAAACTTGACAGAATGTTATAGGCATTTTCTCTGGTTCAAAGTAATTGTTTCTGATATGGTTTATTTAAAATAGGTTCAATAAGACCGTATTTGGGAAGGTTTGTTAAAAGCAATCAACAAATTATGACTTGTTACTCATTTTGAATTCTGCTCAAGCTACGATTTCTATTTTGTTTAATTTTTCCACATTCCACTGTACATTAAAAATTGGACCACAAATATTTTTCTCAATATTGAACACTGCTCGATAGCATGATAGAACCAGGTATTGTTCAATGGATTTGTGATAGTCAGATGAAAATCAGTCGAATTAAAGATGAATACAGTGCTTCAAAGAAACCAACCCACTCAATGGCAGTTGAGCTATTACATTTAATAGTATGAGCCGCACACCAAATGAAGAATGAACCGCTGTATAGAAGTGCAGTGAGTGTGATCTGCCCTGGGCGATCTTCTTCGTTTCCTTTTAGCCATCTCTTACAGTACATAAAACAATTCTAAAGCTATCATAGCAGGTAGCTCAAAATATAACCATCATTTTATTAGTTTATTGTATCATCAGAAGCATCTTGACTATGAACGGATATTAATAATTAACTAAAAAGAAGTTTACCGGCCTGCGGTAGACCAGGAATAGTTCTTGAGCCTTATCATAGCACATAATAAACAGAACAGCACGTAAAGTAACGAGAATTATGGACGGAACATAAATTACAATCTGTACAGAGAAATATGAACCTGAATGTTTCAAACAACTGCAAAGTTTTCCAGTTCCAACCATTTAGGGATAGTATCAGTGATGTCCAAAGTAATTGGAATATTTGAATAAAGCCTTCTTCTCAGTGCGATCCATCAGTGGTACATGCTTTACTATATTAAAATTCTGATTGAATTTTAAGGGTTTGTTTTATTATCTTTGATGAATTTAGAATGTATTTGATATTCTATATTCGAATTATTCAGAATATATCCAAATCGCAAAATATTCAGTTATAGCCATCTCCTGGATCACAAATTGTATTTGGACTTCAAAAGTACAGTTTTACAAACTTTTCTTGCAGACTGAAATTCAAACTATATTTTAATGAAAACTTACATCCATAGGTTTGAATTGTACTCTTTGATGATTATTATTCATTCCTGGGATGATGACGGTCATTTTACGTGGTCCCTGCAATGAGAACATTGTATTGGAATAAATTAACGATTACAGATCAATTTGACACATTGTTTGAAAATGTTGATTACATTAAATGATTTCTTGATTTACACTAAAGTACAATAAGCAATAAGAAATTGAATTTGAGAATCAATTTATCGATCGTCAAAGCATCAATGTCTGTCTCATGCTTGACTTAATACAACCTCCAATAGATTATCATCACCAGTTATTATGGTATTAGGAACTAATCTTCTTTTAATATTCACAATTGCACCACAGAGTGGAAAAAGTGAAATGCAATACGATAAATAAATCATTAAGCATGTCTCGTAGATTGACCATATCTCATCAAGGTGATCAATCCAACAGTGACTTCGGCTCAAACACATGTGAATTAAACACTTTTTCCCTGGTGGGATTAAGGAGAGCATCAGCATTGGAAATTTTTAATTCACAGAGAAACAAAAAGAAAACCTTGAATCCCAAAACATTGGTCTCGTAACAAACAGAAACTAATTCTTCTCTCAGATTACTTCTATCAGCTGCTACTCCTGGCTTGCCAAATTTTATTCCGTGATCGTATATAGTAAACTTTGTTCCCATAACATTGGATCGAAGCTTGCCTGCAGATGTAAACCAAGATGATGAAATATGAAAATTTCTCTTTCAAATAAAAGCTGACTGGTGTAGAATCCAGATTAAAATGTATGACCCAACATACGATTCAAATAATTTTTTTGAACATATTTTCTTTTATTCATTGCTATAGAACACGTTTTTCAAAGATACATGCTGTTACTTCAGTCCTTCACTCACACCAAATTTCACATTGTTTCTATTGAACAATGGAGCTTAAAAATATGTTAACGCTATAAAAAAAAAGCTTTTTAACAATGCATCTATGACCCGGAGCAGAAAAACAAAATCCTATGTTCTACTATTTACCATTTTAATCATGGAGACCTATAAAATACTCATCTGTTACCTATATATGATTCACCGCCTCTCGAAAGATCTGTCGCATCAATAGAGATCAAATAATTTGATGTTTTGCTTCTTTTTCGTTTTCTCCCAGCAAGTAAAAAAACCTGTTTGTAAAAATCCAAGCAAGGAAATTACATGATGATTGGTAATGAAAATCCAGTATAAAGTATTTGTTATATGAATATTTCTATAGCCAACAGGTGAATTGATTTGACTAGGGTTGTTTTGTCAAGCATCAACACTAATGAGCAATTTATCTTTTGCAAAACCCAGAATGACATAATATTGTTTTTCTCAGGGCGTACAAAACTTATAAAGGCTCCTAAATAACCAGCACAAATAATAAAGACAGCCAGTGTTGATGATTTTAAATTAAAGCCTATTTTGATCAACTTTCTTTAAACATTCTGGACAAATTTTCCCCTGAAAGTAGTCGCTTGCTTGAAATTATGCTTTTGCCTTTTGATAGGTGAAATTCTCTTCATAGGATATGGTTCAGTAAGTAGAGAGACTAAAAGTTGGACGAATTGAATGGAAGACAGTAATAAGAGTGACAACTCTTCAAAATATTGGTTTTTCACAAATAACAGTTCAATATAATGCCTTTTCTTGATAGGTTATTCTTTGAACAAATAAGGTTTTCTTGGGCATGACTGCAATCAATTTCAAATTCATGGGATTATGGGTTTCTAGAATCTTGTACAGACTCTTATGAAGTCATGATTCCTCGGAATGTACACTATTTCCCTCCTTATAAGTAATTAAAAATAATTGAAATTTTGCAAATGGCAACAAAATTTCAAGCCTGCTTTAACCAGAAGAAAATATTTATAGTATCCTGCAACCAAACACCAACGGAGATAAAAAGTAAACAAACACTACCTTTCTTCCATCATCTCTTTCATAGTGAAGATAATAAGTAGGATATGCATGTTTATCAACCCCTCGCTTATCTCGAGTTATTCGACATTTCACAGTGTAGCCCTAGAAATAGAAAAAATCAGTATTACCGGTAGTTGAATAACAAATCTTGATACTATATCTGATATTATAATATATATTCCTAATAGGAATTTGCTTACCGAGAATAAAACATCATTTGGTATAAATTCCAATCATTGCTCGGAAATGTGTGATTAACTTAAAGTTGTGGTGGTTGGTATATATAAATCCAGTCGCATCCACATTTGAGGTATATATTTTTCTTATATATAAGACACATTTTATTATGATAGTTCATCGCAACGAAATATTAATTCATCAGAGACAATTACTACGGTTTTTTGTTACTTACTTGCGGGGCGGGAGTATGTGCAAATCCTTCTAAATCTTCGAGATCCATACCAGGAGGAGCAAATCTTCCTCCACTGCTGCCTGGCCTTTCATCAAGACTCTGACAAAAAAAGATATATACAAATTAACATCAGAAATTTATTATCTCTATGATAAGGGATTACAATGCTGGGCATAAGTACATTATTTAAAACATTCAATTATTTGAGCTGGAATCAAAAAATATTTAAAATAATTTTCAGAATTTTTTAAATAAATTTCTAAAGTTTTTTAAATTTTAAAGCAACCCATATATACTTTTATCTACAATAAATGTGATAATTTCTTGCACATTTCCTAGGATTAGAAAACTTATTTTGCTTGTCATGTACAGTACTTCATCCATTTTAATGTTTATTCACAGTTTTGTGATATAACAAATCAGATTTGATTTATTGCTTTTTAACAATATATTTTCTAATAAAAGTCCATATTTCAATTTATTTGATTGAGAGTTATGTTTATATTCAATCCAATTACAAGGATCATTTACTTTATATATTACAAAATACAAATAACACCGTAAAAATCAGTGATTCATAAAATACAACGCTAAAGAAATTCATAGTTATTCCTAGCACACAAGGTCTATTTCAGCACTCACTGTATTAGTAGAGCTATGATTCAATAAATTTAATAGGAATTTGAGTTGTACACTACTTCTGTATAACTTGTTTTATATTGAATACAAATTTTTATCAAAAATCCACACATGCAGTGAAATATGTTATGGAAATCGAATCAATATTAGAAATAAAACAATAATAGTTTAGTTTATTATGGTAAACTTAAGCTTCAACAGACCAGAGTGGAAGATTCTTGGTTTTCATTGGGGTCCGAACGCTCATGTATTATTTTTTCTATGGGAAGATAAGCATCAAAACCCTCAACTTAATTGCATAGCAGTATTGATGATTTCCAACCTTTTTATACAGTTTAGTCACACACAGACACTCAAAGAGAGACATTTAAATCTTCTAACCACAGATATACCATAATATGTTGTCCATTTCGCTAAATTTTCTTCCAATGAAACTCAGTTCCTCCGTTTGTCTGAGTAGTAGAAAAAATACGCTTTTATTCACTGTCGGAATTGTACAAATTTTTCATTGGTACAGATAAGTAGGAATAAACTCCCCAAATTACAACAACCTCACCGGTGGTTGTAAGTCCTACAATTGACATATTAACAATTTTGACTTTCCAAAATTATTGTTCTAATTATATATTGTTCAAGTTATGTCAGGGTAAATCTAAATTTTTGACTAAAATATAAGTATTTTTCTCTTGCCCAATACTCACTATATTGACTTGTTTTGGATTTTTTATTGTTCGACTGAATCAATCTATCATTCACTACATTTGAACTGGTCTTTCTCGCATGGCTCATCTTTGTTGTTTTACTCATATTCAAATAAAATATGATTCCCAAAAAACTTATAAATCGAACCTTGTTTATAGCTGGTGGATGCATAGTTGACACTCTACTTGATCTGCGAGGTGCAGATGAAGATCCCTTATCCGTAGAAAATTTTCTGTGAACTTCACTAATTTTTCTTGCAACATTTTTCTGCATTTCTCTCTCAGTTCTGTCTAAAATGATTGCTCTGTGATACGATTCTAATGTTTCAAGATTTTCTCTACTGATAGAATCTTTCTCACCCATGTATTTGAACTCCATCCACAAGTCTTCTAAGGTTTCTATTACACTAGCAAGTGAATCGTCTGAATTTAAAATTGCAGTCACTGCTCGAGATGCAGTATGGACAGCATGATTTTTTAGATTTAGTGTTGTCTTACTGTGAGAGTTGCACAATGCCAAGCTCTGGTTAGCTGTGATGAATCCATGCAATTCGCCACAAAGCGATGTGACAATGTGCCAATCTTTCTCATTCTCCCACACTAGATTGTTGCAAGAGTCTGCATCCATTAGTGGATTAATTTTCTCACTGACATCAAGATATGCTGGTTTGACAGGACATGCTTTATTAACTGATAATATTCTACGTTGCATTCGTACCAAAACATGCCGGAGTTCTGCAATTATTTGATAAATCCTACATTGTCCTTCCTTATCTGAACGATTTTCATTTTCTTCTGAAAAAATATTTACCAATAAACAAAAATGTTATCGAACATAAGATGAATTTGTTACTTCAACATACATAGGTCAAAATATATGCGTAAACCTACCATGCTAATATTTTTCAGATAAATCAATAAAATTATCTTTCAGTGTAAAAATTTGTGCAAATCGAATATATGAGGTTTTACAATTGAACCACGCACTCAGACACTTGGTTCGGATCTAACTACTATATTTGCAATTACCTGTACTCGATAATTACCACTCAAATAAAAAATATTTTATATTATCACCTTTATTGATCTTATGTTCATCCATCAGAGTTTTATTTCCCTTAGTGGCAGAACTATAAAAAAGGACCAAAACCATGTTACTGTTTACACAAATATGAAACTGAAATATTATCTATATTAATGTCATCAAATATTTTTCTAACCTGCCGAATATAACAAAAATCTTGCAAAAACTTCCCACCAAGTAATAATAACTTCTCCATTGATATATATTCTAAAATCATTATTTCTAAAACTAGTTTTTGAAAATACCCCTGGCAAAGATATACATGATGATTGGCGGCACACTCCATCAGCCACTCATACTCAACTACCTAAAAGTGTTCGGGAACTATTTTTCTGCCTGTGATTTATATTCTAAAACCTAATGTTTATATAAATAAAATATACTATCTCTTTGACTGAATTTAAGAACCTACATATTTCCTTTTAAAATAGTATTTGAAACATTTATCTCCTCATTGTCATCATCGTCACTTTTGAATATTTCGACTGCTGTGCTTTCCTCTACTGAATTATCACTGTCAATAACTGTTCTAGTCTTTGCAGTCCAACCTTGCGATGGTGCATCGATAGGACTAACTTCAAACGGTAGTGCTGTTGGCATCTTAAGCTCTTTCGTCACATGTTTTTTGGGAAATACTTTCAAATCTGTTTTATGTTGGACAATAGCTGTTGGTAATTCAGCCTGAAGAAAACTGGCTTCTGGTTCTTCTAAGTCAACTAATGCACAAGATTTCACTTCATCTGAGATTTCTTTCTTTGGTATTTTACTTTCATTCTGTTTCAAATAGGAGAAATAGTTATGTAATTCAATAACACAACCCTTTGTATAGAATTTTTTGAACTTTTTTCTACCGTTGGTTGGAACAAAACAATCATTTTTGTATTTTAGCAAGACATATATCATGAATATTGCCCATTTTCTAAATTTTCTTCTGATAACATCCCCTTTCTTCGGAAGTCTGAGAAGAAGAGTAGCTGGGATTCTGCCAGTCAGCTCCGAGCTACCCAAAAATTAAAACTGCCTTTAACAATAGAAGAATGCAAATCAAGTTAAGTAAAGACTGATATCACCCCTTTCGCTGTATGCATCATGTTCTATTGAGATTTTGAGGAAGTGCAGATTATACCAAGAATAACAATATTAAATGGGTTGTTGTATCAACAGTTAATAAAAACAAAGCACTCTGAAGCCTATATTCCAGTGTACTGAAATTGATTGACAACTAGTGACAGAAAGAAAAATTTGAACTGCATTCATTTATTAATAATGATCATGAGTTTCCGCTATACATTGAAAATACCTACAAAAACTAACTATTTATAGTCTCAATCTGCAATAAATTTAATTAGAATTCTTAAATAAGATTGAGTTAATACCAGATATACTTGGTGAACAATCCAAACATTGTTATATCATTCAATGCAAAGTCAATCTCCTACTTGTTGCAAAATCAGTATTTAATCGGGTGATTGATTTCATTCCTGAATTAAACTATTTTTCACACTAACATTGAAAAGATTAACCAGTTTCAAATGTAGTCTTCCAAACAGATTTAAAAAGCTTAGTAGGGCTGGGCATTTTGTCTCTGGTTAATAATAATCAAAGAAATCTGTCATTTTTTTCCTCGTTCATAAATTTTACAAACAATTTGAGGGCAAACTGCCTGCGTTGTTATCAAAGATTCGATCAATTCATACTATTATTTATTGGAAAAATGATGAGCCTTATTGTTAGTTGGTTAATACTGCTACAAAAAAACCTAATTACACACTCCTGCTCACTGTGGGACTAAATATTGTTCCGGGGTCACTCGGAGTCGGTAATCGAACAAGATCATTTCTTTCATTGTCATTATCAATAGATAGATGCTGAATATCAGTTGATATATTCGATTTGCCAGAACGAGTATATTCAGAAGATGGAAAAAAGTTTCCATTTTCTAAATTCCCACCAAGTGCCATAGAAGGATCCACAACAAACACATTGTTACTTCCAGTAGATTTAGCACTGATTGGACTCAGTGGACTGACAGGTGGAAGCTGATTCACCCAACTAACTTTCCGATCATTGAATGCCTTCAAATATTTTAAAAAATATCAATGAATAGATTCTAGTATATAACTTTCAGACAGGAGAATCATGTTTAAACTGCCAGTCCTGAAAACATGACATTATCAAATATTTTAAATTGTAAATTGTCTTCAATTTATAATTTTCAAACTCCAGTAGTGAATTGTCGGAAACCCACGACATATTTACATAACATTCATATAAAATTATATCACTTACTACAGAAAAATAGTTTTATGTGATGTACTAAGCTCCGATTCATTACATATTATAACATTTTTATGAGGAAGCACGCCATCTCAATGGAAAATATTTTACATAAGTCCCAGTTAATAAAACATATTTTTACATTTCGCATAATGACCACAAGTATTAGTTATGGTAATGCCACAGGGAATGTCGATATATTGTCGAAAATTGATGGCATTCTATGATAAAGTTAAGTATGTTGGAGAAAATACATATGCTAGTAGGACGGTGAAACTTTATCCCAATGAGGTACATTGACAAAGTAATCACTCATGAACAACTAATAAATCATCCTTTTTCCAATCAAAAATCCTATTTTGTCAATCATGCCGTGTAAGAAGCTTGCCTTGATTAAAAAAAATTTAACTGTGATACCATTAAGTGATAAAGTAAATTCAACGTATGTGATTTAGCTGCAAAAATTTGAAATATTCGGAAAAAATAAGATTGAATGACTCTAAACTATGTGCACTCACTGTTCAGTTTCAACATTATTCAATTTGTAACATAGCCATATTTTCATGAAAACATAGCAAAGGTAATAGGGTAAATAATTTGAACTCTAAATAGCCGATCCGATTAGAGAAAAAATAATCAAATGCTTGTTAAAAGAGATAGAATAACATACCGACAATATAGGTCAAGATGTAAACACCACTAAACCATTTACCATGGCGAAGATAAGATATAATATAATTATTTTTCATCAACTAATATTTTATGCATTCCCTGTAAAAAATTTAAACGTGGCCTATCAGTGACTTATACGGCCTAAAGGTATATTTTCCTGGTGGAAGTACTGGAGGCAGAAGTTTTGAAATTGGGTCAAGAATGAAAGCTGTGAAATGATATACAGCAACAGTAGTAGTTGGGATTTTAGACCTTCAATACATCAACTAGTGCAAATTCAAATGGGAAGAGTTCACTCTTCCATCTTAAGGATGTCCACCTTAAGGGTGACCAAAGGACTGTATCATATTCATATACAGTTTTCCTAGTAGGAATATTAAGCAGTTGTTTAGTAAAATGAACCTTAATATCCGTTTTGCTTCCACTTGATGAGTTTGGCCTTCTGGATTGAGCTGTCTGAGGTCTCGGACCAATTTTGAATCCATCATCAGTTTCATCAGAATCATTTTCTTCATCTTCAACATCTTGAAAATCTTGCATCGATTTTATTCCTAGAATTAAATTTTATAGTTTGAAAATTGAACTAATCTAATTTCAGGACTTTTGAATAATAGTTATTGTGACAGAAAAAAGGTAGACATTTTCCTAGTAACCTGCAATCATATTGTTCAAGACATCTCCCCATTCACACCACAATTAAGAAATTCACCTGTTTTAGAATAATGTTCATACATGGAGTATAATATGAAAATGTACATTTTCATATCCCAGGTCTGGGGAAAAGTAAATAACATTATCAACCTGGTTAGAATAATGAAATACCACCAAGGCGATTGCATGTCAATTTTCATCCAACCGATGATCAATCAAATAACCTTTTGTGAACCTACAGCAATGCCTTTACAGGTAATCTTGCATTATCTTGAAAAATTAGCTCAACAACAATCTTCGAAGTAGAAGCTCTAGCTTTAGAAATACTTTATATGCCCATTTAAAAAGACATTTCAATTAAGCTGATTTCTTATTGCCTTTATAACTTTTATGACAACATGATTTGGTAAAACCCATTTCACAGCACCATGCAAATAAGACAATTTACTTCTTTTGAAATACCATATTTCACAATGTTGAGATATGAAATAACTTCAGCACATGTTAAATTTTTAATTTTAAAATAGACAAAAGCGACGTTGTAAGTACAAGAAAAAGAACGATATTTCTACTAAATAGTGTAATGCACTGAAGGTTTGTATAAGACAAAGCATGATCTTCACTTTCAAAATATGAATTATTATAATAAAAATGAAATCACTCTATGAAATTTATAGCTTTATTACCAAGTTTTCAACTCAGAACTACGAAAGTCAGCAAGCACACATTTTTTGGCAATGTTGACTACGGTAATATAAAATACCTTAACTGCATTTACAAAAATACAGCTTTTGGTTACTTCATTGACCATAGCAGTCTTTTTGACTGCATTTGGCACAAAGCTTTCAATGGCTATAAATGAAGATTTCTATATTTCATGTTATATTCCTTCATTTAGTGCATCTTGTAGAGAGTATTTTCTCATTTTATTTTTGTTTCAAGCCTTTTTGAATGAAATTTCACACATGTTTGCAAATAATAATAGTTATATCTTTTTATGTGGAATATCTACATAAATGTGTGGTGATTGTTGAATGGCATTCAGTCAAAATAAACATTTCATTCTAGGCTGGAATTCTAACGTAAGCATCTTTCCACTTTGGATTTTTCTTATTTCAATTTTAATCAATATCACAGAAAAAAGCCCAGCAATGCAAAAGTACCATGCTATTCAATATTGAAAATTTAATTCTTCTATAAACAAAGATATCTAGATCTTTCTCAAAATGGGTAATTGATCAAATTTATTAAGATTTGAAATGGCAGTTGAAATATTCTTCAGAGGCAAGAACAGTCCTATTATGTAAAAGGCATGAAATACCTATATTTAACGGCCAACTATTGACGTCAACACTGGTTCAGAATGTAAATCAATATAAACATTTGTGCCGTTTTATGTTTACACATTGAAACCAGACATGCCTTTCACGCTGCATTTCATTAATTTATCACCAGACTGAAAACATTTGCTGGAAATAAATTAGCAAAGAAACAATAAATAAAAACATGATAATCCAAGCAAGTATGACATATTGCAAACAAATCTAATGACACTGAATTGGTATCGTGTTAGTAGGACTGTTATCTTGTGGAAAAAATATTATCTATGTCATAAACACTCAGTCACAAAATTTGTAAAAATATGAATTATCAAGTATGTATCACCCTGTGATATTATGCCAAAACGGCATCGATCTATTGCATATTATGTTTGACAAAATGAAAATTCCGATTTGGGCATGATTCTACTTATTATTCGTGGTTGAAAATTTTACGAGCCAAATTCATTTTATGACATTGTCATACTTTTCTTGTCTGTTTAGATACGATATTAAGAGCCTTGTCTAATGAGTTTTTGCGGTGGTATTGGAAGTCATTTTCAGACATTTGTTTATTATTTCCTAATGACATCAATCTCTTCAAATTTTGTTTCATATTTGTGACAGGTCATTAAAATCACATTAACTTGATGAAATTTTGTTTCATTACGTATGAATAGGATAATAGTTCAAGATTATAAAGATATTTGTAAACAGATCAAAAACCAAATGTGTTGTGTCAAACCTATACATTGCTTATATAACCAAGAATCAAAAACTGTTTTTCTTTTTTTTTCTTTCCTTTGAATGACTTTGCATTATCTTTTATAGTTTGAACAAATTTGATTATTCAAATACAAATTATCAGCTTTTTCATTACAAAACAAGATATTTCAGTTGTTTTTGATTTCACTATTTAACAGATTTATAATTGATATCCGTGGTTCATGTAATATGTGCATCTTGACAGGCTAATATGAACTGTACAATTTCTTATTCTATTTTGTTAATCACTAATCAGTGAGGGAATTCAAAACGATCGTAGAGCCTGGTGTTTCATAGAAGATTTAAACAATAATATACAAGGCGCGTGCGATGAAGGCACGCTAACACTATCACATAAACACGAAAGCCATTGTTTACGGTCAAACAATCGGAATTCCACACATGAGTGCAACTATAAAGCATCAAGCTCTAACAAGTATGGACAATTGATGATGTGCAGATCGAAAACGCAGTTGGTCGACGGCACGAGGGTGGGCGATAAAGTTGTTGGATGCTGTCGATATGTTCTGTGATCAAGTGTATAAAGCGACTTGCTGTAGTTGTATATTTCTTTGTTTGAATGAGGTTTCACTTCAATTGAACAGAGAATATCCAGGCTGAATTGTCTGTCGAGTATTTGCGAAAGTACCTTCGTGTAAAGTGAATCGATCCCTTTATTGTTTCTAGCGATGGCGTTACCCATATAAAATATAAGCCACGGCCGCGATTTACGCGAACCAGGCGATAAATAATATTTTTCCTAAGCGTGAACCACCGTCGCTGTTAAAATTTTTGATACCAATACCAGCCAATCCCCACCTGGTCAAGCGCGATGCTTATGACGTCCCTATCATCTCGGTCACATGACGAGACTTTTCGAGTATTTGTCTTTTAGGTAAACGTTGCTACAACAGGCTGACAAATAGCGTCGTACACACAGGATAAAACAATGCCGTTGCGTAACAAGCGTGTGATAAGGACAAGATTTTTGATTCTAATTCAACAAAACTGGAAAACTTGTTGCGAAATATCTGAACTAATACCCTACTTGTTAGTGAAACGTATTTCCATAAAGCAAATTAAGTGTGAGTAGCACATCAAAAACAAACAAACGAGACTAAAAAAGACAGATCATAATGTATAAAACTTCGTAATCACTAAACGACCTTGGTTTGATTTCATAAGAGCGACATTCGTCTCTATTGTTTAACATTTTAGCTTTAGCTTCTCATTTACACGTGTAATTTGCAGACTTTGGTCGGAACGATGGTTCTATTGAAATTAACTTCGTTGTATTATACAAAAGAGACCATAATCTGTAACAAATCTTACGACAGTCTGGAAAAAGCGACTCTATTCTTGATTTCACAAAACAAACTAAGCAAACGACAATGTGGTGATACTATTACCAAATTTTGACAAGTTGTATATTTAGTATAAATAAGCAAAAACTTGCACAGAGTGAATTATTTGGATAAGCCAAAACGAAACGAGTTGAAGTTAGGCACCTCATCACGCTTACCCCATAATAAAGTAATTTTCTCGGCCTCTGCCATAATTCTATATCTTTTGGAACAGTACGATATCTCTCTACAACCAGAATGTCCCTTCGGTGAAACCCTTGGTTGATAAATGAACTAACAGCTTCAATATGCAGGTGTTTGAACTTGGCATAAATCCTTTATGAATATTTAAATATCCCCTTACGTTATTTTTAATACATTGGTTATTTGTTACCGTTGGAAAAGTATAAATTCTTTGTCCTTTCAGTAGAATTTATATGGAATCGGTCGAGAGTGAGTTTCATATTGTGGATGAGCTAAAAAAATATAGTTAATTTCGAAGAATAAAATTGGTAAGATGATACGCGATACCTAATATGCGACCGATATGACTCTTAATTTGGCAAATTTGCCACAATCCACCAACAATATAATATTGCCAGCGTAAAAAATCGCTCACTTTCTATAAATTCGTTGGCAACTATTTTATAAACAGCAAAATATTTGCATCAGCAATATTTTTCGGTGTTGGTATTATTTTTTGTGAAAACAAAATTTCTCAACCAGGTGTTTCATTAACCTACATGAAAAATATATGAGGGTGATTTTCTTTTCGTCAGAATCCATCGTTACAGCCGAAGAGTAAACGTAAACAAACAGGCCATAATGATATGTCTTGAAACACACCAAGAGTAATATTTATGGATTTTTATGAATATACAATGAGTCTAGTAATATTGTTTCAAAGTATATTGTATCGTTCGGGTGAAGTGAATAGAGAGAGAAAATAGAAAACGAAAGTAGAAACATAATATTTATTCTGAGATTCGACGACATACATGAACCAAAAATTTGTTGAAGATGCGCGAAATCGTACTTTTCAGATAATTCAAGCCATTTAAAGTATTCTCATTTATCCTTTTCGTTTATTTAAAATCGCGCAAGTTTGTCAAGAATGGGCCGAAGATTGTGCTCTCCCATCACGGTCCATCTGTCGGTCATCTTGGAGAAATTATAGAAGATTGGTTTAATTAAATGTTCCAAAAATAAGTTGAAAAAAAAATGTACAACAATGCGTTTCTACTGCAACTGCTTAAACTCTTCGCTTAAGTATCGTAGCAATTCAAAACAGAAGGTTTGAGAACGGGGTTGTCAATTTATTTTAGAATCATATAAACGAAACGAATCTTTCCTAATTTGATTCTGGTGTTTTCAAAAATTAATTCAAACGTTTTCATTATTCCAAACACATACGCTGAGCACTGCAGCATTGATTTACAGGGATTTCGAAGGATATACAGTATTTCGATGTGTTGATGGATTCGATACCCTGATAAACATTTCTTATCGATTGAATTAATTCTATAGAAAACATCAGATGAGAAAAAATTGATCGTGTTTAAGATATTCAAAACAGAAGTGGTTTTGGTGACATATGTTAAGGAATGTTAATCGGGTATTTTGAGATGCCTGATAAAGGATAATCTTCCATATTACACGGAATAGCATTAGGTTTTCAACTTCATCGTTGATAAGACCGGTAGGCGCACGGCAATTGATATAAATAAAATCATTAATTATCTCCTGATGATTTTATTTTGTTAAAACATTCACGACTGACTACCCTATGGCATTTTTTACTTTGGAAGAAAGAATCACAGATCAGCTAATCTCGATTACTAGAACCATCATTTGCCTACACTTGACAAACGTATTTCCATAAAAGAGACTGAAGGACAAATAAGTGAATTTTCATAAGGGCTTAGATTTATCACATAATAGACTGTAACAAATTAAACAATCGTATATGACAGAACGGCAACTACCCCGTAGTTGGTAATTAAATCATATAATTCATAGTTCGATATGTGTCCTTTCGGATATGATACAAACGTAAGACATGTTCAACTTCCACGTAATCTTTTCAAAGATAGTTTACCAACACCAACAGCATATGTAAATCAACAAATCTTCAATTCGACATCCAATTTTATTTCGTTCGGATTTAGATTGATTCAATTCAAAAAAGATGCTGCAAAAGAGTATACCATTTTTAAATTGAAAAGTATGTTTTCAAATTTTTGTATGGACTACGAATCGTACTGTGGAAATACAGTTGATAAGTGGCGCGAATTTTACAATAAATGTTTGATAAGATTTTCCTGTTTGAAATACTTATAATTTATACACAGTTGTTATAAAAAGCTTCATCTCTAGCTCACCTTTGACATCGATTAATTTACAAATGTGATTGGCATATCGACAATACCGGATGGGATTAAAAGCGAAGAAACAGGCTCAATCGACCACATACCATGCTGTATAAAGTTAGAAGATATGTTGCTGAAATATGTCATTGCCATCTGTGTGCAACAGGGCCACGCATTTTGCATAAACCTTTAAACACGCATAGCCAGCCGATTCAGCACTTGTCATAAAAATGCTATGGATATTGTCGGCTATCAATTGCGCGATATGTGTGTTCGAGTAAAGACCACCTATACGTCCTCAAAAATATTGCAAATCATCTAACCGTGAATTATCTCCCTCAGAACTAAGCAATATTATTCGAGAAGGAAGTGAGACGATTTAAACAAAAAGGGACATGAACTTTCTACCTGTCGTTGGCTAATCGCAGCCATTTAAATTTTGACTTATTACTTGGACTAAAAATTGCGGCTTGCCAACATCAAAGTTGATATTTGTCACACAAAATTGCGAAAACGATTAAAAACTCATTAATCAAAAACTAGACATGTTTGTTCGTCTCCGTATCAAGATTTTTTAAAATCAGCGTCAGGATTAATGAGACTTTGACGATGATTGTGTTTTGATGGAAACTCGATAGGCGAATCCGGCGCTCCATTATTTGTTGATTTATTCCCGGAAGGGATTGTTATCTTCTGAACACAAATTTCAAGTTAAAAATCGTAACAAAAATAAAATCTCAAACATCATGACACCGTTGATCCCGTCAGAAATTTTACTTCCTCAACCGGTAAAACAGGTGGATGACATTTTGGATGCGCGATTCACCATTGTATCATACTTGTCAAAACATTAGGGCATCAAGTTCTTGGTGGCAATGTGGGAACCACACGCTATTTTCATAAATAAATTGAAGCGCAGAAAGTTATCGTTAATAACGCTTAACGAAGGTATTTTTCAATTCTAATGTATCTACCCACATCAAGCAGTGCTGAACAGATATAAACACACGTAAAATAAAACATTCCCTATCAATTTTTTTGGAGAATTTATCGACTAGAACACGTATTGCAAAAACGCGCATAAGTATTTCAGATCGTGAACTATCGACAAAAGGACAACATGTCCAAGATCTCATATTCGGCGACTAATATTAAGGATGGCGCATTTCAATAGATATTACTGGACTGATGGGGTTTTGACAAACATTGATGAAAAATTTAATTCTGCGAAACACAACCACATATGAACCAGGACGAATTTTCGTCATCTGCGGCCAACGCTTTTTACTGTCGACAATCCAAGGGAAAAGTTCCGAGTTTACCTAGTATACAGGGTTTTCTGTCCGAGTTATTTACTAGGTAGTTTTACCCAATTTTTTAACCGGGTACCTAATTAAAAAAGTAGGTAAATAATGTGAAAAACGAGGTAGTAAGTCATATATTCATAGTGAAAATGTTATTGCAATATGACAAATCCATGATTTCAATCTATAAATCTATCATTTCTATAAAAACCGTCTTAAATGTGATCACCGATTTATCTAGTTTACCTGGTTTTTATTTTAGGTACTACGTAGTTTAGACATACTTTATTTCTAGTTTTCTGGTAAAATCATTCTACTTTACCTAGTTTAGATGAAAACTTGGTTGCAATCACTACTTTGCACAATAAAAGTTGTGTAAGCGCCGATAATCGTTGGTAAATACATTTGCTAGGAAGCTACTTGATAATACAACCCCGAAGGCTACATCCTTTAATTATTGAAATACCAACTATAAAATCAATATAATACAGGATATTATATTCTTCAAATCGCTAATACACTATTCAAGCAGATTGTTGTACATACTTAACAGAAATTAACGAGTCCGCAAATTGAAAAGGACTATAACAACGTGCAATATTTTTCTATTGACGATTCGACGTAGGCGATTAGATTCAAAGTCGAGTATCGGTGGAAAAACATTCGATTCCAGAAAATGTGTGAAACAGTCTTGATAAAATAAACAGAATATTTTGCGCGGCATTTAAAAATTACAACAGCAGTCGTATTAAAAATATAATCCATATAGTCTGGTGGTTATGAACGCCATATATCAGTTGTAAATATTTTATCATGCACGTGTTAGACGTTACTAGACTCCGCGACATGATCGATCTGCAACCCAGCTTCTTCAAAACGTATTGCTATATTTTTTGATCGAGATGGGAGATCGCAAATGAAAGGAATTGTTATACCAACAATATCCGTCTAATCCATCGTAAAAATTACAATTCGTTTTGTACAAAACATTAACTACTAAAAACCTTCTGGAATATAGCAAGCTCCTTGCGAAACATTGGCATGGATGACATCGATTGATTCGTCATAAAATGTCGTTGGTTGAGGCGATCTAATTCGCTCTCGAGAACCTGTAGTGTAGTGGATGATTTCATATTTATTTAAGCACTTAAATGATATTGGTTGCTCGAGACGTTGGAAAAATTTTTCTAGATGTGGCAACAATAATATTGAAATGATAGGAATATTGAGTGATTGGCGATATATAATAATGAGCCCAATAGACATTAATTACTTCCAATAACTTTCCGGCACAGGAAACCCGTCAACAAACTTCAACATGAGTGGATCACGACGGAATAGAAAGCGTATTTCGATGTGGGCGGTTCTGTCTATCTATTACCAAACCATGAAAATAAAGTGAATTAGAAACGCAAAAACATTTATTATCGAGCTGGGGGATGGATTCGTAGATATATTCAAACCACCCCACGAGGATTAGGCAACAACGCAACAAAGCTATGATCGATTTTCTCCGGTCGTCATCTTTCACACCTGCCCGTTAATGACGATTGAAATAAAAATATTCAATTGCTGAGACTTGTAAAATTTCACACATATACTCAAAACACTACAGGATTTTCTTTTCAAATAATTCCGGGTAGCGGATAGAACATGTCGATAGTTTTATCTATCGTATGTTTTACCTGGCCCGGTCGTCTTCCATATTCAGTAGCTCAGTGAGAAGTGACGCGTGGCTACGTAACAGGTCGTTCAATTATGTATTAGGCTCGTTAACGAAAACCCACCATACCCTTTGTCACGTCGACACGATATGGTTAAGCTTACTGCCAAAATGAAAGGTGTACTCAATAGAAAATATTTTGTCTATTTGTGTCTAACCAAGCGTGGATCACTGACGCACCGCCGAGCCGTGACAAAGTAAAAATTAGTGTCGGACGAAAACCAAGTTAAATTGTTGGAAATAAGTCATTGGTCCATTGCACACCATTGCTGTCATTTAATATTTTATGAAGAAAGTTGAAACTGCCAATCTACTCTACAGTACACAAGTATATTGAAGGAAAGAATGATGAATTAATATGAAGTCGAGAATGATGAACAACAACATAAAAAAAACATTCAACAAGAGAAGACAAACTTATATATTTAAGTATAACTGATAGACTTTATTGGTATTGCCAGTTCCCACCTCGTGCAAATTCCGTTTGACTGGCTCTGAAACAAACCTTCCCTATTAGAGGGTCCATGATTCATAATTATGTATTATACATGTATCATGAGATGAATTTTGACAGTACAGACTTGCATAGCACTTTAGCATCAGTGTTATTTTCAACGCCAAAAAAACAAAACACAAAGCAGCATACATACACAGATCTTAAAAGCATAGGCTAACAGTGACTGATACGAAAACTATAATGAACTTCTAAAAGTATTTAATATTTAATGGAGAGTTATACACTGTGCAGAATTCAATAAATCTTCTGATGACAACCCTCCTCTTCAAAGAAACCATAATCAGATTCAATATGAACCAACTCAATTCTCTCTCAAATACTGTAATATACTTAACAACATTACTCTGAACGCTGAAACTTTCTGTATCACCACCACACTATTTTATTAATTACTCTGTTAGAATGTTCAGGAATATGTATATTTTTTTTAAATACTCCACATGTTGGTTTGGTGCTAGAGTGCAATGATGTCAAAATATGTTTTTCTGATTACAGAACAATGATAGATTATTCTCCATAGTACAGTCCTAGTGTGTCAGAAGACTACTCACACTACAATATTCTCTAAGAAATGACCTCACATAACAAGAGGGCATTTAAGGTAAATCCTTTACCGAAAGATGTTAAGTGATTCCACTGTACAAGAAAATTTAAAATTATCAACATTCCTATAAAATGTTTTGAAACTTTTCTGTTCATCCGAATAAAAATGTATGAAAATTGAAGATACATAAGTTTCTATCACATTGGTGCAGTCTTACTACAGTTGAAGACTATCGAAATGGAATTCTGTCAAACATCATCAAACTCTTTTTTGCGAAAGGAGACCTAAAAGGATGCGTTTCTTGTCTTATTATTATCAAGGTTCTTGACTATTTGACGATTATAGAGCCCTAAACATGAGTTCTAGAAGCTGACGAAAAACGCTGCACCTTTTAAAAAAAATATTTATTATTTACCTGCTTTATCCAATTTCATTTGTGTGTTCGTACGCTTTCCGGATATTAAGACGGGGGATGGTGTTTCAATATCTTGGATTGAAGGTGTTCTCTTTTTGCCATTAATATCAGGAGCTATAACAGGATTATTACTGGTTTTCACCGTTATTATGTTTGGTTGATTCTCATCATCTGATTCAATGGCAGGATTATCATATCCGTTTTTTCCTGCGAAAGAAACGGGTTTTTAATAAAAAAAAAACATTTTTAAAACCAAAATGATACATTAACAATAGCAAAAAGCAAAACTAAAAAAGATATTTATTGATTCAAAAAAAGTCAGTACAACTTTTGTAACTATTCGCAGCATTAATGATTTTAAACCTTATAAAAACACAATAAGCTGCAATGAAATAAATTAAAAGATTCTCAGAAAATGTGATAATGCAAAAACCTGTTCGTTTCACCCACCATGATTGTATTTATTATTAGTATTAAAACTGTCAGTACTTTTCTTTTCTTCACGTAAGCGATTGGCAGTAGAAGGCCGTGATCGACCAGCAGATCCAAGTCTTGGTTGATCTGTAGGTTTCATCATCATCTGTTCTTGTTTTCTTCTTCTTTGATGATGTTCTTCTCTAATTTTCTACAAATCATAGCGACATTAAAGAGAGAATTAATGAAAACTCGAAATTTATACATTTCTTTAAATTCACTGTCAAGATGACTTCGAGTGACGTGTTTTGTTGAGGAGGGATTCCAGAATAATTACACAATCAGGGAAGTGTTCAATAGCTTAAGTCTAGTAAAGTAAAACTTTGTATACTTATTTGCAACGATTATCAGGAAGATATTGTGTAATTTTTCTCTAAATTTTTTGGCTTCTGTATAACAATGTACTTTATGTCCGTTAAGTACCGTAAGTTGATTCCTGATATACATATAAAATAAGTTCCGCACCTGTTCTTCCCATTTCCGATCTCGAACTGATTTTGTACTCATTGCCGATGAAGGTCGCATATCATCGTTGTCTATCACACTGAAAATACAAAAAAACTACAATAATAATGATTACAACATGGAACTTTCTGCATATAATAAGCCATTGCATGGATATCGCATATCTGAAAAGAAAATATTACCTATAATATCAGGCTTCAAATCTCATTTAATGTTAGTTGAAACTAATTATTGCAGGTTCAAATTGTGATGAAGTATTTTACTAAATCCAAATATGCATTCAAATTCAAACCATTATTTATTAATCACTTCATATCAGAAAATTTTCAGAAATATCCAAATATGGTGTGTCTTATTGATAGCGATGGAAATCAAGTCAAATCACATCTTACATGAAATGTGTGAATTAAACTTATAATAAATCAGTTCAGAGTGGCCAATGAAAATTTAGAATTTTATTTAATTTCTTTTTAATGTTATTGCAATACATACAAATCAAAATTAGGATACCAATCAATATGAATTTCTTCAATGATATACCAAAAAAAAGATAGTTTTTTTGCCTTGCTTATTAGAGTGAATTTACATAGAAAAAATAAATATTTGTTGTGTATAATTCATACAGGGAAAATCAATCCTATTTATATGTTTTAGTTTCTAGTGCACACTATCCTTTTACTAAGAAAAGATAAATTAGATGAACAGACAGTATGTTTACTCATAAACTCCTGTTAAAAATTGATTGCAACAACAAATAAACATCTCCTGCAGTGAAAACCCCAATAGGACAGATGTTTATCGATAGGAATTGTAAATGAATAATATATCAGTACACAGTATACTAATAACAAAAAATACTAACCTGCCAGGTGGTGCTTGGTTTGACCATGCAGCTGTAGACCTGTGGCTATAAGAATAAAAACATAAAATTGGAAAAAGTCAAACTTCAAGAAACCTTTTCAGTAATCTAAAAAATCTAAAATTAACAATTACAACTTCACAAGCTCTCGCATAATTATGGAATATAGTTATAGTTGAGCTTGTTGCCCAATTGATAAATATTCAAGGCTCTAGGAAAATCAAATACTGTTATTTATTTTTATAGCACATCAGTATCAGCTTTAAACACAATAATGCAGTAATCTGATTTTGGGAAACGAGGCCTTCAATCAGTTATTTGCAGACATTCATTTAATACCGGTACACTTTAAAACCATCAATACAGCAAGACAGGTTGCAAAGCAGTCATAGTTCACAAAAAGCAGCTCCAAAATATGTAAATAAATGAATGAAACCATATTACACAAATGCCTCTTTGTAGCATATAGAAAAAAAAAAACAAGAAATTTGAATTGGCTTTAAATAGCTTGAAAGGTGGCAACTGAAAGATTGATTGAAAGAAAGATTAGATTTCATTAGAAATTGAAGGTTGAAAAGCCATATTCATTAAAGCTTCTGGCACATATTACAAGATATTAAGAGTATGCAGCACCTTTCTAGACCTCCATACATTTTGAAGTTTCCAAAAATTCTTCAACAGCTATCTATAGTTAAATACTTTTTCGATATCGATTTAATGGAGACTTGTTCTTTGATGATCAAAATATTATGTTCATGTTATATCAGATCAAGTGTTCAGTTGTAGTATATTACACGCAAAGAGCTATAAAATGGCATAGAACTAAAAATGAAGAAAACACATTTAGTCAAAAGTAGAGCCTGCCTAATATATCCTCGCACTAATTTTCCTTGCACTGATATATATCGACAGAACACAAAATCGACCAAAACTCAGTTTCCAACAAAATGTGAGCAATGTGAATGTTATTACTGCTAGTTGTGCAGAATCAATATAGTTCTGCATTTATTCAACAACATTTTGAAGTTTTTGAGTAAAACATATTCTAAATATCATGAAATTTAATAATACAGAGGTGAACAAATAAAATAATACTTGATTATGAATGTGACTGAACTTCAGAATGCATTTATTGTTTACGCGTTACTGAAATAAATATCTTTTGAAGATTTGAGCACTGAAATCAGAAAATGGTTGCCTGAAATTTCAGGTCACAGAGTTTTCATACGTAAAATGAAACGAACAATCTAAAGTGCACAAGCAGTAGGGCATAATTAACGTTGTTAACTTGGTATGAATGACTTAAAAATGAAAAATTAAAAAACAAACAATGTCGTTAGATTAAAATGTACTCAATTATCCGTTGTTACTAGTTGTTAGGAGTAAACCTCACCGACCATACAGCAGGCCGAAGATTTTTAGTTTGGCAATTTAATACACATAGCTAAGCAACCACTCAGCAGTTCCTGACTAAGTTTGGTATTTGATAATTTTCGTTAAAGTGTTTTCTTATTTTCTTGGTGTTTGAACGTGTTAGTAACTTTGGCTAGGTATACATAAATATTACTGATGGCATAAGACCAGTACACGAGTGCAAGTATTGGTTAAGCAAACAAAGCATACTTATTTTGTTTTATGAACAAAGGAAACAAAAGCAATTTGAGCTGGTCATGTGTGTTCTAAAAACATGCTTCATTATCATGGGCTGTCGGTTGCGACCTCGGAATGAAAATAATTGGGCAAGATAAAATATTCAACTTTTAATTTTGATGAATATAGCTTCTTGCATTCAGGAATGTAAGATTAGGATTCAATTTTTGGTTAGATTCAAGATTTTGGAACCATTCTGGAATTAGGTAAGTATTCTGAATTTCCCATCCCCATTTAGAATCAGATTATTCTATGAATTAGATATTTTTTCCCAAGGAAATATAAGACTCGAATATGAAGTATTACCGCGTAGATTTCCCAAATAAAATTATAGTTTTTTTTTGAAGATGGTATTATAGAAGGTTTTCCTTTTGCGAATAGCAAGGACACAAAATTTATTCTTTTTATTGAAATGAGCAAGAAACAAAAATTATTTCGCTCAGTCGAGAAGTGGCAACAGGATCATCAATATGTCAGCCCCCAATTATTGTTGAAAATAACATCGTCATAGATCATCAAAATTCAGATGTAATTATTTTCCGCTTAGAGTGGAGTTGCTGGTACTACATCTTTAAGAAGCTCTTTGCTATTGATTGGCGAGTGGCTGTTGGTTGGTTCCAGCCTTGCCTGGAGTGAATTTCAATAAAAATAAAAAAAAACTATATAAACTTGTTGTCCTCCAACAAAAGCAATCATCAGCACAACACCATTCAAGTACATGAATTATCTACAGAATAAACTTTCCGAACGTTGGTATTGCACAGATTTTCATCTAATGTTTTCAGTTTCAAAAATTTTTCTATTAATGACAATGGTATGCCAGTTAGAAGTTGTTCCCAAATTCACCTCTAGTGTAGAATTGGCTTAGCTCTCAAAACCAGTTTGAGGATTTATTGTTAGAGCATAATACCTCAAGCATGCCCAAACACAACATTCGATTCATCTCCTTCTACTAACACTACAGACTAAGCCATTCATCTACAAATTCTTGAACGCTACTAGTACAGAGTCTTGCTTTCAGTGTGATCCACTCTTATTTTCATGTTGAAACACTAGTATAAATCTGGTATCTTGTTCTAAGTTTACTTCAGTGCCCTAACCAGGGTAGAATTAAAAATTAAAAAATTGGTTTTCCCAGTCAGATTTTGACAAGCTTGAATCAGCTGCGTCTCACACTCTCTGCAATTGCTGCTTGACAAAATGAAATTTCTAATTCTAAATTGTAGTTGGATAAGTTGTCCTAATACTGAATATATATTTTATGTGCAAATTGGAAAATATTACTGAATAACTAACGAAATTTGCGAAAATAAATATATCCAAAAGTCGTTAAATCCGAGGAAAATAGTGAAGGGAGGTTATGTCGTATTCTCAGCTTTCTTTTCCCATAAGATAGAATAAAATACCATCTCAAACCAGAGAAGCATGCATTTTTGTTCAAATCGGGCGAGGACAGGATTTCAATTGCTCATTAACGATTATCATCACATTTATCGCCATTTCCTTAAATTTTATACCACGCCACAGATTATGAAAGCAGATGAGTTTTCCAATGAGAGCAGTAATTATTTCTGCCAACATTTAATCAATTTCAGAATTTGTAAGCAGGAAGGTTCGCGAAATTTTGCCAAGGGTATGTATGAACTGACGAATGAGTTTAAAGGTACGAATTGACCAGTTCACCAATCACCCTTAGTAGAATTTTATACTGGTACGACCATCGTACGAATTGACCGCCACTCTGTCGAGGCTACTAACATAACTTAACATATACAGTATACTTAATATATTGGATCAAAATTTGTTCTAAATGGCTCCTAATAACCGGACTGCTTTTCAAGTTTGTCGTATACTCTCAGTTTTTGATAAATTCTTTGACAAATTAGCCCAGCTGAGTAGCCTTCATGCCCACCACTTCTTGTGTATAAAGCTAACAAAATAGTATGTGTCAGTACTCACACACAATTTTTGAGGCTGAAAATCATTGCCATACCGGTGCCGGTATTTTTGCAAATGCAGAACAGATTTGAGAGTAAAATCGAGACAATACAGAATAACTTCTTGCTTCGTAGTAATTCCTGAGTCAAAGTCGCCGTACACAATTGCTCCGCGCACCGACCTACTGTTACTGTGCAACTTGTTGTATCAAACATACTAGACCTACTAGCCTATTGCCATAATACAGAATATAGCGACGGCCAAACCCAAACCAACTGTCAAGTTAATCAATCGAAATAAAGCTTTCTATTCCGCTGTCGTTCAATGTCATTGATAAAACGATCCTAGCTTATCTATTAAAATTCCCTTTTTTCATTCGTAGGGGTTAAAGGTCACTGTGATAAAGAGCGTTGATGCGCGTTGCCATGTCAACGCTCAAACAAAAAAAGATCAAGCATCGACATGAACAGTCACCTCGTCTTCGACCAGCGCTGAGCGCGTTCTGAGTCTACTGGGGCATGGCATATGAACTACTAGCCTCATCACGAAAACTGTCAGTTATTTTGCGTGGTTCACACCCATTCAAAATGCCTGCATGCGAAAATGTCGGAATGCCTTTTGTGGCGCAAGTTGAAAGTGGGACTAACCCAAACCAAACAAATGCTACGGCCTACGGTCGACTCTAGCCGCCTTAGCAAAATAATTTGACTCCTGCTCGACTTGGCAAAAAGCAGACACGACTTCACTCGGTACTTGGTAAGAATTTAGCTCGAACCTGCAATCCATCTTTTTTGGAAAAACACGCTATGCTGTGCTTGATTCATCAGTAAAAACACGCGCCTCTTCAAAGCGTAATGGTACATATAGAGTGAGAACGAAGCAGTCTTTCAAAGCAGTCACCTGATGATGCTAATTCGTAGATGTAGGAAAATAGACAATCGTGCGCAAATTTACCAATTACACATACGAATAAACTGATTAAAATAATTTAGGCACCCTATCTTCCGCCATCGGTTGCCCTATTACTACCAATAACTCAATCGGAAAAGGCTTTAGGACACGCTTTGAGGCGATACAGATAGTGAACTTATTTCACCAGGTATGCAGGGATGCAATATGTCATAATCCATGCGTATTGTTATGTCACCAGGGATGCGGATATGCCGCAACTCATGCGTAGTAAAAGCCTCCAATAGATCGCATCGTCAAAACACTAACAGGGTAACGGCTTTTATTTCTTGATATCTATTTGCCAGCACAGGATAACAAATTAATAGTGCAGTTTCAAAATTGACGATGATAAATCACATTTTCTATTGCGCGACGCGCCAACTTTTTCAAATTTAAGGTATTTCTAGGAATAAAAAAAAAACGCATTGGGATGTGCTCGAAGTCTGAAAGCCACACTCTCAGTCCTAACCCAACTAACAAATTTATATGGTCACCGCATGTTAAAACATGTCGTGTTTGTAATGAAATGAAATGACGTTGCAATATGGCCTGAGCATTCCCGTCGTTGCAATATGGCCTGAGCATCTTATTTTGTGTATAAATGTTTTTTACTGTAGCTGTGGTTGTCCTTATAGTTTATTTTAAATTTTGAACAGTTTTCGATAGCCTACCCAAGTTATTAAATTTTGAACGGTTTTCGACAGCCTATCCAAGTTATTACACCCTGTGTTGAGTGGTGGGCATGAATAAACAAGCCGGACACGAACCCGAGATTTTCAACCTGCGATGCAAACATACCTAACCACTAGGCCATCGCGCCGAAATTATACTGTGTCTGTGTTCTTTGCTTTGTGAATAAATATACTTTAACGGTAAAACGGTACTCAACTAGGGGGAAAATCCCATAACCAAGTGGGCGGCGAATTTGAATGCGTGATTTTCATGGTGAGACGACAAATTGAACACGACAAATTGAATGAGTTTATACAGTTTGTTACCTCAATTTACGCACCATGCTGGACTCATTGTTTCAGTAACGTTGAATTAACAGGAATTAGATGCAATATGGGGAAATAAATGCAGGGATATTCTACTCTATCTGGCCTAAATGGCAGTCTAAAAACTCTAAAGTCAAGGGTGTCCAAAACAAATCGAATATTCGAATGCATTCGGAAAATAATATATTCGATATAGTGAAATCTTTGATTTAAGAAATATTAGAAAAGTGGTATTCGAAAATCTGTCGTTTTTGTTTCAAAAATTTGTACAAATTTAACAGAAAAATTATTTTTGCTTACCCAAATTAAATTGTTACATGGAGCAAAAGAAAATTTGGAATTTTTTCATCAAAACTTGGCTGAATTTCGAATATATCCGATATTTCACACTAAAATATTGCGAAATGTGTTCGAAATAGCAAATAAAATATTCGGTTATGCCTATCCCTGTCTGAAACGACATAGTGGGTATTAAATAGCCAACCTCGTGACACTTGCCCTATCCAGTACCAATCGCCAGATTCTCAACGTTGGCAGTTGGCCGATAAAATGCTTGAGAAAAGAAAACACGTCCGAGAATTACAAATGAAAAATTGTTTGTTTTGGTCTTGCTCAGGGAAGCCCGCGTTTCCACTAAAAATTGATAAACTGTAACAGCGGATCCAGAAACAAGGAAATGTCCAAAAAAGAAAAAAGATAAAATAGTGAAAATTGAATCTGTAGTGCTCTATTTTGCTACGCTAGACCATGACATGGAGCATCGTCACCAATGTTTGTTTTTTTAAATATTTTTCAAAATATTCGAGAATTTTTTTTCCCACAGAAATGTTGATAACGATGGGCCACCATAGACATCTCTGCTAGACTGACTAACGACTGATGTAAAATATAAAAGCTTTATAAATTTAGTACTTATGTCATTCTCGCCGCGGAAAAGCTCATGCATACTCATTCAAATTTGTAACATCGAAAAAGATTTGCTGGGATAGATGGTAAGTGTATTTAGCGTCAAACTGCTGTTGATTTACTTTTATTTTTAAGGAGATATTTTAGCTTATTAACTCGCAGAGATGTCCAGGACATTCCAGAAAGCATGGCATACAGGCGTGGCGCTTCCGAAGTGATCTAGTGCAAGTAAAAAAAATTTAATGATAGAAATTCAGTCAAAAAATCACCCAGTCTTTGGCACAATCAGTCGTTAACATAGACCTGTGTTGAAGTATATCATTGTATAGCCTATATACTTTTGGAATGTGGAGCCGTTTATCCGTTGGCGCGAACGGATGTTTTTGTTGCTCTTGAATAAATTCGTTTTATATGCACATGACCTTATATGAGACGGGAGGCACATGGGAGCGAAAAAATTCGAGTCTGTGAATATTTGCTTGTAAAGCTACAAATCACCAAACTGTGGTCAGTGCTAGGATATGTCGCATAGCGTACTACGAAATATATTGAAACAGTTAGATTTTAATAAAGAAAGTATCGCACGTATGGTCAGATGTCCCGCTGTGCTTTTTTATAGTAGTCATAAAGCTTATACATAAAAATCTATTGATTTCTTTGCTGCCCTCTGGCCTCAAGTCTTTTTCTTGCAATTTATCATCATCTGTGATAATTAACATACATGAAAAGTATTTTTCAAGCAGATTTTTCCGACGCTCCAATAAGTCGTATTGTGACTCCATTACCACAATTCATTATAGTGTAAAAAATATTATAATTTCTCCCTCAAATCACATTTTCCCATGATGCAATCTTTCTACATGTTTCTAACCCAGTATTTTGACAAAACGATAGCTTTGGCAGTGAGCAGAGAACCCTTCGCCGCCGACGTTTCATATTCAAAAATTTGAGGTGTTGTGATGAATATTATATATTTGTTCCGAAGTACAAGAATATGAGTGGACAGTGAAGATTATATCAATTAATTCGAGAATAAAATGTATACGAAACAGTTCACCAATTTCGAGCTTTCTAAAATAATAAGTAGCCAATATAAGTAGGGTTGGGCAAAACCGAATCATTTGGAATTCGAATGATTTTTCTTAATTCCAAATCCCTAATTCAATATAAATAACAAATATCCAATTTCAAATTTGACCAAAATTAATTGCATTTTGTCGTTAAAAATAAAAATTACACTTGCAAGATTTTGCGTACTATTCAACTATTTGCCGCGATCACTTAGGATCTCTTCGAATCATCGAATCAAATTGCCCTGTCCTACTTAAAGGATGGGAACAGTAAAAATGATTTACAGGCAATAAATGCCAAGTTTAATTCATTCGTTTGTTGTGCTATAAATGTAGAGAAAATTGAAACTGCTATATTTGTGAAAATAAGTGAAAACAAACAAATATTAAATTATAAATTATTTGCTTAAAATGAATTGAACAGAAAATAGCGGAACCGTGTTCTTGACTCCACATTAAATCTTCTGTGTTTTCTTCTCTTTGTTTAGTTTAGTCGATATTCTGAAAAAGTAAGACAGAAGTAAACCGATTTTTCAACATTTCTTCATCATATTTATTTCATACCTTCTACAAGTGGCTTTCTCGTTTAGCACAAAACACATAGGAGACACATGACTGCTGAACCGATAACGTGTTCTCAATTGAAAAAGAAGGGGACAACATGTGGGTTTATTTATATTTAAAAAAAGACACACATTCGAAAGTTAACGAATATATTTCAACAGTACAATTTGTGAGACGCCATATTAGCGAAATTCTATCGCTACAATTGACTTTTACATTATTTATATTTGTTACCTAAGCCCTCCCAAACCTCTCTTACAGCCGACAGTGTGTGTATATTAGTGGTTGAAAACCACAGGCTACTAATAAGTCTCTCACTGAACTTTACATGGAAAACTGATAAATATGAAAGTCTGTGCAACAACACCATGTAGTAAATCATAAAATATAGCACAAATTTTTTGACCATTGTGTGGAACTTTTTTCGCGCGGTTTTTCCCCCCATCTGGAAATTCTTCAAGACATCGATGAAAAAATATACCACAGAAAAGCAAGTGTTTAAGTCAAATGACCTACTGATAGCTCAAAATTTAATACTTGCCTTATATGAACCCAAACTTCCCAAATTAGATCCAACACTATCTCTGGCTTTTGATCTCAATTTAGCCAATGCTGATTCAGCCATATCAGCTCTCTCTTCAGCGTCATCCAATTCATGTTGAAGTTTTCTATATTTTCCCAGATTGAGATTCGCTTGTTCCTCCTGAACATGGAAAATGAGTTAGGGAGAGAAATTGCAGGAAATATTCATTAAATTATTAACTGTGTAAATCTAATTTATTGCATCTTATTGGGTTACGACATACGAAGTAGGGGAATATATGGTACAGTTCGAAATCGCGATAAATTCTTTATTAGATTAGTCATCGGTTAGTTGCGTAAATGTGCTGCCGTTAAAATTTGACATCCTAATCAAATCAATCCAATGCGATTACTCACTCACTCTTAAGGCAGGTTAAAGCATATGAGATGCAGAGATGCATACATCGCGTTTGTTAAAAACGCATGTTTTCAGTTTTGGGAAAGTTTCCCCCGCGAAGACATTTTTGACCTCGCAGTTCAGCCAATAGCACCTTGAAAGCTTAGATCATGTTATACAAGTAAAGCAACGTGATGTTATCGGGTGAGCAGGGAATTGGTGTGCATCCGAAAAAGTGAAGCGCAAATATGAACAAGCCCTAAAATTTTCGCTTCTCATATAAAGTCATTTGCACAAAACTTCGAACGAGAGCGAATAAAAAACATCTGCCAGCACAGACTAAATGAGCACAAGCTACGGAAAACTAGGCAATAAACACAGGATGAAAAAACTACAGATAAAGAGTTGTACCAATATCAACTTCAAAAATACTGTGTGGCATGGCTATATGGGTCTAGCGCGCATGTGCGAAATTCACTCACAGAGCCAAGCTAGAAGGTGTACTAGGTAGCTGGTGTCTATTATTTAGTGATTCTCATTCACGAGAAGTCTGTTATCACTTTTCCCAATTTTTTAATACGGTATTGCCATAAAATATTGCCATTATACACAGGAACTGTGTTTCATTTTTTCATTATTTAAAACTTTCAGATGGTTATAATATAGCTCTACTAACCGCTTCTTCGCATTGTCTCTTGTAGGTTTTAACTTTGACTTGAAGTTTTTCTACCAAATCTTGCATTCGCAACAAATTTTTCTTATCTTCATCTGCCTGATACGTTACTTCTTTATTGCGTCTTTCAGCTTTACGCAACACTTTTGACGTTTCGACGTGACGTCGTTGCTCGGCATCAACCTCGTTCTCTAGTTCACGAACCTGAAGCATAAAAGTGAGGATGCAATTATGTGAATTTAAGAAAATCAAAGAGTTATACCCAAAACCAAGATAAAGCAAGCTTACGGTCACAACTTTTTTATGCTTTTCATTTCTTTAGGTCATAATGTTACTCAATATTTTTTAATGTTTTCTAATCAAAACGCAATACAATTCCAGATCTGTACACAGCACCATGTATATGTTTATTTTTAGCATCACGACGTCAATTATTTTGTAGAAAATGCATTTATTATAGGGATAATATAAACCCTACACACATAACTTGACCGAACTAACAGCGAGCGTTTTCATAATATACATTAGTCTACTTGTCGCAATATTGAAATGTGGAAGGCTAGCATGAAGTATTTGTGGTACATATGATTAAAGTTAAAATGCTCACTCACTCTCGTCTCCAATTTTTGTACTTGTTTTCTTCCTCCTTTCAGGGCAACTTGTTCTGCTTCGTCCAACCTCATCTGAAGATCCTTAACAGTTTGTTCCATGTTTCTTTTCATTCTTTCAAGATGAGCAGATTGATCTTGTTCTTTCTTTAATTCTTCAGCCATCATAGCCGCCTTGAAAGGAAGAAAACGATACAGCTATTGGGCGCGTCGGTAATTCGGAGTCTCGAGAATATGTTACATTACCAAGAGCATTATTACCATGAAATATCATTTAAAAAAATATGGAAAACTTTCTTACATGTGTTAAATTATATTCCAATATAGAGCGCTGGAGCAAGCACATTGTGATGTAGTTTAGGCGATAAAATAAAGAATACAGTGTTTTTTGCTACCAATACTGCGTTTACTGAGCACGTTTACTTTAATTCAATCAAGTATACAAAATCTCCCACAATTTTTTCTCAAAATCAAAGAACAATTGTGATTCGATTCGATTGTGAAATTAACATAGTATTCAAAAATGGCCTGCCCTAAATTTCTTACGGGTCCAACCTTTCATCTACGACATATTGATAATACCTACTTAATTGAGATTTAATTCGTTCAAGTATTCGATTCGATTGTGAAAGTAACATACTATTCAATATATGGCCTGCCCCAAATTTCGCAGGGGTTAAAGCTGAAACGAGGTTACTACTCAGTTTATTATTGTAGAAATACTGTTATACCTCATTCTTGATAAAAATATATTGGTACTGGTCAATCATACTAGTCAGGGCAAAGTATAAACGCACAGCAAACATATGGTCCGGGTTACAACGGCACAAGAAATGGCTCAGTTCCAGCGAAGCTTAAGATATCATTGTTAATGGAATGATGAATTGTTTATTCATAAATGTTTTTACATTAATTGACACATTGTATCAACCAAAAAGAATATGCTACTGAAGTATAATTGAACTAATATTATCTTTACTCACATCTGTGATTGCTTTCTTTGCCTTCTCCTCTGCATTTCGTTGTTCTTGAATTGCTTCCTCAACATCAGATTGCATTGAATGGATTTCTCCTTCTAACTTTCGTTTTTGGTTTATCAGTGCAGTATTTTGAGTATGCAAAAGATTTGCTCTTTCACTCACTTCCATCAATTCTCCTTCTGCCAATTTTCTACCACGTTCAGCTTGCTCCAACGCAGCACCCATCTCTTCAAGCTCAGCCTTGAATAATCGAAGACGAACAAAATGAGGATCGTGTTGAATTGTTTCGATTTATTCTGACATAAAGGTTACGTAAATCTAAATCTTCAGGAAAATTGAATATGTTGCTGTGGGATCGATTATCAAAGCGTACTTTCTCAGATTTTATTTAAAAATGAAGAATTTTTTTGAACGTTATTTTCTCGATTACAACGAAAACGAGACTACCCACCTATTTAATTTTAAATACTTTTGTTCTAATAAATTAAGTGAACAACATACGAAGAAAATAAGTCGTTGATAATTTGCAATCCAAACATATTGCATAAAATATTATTGAACAAAACTTCGTTTAAGTTTGGTATATTTTCTTAAATATTCAAACCAAACCCATCGCCGAATTTTACAGAACAAAATTATCGTTTTTCCACATCGACGTTTTTATTATTTGATTATTCCGACAATTTTTAGTTAATAATGTTTGCATAATTAATATATTTATATACAGTATGTTAACCTGAAGTAAATTGGCTCTACGTTCAGTGACCGCCTGTTGTTCCTGCATATCTTCAGATCTGCGATTACCATCATCTACTTGCATTTGTAATTCCTAGTAAATGAAAAAGTGGCTCTAGAAGTTATTTTTTACTGAAGTTCTAAGCCAAGCTGCAAAAACAGCGCCCAAAAGAAGTCGACTGATGACGACATAAATTGTTAAGAGCTACACCAACAGACTGTACTAGCAACTGTAATCTAAAGCGAAAAACTTCCCATACGAAACTAAATCGCTGTGGTAAATTGCCGAGTAGATAATGTAATTTTAGATAAAAATAAACTGAAATATCCTTCTGAACTATTTTGTGTGCGTTGCACATTACCGTAATACCGGAATCAAAGGAAAGAAAAGGATTCATTCTTTTAAATGTTATGTAAATTAAAAAAAAAATAATATCATTGGAGGAAAATTAAAAAATAAAAACATTATCATTTGTGTGGATTTAACGTAAGGATTTATCTGTAGGTCGTTTTTACACGGATGCCATAGGCACAATGAATACTGTATAACCATCTTAAATTATTCAAATTAATGTTAAGTAAATTACAAAAGTTCACAGGATTTTTGAAGGAAAACTTAAAATTTAACAAATATTCCTTTGCAGGTCGTGGCTGAACATAAGCAAAAATCAGAAAAATTAGAAATATCTCGCCAAATGAGATACAACATTTTGCGTTGCTTGCATCACATGGTCGGCGCGATCCGTCCATAGTCCAACTCGTATGTTTACTGGTGGCGTTAAGCAAAGGCTCATAGCAATGATATGAAAATGCTTCAACCCGATGGGATAAATGTAAAAAAAAATTCTAATATGATCTCTGAAGGATCGCACTGCAAGACGCGCATTTGTGGCTCATGCTTGACAAAATTAAATTTTTCACTGGGAAAGTCTATCGAAATATTATATTCAATTGCAATATTCAGTTTCAAGACTAGTTCGCCAGATACCTTGTTCGATGCTTGAGTATCCCTCAATTGTCTTATAGCGTCGTGAGCTTGTTTATTAGCGTGAGATATCTGCATCTCAAGATCATTAATATCACTCTCCATCTTTTTCTTGATTCTTTGAGCTTCAGATCTTGACTTTGATTCAGCATCCAATGTTGCTTGCATTGACTCAATTGATCTTTGAGCATTTCGTCTGTGCGAACATCAAACGTTTTAGGTCACGGTTTGCAACTAATTGCTCATTTTTAACGCATTTAGTGGGCATAAAAATATTGTCTTAATCTCCATTTTCATCGAGTATTTTGGTCTGGGCGTTAATGATGGAATTTTTGCGTCCTATTTGATGTTGTGAAGGTTTTGAATATTCTTGAATTCATTTCATTGAAAAAGTATTTATGAAATATGAAACAATTGCTACAAACCAATATATTTTTCATATAACCGAATTATTTGCCATCCGAATTAAATATTCTATAATTTTGTTATATGGCTAATTAATGTGAAGTATCCAATGGGTCCATTCTTCATTCAAATTGGACTTCTATTCTACAAAATTTGAAAACTTTGTTGCAATGAAAGATTACATATTAACCTTGCATTGTCTATTTCTTCGTCTTTTTCGTGAATTCTCCGCTCAAAGTCTTGCTTAATTTGAGCCATTTCTACCTGCAATCTAAGTACTTTACTTTCTTCATTTTCAACGGCTGCTTCTGCTTCTTCAAATGCTGCCTAAAATAATTTTGCAGACGTAAGTTTAAAGTCCCCTAACTGCATAATGTTGAGAATTTGGACATTCATGTTTGTCTGGTGGCGAAAAAGTTTATTCCTAATATTTTCAATCATAATTTAGTTAGATATCAGTTAGTTTTCTACAGGCGAGGGCTGATAATAGTTCACAAATGAATCCTGGGCGCCAGAGCACAGAAAAAGGTGTTTTGCTATTCCATTTGTCAGAGCAACAAATTGGTCTCAATATAACCATATGAGAGATTTTGATGCGTGAATTGAAAAGCGGGCGTGCGGGTACATAGTACGACTCTTAGGGCGCAAAAATCAACTCTCGTTAACCTTTAATAAAAAGTAGACAAATACTTTAATCTGGTAACGCTACCTGTAACTCAGTTCTTTCATGTTCCAATGATCTTCTTGCTTTCTCGAGTTCATGAATGCTTTTTCCACCTTCACCGAGTTGATCGGTTAAATCAGATATTTCCTCTAAAATATATATGCAATTATACATTGCTGTACATTAATGAAAAGAGGAATTCAAATATACAAGAAATTTGATATTGATAGATCGCCTTTTCGTACTGTCCCTATAGAATAACTATACGGCTCAGGTATTAAAGAAATGGTGTTAAACCAATGAGAAATTTTGTTGTGTGATGCTTGTACCACAGATGGACCACGTCTCATAGACGCGATCCATCAGTGGCACATACCTAATAAAAGAAGCTTTGACAATGATTTTCGATTGAGAAAAGTTGTTCCAATATTAGGAAAAGTAATTTAAAAGTATGAAATTGGTCACATCAACTTCCCCACCGCATTCTTGTCAAAGAAATATAAATAAACATAAGTAAAACCCTGCCTTGTAAATTTTTGTTTTCACGCTTTATAGTTTCCAGTGCATCCAGCGCCTCTTCATATGCATTTTTCATTTTGAATAATTCAGTAGATAAACCTCTCGCTTCTTTTTGTGACTGTTCAAAATCCACCTGCAGTTCTTCGGATTTTTGCTTATGTTCAGCCAACACCTGCAGAGGAATAATTGTTATTGTTAGTTTTCAAGTTATTATTCAACCGTAAACTTTTGTAATTTACAGAACATTGATTTGAACAATTTGAGATTGTTATTTAGTAAAATAGCAAGCAAATTATCGCTTAGTAGTATTCTAATTGTTCTCGAAATGTTTTGTAGCTTCATGTATATTTTCGAACGATGTTCAAACAGTAAAACAGTAGACAACTCAAATTGGCTGAAAACATAACTTGATTACAATTTGAAATAGTATACAAACTTTGTCAAAGTTTCTTTGTTTTTTGTCCAGAACAACAGCGGCAGAATTCGATTTTTCAAGATCGATTGCAAGATCTTCCAGCTCTCCTTGTAACCTTTGTTTTGTTTTCTCCAAGCTTGATGCTTTTGCTTGAGCAGATTCAACAGCTTCTTCTGCCTCCTGTAGACGGGATGCTAGTTTCTTCCTGTGGATTATTAAAAGCCGTTTTTACTTATTCAGTTATTATATCGACTGGTGTTTCCTTTTCAAGTCAGAAATTTATTGTCGAGACGTTTTGTTCAGCAAGGGTCTCTACCGGATCGCGCCTGTAAGGTGCGTGCCATTAGTGGCTTAGGTTCGACAAAATTGAATTTTTTGATTGGGTTGAACGATTTTATGCATGCTGTGAATTACCGCCTGAATATTTTCCCGGGATCAAGGATTAAGGGAGCAGGTAGTTTTCCTTTTTATTTCCATGGTTATGATGCCAAGTTGTGAATGTTATATATTCAAACCTACGCAACTAATAACACCGACAGCTATAGTAATAGTGCGTGGTTAACTTCGGTAAAAAACAACAGGAGTTTCTATTTTTCAAATTTAAATGAAGAAATTCTTATGTGAAAATAGAAACTAGTGTGTACTCTTGATATCTGATCAAAATTGTTTAAAATTTCGCAAAAAATAAACGAAAAGGGTAATATTTCGACTATCACCAACTATGTGGCGCATGGTGTTACACGGTGTTAATTCATCATGGATATACGTCTAATAATGTAGTTCGAATTCCTGGTATTAACTTCCAAAACTTATTGTACATAGTGGCCACTCACGCCATTTAAAATCGTTGGACAATCGCTTGTGCAATGTGCGTTTTGAGAAACCCCTTATGAATTCCTTTCCAGGCCTTCGGCCCACGGATTAAAGTATAAGTAAATTGTTTTCTATGACTCGTATTGATTTTACTATTTACATACATAATACAAAATTTGCCTACTTTGCTTCTTCCAATTCCTCAGTTCTTTGTATAGCATCAGTTTCATACTTAGTTCTCCACTGAGCAACTTCTGCATTTGCTTTAGATAAAGCTCTTTGCAATTCTGCTTTTGCTTCCTGTTCGTCTTCGTATTGTTCACGCAGTAAATCGTTGTCATGCCGAGCACTTTGAACACCATGAGCCAAAACACTTTTTGCCTTCATTAGATCAAGAAGTTATTAGGTATTTATTTACAAATTATGCTACAGTCAAACAATATCGCAAATCGGACCGGGGTAAGATGATTATAAAATTTGAAGATAGTTGGAATTGTCGTTCTAAGCCATTTACAAACTTGTAAATCGCCTAGAACGACAAGACCAACTGAGTACTTGTACATTGCAGTGGAGTGATCAGTCATGTTCGATTATGAGTAGTTTTTATTTTTATATAAAATTTGCTCAGAGCAAGGTTGCAATATGTCATACACGAAAGTCCCCGAAACTACTAGGATGCAGAGAGCTACGAAATGCGAGAGAAGAACTATAAAAACATTATGTAAAAAGACAAAAATGTCCGTAGTGAGGAAAAATTATCAAATTTCCAGGAGACCCAGAATACAATTTTGTGCATTCTTTCCTTGTTTAGCCAGATATTTCAACTCAACAAATTGAGTGGCGAACTGCTGCTTTTAATGCTTGACGTATCCAGAAGATTTTCACCAGTTGCTTCTGTTTTGTAAAGTCTGAGCCAATTATAGTGAAATAAAGATTTAACAACATTTTACCTTTGATTCTTCTTCCAAAAGTCGTTTTACTTCTTCTAATTGTTGCTGCATTGAATTTCTAGTTCTAGTATACTGACTCATTAAAGCTTCTTTTTCTTCAACCACTCTGCCTAATTCTCCCTAGAACATGGTAATGTTTTATATGAGATTTCGGAGATTTCGTTAACCCAATGCTTTCAATTGGTCTGAATAATCTCATCTATTCAACATACAGGCATACATCTTTATAATTTGATTTGCTTTTGCATGGAGTCCACATAGTTGGTGCTTTACTGGTATTATCCACTTATATCCACTGGAGTGTGATTTTGCATGTTTTTCAGCAGTTTTTGACCAAATAAGTTTTAGCCGTGTAGAATATCTATAATAAATGGAAACACGGGCCGTGTTTTCATTTATTGGAGATATTCTACCATAGGTAAGCTCGGAAAAGTTAACTCCGTAGACGAATTCCAAAAATGAATATTTCATGAATAACACTGAATCATGACATTCCGGTAAAAATTTTAAATTATACTTTATATTCTGATTTATTAACAGGTATAATTCATTATTGTTTTCAGTCTTACCTTTTCGCTTGATATTCTCGCATACTTTTGATTCAAATCGCTCAATTCTCGACCCATTTCTTCATTTTTAGATTTCGCTTCCGACAATTGATCTTCCAAGTTTCGACTCAATTTTTCGAAGTTCAACTGTGATGAATAAAATAATGCTTTTATTGACGTCAATCATACTGCCACATATTATCAGAATTTGTCGATGCTTCTTGCTTTATATAAAATATTCGTTCAAAAACAACAAAGTTTTCTTTTTCACAACATCATTAATTTCTCTATTATATAAAGTAAATAGCCAGAAAACAAAATTAGAGTGTTTTTGGAAGGTTTTTCATAGATTTTTAACCTTCATTTCCGATATAATTCTAATTGCGTGTAGATAAAAACAAAAGAATACCTTAGATTTGGTAACAGTTTCAACATTAGTTGATAAATCGTCAATTTCCATCTTCAATTCACTTTTTTCCTTTTCTAATTTTTGCTTCACTCGTTGCAAGTTGTCGACCTGAATAAATTAAACAACGATTAGTTTTTTTTTCCCGAAAAAGTGCAAATATTTGGTAAAAATCTATGACTCAATTACACTTTGTACAACGTGTAAACTCAGACCATCTGTAAGTGTAGGATTAACATAATTAAATTCTCATTTTGCCCAATTGAATTGCTTTAAAGTTCCTCCTTCATTATAGAAAAATAGAAAAATGTGTCTTTTATTCTGCATTGAATTTAAATTTGCTAACAATAAATAATATATTGTTTCAATGAGCCAAATGTATCTTCCCTGCCCAAAGAGAGCGAATAATTCTATTGGTGCTGTAAAACCCTTTCAAACATAGATGAAGTGAGAAAGGATAATTTTACCAACTTCGGCAAAAGTTTGGTCTGCTTGTTCCACGAAATCTAACATATTCGATGAAAGTCTTGTTTGCAATGAAGTTTCACAAATATGGTTGCAAACACGGATTCTGTACGAATAGGAAAATCTCTTGGTCTGGAAATTATATATTTTACCTGTTCACTCAACTCAGCGTCGCCATCAGCATGTTTTTTTCTCATGTTAGAAATCAATGCTTCATGAGCAAGGTTTGATTCTTCCAATTCACGACGTAATTTAGAAAATTCGGCTTCACGCCTTTTATTCAACTCGATCTGAAAATTGAACCTCAATTTATGATTCTATTCACTCAGAAACACTTAATACATAAGAATTAAGCAACTATTGCCGCTGCAGTACACCATGACATGAATAAACTAATAAAGCAGGTGGTCAAGCAATGTTATACAAGTTGATATCATTTTGAAAAGCTAAAACTTCGATAAAATGTAAAATAATATTAAAACCATATTCACACCTATAATCGAAATCTTTTAAAATTCATAAAGACTTGGAACAAATCACTTTGAGGTCATAATTCAATCACTTGAAATAACCATGTAGCATTTTTCTGATTTTGAAAACGTATTGCGGTATTGTGATGACGATTGACGATGCAATAAAGAATACTAGAAAATCAACTTTACCTGGGCTGAGGTTGCACCTCCAGCCTCTTCTAACCTTTCACTCAATTCTTCCAACTCACGTGACATATCTGTCCTTTGCTTTTCCGCTTTAGCTCTTGCTGCTCTCTCTGCATCCAACTCTTCTTCAAGTTCTTCAATTCGAGCCTTTATCACGAATTCGCCATTTAATATATAGACAAGGGGAAGTATTGATTAAAAGCGACAATGGTAACAAGTTATGTTACTGTAGTCAAGTTTTTATTAAAACATGGTATTACGAACCATGATTATTAGGTACATGATGCCTTCCAATGTCATGTTTATCAACTTTTTTCACAAACAATCTAGATCAAAGCGTTCGGTATATTTAAGCATTATGATAAAGACACAGTAATACCTCAGTAATTTGGTTTCAGAAAATAATAGTGATTTTATGTAAAAAATATTTGCATGTATTAAATGTAAAACATTCGCATTTCATTCAAATTCTTATTTGAAGCACTAAATTTATTCCTACTGATTCGTGATGAAAAAGAAACACATTATTATGGTCATCACTATTCGAACCATCGCATAATTCTTCCAAAACATCACATCATATTACCTGGAGTTCTTTTATTTTCCTCTGTAGTTGAGAAATCAACGCACTTTCATCTTCTAATTTTGTGCTAAGTTGGTTATATTCAAACTCTTTCTTCTTCAATTTTTCTTCTGTTCTTTGTCGTTCGTTTTCCAGATCCATTATGCTCTCTTGTGCAAGTCTTAAATCACCCTCCAATTTACGTTTCGATCGTTCCATATCCATACGCACTTTCTTTTCCTGTTCGAGCGAAGCCTCCAACTGCAAATTGAAATTTGTTGAATGAGTAGAATAGCAAGTTCGAATTATTACAAATTAATTACTCGCGCAATTTGTGTTGTTCTCAGCCATCACAAAAATTTTCTATACTTACATCATCAACTTGTTGCTCCAGTTTTGATTTTTGTTTACTCAAGCTGTTAACTTTATCTTCTTCTGATTGTAAATCATCTAATGTTTGTTGATGAGCTTCTTGTAATGCCTTTTTTTCCTTTTGAACTTTGGCAACAGTATCTTCCAAGGTTTCGACTTCATCGGAGAGATTTCTTACCTGAGTGTGACAAAAGATTTCTTCTGTATTTAAAATAAAAAAGGTTATGAGGCGAGTAGAAACAATGATGCTTGGCACCTGGACTTATTTTGTAAACGAATGTCGGCAGAGCATTGTGTTGAAGAACTTTAAAAAGTTTGAAACTGATACTGTTCGTTTCGAACCATGTACGACCATAATCAAATCACTTAATAAATTTATAAAGAGGAAAGTTACTTTGTTTTCAGTCGCATGTTTTTCTTTCTCAACTTTTGCTAAGGTTAGTTCAAGATTATCAATATCTTTTTTCAACTCAGAACATTCGTCTTCCAGTTTTCTTTTCTTCGAAACAAGATCGTTACTGACTTCTTCCTCGTCTTCTAATCTTTCGGATAAATCTGATGAATAAATGAATATTTCGGTATTTGTTAATATCACGCAAAATCTTTTTGTAAAATACTTTGCCTCACATGCAACTAATAAATCCTCTATAAAAGAAAGAAACTTACTTTTACTTCAAATTTTTGCATCTTCAAAATAAGAAATATTGTTATTTCAACAATAAATCACAAACCGACATCTTGATGCTCAATTTTTCGCTAGCTTAAGTCGAACAAAATTGATATAAAACCTTTACAAAAGACAACTCTATTCTATATTCAATTACGAAAATTCAGATTTGTTACCTTTTGCTTTGAACGAGGTACTATTAAAATTTAACTTACGAGATTTGAACCCATCTCAATTCCTTTGTTTATCAAATGAGGTGGAATACATCATGACAAAAGTTGATTCATATTACATGACGGGAGTAATTATGCATTTGCCTAGTACTTGGACCGATAGTAGTAGAAATCACAATCGAAAAAAAAATGTCTAAATTTATTTTTTTAGATATGAGTCACAGCTGTAGCTCACTCTAAACATAAGAAAATTTTTGACAAATGAAATACCTTTAAGTTTTGATTCCAACTCAACTTTACTTTTAATGAGTTGATCACATCGATCTTCGGCATCTTGTAAGTTATCTTGCTCCTGAAAATGGTACATATGGACGACAAATTAATGTTTTTCCGCTTCTACTACACTAAATTATTTGCGAAACAATAGTCACATATAAAATGCATTGCTCTCCAAATTATGAATACTTGAATATAGAAAACATCTTGTCACCACTTCACCAAAAATTCAAAAAAATAGAATTAGTTTATTAATACCTAACAGTAATTTAATTAGCACCATTTGTTTCCATAATTCGCAAATGGCTGTGCCACTTATTTATAAGAAAAATGGAGGCAAAATTTCATAGTCATTGTACTTATTTCGTAGAAGAAATACAAGTGAAAATATATTTTATCATCCGATAAACGATCCACTCTGGGACTAGAACGTTGTACAATAGCTTGTATTCACTGTTGATGTTTTCATTCACCAATTACATTAGTTGGAGAGGAGGTAAAAGACTGAAACCAGTCCTTAAACAATTGATTTTAAGACTTAAAAGGGGCAGAGAACTCTCGTCCCGAGCAGGCACAACTCACTACGTCACTCGAAGCTTATTATATTAGTTCGGTTCACCAAGTATGTTTTCTTTTAGGGATTCAGATGCAGCTCATTCTTTAAAATTGGCATTTGATAGTGTTTCAATGGTCCATGGCGATTTTACAAATATTCCTGAGGTATTGTATGGTAGAATGCATCAATTCTACTTTTACTTGAACTCTTACCGCAGTCAATTGCAACACAAGATCGTTCTTCTCCTGAATCAAAGATACTTGACTTTCTTCTAACTCTTGCCGCCGTTTCTTTTCTTTTTCAAATTGTTCCTTTATATCTCCCATCTCTTTCTCTATCGCTTCTCGTTCTTTCGCACTCTCGGCAGTCTTTAACAAAGGCTTTATTTTGAACATAAGTCTCATCCATTCCCAATTTTTCACAGAAAAATACGAACGAAGGTTTGATTGAATAACGATTATAGCTTGCCTGGAAAATAAAAGTATTTACATCTCGGTATTGTGGAGTATTTAGCAATATGAATTACAATATACGTGTTTATATTTGATTGAAACGATATTCTCAAATTTATGTACAATTAACTGTGTCGTACAATGATATCAGTTCACCAAAAACAACATTTCCAATCACTCAAACTATTGAAATCGAATATTTGGAATATAAATAAATCAATGTATTCGATCACCGAATGTTAAAGTACCGGATAACCTTACCCATTTTATCTAATAATGGCCAAGACTTGAATTTATTGGAATATGTCGAATTCGTTCACTCACAATATGTAGAAGTTAATCACTATGAAAGTGACAGCGAAAAAACTTTAAATATCACAAATAACTCAAATACCTCCTCTCCAACATTTTCTGATACTCAATCCTCATTTGCTTTCCTCGCACACGAGCTTGTATCATTGTCAATATCATTGATAATCTCTCATCTCTTTTATCTTCAAGTTCACCCAACATACCAGCTTTGAAAAATATCTTAAGCAAAGAAAAGTAAATAATATATTTCAACGATAAATACAACGTCCCATAAAAATATTCAAGTGTGAGTCTGCCGTAACAATAAAATAAAAAATAAATAAATAAAACAAAAATATATACTAATTTTTAGTTTTACCTTCGTGTGTCCGAATCTGAATTGACTCGTATCCATATCTAAACTTCCCATTATTTTTTCTGTAGCTTTCTTGCTGTCAAGAAATTGACCCTCCGGTGCGGCACTCGGGTTTAGGATGCGGTATCTGCGGAAAAATAAAATTGTAAATGCAACTCATTCCGAATCGAAAATTTAAATCTAAAAACGATTGCTAGCCAAGATCCTCATTCACAATCTTGTTCGCTGGATTTATCAACGAACATATTTTCGTGGACTTATACCTCAATTATTTATCACTCATTAGCGCATAGAGTTATTTTCTTTATTTTGTTCCACATTTCAACACCTATTTATGACTATCAGAATTCTTTTGCAATTTAAACAATGGGTGAAGCTTGCGATGTCGTAATCTGTATACTTTCGTCATTCAAACAGAGTTCTGCTAGCACAAACATACCGTTGCTTGAACTCAGCGTACAATATTCTGCTGGGAAAACCCTTTCTACATATTCTGATTCCTTCTAATACACCATTACATCGCAATTGGTGAAGCACTAGTTGATTATCCATCATTCCAGGATTTTTCATTTCATTAGGAATAATACATCGAACGAAATGAGGTTGAGTTGAGCGAAGATTTGTCATCAAACGATTCAAAGATTCCTAAAGAAAATACGCTAAGTAAAACGATTGTGTTTATTAATTTACAGTGAACAAATTAAATTATTATAAATGATTCGAATTGATTTTAAAAAATGGTTTGTACTCTATTGTGGCAATTCAGTTCTGTTTGGAGTTTTTAAGCTTAGAGTTAGGGCTGGGCAATTCGATTCGATGATTCGAATCGATTCGTAGCAGAGATTATTCGAATCAATCGTGAATCGGCCAAAGTAACAAAAACTCGCCAAATGAAGTGGAATTTTTCCTTTTTAACAATAAAATGCAATCGATTTCGATCAAATTTGACCAAACTCGGTATTTTGTCGTTAAAATGAAAATTTTCGCTCTTGGACCGGAGTGCAATAAAAATCCAAATTTAAAATTTCTAATTCTCACGAAGGAGAGAATACAAGTAATAGTAAAAATGGCATATTTGTTAGTTTTATGTAATCAGCGTAAACAAAAAACAGTAAGAAGTACAATACAATGATGGAAATTCTATTATTGGTCCTCAAAAATACATTGATACAGCGCAATAGTCTTCCAAATAATATGACGTCAATCCTTTATGATGCGTGGCAATGTTAAAAGATGAGGTTTTAGGCCACCGAAATAAAATCTATTTTAGTTATCGATTATCACCGGTATTTGTGCAAGCAGATAGTGTTGGAATTTGCAACACCACTTATGTAGCAGACTACATGTCTCCGAAATATGAACATGACAGACGGGCACTTCAGTAAGCGGCTGTCATGTTTGCAAACTATTTATAAGTATTGGATTGTCGTTACTAGCGCCAATGCAGAAGCCGCAAGCCATTGACTAAAACGTTTAGAGAATTCATCATTATCAGAAACTGAATTCGAATACGTACTCTGTGTAATGACGACACTGTCTGGAATGATCCACCTTTCTGACGCTTTCCTCTACCAGCCTTCTTCTGTTCAACGGCTAAATTCACAACATTACTTGATTAACTTTTTTGAGCCATATGGGGTATTTTATCATGTTAGTATCTTTAGCAATACTTGAATTATTTGAACACTTTTATGTAATCATTATGTAACACAATTACGTCCTAAAGCGTATTAAGTTCATCAAATGTTTTGACTTACATCAGTATTTTCACTGTACATATGAAATACAAATGAAAACATTCCGAAAATCGCAGTGTAAATGTCAAAATTTTGGATATAAACTTTATTAGAGTTTAAAATGGTTGGAAGCGTTAATGCGCGCAAATTTTCCTGAAAACTATAGGCATTGCATGATTCAAATCATTTCATTTTCATTCAAAAATTATTGCATCTTAGCATATAACTTTCGTTTAGTCAATGCGAAGTAAGCACGTGTTCTTGTTTGTTTACCATTTTTTGCTACAAGCAGTACTTTTGAAGTGCGATCGATCAGTGCCCGATGTTTGAAAACCAAATCTGTACAAAATACATTCCATAGGGTTCAGAATTGTCTCTGATAGGACTTGTTTGTATCAATTGATACGAAAAAGTAATAGAAATCAATTGAGAAATAGGTCTCGTTCATACGGGCCTTGGAGCTATAAAAAAATGTTGTATTTTTCAAAATTAGTACGAATATTGTGGTATGTTCATATTATATATCAAAATTATTTACCATCATCAGGGGAAATGTAAGTTTCCCAAACAGTTGACAAAACTTTCAGTGTTGATTTTTTGTACAAACTAACAACAGAATTATTCAATGGATCCTTGTTTTTCTCCAACCATCCGGTTATATTGTATCCAACCTAAGATAGGAATATTACTCTTACAAATAAACACGATGCCGTTAAAATAATATCATATAAAAGTCAAAATCGTCCTCCGTAAACTTTATCAAACGTTGGATAAAAATTTTAAGCACGCTTTTCTCTGTTAAATATTAGGCCACAAAATACAGTAAATTGACAGGTCATTTGCAATAATTGCATATTTCCAAACTTAAAAAACGTCACCAAGACCACTCTTCTCCTCGACAAACGAAATATCACCTTGTACAACAAATGAAAACTAAATTTTTACACTAATTTCCTAATATTGAATTTTTTAGTAAAGAAACAAGCATCTATCTTACTATTCCAGCATAATGAATGAGTTCAAAATGTGCTTCAAACTTTCTTTTTATCTGCGGTCGCGGTTTAATGAAGTTATTCGATTTTCCAAGATGATTAGCGTACAACTTCTCCTTAAATGTTTGATCGGATGCCTTTGGAAACATACATTCTTCCTCGAGGATTGACATGATACCTAAAGGCTGAAATATTGCAAACGAAAATTAATTTGAGACAGATCATTTTTTAAGTAAAAATATTTCTATACACTATCTTCAAAAAGTCTAAAAATGTATTTAATTTTATGCTGTGATAATGACATGTATCCAATCAGATGTCGAATTCAAAAAATTGTGTTCTTTTCAAAATCCTTCGCAGTTCTTTTTTGTTTTTGTAAATTGGCATTGAAAGATGTTGAAACGATATAGATTACTATTAATGATATTAGAAATTGTACATTGACTTTTAAAAAGAATTTCGCATAAGTTAATTTAAAAAGAATAGAGGATTGGATAGGAAGTGAATGCATAATTAAAATATTTCTCCAGCAAAAAATAAGGCATTTCACATCCCAATTTCGGATTAAAAATAAATCATTGACATTTAAGATTTTATATTTTCCAATTTTCTATAAAAATTTTACTTTGTAGAGCATATGACAAAGAACGGTCGCACACAATCGGCGCGGAATATCGGTATTAGATACGTAGAGCTGCCAATAGTCAGCGAAATAATTTTATAGATCCGCGGATTTGAAATTTTCCCCATATCAGGAATTATATTACTGTCTATAGTTTTTAAAAATCAAGCGGTGTTCCATTTTTGCTAAAAGTTATATTTTGTTAAGCATAAATCACTGATAGACCGCCCTTTGTCCGAGCTCGCTAAAGAGTGACTAATGAGCGACAATACATATCTATATTTAGACTATGTCTATAGATAGAACTTGAACTTAAATAGCAATTTAATATTAATACTTTTTCAATTAATTCTATGCAAGCCTGTAGATCCAAACCAAAGTCGATAAATTCCCAATCAATTCCTTCACGTTTGTATTCTTCTTGCTCCAACACAAACATATGGTGATTGAAAAACTGTTGAAGCTTTTCGTTTGTAAAGTTGATACATAGTTGCTCGAAACTGTTAAACTGAAAATAAGGAATGGAGTTTTGACAAATGACATTTACCATGAAAAAGGAACTTAGAATAAAACATAGTATATTTGTTGCATCAAAGAATGAATCAAAAGAATGTTTATTCCAAATTAGACCACATTTGTGACCAAAATATCTCCATTCACGAATATCTTCTATTTGTAAAAATAAAAATTAGTATTTTTGTTTCCAGAAGCTTGGCATCATTGTTAATAACTCTGATACTAATACCTGTGTTAAATTTGCATCACTGCACATAAAGATCAAATCGCCAATTGCCTAAAATTTTTATGCTTAGTTTTAACTGTTAGCAGTGAACATTTAATTGACATACGAACGCTATCATTAGTAACTTTTCACAACAAGTAGCTAAATGTTATATCATCACCTCAAATATCTCGAATCCTGCAATATCCAACACACCAATGAAAAAACTTCTTGGCAGTTTCGTACTCAGTGTTTCATTAATGCGTTTAACCAACCATGCAAATAATCTGTCGTAAACAGCCTGAAAAAAATTACGAACGGAATAATTAGTAAGAATACAGCATTATTCACCGAATCACTATGAAAAATTAGGATTTCCAATAGTACCAATATCCAACGCTAACAAATATTGAATTTAGAAAAATTCATTCCTTAATTTCAAGTACACGAGTTTCCTACAATGGAAGAAGAAATCATTCAAACCTTGCAGAGAGCTCCACATCCATAGTATACTTGCTTGACCGTTTGACCTTTGGTGACATAATCATTGCCAACTCTCACTCGAGGTTGAGTTAGGGCTTTTACAAACTCACTCGAGTTTATACCCAACAAATATGAAATTTTATCAGCATCTGGCAAGATAAGTATTTTTGTTGTTGAGCACACATGTTAACCAGAATAGAAAATTGCATTAAAACTCGTTCACAAAAAGTAAAATTTAATTTTTTGTATTGCTAAATTAACTCATTAGCATGATGCTATTGAATGGTTAGCCAAGGGTTTGTTCTTTTATTGAACACCCACGATTGGCATTGGCACACGTAAAACAATGTAGATATTCATAAATTTAAGTATATGAGTTTGGGGTTTCGCCCTTGAAATTGATCGTAGGATTTAGTATCAAGCTTCCGCTAAATTTCAGATTCTCTGCAATTGTTAATAGGCTTCTTATATTCCAAGGTCAAGAAAAAATTTGTTATGCAAACTTCAAAGCTACAGTTGGTTTGCTTCGGACACACGCCAAAGAAGCCTGCAAAATCTTTGGACTGATTTCTCAATTGTTACTAGGATTCTTTTTTTGCAGTTTTTTTCACCTTCTGTTCCATCTGCCTCTGCTTGTTCATCTCTGGGTTTTTGTTTAAATTTCATGTTTCCAGCATGCATTATAGATCCCATTATCTTATATATTCCTGATTTCTCTTCGGGAGTAAAACCTAGCACGTCAAATGCACTCTGTATAAACGAGAAACACCTATAAGATCATTTCATATGAGATGGGTTGCTATGTTCAATAATGCGGAAAAGTATTTCTTATCTGAAGTTCTTTAGTGATGGTGTGATCAAGCCATTTTGTTCCAAATTAACATTTTTGGTTGGTTTACTTTGATACATCTAAATATTTCATAAAAACCATTTTTTCATAAAAACCATATTCATTCTTCGAATACCGAATATATTGCTAAAATAGGATAAAAAACACGTGCAATACAATTCTGCAGTCTTCGTCTTTTGCTATCAGTTATAAGAAATAATCATATGAAAACACATACATCAGTTGCCATTAACTCCTCTGCATCATCAAGACCGTTGACACTGACATCACCTTGTGATACATATCGATATGAGTAAGGATCAGTTGTCACTAAGAGTGATTCTAAAATGAAAAAATCATGTTATATATTTTAACCTTCTATCATCTGATAGCTACGACAGAAACATGTTATATATTTCATCAATGTAAAGGCTTCTCTAATTGCCCTCATTCAATTTATTTCAGTCTTGTTAAAGTTGTTATATTTGAGCTGCGATGTTTCAAAAAAACAGATATTCTCAATGGATTAAAGAGCAGGCATTTAGCAGACAAGGGAGGAATGCGTTGTTATTCAGCCTTATTGATACATGGTGCACATGCAAACAAATGAAACCCACACTTGATAAAGAGCTGCATAATTCGATATTAGAATATTCAAATTTCATACATCAAATTTACATTGTCAAATTTAATAATGAATAAAAGTATGTTCAAAACTAGTTGCATGACGTCGTTGAACAAGCGTTAAATACTGATGGACTGTGAATTCACGTAAATTGTGCACGCACTGAATATATTCGAGTATTTCAATGTACGCGCATTTTAAACAAGGAAAGCAAAGAGTGAAAAATGATTAAATTGAGAATATACAATACTGATGCAGTTTGAATCAAAATCGTACAGTACCTAGCAATTCTGGTTTAGCACCGGAACATATTTGGTAGAAAATATGAAATCCTCGCTCTCCTGCTTGTTGAAAAATGACCCGAGATTTTTCAAGTAAATCTGATAAAACGAAAAACAGCATACAATAGCAAATGCAGATGGTGGACTATTTTTCCTAGTCAGCTAAGAATGGGGTGTTTTATAATTACATTAAAAACACGCTAGAAAAGGTTAGAAAACAACCACTCATTAAGTAGTGTAGATGATACATACATGTTTCAATATCTCCAGAAGCCAGTTTTCCTGTGTTTCCAAAATGAATCCGAATGAATTTCCCCTGTGAACGAAAGCATACAATGTTAGAATATTGGTTATGTGGTGTGTAGCGTGTTTGCAAAGACAATTTATAATAATAGTTCAATAAAAGGTTTAATAAAGAATATCAAGTCTCATAATTTTGTGTGAAATGTTAAATATTTCATACATAATCCATCTCTGAATTATAAATTCACCGTCGTCATTTCTTTTCAGTACATTGCGCATAAACGTGGACGGGTATGTCTATCAGTATTTTTACTAGAATTACTTACAAATCTAGATGAATTATCATTTCTGATCGTTTTAGCATTTCCGAAAGCTTCCATTGCAGGATTAGCTTGAATGATTTGATCTTCCAGTGTTCCCTGTGAGAATTGAAATAAATATTCAGTCAGGGAACTTCATGCAGTTGGACTATGTTTTTCAAGCCCCATGTGAACAAATATTGTCTCGGACACATGAACTCGAGGTAGTAGATCAAAGGGATTCCGTTAGTGAATTCTTTAAAATCCTAATTGAAACCAAAAATATTAGTGAAATAAATTTGTTTTTGTTTGAAATACCTGTTTTTCCACTTTCCTTTTTTTCACTATCGAACGATATAACTTCGGTAACGAAAAATGTATCTTATCATGGTCGGAAAAATAAGTCAAAGTATTTTAAATAATCAAATACATATGTGATTTTTTGAGAGGCAATCTATCGACTTCGATAATCATCAATTTTTACAAGCAAACTTGTATAAAATGTTTTTACCCCCATTTTAGTTTTTGGTTGATGATCATCCACAGCTTTTGCAGCTTCACCCAACGCTGCAACAGTTGCAAAATACTGGATTACTTTCTTTGTGTTAACTGTTTTCCCTGCTCCTGACTCTCCTCTGAGAATAAAATATATTCATATTAACTATATATTTATTTTAAAAAATATTTTATTTCATTTAATCGTGAATTGTTCATTGGAACAAAAACTTGCTTTATGAAGTGGAAATTTCATTTTTACCAAACAAAATATTGAATTATGTGCTTTTAGACATGGAATGTGAATTAAAAATATATTGCTTTCAAGTCTGTTTATGCCAATATCAGTAAATTGCTTTATTTTCATAATGGAGATAAGTTGTATTGTTACTTATGAGGAATTAATGATTCGATACAATTCGAAAAAATTATCTTAATCATATTCGAATTTTAAAGATTTTGCTCAGTCCCGCATGTGTGACATTTAATTTTCTAGCACATATTTTGACTCACGTGATTAACATTGACTGGTTCTCACGATCTGTAGTAAATATAACGTAAAAATGAATATGAACAATGTGAATAGAGGAATTGGCCAAAAAATAAAAACTGGATCCATAATCAGGACTTGACAAGTCACATTTTTACCCTGTTAAAAAGTCAAATATTTGTGTTATACTTCTTAACCATTTACAACACCAGTCAATTTTTTACAAACTGACTTAAAAATCAGTAGATTAGGTGTTCTTTTCTACTGATTTACAGGCAAAAACGATTTTATTTGAACTTTTGAGATATCATAACAGTAATGAATCTTCATTGCATTGAAATTATAAAGCGAAGTCGATTAACAGCTTTTGTCTTATAAATGATGATATATTAAAAACTTACTTCTTAACATGTCGTTGTAAGCATTGTCAGCAATTGAAAATATATGAGGCGGAGTTTCAGCTCGACGTTTCCCCTTATAACAACTTACGACATAGGTTTCATACACTGGCAGGTATTTGTACGGATTCACAGTCACACAAAATAATCCCGAATAAGTCTGAAAAAAATAATAATTTAGTGTGGAGTCTCTTTGCCGAATGGCTTTAATACCTCTATCACTTATGCAGATGTTCACTGACTGTTTTAGTCCCAAGAAGAAAATCAATAGTACTACTGTACAAAAGGCAAAAGTATTCGCATCGGGTTGTTACATGTCAGTAAAAGTTTATAACTGTAAAAGAAAACTCACATAAATCATAAATCGTTCGTATCTGCGTCGCAGGTTATACAGAACGGATGGTTCATTCAAGTATGTCAGATTAGCCATATCTTCGATCATTTGAAACTTGGGGGGATTCTGCTCATGTATGTTGTCTTCTTTTACATCTAATTCCTGTTGAAAATGAAATGTGAGTAACATTTTGTCATAACATTTCACAAAGCTTTGGGGATTTTTTGCATTGTTCATTTCAATCGGACACTTTCCTGAATTATTTGTGCAAAACACTAAAGAAAATATCCAAATGAGTATTGTAAATATACAAATTGTGTGAAGTGTAATAATAATACTTAATAGTACTGTGAAAAATAAAATTGGGATGACGTTTATGCTGTGATTTGCACGTTAGGATATTTTATTACTCACTTTGTACCCATAACAATTGAACGGAGGTTTTCAATTTTGGCACTACATAAGATGGTCAAAAACAATTCCTGCATTATATTCCCAATTGATTTTAAATTAGGAATATCTTGGATTTGAATCGACGTTACTGTCACGGATAAACATGACGCAAGGATGAAGCATGCTCCAATGCTGCTCGAGAAAGAATTTGATTTGTCGGGTATACATCATTGATTTATTCAATGAACGTTGCAGCAGCACTTACATCGCCACTTTTTATTTTAACTTTTTTGCATCCTTTTTTTTCTGAAGTTCCGACGATCTCAGCCATTTGATAGACATCGGTTTTATGTGGAATCCACACCTACAAAATATATGAAATTAATGAATGATTTAAATTTATTTATTTCAACCAAACATATTTATCAAATGTAGCTTTTTATAATTATATTATATTCTATTATATTAACTTTATTTCGTAATGATCGCTGCTTAGAGCAACTGCAATATTTGAAACGTTTCTGCAGTGAAAACTTTTTAATAAAAAATAAGTTCTCAGGGCCTCAAATTGGGTATATAAGCATACAGACGACTCGCACCAAAGCATTGGGAAATTTTCTGGGTTCCATACGTTTCCAAGCAGTTTAAAATACGGTTGTGGGCAAGTTGTTAAGCATGTATGAACCACGATATTATAGTCAGGGGCAGTTAAACAGGAACTGTGCGTTTGTTCAACGATTTTCTACACTAAAATCGCACATGCCGTAGCAATGAAGAAAAGCTTTTTCAATGAAAATAATAACTTGATACTTACCGACTTCTTTCCTGCAAATGGCTGAGCTTGAAGCTCCATGTTTTCCTTCGGACTCATCCGCAGATACTGTGCCGATTCTTTAGCTGAAGCTGGATCCCACATTTTGAAGAATTTTATGTTAAAAGTAGTGAGGAAGAAATACCTAGTTATTAATTTTGAGAAAAGAAAATGATTAAGATTAGAGAGTAACACAAATTGTTCAGCATTTATAAAACATCACTTTTCAGAGAAATTGTTTTGGAGATTGATTTTTGGAAATTTTTAAACCACTCACAGAATCTATTCGCCAGAATACAACTCAAATCGCTAATAGATGTTTCGGCTCAGTAGATACGGGCATCAATATAGTCCGAATGTGTTTCCTTCGTGTCGTAGGAGGCGACCAAAAAGAAGCAAAGAAGTGGTAGATAGTTTCACCATCGCACATGGCAGATACTACTCATTGCGCTTTACCATGGCGGTTCAGTTCCGTTTGAGATATTTTCCGTTTAGAGTGCATTTCCACTGTTCCGGCCTTGCTCGGTGTGAATTTCAATAAAAAAATATTCCAACCAGAAACCTTCACCCCATACAAATATTTAACTATATAGGTTACCGCTGTAATCTGTGCCTCATGTTTGACAAAAATAAAAGTTCTGATTAGAATATCAATCATTTTCATCGCCATTTCGTTAATTCAGCTAAACTAGGACAGGCGCCCCCTTATATATGCATTCTAGTTGTTATCATTCAGAAACAGAAGTCAGGTCAAAAGCTGTCAGGTCTTATCTGTGCTCACGGGCATCGCCGTAAATGGAAGCGTATATCGCGTTTCAAGAGCAGCGGAATTTACATGCGTCACCATGACGATTACCAGGCGGCACGTATTCTTGAGCTAACAATTCCTCCACAGTTCTTTATGGTTGATGTACATCACCTTTGAAAAATTCCTTGTATTTCATCAGATCTAAAGAATGGAAAAGTCTTTGCTCCATGCGTTGATTTAGTTTCCTGTTACCATGCAATTGTTGAAACACCACATTCTACTTGCACAGATAAACATAGTTTATTTTTGATACCACTGTCATATCCGAGCGTGGTTCGACTTTTTATATTTGGTAGTGGCAATGTGGACTGTCATTGCGCTATACTAGCAAATTAATTATTGTATTTTTATAAAGGAATAAAGATGAAAGAAATACCGTTCACGTGTCGAAATAAACGTATACCATCCTCCGTTAGACCCTTTAAATACCTAAAAACGCAAGAAATCTATAAATCCAACGTGCGTCTCTCATGTCTACTCTCTATATTTGTAGTACCAGTGTAGTAAAAAATGCCTCCTTTAAACAAACATTTGCCAACGGCGAACATTATGACGTCACATACCGATCAGCAGAATATTAAAATTTTGTCTCCCCCACTATTAGTATGGAATACTGGATAGAATATAACTTTAATTATGTGTGAGAGGAGACAGACGCCGACGATACGACATGGGCATACGGCGAACCACAATCTTGGAGGTTTCTGCTCATTCATATTTAATAATTTTCCCTATGCGTTGACTCAATTGCTGCAGATATGTGAATCACCGTGCGCCAGCGAAGTAATTCTCGCGCATATGACGATCAGAGAAGCGATTGACCTTCCCCGCATACGCGAGCCAAATTAGTTAATGTTGGCGACCTACAAAATTCATTATTTATCCACCATTTATTCACCAGTTTATTAGGCAGCATGAGACCTTGCTATGTGTGGCATTACAAACTATCACTGTTCACCCGTAGTGATAAAATGATTATGCATCATTTTGATATCCAAAGCTTTCTTGAGTGATTAAATTTTTTCACTTTATCCAAACATTATTTTTTAATTTTCCATGAGACTTGAGCCTTAGAACAAATGAATGAATGAAATTTATTTCCCAGTTTGCAATTATATTTGGTCACGAGATTTTTCTTGCATTTTGCCATTCCATCCTGTGACGAACATATGAGGAACCGAGGAGGTTATCAAGCATAGTCTCAAGGCTGTATGTTACAGGGCCCAGGGGCATCCCGCATGTATTTTTATCGACTTTTTATTTCGTTCGTTGTTGTCGAATATACCGACAGTATATTGAGACAGTCTAAAAACTGATTAACTGTGCAGCAATCTTTTATGTAATCATAACCGCTTGATTTATCGTTTGTCGTTGCCTAACTATTTTATGATATTGGAGTTCTGGATGTGATCAAGTTAATATCATAGGAAGTTCATACCAAATTTGAGTGAAATATCTCGCCCATTGCGCGAGACGATGCATAAAAATATTTTGTGGTCAAGGAACAAAGATAAAAACAAGCTTCCGACCAAGAAACCAATACTTTTGACATGTGATGCTCCTAAAAGTGAACTTGCTGGAGCTGCGTGTCTACAAAATGGACAACCAATTGAATTTTCATCAAGAGCTCTAACTAAATCACAAGAAAATTATGCACAAATTGAAAAAGAACTATTAGCGATTGTATTTGCGTGTACTAAATTTTATGATTACATATATGAACAAGAGGAATTGTGGAGACAGACCACAAACCTCTTGATACGATTTTCAATAAAGTTTCTTCTCGCAGCACCTATGCAATTACAGAAAATGATGATGCAACTTCAACTTGTTTACAAAAAAAGTGCTGATCTTTATATAGCAGATACATTATCTTGTGCTAACTGGAAAAAAGTCTAGAAAATGATGAAAAAATATGAATTTTGGAAATCTTATCAATTTCTTCTGCAAAAATTAAACAATTTGAGCGTGATACTGCTGCTGATAAAAACATGCAGATATTACCTGCCTGATATTACCACCTGATATTAGATTATATTTTTCAACAAATGATGGTAAAAATTTGTTGTTCCTGTGCTGCTTAGACACGAATACATGTATCAACTTCACAAAGGTCACCCAGGAATGGAATCGACAAGGAGAAAAGCTTGCGATATCACTCATTGGGCAACAATGAATACGTACGTTGTTGGAGCTGATTGATTTTTTAGAAATTAAAAAAATTATTTAGTGACTGTCAATTTGTATTCTGGTTGGTATAGGATCATTTCTTTACCAGATACAACTTTTTCATTGCCAAGAATAAATGGATTCTTTGTTTTAAAAACTCAATCACGGACCTAACAAAGCGTCCGACACCATGTCACTAAATAATTACATTTTTCCCCTTCTTCTACGCGATCCGAGTATTATATTTTCAATGCTTTGCTGATTTGGCCTCTAAATTTTTGGCCCGGAGCTTATCAGGTTCGGATTCAGTTTCCCGTTTTAGGAAATTAATAACACTTCGACGCATTTAGAAATAAGAGAAAGCTTTCTATTCAGGACCGAGAGTGTGATATTTTCATTCCGGATTGGATCCTTTTGAATTCAGAATCGAATTTGGATTCGAAAATTCATGATTCCGCAGACCTGAGGTGACTTATTAGAGGCCTTCAAGGACCGGATTTGCGGAGTCGAATCCGGCAGGATTCGCTTAACTTGGGTGATTGCTGGTTCAGATTGGCCTTCAAAATATGTGTTTCAAATCGGATCAGGCTTGAATTCATTCTATTAATTCAAGAAAGAAATAATATTTTTAGAAATAAGATGAAACTTTCTATTCAGGATTCTGTCTGGATCAGGAACGTGATATTTTCGTTCCGCTTTGGATTCAGTACGCAATTTGGGATTCAGAATCGGATCTGGATTAGAAAATTTACTGAATCCGCCGACCTCTAACGCTTAAGCTGTTTCAGTCATCTGGGAGGACATTACACAAACTTTAGCGAACTCGCTTGACATTAACGTGGCCAAAATTAGCGACGCGATTACGTATCAGATATATGAGAGAATCTCCTGGCGTTTTCGTGACATAGTCGGCAATCATTCTTCCGCATGGTATGCGAAAATTTTGTTATTACACATTGCTCTTTATCTTGCTTGTTGTATCGCAATTCAGCGGGACCCTTTTTGTTCACGGTACCATGTTTACTTGAACTTCGTTTGTCTACGTGACTTTAAAATAAACGTGAATAGACAAATTTTTTTTTTTTGGGGGGGGGAATTCATTAGTAGGCTATTCAATGTATGATATGTCTGCAACTTTGCACGAAGCGAATTTTGATACATAAAAAAACTGTTAGGTTATGACCAGTTTGTCGGACTTGTGTTTTTTTTTGCATCGGAGGGTAATCCTTCACATTATGCTGCTTTCTAAGAAAAAGAGATTTTCTGAATATCTTTGACCACTTACAGGATGCTGGTAGATCACTCCGCCGAGGCGCGGTCTATCTGTGGTTAAAACTTGAAAAATCCGATTTAATAGTTCAGTGGTATACCATGGGTTTTAATCGTGAGATCTTTGATGTTATATAGTCCAATATAAGAGCTGTATTTCGTTGTATTTTCAAAAAAAAGCTTTCGTAAAAATGGACATTGACCATATTTGGAATTTGTCACATTCGCCAATAATTGAGAGGCGAGAACTGCCAGCCAACGGATTACAGCATCACATTCTGATACCTGTGGCAGGCTACTTACATTTGATAACCATTTGATTTCTCAACAAAAGCGAAAGTGCTCGCCCTGCGTTTACCTGTCTCCCGAAGAAAACGTAATGTTCTGAGCGTCGCAGGCGGGCGTTTTCTGGAATTGCAATATGCGTGCTCCACAAAGTTCCCGGTGACTGTGTTTGGGCGGGCTCGCAAACCTCAGTTGGCGACCTTCTTCTGTAACACGCCCCCAGCTGACTGTTTCCGGATTACGCCTACTATTTTTTGTGGACTGGTATTTGTCATACTGTTTCTTTGTGGACAATATTCCTACACCTTAACCAGTAAAATAAGCTTGGTAATCTTTGTGATTACCTCCTCTGCAGCTCAGTATTGGTCAGGCGCTTCTTTCATTTATACTCCGGTTGCAAGGCGCCCAGTGTTGGGTGAGAAGTGAAAATGTTAAGATATGATAGGAACAGAGAGCCAGACCCTGCGCCTGTCGTTGTTTGGACAGGGAGTGCAGCATGGAGCCAACATCTACCGAATACCACCCAACAAATAGCCGGTTGAGGGGCCATTCGCCTTAATACAGGCGTTTTAATGGCCTCGGTTCCCACAGGACTTAAGGTCTCGGGCATCGGAGACATACCCTGCGCTAGTCATAGGAATGTCCAGGAGCGCTGCAGGCAACCGAAAAACCCTGCACCGACGAAAAAATGACCAGTGAGCGGTGCAGGGAGTCTCCATACCGCGGCACTGGCATATCTAGTGAACGATGCAGACAGCCAACGACCCTACTAATTTTAAAACCAGGGAGCCAACAGCCCTGCCACTGGCAAAGTCAGCGGACGGTCGTTATGATTTTCGAAAAAAATGGCCACGTGGCCCACGCTTCAAACTTCAATAACTATGAGTGGCATATGCCGACTAACGGCCCTTCTCGATATCATGAGAAATATAAGGTAAATGTATATCAATACATGCGCGAGTTCTATATTTTAGGTTGTAGGCATGTCAATTGAACAATGCTGATGTATGTGCTACTGATGAGTTTCCTGTCCAGAGGTGGACCACCTGTTGATGATTCTTATTGCAGATTTCATAATAAGATCATACAACAAACAAGTTTTTATTCACGCTGAAAATATACGACAACTCAACCTCTGACTTATACTTATTCTCTATCAGTGAAAAAATATTGTCAGTTATAGGATACAAAATCAGTCACTTTGTCAGACTCGTCTTTATTATAGCTACAAAACGGTTGACTAAAACAAAAGGATGAAATGAATTGGATAAGGCTTTTGTTGAATAAACTTTGGGAATGGGATTTTTATTTTTGATCATAGTCAAATACTCAATTGAGAACTTACGCCACTCGGATCCTTGATTTACATTAGTGTCCGTGACCGTTTGGTTATAGAAACACTTCACGTCGTGTCTGTATGATACATGGAAAAGCACTTTTGCAACAGTTAGTCTACGGTACATATATGATTTCTTTGGCAAGCTTCATCACTTTGTTAGTCTGATAGAATCTCGGTCCAGTAGTCCGTCTGCTGTGAGACAGCTTTTGGATAAATATATCCGGTTCGATAGTTTACAGTCTTTGAGACCACTTGAATACAATTTACGAACAAATTGACAGATGAAATCACCCGAAGAATACGGAACGGTGGAGGTAGAAACCAATCACAGGTTGAAAAGATGGATCACACAGTCTCCGGGGTTCACCACAGACTATCTAATTTATGATGCACTTTAATATTAGAGCTCAATACGACCAAATACTCCAATTAAATAACAAAATACACATGGAAAACAAAAGATCAACGTATCTGACATTAGGCTACCGATACACACAAGCAGAAATTGGCATATTATAGACTAAAGATCACCAACTGGCAGCATTCAAAGACTCAATGATATCCACAATACGAGGTAGCTGATAGGCATCCTTGTATGTGATATCATTCAACATACGAAAGTCCACACAAAAACGTGTTGATCCGTCCTTTATAGGGACTAAAACAATAGGGGAAGAATATGGAGAGTCGCTGGGTTCTATCACATCTTGTGACAACATATTATCAATTGCCTCATTCACAACTTTCCTGTGCAGTGTGCACCCATGTTTTGCCGCGGAAGTATGTCCTAGTTCACCATCAGGCCCAACAAATATGTAGTGAAACTCATGTGTCCAGTCTGCTTGCCATTAAAACATGCCCTGCAATCCCTACCCCAATGTCCATTTCTACCACACCTAGGACATGGATTTCGTGGAGTGCCATCGAAATTGCGAGAGCTATTACCGCGTGGCTTAATACTCGTCTCAGACTCATGTATTGTAACCTGTTTGATCATGCTTTCATCAGTTAAGCTGGGGAGAAACTGTGACTTTAAAATACCATCATGTCCATTTACATCAAGATTCGGATATGCAAGAATAATAAGTTCCCTCAACTTACTACCAAAGTCACGTGGGGTTTCCGTCGTTTTTATTTTGCGACATTGAAATTTTGTACGGTATGAACTTTCATTTCCTACCGGCTTGAAATAGCGATCGAAATGCGCCACAATATCAGTGTAACTAGTACGCTGACATTTCGGGAAATCTTCCAAAACATCAAGGGGTTGTCCTGTCATACAGGTAGTTAACTCTAGCCGAGCAGTATTATTATCCCACGTATTATAGCTAGAAACCAGTTCAAAATGACGCAGATAGCTAGGCCACGTATTGGTATGGGCTCCATCAAAATACATTGGTTTCTTAGGTGCTCTAGTCATCCTAGAAACATTAGATGTGGTATTGAGAGAATCACTGGCAGGCTACCGAAAGGGCTAATTACCATTTATACACAAGTAGAAAGGGGAATATTATAGACTAAAGCTCTGTAACTGACAGTAGAAAAAGACAACGTACAGTTTCCTAACATATCTAAATATATATCAGCATTAACTGAACACTGAAATATCAACTGACAGTCCTACAATGAGAGAAAAATGGAACAAATGGTGAGTTATACCTTTTGTTGGAAATCCACCATTTTTTTTTTTTTGGGGGGGGGGGGGGGGGACTCGAAGTCTTGCGCAACGGAGACAGATCCTGCGCTAGTCACAGAAATGACCAGGTCATTCGAGAGAATGGAGTACTGTCCCTCCCTTCCAAAACTCAAGGTGACATGTCTCCGGTTAGCTCAATCGGTAAAGTGCTGGGAATACGCTTCGAGCTACGAATCACTAACGTCCTTGGTTCGAATCCCAATCACACTAAGGAATGATTATATGCAAAAGGTCTACACGACGCCTCGCTGGTGGACGATGGTTCGGCTTCCTCCACCAACCATGCCCATGCACAGGAAACATGAGTACAATGTTAAGCCAAAAACTTCCACCCACGATTCGGAAATGGTGTCTGTACGAGAGGTCGTGATTCGCCGTGTGATTAAGTTGTATTCTCGGTTTCCTCTCCCACAGGAGATTGTTACATAATCCTATCCCGACCGTTCCGCCGTTATATGCACTTTTCGGCCCTATTTCATATATCCCTTGAATCGCAATGGTTTATCAGATTAAATTTCGTATTTAAAGCCTAAACACTTAGCTAAGATAGACTGCCGACCTCTGTATTTCACGCATGGCTGGCGCTGCCCATTGTCGAGAGATGTGATCGTTGCTTACAATTTACATTATACACAAATGGGGAGGGGGGCTTTTTTGTCGGGGTGGTGTACTGTGTAGTCATCATTTGGAGCCCTTTTTAATATGGAAATGCGTTATTTGAGTTGTTTTAAATGCGCCAGGGCAAATCATCACACTATTCCAAACCTATGTTACAATTTGTCTATGTATTTTATTTTCACAAAAACTCAAATCCAGCTCAGGACTACCCGAAATTAGGTTTCTTTAAATATGCTTTGAGACGTTTGCATTTGGATTTGTTGTATTATCGAAATAAAATTCCGCCTTATATTATTCATCGTACCCACCATCCCTTTCGCTTCCCAATCAAAAATCAGCATTATATCGCCGAATCAAGACATAAAGACACATAAAAACTATCTTTTCGCATAAATTGGGTTTGAACTGTACAGCTTGCGCATAACTTTAGAATAAGGTGCTGATTTGCCCTGGTGCATTAAAAACCGAAATAACGCATTTCCAAATTAAAAACGGCTCCAAGCGCTGACTACCCCCAAACCAATGGTCCCTTCCATTCAGTATTGGCGTATAACCAGTAACGTAAGAGACGATCTAAACGTAGAGGGCTAAGGGAAAGCGTCGGAGGGTAAGGAAAAGCGTCGGAGGCTAAGGGGAAGCGTCGAGGACTAAGGGGAAGCGTTGGAAGCTAAGGGAAAGCTTCGGGGCTAAGGGGAAGCGTCGGAGGCTAAGGGGAAGCGTCGAGGGCTAAGGGAAAGCGTCTGAGGCTAAGGGAAAACGTGGGAGGATAAGGGTAAGCATCGAGGGCTAAAGGGAGCGTCGGGAGATAAGGGGAATCGTTGGGGGCTAGGGGAAAGCGTCGAGGGCTAAGAGAAAGCGTCAGGGGCTAAGGGAAAGCGTTGAGGGCTAAGGGAAAGCGTCAAGGGCTAAGGGAAAGCGTTGGAGGCTAAGGGAAAGAGTCGGAGGCTAAGGGAAAGCGTCGGAGGCTAAGGGAAAGCGTTGGGGGCTAAGGGAAAGCGTCGGAGGCTAAGGGAAAGCGTGGGGGCTCAGGGAAAGCGTTGGGGGCTAGGGGGAAGCGTCGGGGGATAAGGAGAACCGTCGTGGGCTAGGGGGAAGCGTCGGGGGCTAAGGGGAAGCGTCGGGAGCTAGGGGGAAGCGTTGAAGACTAAGGGAAAGCGTCGGGGGCTAAGGGAAAGCGTCGGGGCTAAGGGAAAGCGTCGAGGGCTAAGGGAGAGCGTCGGGGGCTAAGGGGAAGCGTCAAAGGCTAAGGGGAAGCGTCGGAAGCTAAGGGAAAGCGTTAAAGGCTAAGGGGAAGCGTCGGAGGCTAAGGGAAAGCGTCGGAGGCTAAGGGAAAGCGTCGGAGGCTAAGGGAAAGCGTCGGAGGCTAAGGGAAAGCGTGGGGATACGGGTAAGCGCCGGGGCTAGGGGGCAGCGTCGGGGGATAAGGAGAAGCGTCGGAGGCTAAGGGAACGCGTCGGGGGCTGAGGGAAAGCGTCGGAGGCTAAGGGAAGCGTCGGAGTCTGAGGGAAAGCGTCGGGGGCCAAGGGAAAGCGTCAGGGGCTAAGAGGAAGGCTAAGGGAAGGCGTCGAGGACGAAGGGGAAACTTCGGGGGCTAAGGGGAAGCGTCGAGGGCTAAGGGAAAGCGTGGGAGGCTAAGGGAAAGCGTCGGAGGCTAAAGGAAAGTGTTGGGGTCTAAAAGGATGCGTCAGAGGCTAGGGGAAAGTGTTTTGGGCTAAAGTATACCTTCGGCGGCTTAGGGAAGCTTTGGGGACTAAAGCGAAACGTCGTCAAGGGATAAGGGGAAGCGTCGGGAGCTAAAAGAAGGCTTATAAGGATGAGGGGGAACGTGTTTTTTTTTTGCATTCCTCGATGACATCTTTAGGTGACCGAATAGAAAAAAAATGATTACCTGATATCAGATTCAGATTCAAAATACTCGATTTGCAGTTGAAAGGTTGAAACACATTCTCTAAAGCTTATTAACCCAATCGTGGATGGGTTCAACCGGCTTATCCCAATACTAAACCTGCACCAGGCAGGGTTGGAAGCAGCATCTGGAAGGAATCTACTAAATCGCACTGATCATGCTACGAACCACATAAAATGAAAATGAAGCAATTGTAGCACAAGCGAAAACATCCCGTCCATCCCAATTAAAACGTTATAATTGGCGTAGTGCCAACGGTTTCCACCGGGGATGCGAACTGAGTAGAAAAATTTCTAAATAGTTCTAGTTCAAGCTCAAAAATAGTCCGAGTTCATGCATTTTTTCATAGTTTTAAATGAAAATAAAACAAACGTCACATCTTTTTTGACACTCATGCAGATAAACCTCGAGAAATATAAATCTATTAGGGGGTATATGTGTGGCATATTTATGTTCACTGTTATGGATTAATGCACTTATCCATTGTATTCATATTCCGTACTCGTGGCATATACATAGTGTCAATTTTATTACGGTTTTTATTCAGCATAAAGTTAAATTAATTTTTTGATATGAGAATTGTGACGGTAAACTTTGCAGTGTGTTAGCTATGGATTGATTATTTAAATATAACGCACATTCGTAACTGCAAGCTGGTGGTAACTCTGTTTGTGATACATCCAGGCACCCCGATATATAGGATTTCATTTTTATCCTGCGAGAGAGAAAAGCCGATAATACGAATAGTTTCAGAATCTCAATGCAATCTAAGCTTCTCTTATTAATGGATAAAATTGTACTCGCTTTTATACAATTTCTGTGACCATCCAAGTTAACTTTAGGTTGGATATTTTAATTTCTTTTCGTCAGATATGAATACAACATAAATATTACAACTTGTTTTCGAACTATCATAGCAGGTTTTGATTGCTTATAAGAATTTTTTTTTTCTAATTTTGTTGATCATCCGTGGTGCTCGAACATGGTGCTTGAACCTAATTAACCTGATAAATTGAATGCCAAATTTTCCTAGTGGTCATGATTTTGACCATGGTTGCTACATATATGTCGGTCCCCTAAACACGGTGTGACTTTGATTATGAAACATGAATGGTCAGCTTCTTGAAAAACATAACGATATAAAAAAAAAACAATAAAATGAGCATACATACGTAAAATTCACATCTAAAACAAAAATTTATACCATCAAGAAAGGTGAGAATATAGTGAGAGAAAGTAAAGATATAGAGAATGTAGGTTTGAGAGATGTAGTGTTGGCGTTATTTAATTAAAAAATGGTTTTTTACAATGTTTGAATTCAATATATTTTGTTACACATTGAATAGCTTTTGCGCCTTATAAGTAATATAATGTAGGATCGTTTGCCTTTGTAGTTGTTAGTCTTTGCCATCTTTGGGCTTTGTATAAAAAAAGAGTTTTTGGATTAATACTCGCTTTTTGCGAATATATCCTGGCCCGTTTACTGCTTTTTGCAGCGATGTTTTTTTTAAAGTATGATTCGACTGAATCACTTTCAACATTTCATTATCAACGTAAACTCTATTCAACAAAAACTATTTGTTTGTATCTGTCACTCTCAATTAATTTGGTTCAAAAAGAAAATTTACTGATATTACCACCGACGGGCAATTAATTGATCAGAAAAAAATTATGCATGATTAAAATATCAATTTGAGCAATTTCTTCAAGAAATTGATAAGCCGAATTTTAACGCCATAAAAGAAGAGAGAAAATACATGAAATTGTTTTCGGAGAAGAATTCAAAATTTTTTCACTGTAAAATAAACATTATAATGGCAAGAAATAAAAACGCAGCACAATTTATAAAAAATCTCACATCTGAGCAATATAATTTCTTAGTTTTTATCAGCGACGTCTTCATTTTTATAAATTTGACTGTTCACTTTTTTGAATAATGTTTTTTATCAACTTTTAGTGTTGTACATTTTTTTAAGACAGTCTTTCACCTTGAATAGAACGTTTTTAGAAATCGTATTTACGCAGTCTGACAGGCAAGTGAGTTGTTGCATTTTTTTCTGATCCACGTCCGCTCTTGTTAATTTCGATACGACCTTCTGTTCAAGGTAAAATCGTCGTCTTGTTTTTTTTTGTCTTTGCACAACATCTATTCTTTAATTGAGGTTGAACACGCTGCATGAAAAAATACGAACACAGATTAATGTTAGCAATGGCCCCTATACGCTATTTAATATAATCGTGAAAAACGTTACTATACTGTTATTTGAAATTTTGTCCCGACTCCCGTGCTTCAAGGATACGGCAATCTTCCACTTCAAATCAGAAGGCACTATTCTTCCAAGGGTTTACCAGTTATAGGGCTTATATAATATCTTAACCTTGAAGGGTCAGGACAGAAGAACGAGATAGAGACCAAATTTGATATTCTTTATTATGCTTCAACAAAAAGAATAATTTCAGAATCTCAATACAATCTAATCTTCTCTTATTAATGGATAAAATGCACTCGCTTTTATACACTTTCTGTGACCATCCAAGTTAGCCTTAGTCGGGATATTTTAATTTCTTTTCATGATCACAACATAAACAATTAAAGCCCTCCACGTTAAAAGCCCTTAGCCCCCGACGCTTCTCCTTAGCCTTCGACGGTTCCCCTTAGCCTCCGACGCTTCCCCTTAGCCCTCGACGCTTACCCTTAGCCATCGACGCTTACCCTTAGACCCTGACGCTTCCATTTAGCCCCCGAAGTTTCTCCTTAGCCCACGACGCCTCCGCTTAGCCTTCGATGCCTCCTCTTAGCTCCCCACGTTTCCCCTTAGTCCCCGACGCTTCCTCTTAGACCTCGACGCTATCCCTTAGCCTCCGACTTTTTCCCTAGGCCCCCGACGCTTCCCTTAGCCCTCGACGCTTCCCCTTAGGCCTTACGCTTCCCCTTAGCCCTCGACGCTTCCCCTTAGCCCTCGACGCTTTCCCTTACCCTCCGACGCTTTCCCTTAGCCTCCAACGCTTCCCCTTAGCCCTCGGCGCTTCCCCTTAGCCCCCGACGCTTTCCCTTAGCCTCCGACGCTTCCCCTTAGCCCTCGACGCTTTCCCTTAGCCTCCGACGCTTTCCCTTAGCCTCCGACGCTTTTCCTTAGCCTCCGACGCTTCCCCGTCGACGCCTCCGACGACATTTTAGTACTTCCCCGCAAAATGGGGGTCGGCTGTCTCTCTTAGTTAGGTGTTTATGTTTAAAGGCAGCAAAAATATGGTTGCACACTGTTAATAATTTAAAATTTGGTACATTATCTTGTCAAAGTTGGCTGTCAACAAGACCATCGAAAGAGAGCCATGTACCCGCGTTTTTGAAGGTGAAAAGACCCTCAGAACTCCCTAATTTTTTATTTAAAAGCTCGGGAGACCTGGTACGGTACGGTACCTATTCAGTATTAGTATTGAGGAGCAGTTTATCGTTTAGCGAAAGCAGATTTTTGTTGGACGGAAATGAGGAAATAGCCTATCTTTCACATGGCTTGTGGGCCGTGGTGGCGTGATAAAACCTAGCTGATGAAAGTAACACCTACTGCCTAACCAATGACGCGGATTTAAACCCAACGAAGTAGTATGTTGAAGATCGACCAACGAAAAAGCAGAAAGGCTTCAATGAGCAATGCATGCGAGATTCGGTTGGCCGCACACAATCCACAAAGAACCTGAAGCCCGAGAATTGCAATGTCTATACACTCTGCGCTGTACAAGCCCATGCAACTCAATTGCAGATTGGGCTGATTATAGCCTATACAGTACCGAAACATAGAACAGCCATTCATTGTAACCAGGTACCGTACCGTAGCTCAGAGCTGTTACTATACACAGTACTGTATAGTATATGTATTTATCCAGTAGCTGTAAGTTATAATGTTTATCTATATCTTGTAATAATCAATAACAAATTTTGAAATACAGAAAAGAAGGATTAAGAGAGCATACTGCATAGTTGCACATGGCCCTGTCCTCTCAAAACACCCAGTACTGATGCAGGATGTGTCACATCATATACACTGTGCAGTATAGTATCCCCAAAGCTGAAAGGGGATCCTCTTTGGTATTGGTATAAGGCTCAAATAATTTGACTTTTATCCTTATCCTCTGATATAGCATAGGATATACAGTATACAGGCCTAATATGTTAGTATACTGTATAACTAGCCTAGTGGGTTATGGATGAATCTGTATTTTCGTGTTCTGATTCATTGACTCAACGTAACATGCCAATACCTGTGTCGTGTGTATCTATGATACCTTTGTTCAACGCTCGGGCTAAACTGTTTATATGTACTATCAATTCATTGAAACCTATATCTGTCACAAGAAACATATTTGTGCACCCAAATGGATTACCTATTAATAAAGTTGAAGTAATGGGGTTTGTGACTGAAATAATAAGAAAAGAAGATTGTTATAAATTGGAGTTACAAGATGGAACTGGAGAAATAAAATGCATTATTAGTAAAAACTTTGATGGTGTCATAAGGTGCCCTTTTGGTCCAAATCTGGCTGGTACTGTCGGAGATTTAACAAAAAGAACCCTGGATAAATATATAAGCGATGAAATGCGCACTCTATCAACTGATAGCAGAAGTCGTTGCATACATCTTTCATTTCTGAAGTCAATAATTCAAGAACAAAATCTTGATGATATAGTTCTGGGTGATCTTTTATTGATTCGAGGACATTTGGAGAGCGTGAAGTGGAGTGGGAAAAAGCAAATAATTTGTGATAAACTCCGCATTGTGCGTAAGAAAAGTTTATTCGATGAATTAAAGAATTGGACTTTGGAAACTGTTAAACTTCATGACAAAATTTATTCAAGGAAACCTGCTCTGCACCAAGAAATATTCAAAAAAGGGCAGAAAAAGGATTGTGAAATTGAAATTGCTAACAAATTGTCTGAAAAAATTACTTCCGGTTTCACTGAACATGTTTTGTACAAAGATTCATCATTTACTCAATTTAACGGGTATGAAGCTTTACAGTTCGAGTTTATTGTAAATATTTTTGACAACTATTATCAAGAAATTAAAGAAAATGTTCTGAAAGATGAAGATTTTGTTATTTCATCAAATTGGATAAAATATACATCATTAATAAATGCCCTTCATACCTTTGTGGTTAGTGGTGAACTGATCAAACAGAAATCTCTTTATCAAATTACTGGAAAAGATCAGCTAGATTCATTATATCATGTGACAAGAAATTGTCAGGAGCTTTTAAATATAATTCAACATGTTCCAGATCTCCATGAGTGGACCTCTGGTTCGAGTCAAAAAATTTCTGAAAATACAAGTTTTGGCTTCATTCTGAATAGCAAACATTACCCAGCTATTAAAAAGATTTTATCAAATTGATTGGGGAAGGGATTATAAACAAGTCAACAGAGATTTAATAACCGGCTATATCACATGTTTTTTACTGAAATTTTGCAAAATTGGACTGCATATAATGAGAGGGTATATAGTTTGAGATAACATTCCTGGATCCTCGATTGTCAACAGAGATTTAATAACCGGCTATATCACATATTTTTTACTGAAATTTTGCAAAAATGGACTGCATATAATGAGAGGGTATATATAGTTTGAGATAACATTTCTGGATTCTCGATTGTCAACAGAGATTTAATAACCGGCTATATCACACATTTTTTACTGAAATTTTGCAAAAATGGACTGCATATAATGAGAGGGTATATAGTTTGAGATAACATTTCTGGATCCTCAATTGTTTCAACGAGATAGTAGTTAAATATTTCAGTTCACCAGTTTTGTGGATGTCTACAAATTTATGCAATAATGGTTATTTGGCACACTTATGTCTGTCTTTATTGCTATAATAACATATGCACTGCAATCTTGCCTATTATAATGGACCAATCCAATATCTCAATGATGTTGCATGTTGTCTCATAAATGTTCAGCAAAATATGTCACAGAAGGTTAGCAGTCGAGAATGCCCAATCAGTCATTATATAATTGTAGGATAGGATACAATTTCATTTTTATCCTGTGTTGGAGAGAGTTTAGAATACGTCACAATCATATAAAGAACCACAACCTTATTTGGAGACACCAGTTTTGAATCGGTTGTGAAAGTTTTGGCCTAATTGTTTACTTAATTTTTCTGCGCATGAACATGGTTGGTGGAGAAAGTCGCAAGCAGCAAACAAGTCGTAAACAAAATGTATGTAGGCAGTTTGATTGATGTTTGTTAGATGTTAAATTTTTGCATTCCTTTTTCCAGCACTGTTCTGTATTAAAAAAAAGTATTGTATCTACCACAGTTTAACAACTATTGTATGCCGACATCCAATACTAATATTATTTTGATGTCAGGGCACGAATTACACTTCCAAGTTCTACCATGGATTGAAAGGGACAATGTAAAACTATCTAGTTTTGATTTGAGGTTGAGAAGATGTTGGAATCAGACCGTGGAAAAAGGTGTATTTTTGCATGGAGTTGAATCGGAGCCATCTCGAATACCTGGAAAACGCAAGTTTGTTGCTGTTCTTTGTCGTAATAGAGCATCACAAAAGAGGAAACCGCAATCATTTACTAGCATTAAGCAAGATATTAATCCGGTATCCTTCAATTTCACCAAAGTAAAAAGTGCAGAAAAATTATTTATCATAAAAGTAGCCCGACCTATTGCAGACTTTTCATCGTTTGAATTTGAATTTCCAATTGAAAATTCTGATTCGAAGGAAATTGAACACAATTCATTACCTGATAACAGTTTGTCAGTTCTTAGTACAAGTGTAATTATAAACAACTCACCTTATGAATTTGGACATTCGCTACTCGTGCCTGAGTTGGATAAACTACATATACAATCCATAACAGCAAGTGCTATCAGAATGGGGATTGAAGTTTTGCTAAAAAGTTCTCATCCTGGATTTCGATTGATGTACAATAGCTTGTGTGGTGGAGCAAGCATCAATCACCTTCATTTACATTGTTACTACACAGAATACTGGCTGAATAGCGAGGCTTTCAGGATGAAGCCTTTGTTTTATGAAACAAATAAAGCCCGTTGTACAGAAAATTCTCAGTTGCCTTTGCATGATTGCTTCGAATTAGATTTTCGGGATTCTTGTGTGCGTGGTTTTGGTTTTATTATAACAGAACAAAACTATGCTAATCATCTTCCATCAATCGTTTATAAAATTGTAGAATACTTTAATACTAAAAACATTCCACACAATATCGTCATTATTCGAGGCTTGCCTCTTAACACGGAGAGTACAGATCTTACTTCGAACAAAGAAAAATTGTGTGAACAAGATCAGTTCAAGATAGAAAATAGCGTTACTCAGAATCTCAATATACCTGTTATTAATGATGATGATCCACCATATTCAGATCTTAATAATATCAATCCAGTTCTGGCCTCGTTACCTCTTGTTGGTCGTTTATATATTTATCCAAGGGTACCGTTGTATGGTGAGAAATGTTATCGCAAATTTTTGGTTAATGTAACAGAACTTTTTGGTCACCTCTATTTTGGTGATGTTGATATTTTCAATTCAATGAATGAGAATGATGTTGTCAAAGCTTTAAATGCTGTGTCGATATCCAAGGATGAATTTGCCAGGATAAAAGCAGACATTATCAAAATTCTCTTGTCCTAAAACGATTGGGGTAACATGAGTTAGGACATAAGTGGGGTAATCAAAAATAATTTTTGCCAAGCCTACTGAGTGGTGGACTGAGCCTCAGCATTTGTAGATTTACCTGTTTAACAGGTCTTCTTTGATCAAAATGATCATAACGACGTTATTGTGACGCAGATTACTGTACTTAAATAAAATTTATATTTGAAACGTATAAACGTTGATTATCACAACACCACTGTGGTGGTTAAACATAGATTGGGAAAAAGGAGTGCAATTAAATTTCTGGCCGAATCAGAATACATTGATTGCTCTTCTACTAACTCAGCCACTGCCATTGAGGGAACAGTTTAATATTTTTCTGGGATTTGGGACCTGTTTAATACTGCACATCAATAAGTAATAAGCATGATACTTTAAACATTACCTGCTCCATATTCTTCGTTTGTTTGCAAATGGTGAATAGCACCATTTTTCACAGTGGATGTATATTCCAGAATTTTTGTATTTTTATACAGACTTAAAAACGTTATTCGTTTTCTGGTTGTTTGTGAGCAGTGCTGTATGGTTATCACAGAGTCATACTTTGTAAGCATGATTCACTGATAGAGTACCGACCGGTATCATTCCCTTAAATTTGAAACTTCTTTTCAACAAAAAAAAACATTGGATTAATACCTACTCCTAACAGGAATATATGGTGTGTTAAGAAACTCGCAGTAGGCTTACTTTCATCTTTATTATTTTTGGGTGTCGGTGAATGGTGTATAAAATTGTTGGATTCTAAATATGAATTTTGCGATGTTTTTTATTGCTTAATTTTATGCCAATTGATTGGATGTGATTAATTGGTATTTTTTGTCATTTTAGGTTCGATGCATGAAAAATAAGCCATTTTCTACTAGTAATAGTATTACGGTAGATTTTTTTTATAACACCAACTAACAAATTGATTCAACACCCATTTTGGAGTGTTGCATCGAAATTCAGAATCGTCAATATTTAGGCTGTTGATATTTAGGAAAGATACATTTCTAATTTGAAGTTATCCTTTTCCCTTTCGAAATCTATTTATACTTGAAAATGTTCTGCCCTAATTAAAATTAATACATGGAATTTTTGGTTCATTAATAGCCTAGTACTTCAATAATATAGACATAATTTTGTGCAAGAGTTAAAGCCTGCATAGCCAGCATGAGTTTTATAGACTACAAAAACATTCTATCAGGTGTCTTCATGACGACTTTAACTCATCCACTGTCATATTGTAAAGTTCTTATTCAAGTAAGTTAAATCAAAAGTCTTGACAATTTTCTAATTCTGTGGCTTATACGACATGTCTCAAATGTTGTGAAATTTTTTTAAAAAAATTTGCTTAAAATATTGTTAAAATTTCAAAATCTTGGTTGGGACTGACTCCCGTAAAATTTTGTGAGTTAAGATTTAAATATGCTAGCTTGTATTGTGACATTTCAATGGCGATTTATTATACAAGTTCTGTATGTCAGAAACTTTCAATTGCATTTTCTCAAAATAAGAAAAAATTAGGTCTAAGAGTGATTTATTTATTTTTATATCAAGATCTTTTTTATCACAGTTGGGTCATGAACCTCTTGCTCCTGTGATGAGAAGAAATGTATTTTTCAGAAAGCAAATGCAATATCCTAACATTTATCAATATTGTGAGTATTCTCTAGCATATTTTTGATTAGTTGTATATTATTTCAACACAAGAAATATCAGTATTGTATGTTTTCAGTGAGGCATATAAAAGCAACCGATGGATTTCTCGGCCTTTACAACGGATTAACACCAAGAATACTTGCAAATATATCAATGTCTATAACACATATGGCAATGACAGAGGTAAAATTGTGATCTTTTAAATTGTAAATTATAGCCATATTATTATGGAATCTACAGAGGTCATATTCTAATATATGAGTATCAACAAATCATCTTCACCAATCACTCGAGTCTATAGAGTAATCAACTTTTCTAATCAGCGTGCGCAGTAAGACTAATATTTGAATTACATATAATATTACCTTATGTTATTTCATAAAATGTCTTAGTAGTTTGTTAAATCATTAAACTGTCTATACTTTATACAGCAAATGGATCAATGTTATGAATCTGAACCAGCATCAAGTAATGATATGAAAGCTGTCGTAAAAAAAATTTCTACCGATGTGAGTACAAAGTTAATCAATTTCAATGTACGGTATAGTTTTCATTAACAGGATATTTGTATTAGAGAGGAATCAAAAATGTTAGCATCAATGTACAAGTCTAGTAGTTTAGTTAAACATCACCGATTCGATTTACACCTTACACCTTTGTCTGAATTTAATGTTGTCTTCTTGGTATTTGTTAAAAACTTAATTGCATGACCTAGCAGTTAGCATATTCATGATGTCAGAAATAAGTAACTTTTGCTGAAGGATATATTTTCCTTGTCTTATATGTAAAGATTTCCAAAACGAATAAACTAAAATTTTCAAGGTCACTATTGTGGAAATGAGTTTATTTTGTGTAATGATAAATTGTGTAACCGTGAAAATACAAAAATTTCTATGAACTTTTAACGAAGACTTAACTAAAATTTTTTGGTATTTCAGACATGCAAAGAAATGGCCGCCAAATGTTGTGCTGTAGTTGTTTCTCATCCGTTTCATGGTAAGTACTACCATGATTTTTTACACCTACTTATTAATAAAAAAATGTGCGTGTTTTATGTAATGTACAGTGAATTAACTATTTAAGGATGTTGGCAACAGTATTGTCCACTGATACACAAAGAGATAAATAAATTGAAAAACACCACCTGAATTCTGAACAAAAGATAATTTGAGACGGGACTGCTATTATGAAGTACAGTGAGTTGCAAAACTCTCTACCATTTCCTTGCTCTCTTAGGGAATTCCTATGCCTGCAAATGCAGAGTTCGAAGAAGTTATGGCCATGTACAGAGTGAAGGCTAGGAGCTTGTGTATTATTGGCATATGGGAAATATATTTTTAAATCATTTGATTAAAGCATTGAAAAAAGTTTGCGTTTTTCTCGTATAAAAAATGTAATCTATGATACACATTAAAGGCAAAGCAATATTAAAGTTAATTTTAAATAAAGTTTATCATATTTCACTGAAACACTGCAGAACCGGAAGGCCATACTTTACTTCAGGGGGACAGATTCTTTTTTCCTTGATGTTCAAAAAAGTCCATGCATTTTTTTGCATAAATCATCAAAACTCTTGGCATTGTAGTGTTGATGATTTCAGAGCCTTTTATAATTTCATGATCGTTGATGTCTTTTATTTAAAATGTTGCTCTACTACAATTTATTCTATTTGCTCTCAGATATTTGGTGCATGTATATATTTATTTTTGTAGTAATGGCACTTAGGAGCATGGCACAATTCATCGGTCATGAAAGCTATTATTCGGGAATTATATCTTCTGTAAAAGAAATATATAATGAAGAAGGAATTCTTGGATTTTTTGTGTAAGATCCGGTAGTTTTTTTCCTTGTATTAGCTTCGTTTCTCGTACTGACTGAAAGGTTCTGTTGGGAATATTTATTATGAGAATTTCTTGCTTGTGTACAATGCTAAGATTTTTAGCACTGGTTGTGTAAATCATTATATTCTGTGGCAAAAAGATGCTTTTGTCATAATGTTTTAGACTTTATTCCTTGTGACTTCAAAGTCCAGTGACTCGATTTAACTCGAGACTCTAAATCTAAATTTGAGTGAAATTTGAACTAGACTTGCAACTCGTGTGTTCTTCAACTCGACTTGACATGGGGCGCATCATCCCCAACATTGATGTATTCATATTCAAAATTTTGCGTGTTGGATTTTACACTTTGCATATCTATTAACCAATATTATTGAAATTTGTTGTATACTTAAGAATCTTTTAGTGTTAAAAAACTTAGGAGACACAAATGTAAAGTATAAAATTCTAACCAATTGTAATCTTCATTTTGCAGGGGGTTGTTGCCAAGGTTAGCAGTCGAGGTAGCACAGATATTGATATGTAACATTTTAACACATATCCTCAACAACTATCTCGTCAGTGAACAGGTTTCTAAAATGTTTTTATTATCTCAGTCCACATATCAAAGGTCCTCTTGCCTAATCTGATTTAGCATGATCATGTCCTAACCCTTTGATACCGTACTTGTTTTGATTCCTTTGTTGTAGAGGCCCTAGTCACTTTTTCAGTGACTTGGACTCAACTGTAGTATTCTTAGCAAAATGACTAGACTTGAGACTTGAAAAATATTTGGCCAGAGTCTGTGTGTTTTTAAATTTTTGGTATCATTTTTATTTTTGAATAAGTGCCTGCGTGTAATGCTTCACAAGCCAAAAAGAATGTCATGTAATGTACGAATGTGATATATCGCAATGAAGGCAAACGATCATGGCCTTATTGTAAGCAGGCCTTTAAAATACATTCTACTCCTGGGGGCACTACTGGTTACATTTTATATATTTCATATTATACAATTATCATCATGCGCCAAAGACTAAGAACATTTTTCTATCGTTTTTCTGGAGATATTGTTGGTTAGGGTGGAGTAGGGCGTGGGTTGGTCAAAATAATATTTTTTAGAAAAATACTGCATTTGGATGAGTATTGAAATTTATGATATTGTTTTACAACTTTTTTTATTATTCCAGAGTGATCTCAGTGAACTTCGTCAATATAGTCAGGCTGTAACAAGTTATATTGCGAGTATCATAACCTATCCGCTCACATTAACTTCAACTATTGTCGTAGTAAGTGGCAGCAGGTTGGCTGCAGGTAATCCTCCACATATGGATGTTTATGATGGATGGTTGGACTGTATCAAAGATCTTAGAAAGAGGGTGAGATTTATGGATTTCTTTATTTTTTTAAATTGAAGTTAATTCCGAAAACAAGGTTGGCAGCATCTGGAAGGGGCTAATGGACAGTCATTCATTTCAAAGGGCTACCCGAAATGTAAAGTCAACTACGGTTGGACGGCATCTCTGTATGATGGTAAATGCGGATATTGAGTTTTCCAAAATACCGTATTGCATTGATCTTCCCGGCACCGGTTTGCCACGATTCCGAGATTTCATCACATATGACATAAACGATTAAAATTGGTGTAATAACTTACGCCGACTGATATTCCTAAATTTCAACTTCTGCACTGTCATGACTCATATTTGGAGGATTTCTTATCAATATACACAGTTATCACAGCAAATCTGCACCGATGAGATTCATGCGATATGGTATAGTTGAAAACTCAATACTGGTATATACCGTCATGCTAACTGAATCGCTATAGTAGAGTGCAGTGAGCAATGGTCGTGGTTTCCTCATTTCTTTTGTCGCCTATGACACACATAAACACCTTGGGCAATTCTAATTTGTAATCTAGGAGAATGTATAAATTAGTTGTTTTAGTGCTGTGCTGCTCTTTATACCAGAAAGGTTAAATATGTGCAGTTAATTCTTTAATATTTATTACTCTGCACTTGTTTTCCACTCACATGAACAAATGAATTGTGAATAAGAAGTTTTACGAATTTACTAAACGTAATTTCAACATTGTGTCTTGACCAAGAATGTAAATTAACCTGTTGCGTTACAAACACACAGGTTGTTTGGATTGATAGGTCTTATTTGTTTCTTTCAGGGTTTGTCAAGCAGAGGCTCAAGTCTGTTTTTTCGACCGGTCATAAGATCTTATGGTCAAAAATCTATAATGATGGCTCCACCACCACCCATTCCACGATAGATTTGCACCTATGCAAAAAAACTCAAATCTGTCTTAATAATCATGCTTTTTCATCCAGTTGTTTGGATAGATTAGAATCTTTCTAAATATATTTTTGATTTTTCAACTAACTTAGATGCAAATGGAAAAGCAACTAAACATTCTAAAATGAGCTACTGACTAATTTTTCGAATGAACTCATATTAAGCATATTAAAGAAATGCCAGCATGGGATTGTTCAAAACATGTTTCATTTCCCAAAATCATAAACTTGTGAAGTGATGAAACTTATCTTAAACCTCTCTTCAGCCTGCGCATGATTAGGATTTTATTTTGTCCAAACGCCAAGTATCATACAGCATCATGACTTCTTGCATTCTCAAATTTGAGGCGGGGATTTCGGCCAGTGTCCAGCAAACATCTTGTATATGATATGAATCTGTAAGACAATGAGAAATGCATAGCTTGAAGCGCTTTTGCTGATGATCTAGGGCCACAACAGTGCAAAATGAAAAGAGAAATTTTGACATATATAGTTGTCCAAATAGTAATTTTGTAGGAATTTTTGGAGGTGTGTCCTAATGTGAGAACCATGCGCCAGAAAAATTGAGCAAATTTCCTAAAATATCTCAACTTTAACTGGTTTACAAACATGACCAACATTATCATCACATGGTCAAATATCATTCTCGTGAACAAGCAGCATGTAATCTGGAAATGAAATATTAGTTTTATACCAATTAGTCAGAACTGATCCTTAATATTGTATGCGACTGGAAAGTAATGCTCGGCACGCCCTTATTGCTTTTGTTTTGTTAGAAAAACTTATTATACCAGAAGATTATGGTACATCTCTTCACTTTTGTCTACACTTTGGATATCTATCTAATTTGGGTTTTTCATTCAAAATTATTTACGGAAAGTGATTTAGTTGTGTTGACATTGCTTGATTTCTTATACATAGATTCCTCCTATGCTACATTTCTATTTCGGGGGATGGAATATCAAGTGTGTTCTTTTATTCAGAGGAAATTAGTCTGATGCAAGCCCCTTTCCAAGTTTTCATTACAGCTGATAGTAGATATATTTCCTCAAACAGAAATCGCGTTCACAAAAATCAAAAAAATGTTGGAAAAAACCTGAAAAGACAGATAACCTAGAATAAGGTCGAAGTCCCTAATAGCAGTCACTCTTCACCAACAACATGCAATCGCACTAACTGAATATAAACATATACATGACTTGTTATAATAAGTTAGTCGGGTTAGCTCTGATAGCAACACAATCTGCACCTGCGGTGCACAAAAGCGTCAAGTGTGGATTCATTTCATCGAAACTCCGAAATGCAGTTCAATTTAACAACAACTCAATACGTGTATAACATTTCATATCCGACCTATTTTATAGGGCCTCCAGTATTGAGCGGGCAGCCGTCAATGAACAGACCCTTATAATGTAATGGTGCCGCTAAAGAGCTTGAATCAAGTTTCAAGGGTCAAATCTTGGGTAAATTTTTTGTGCACGAATTGATGGCACTCTTTTACCAATGGTCATTGTTTGCTCTGACGCATTCAAAAAAGCTGAAATAACGCATTTCTGAAGTAAAAACGCTGATAACCCCCTGAATAACGGCCCCTTTCGTAGGAGACTATCGAATCCCCCAATGGGCTGAGCCAGCCATGCATGGAAATGGAGGTCGGCAGTCTAAGGTATTTAGGACACAGCAAACGCACCTTCTGATCAATATTGTTATAGGGACACCGTCTGTCCAGTCGTTGATTTTACTTCAATTCCATAAAATACCTTTAAAATAAAGCATTCTGCGAATCAAACCTTACGCCAATGAACGACGCAGGTTCGAATCCTGTCAAAGTAAAGTTAAGACCAAAGGAGGCAATATGTGTGGAGCGCTTCAACCACAGTCTTTGGACGATGGACGATCGCAGCCGATAAAGACTCGGAGACAAACGATTACGACTCAGTACAGGACCCTGAGGCTTCCTAACAATTTCTGTTTATTGATATTTAACAACAACATAGTCTACAAGGATGCCTATCCTGTAATTTGGCATAGTTTTTCGCAAACCAATCTTCATCACTGTGTTCCTATTGATTATTTCATTTATTTATCATTACGTGACCTAGAGGTTGACCGGGGACATTACATGACCGTTAGTAGGATTATCTACCCATTCACTGCGGAAGTTCTACAGTGTCACAGACAATTTTATGCAAGAAGTTTTTTCCAACTTGCCAAGTATTTTTTGGGAATGAAAATTCCTTAGCTTTTGTTTCTGCCCTTATTTATCCCACTTTGCACGATATTAGTTTTGGGTGAATCTTATGATTAAAAGTCTCTTAAAATCTTGTTCTGAGCGAATTCAGATTAAAACGGACTACGTCAAATCAGTTTTCAAGCATATATTTAGACTCTTTTTTTTATCTTTTCAAAGATACATATATATTATATTGGCCACTGTGTGAATGGAAAGGAGTCGGTTTTTCGGAATCAGTAAGGTACATTCCATGGATTCAACGTGTGGTAAAAATTATCAGTACATAATTGTGGTGTATCTAATTTCCATTACTGTTTATTTTAATCGTATCTGTTTAATTGGTAATTGCTGATCTGCCGCCATGATTAAGTGATCCTAAATTGGATGATTACTTTGTTTAAGTCTGGCTCAATTCTAGCTTTGTAATTAGTATTTACCATTCAGTTCACTTTGTTCTCAGCTGTTAAAGAGTTGATCAAATCCTAGTCAATTGTCATTTGAATTGTATACGGCAATGGGTTACCACAATTTAATCAACCCTTCAATAATATGGACCGACTGTTAAAACCAGCATTTAAATGAAGTTGTCACTCAAGGACAAGGCTGGTAGTATGGTACGGTACGGTACGAAGTTCGGTACGGTACGATTGAATTTTCCGGTGCGATAGTACCGTACGATTCATTTTTCAATTTTCGTCCTTGGTACGGTACGAAGTTCGGTATTTATTTCGTACCGTACTCTTTTTCGTACCTTCGCATTACACGTTATTCTTTTCAAATGAATTAGAAAAAATAATTTTATTTAACATCTATGCCGTTTCATAACGGGGCGCTGATAATATAAATTGTGTCTATCGAAGAATTTTTAAACTAAAGGGCAATTTTAAAATGATTAAAAGCGGCGCCGGTATGGTAATAAAAATGCAACTGATTCACTCGAGCTGGTTAGATGAGCTATGTCGTATATCGGTTTTACTGCAGTGGCGTAAAACTTTGTGATTGCGTGGAAATACATATAGGGCGCTGATTTATGACGTATTGTCACGGCGCCCGAATATACTAACTACAAAGGCGAATACAGAAAAAAAATTGGGGGAGGGGGGGCACATTTTTTCCACGGGCTTTCAAATTTACAAAAAAATTAGGGTGCCGGAGGCTTGCAAAATTTTATTGAGAACGAAACAAAAATACATGTTTTAAGAGTGAAATAAACATTACCAGACCGGAAAATGTATTTTTGCCCGCTGAAATTTTTATAAAAATTGAAGTAATCTTAAAGGCTAAATGCTACGAAATATACAAAATTAATCAGGGAATATTGCGCAGCGAAGGTGCGCGAAAATTTTATGAAAATTAAATTAAAAACTCTCTCCCGTGACCAACTATGCAACTAAGCTAACCAGTAACCACCGCTATTACGTTTTGTTTGTACTCTGATACGCAGAAGTATATTATCAGAGCAGAAACATCAGAATATAAAGATATATTTAAGCTGTTTTCCGTTGAATGTTAGCTGATGCTCGAAGATCTATTTTATAAAAAAGATCAGCCAAGTCACAATATAGACAATGGCATGTCGGAAATACGTTTGTCTTGTATGAAAAAATAAATAGCATTATTCAGTTATTTGAAGAGAACGTTAATTGCACCAGAAATACCAGATGCACAATGATAATGTTCTTATAGCCATGCCTCCGAATGGGACCGCACGAAACCCATGTGTGGTGCACACGATGGCCTAGTGGTTAAACATGTTGGCATCGCAGGTTGAAGACCTCGGGTTCGAGTCCCGGCGAGTCCGGCTCGCTTATCCACGCCCACCACTCAACCCAGGGTGTAATAACTTGGGTAGGCTAAGCCGAACAGGAAAAGATCATATCTTTCCAGTAATTGTAACCCTGTCCGTCTATAAGTGGCCGCTGTTACAGGGGCTTGGACAGGGTGATCCACTCCAAAGAAGTGGCTATAAAAAAAAAAAAAAAAACAACGAACCTTCGTTTGTCGAGATAGGATTTCTTGTGACGACACAATGCCATTTTTTCGCGAAAACTGTGCTCATCCCACCACCATTTATCACCACCGGTCTACCATTCTCATATTATACGCAATGTGAACAATGATATTGGGGTGACATATGCTTAATTACGCGCATGTTTTACTGTCCTGGATTTTAAACCAGATATCATGAACTACATCACTTTGATGTAAGATGTTGGTGACGTTTATTGCGGTGGCCAGATCTTACAAATAAAGCTGATTTGGACATTGATACGGTACGAAATTGCTGCCCAGCGAATCGTACCTGTTTTCGTACTGGTACGAAATTTAGTACGATAAATGAAAAATATTAATCGAACTTAATTTCGTACTGGTACGATGTACGAAAAAAATAATATCGTACGGTACGGTACGGAAAATTTTCGAAAGGTACGGTACGAAGTTCGGTACGAAATTATTTTGCTGGTTCAAAGTACGATAAAAATTTTGGGTCTAGTGAAGTTTAGTACCATATTCCCGAATGTCATTAAAAAAAAACTGGCAGAATATTCTCATCCTAACTAGGTGGCGCCAATGCTGCAAGCATCTGGCATTGTCTTCCGGGTTCGGATGAGTCGGTTGTAACATGGGAAATTTTTATGATAATCGGATATATGGTACTAAACTTCATGAGACCCAAAATTTCGTACCGTACCGTACTGCCACCCTTGCTAAAGGGGATGGGCGGGGTTCGGGAGTGGATGTGGGTGGATTTCGGTATATATTAACATTGGGTGTATATGTTGATACAAATTATCGAATATGACTTCCAATAATTGAGTGGTACAGTTGTAGTGGGGATGACTTGTCAAGATGATTGGATATAATAATGATAACTCCTATAAAACCCCGGGTTGAGTCATCTGCGAATAGTATCACATCAGAACGTTGCAGAGCATTAGGAAAATTATTGATTAATAAGCTAAAGCATAGCGGAGCCAAGATTGATCCCTGTAAAGTGCCTAGAGTTAAGTCACAATGAGTATTTCATGTGACTCCTTCATAAATTACGATCTGTTTACTATCGGCTAGGTAGCTCTTGAACCAGTCGTAAGCTTGTCCTCTGATCCCTATATGAGTATAACTTTTGAAAGTAAAATAACGTGATCGATGCTATCAAAAGCTTTTGATAGATCAGCGCTCTTCAACAGGGGTTCCGCGGAACATGTAGTGGGGTTCCGTGAGTTTTAGGGGTTCCACGAGGGTACCTCGTTTATTTAGGGAAATTGATTTCTTGCTTCAGCATTTTGATGTGTCATTCCGATTTTTTTAGATCATTGCACCGCATTCACACATCACGTAGGCCAGTTTGTTAAACGAAAGCGCAGTCAACAACCAAATAAAACATTGATATAATTGTTGCGTCACTTGCTGTTCATTGTTATTTCATTAACAGTAACGTTACTGTTGCATCACAGTGATAGGATATTGCCGATGTACAGATCACCAAGGCTGGTAGTGCGGTACGAAGTTCGGTACGGTACGATTGAATTTTCCGGTACGATAGTACGGTACGATTCATTTTCCAATTTTCGTACTTGGTACGGTACGGTACGAAGTTCGGTATTTATTTCGTACCGTACCGTACTCTTTTTCGTACCTTCGCACTACACTTTATTCTTCTCAAATGAATTCAAAAAAATAATTTCCTTTAACATCTATGCCGCTTCATAACGGGGCTCTGATAATATAAATTGTGTCTATCAACGAATTTTTAAACTAAAGGACAATTTTGAAATGATTAAATACGGCGGTATGGTAATAAAATGCATCTGATTCATTTGAGCTGATTAGATGAGCTATGTCGTATATCGGTTTTACTGCAGTGGCGTAAAATTTTGTGATTGCGTGGAAATACATATAGGCCACTGATTTATGACGTCTTAATCTGAATGCATTTTTCTATAATAACGAAAGTCGTGATAGCCCAATTAAATCGACAAGATAAGCAGCATTCATAATACTAAAAATCACGGTGCCCGAATATACCAACTACAATCGCGGATCCAGAAAAAAATTTAGGGGGCACATTTTTCCAACCTGCAAACAAAGGCTTTCAAATTTACAAAAAGATTAGGGTGCCGGAGGCGCGCAAAATTTTATGGAGAACGAAACAAAAATACATGTTTTAAGAGTGAAGTAAACAGTACCAGAAAGGAAAATGTATCTGCGCGCCGGAAGCCCGCTGAAATTTTTGTGAAAATTGAATAAAAATTCTCACTTTAAAGGCTAAATGCTACGAAATTAATCAGGGGAAAATATTGCGCGACGCAGGCGGGCGAAAATTTTGTGAAAATTAAAAACTCTCTCCCCTGACCAACTATGCAACTAAGCTAACCAGTACACACTGCTATTACGTTTTGTTTGTACTCTGACACGCAGAAGTATATTATCAGAGCAGAAACAATAGAATATAAAGATATATTTAGGCTGTTTTTAGTTGAATGTTAGCTGATGCTCATCTTAAATAGAAGATATATTTTGTAAAAAAAACAGCCATGTCACAATATAGACAACGAGGCATGTCGAGAATACGTCTGTGCGATATGAAAAAATAAATAGCATTATTCAGTAATGTGAAGAGAACGTAAATTGCACCAGAAATACCAGATGCACAATGATAATGTTCTTATAACCATGCCTTCGAATGAGACCGCACGAAACCCATGTGTGGTGCACAACGAACATCCTTTTGTCGAGAGAGAATTTCTTATGACGACACAATGATGCTAATATGCTAAATATAGCTTCATGCCAGATTTTTTCGCGAAAACTGTGCTCATCCTACCATCATTCATCACCACCGGTCTACCATTCTCATATTATACGCAATGTGAACAATGATATTTGGGTGACATATGCTTAATTACGCGCATGTTTTTCTGTCCGGGATTTTAAACCAGATATCATAAAACTGCATCACTTTCATGTAAGATATTGGTGACGTTTCTTGCAGTGGCCAGATCTTACAAATAAAGCTAATTTGGACATTGGCAGTTGGTACGGTACGAAATTGCTGCCCAGCGAATCGTACCTGTTTTCGTACTGGTTCGAAATTTAGTACGATAAATGAAAAATATTAATCGAACTTTATTTCGTACTGGTACGAAGTTCGGTACGATGTACGAAAAAAATAATATCGTACGGTACGGTACGAAAAATTTTCGAAAGGTACGGTACGAAGTTCGGTACGAAATTATTTTGCTGGTTCGAAGTACGATAAAAATTTCGTACCGTACCGTACCGTACTGCCACCCTTGCAAATCACAGAAGTACAAGCAGGCGGACTAGAGACTTGAGCTGCTGTTGAGCTATTGTGAGAATAGGGTAAGGGTTATTGTTTAGTCAAGTCATGAAACAACATAGACTATTTTCTTATGTGAAGCCGAAGAATAGTCACAGCGAAGGTGTGAGCGGAAATGAGCCTTGTAGTTCAGTTTTCACAGAGACACCTCCGCCGAAGCGGTCAAATGTAATTCAATTGCCAAAGTTAGAAAATGGGACGACACATATTTGAGATACGGGTTCTTTTTGCCAAATGACCAACTTTTGAATATAGCTCCTCAGCCCGAATGTTTGGTTTGCCATAACAGACTTTCTAATTCAGCCATGGTTCCGGCTAAATTACAAAGACACTTAGAAGCAAATCATTCTGCGTACGCGACAAACACTATCTCATTTTTTAAACATATGAAAAGTAGCGTGCACAAGCAAAAAGAGTCATTCTTAAGAGCAGTGAAAACCAATCCAGATCTGTTGTTGACTTCATATCGACTGTCACATCATATTCTTCAAACAAAGAAACCGTTGACATTGCCGAGGAAGTTATTAAACCAGCGTTGCAAATAGTAGCAAAGGAGCTCATTGACAAGGAAAGTGAACGCAAGTTACAAAAAATACCTCTGTCTGATACCACAGTAAGCAGATGGGGATTTCATATGGCTGAAGATTTGTTGGAACAACTTTTATATAAAATCGAAAGAGTTCCATGCTACGGGCTACAACTGGATGAATCAACTGATATTGGGAGCAGAGCACAACTGCTTGTGTATATAAGAATTCCTGATATTGATTCGTACAGCATTGTTGACGAATATTTGTGTTGCCTAGACTTGGATGTGAGCACAACTGCTGAACAAGTGTTTAGTAAACTCAACGAATTCTTGAAAGAAAAACAAATACCATGGGAAAAGTGTTGTTCGCTAACTACAGACGGGGCAGCTGTGATGACTGGACGCTTTTCGGGAGTTGGTGCTCGTGTTAAGGCGGTTGCTACTAACTGTGTATTAAAACATTGTATTATTCATCGTGAGGCTCTAGCTATAAAACCGCTTAGTTCTGAGAAGCAGATAAACTAGAAATGGTTTCGGATATAATTGTGAAAACAGTGAATTACATAAAATGTGGTGGTAAAGGCTAATCTGCAAGAGTTTTTCAAAAAGTATGTGAAGAAATGGATTCTGATAATGTCACACTTTTGCTACATACAGAGGTGCGTTGGCTATCTCGTGGCAAAGTTTTGGCTCGTGTGTTCAAATTAAGACAGAAAATATCAGTTTTTCTTGCAGAGAAAAATCATGAATATGCTATCAATTTTCTTGATCATGAATGGGTTTCCAAACTGGCATATCTGGCTTCAATATTCGATGTGTTGTCCGCACTCAACACCAGCCTTCAAGGGAAAAGATCAGATATATTTTCCAAAGTTGGCAAAATTGATGGCTTTAAAAGAAAAATTGACTGCTGGGCCAATAAAGTTTCGAAAAATGATTATTCTCCTTTTCGGTTTTTGAATGAATTTCTAAGTGAAGACTTCGAAGTCGACGATACAGCTAAAATAAAGGAATTAGTGTTGACGCACTTGAAGCTATTGAGGAAAAATTTCAATCGCTACTTTCCTGAAGAAGAATCTGAGAATTTCCGTTTGCGTAAGTGGGTGCTTAATCCTTTCGTTTTCCCTTGCCAACAACACGAAGAACTCCTGGATATCTGCAATGATGTTCATTTGGAGGAAATTTTTGAAAAAAATGGAAAGGAATATTTTTGGATTTTTCTGTGCAAAGAAGGGACAGCAATTTCAAAGGAAGCATTGAAACTTCTGTGTCAATTTCTAAATACCTATTTGTGTGAAACAGCATTTTCTGCTTTAACAACTATTAAGAACAAAAACAGAAGTTGCTTGAAAGGTGTCGATATGTGTATGAGAATTGCATTAAGCAACGTTGAGCCTCGATTTAAGAAGATTGTAAAAGAAAAGCAACAACAACAGAGTCATTAAATGTCTGACTTAGTAACTTTTGTAAAAATTGTTCATGTTTTGAAATGTCTAATTATATTTTGAAGTGTAACAGTGTGATAACGAAATATTTAATTTTCTGACCAAGCAATTCGTAATTTCTAATTGTTTTTAGTGGGGTTCCGTGGCCAAAGCGAAAGTACATAATGGGTTCCGCGTTGACAAAAAGGTTGAAGAGCACTGTGATAGATCTAAAAACATCCCAAAAGTATATTCATTCTTTTGAAATCCGCTCAGTATTTCATTGGTCAATGAGGTGGTTGCGTGGTGGGTATAGCGGCCCGAACGAAAGTCAAAATGTTTTAAAAAAGGTTTTATGGTTGAGGAAGTTGCTCAGTCTGTTGTACATGACTTTTTCAAGAATTTTAGAAAAAGAAGGCGGTAAGCTGATAGGTCTATAGTTTTTCAATCCCTTGTGGTTTCCTTTTTTGAATAATGACATAACTTTAGATAATTTAAACTGATCAATAAATCGCCCACTTTGTAAGGAATAGTTGGGAATGTGAGACAAAGCATGCATACAGTTTCATGACATTGTTCGGATAACTTCGAATGGTATTTCATCAATCCACGAACTTTTTCTTGGCTGGAATAATTAAAACATGCCAAATCTGGCAAAAATGGTTTTTAAAATTAATCTCCATAGTCCAACTCCTTAAAATATGCAAAATTTGGCCCACGATGGCATTTAACACCAGAATATGAACTTTCGCACCGCTTATTTCGCAGTGTTGTTCAGCTGCAAAACAGGCCGAAATTGTCCCATGAAGGCAGTAATTCAGCTCAGTAATTGTCATCATTATTTAATTGCTATATTATTAAACAGCAACTGTAGTAAATCCCTTAGTCCAGTATTGCGGAGGATAGCATTTAAAATTATTTGTAGACTGAGACCTAAGATTGAAGCGGCTGGGTCGCACAGGGTTGGGCTGCGGTACTTGTTTACACCACGTGACATTGGAAACAGCTGACTGAACGTCAGACAAACAAAGGAAGCTCGATAGTAAACAAAGACTTAATTCTGCGTGTGTCTGAATGAGGTCGCGGAGTCGTTCGCGAATTTCCAGAAAGTTCTCGGCGGTCCTCCACGCTATTCTGTATTTTATTTTTCTTTAATATAATGTCTGATTGTATGGGGTAGCTAGTAGGCCATGTACTGTGTAAGTGAAAGCTGAAATTTTACCGGTACCGTAACGTCAGATGCGACAGGACATCCACAGCCCTAAGTACAGAGTATGGGGGTTCTCGGCTTTGAGCAAGTCCCGTAAGTTACGGTACCGTACCGATGCCAAAAATTTTTAGTGCCTGCATAGAAAAAAAATAGCAAAATTGTCCCGAAAATTTAACCTATTGTTTTGCCAAAAACATGCTTTGGCTGAAAGATAAAAAATATCTTGAGAAATAGTGAGATTTTTATAACAGAGAAGGCGTTTATACAGCAGTGCAGTAGGCCTATGGCAAATTTTTATCCAAGATCTGAAATGAAAAGATAGCCAAATATGGTCAATGGCTTACACAGTACATTTAGGCGACAAATCAGCCAGTTCTTCCTGTGCTCAATCAGTACGCATCTCTGATTGCCTGACGTAGGTTCAAATCCAGTGAGTGATGATGATTATATGCCAGAGGTTTAATAACACTCGTCGGTGCATGGTGGTTCATGTTAAGTACCGGTACTATTTACGGCGTCTTCCTCTAACCATGTCCATGATGCATGAGAAAAATAGGAAATAGACCTATGTTGAGCCAAAAACGGTTCCATAATTAGTAAATCGACTGAAAGCGATAAATCGGTGTTGGCAGGTTAGGAATAGATTCGAGCTACGCATCCCTTACGTCCTGACTCCAAATCCTGTGAGGGATGATTATATGCCAGATGACTTGATTGCGGCACCAACCATGCACACTGGACAGAAAAAATGATTAAAAAATATTGAGCATGTTCCGAAACTGATGTCTGCACGAGAGGTCGTGGTTTGCCATATGCAGTATGGTTAAGTCGTATTCTTGGCTTTTCTCTTACGCAGGATGAAAAGGAGTTCGTATTCTATCTTGAAATTTCGGAAATGACTACGAACAGACAAAGTTTGTGGAAAATGTGCTGCAATGTCCCAAGGTTGTAGTTGGGCATTGATTATTATTCTGAAAATCGAGTTTCGAAGCAGTCCCACCTATACCTTTCCTTCCCAGGGTTGAAATTTTGAAATCTGTAAATTGATAAAAATGAAATCATATCCTACCTGTACAGCAGTTTACGCAACATTGCAGCCTACACAATACCTGAGTTACATTGATAACTTTTATGATATTTATCAGGACCAGTGTAGGCCTGGTGTGCAACCAGCGAAGATTCGTAAATGTGAAAAAAGCTAATTGAACTATAATTACAGAAACGACCCAGAAAAAAGTGGAAAATGCCCGTTGTCGCCCATGCGATAAAGTGACACATTTAAGTTTACTGGATAACGGGGAAAAAACTAATATTTCATGAGAATTAAATTTGGCCAAGCAATACATTGTATTAAACCTTAACTATCCATCTACCATGTTGCTCATGGTGTCATTGCTCTAGGTGTCAGAATCATGGATTTGAAATTTCTAGCCTGGGGAGAAAAAGGTTGGTGGGACCACCTCGAACTAACAAACGTATTAGATTAATTATCAATGATACAAGTACAACTATGGGGTCGTTTCTGTAGTTTTCGATCGATTTGGTAATTATACTAACCACAATTGAACTAAGATATAATAAAAGTTTTAGAAGTTTGAACAAAACTAGTTTAGTTTCAGTTTGAACAAATGGTTGGTGGTCTGGTCAATTTGTATGGCTATAAAATCTATCGGATATCGGTCAATTTGTAAAATCCCCATTCGTCTATTCGTAGCTTCGCTAAAAATTCACAGAAACTTACAGAAAGGAACTTTCGGTATATCTTTCAAACCAAATGGAATGGTATATTAAAAATTTGTTTACATGTTTGTTCCTAATTTGAAAAATGTTTGTATGATGTAATAATGGTATGACATAGGCATGATAGTGTTATGAATAGGGTCTTTGATTTTCGGTTTGATTGTGGAAAGCGTGAAACAGGAGAATGTATACACCAAAATCATCGATCGACATAACGAGCAGACAAAAGCAGTGTGAATTTTCAAATTTTAGCCATAAAAAAATGATCACTGGGGTCAAATTCTACATTTTAAAACATGAAGTTAGTTGTTGAAGACATTCTGCAATATTTTAGTATCTGATTACCAGAATCTTCTTGTGGTACATTCTGGTCCACTGAGTTATTTATCAGGACTGATATTTATATACAGTAATATAAAATGATTAATTATTATTCTTAGGCTTAGCTAGGGTAAGGTATTTATCAACCTGCTTGCTAACTAAACACGCACAACCGACACAAGCAACAGATTTAGAGACTGACAACAACGAGCAATTCATCAAAAATAACATTTCACAAGCTGATTATTTCTTCATTGAAATATTAATATGGATGATAATAAAGTTTCATCTGATGTAAATGTTAATGAGAGTGAGGAAACAGATGTTGATACTGGTGAGTGACATTCTAATATCCAATGTTTCTATTAAAGAAAATATCTGGTCTGAACGGGTTTTAAGTCTGTGTATGTCGGTGCACTCACTGCTTTTCTATTTAAGGTTAAATAAAATAAGATGTACTGGTATGAATACAAAAATAAAATGATACCAGTCAGTATTTCACCATTATAATCATAGCATATAACATACGAACATGTGAACATGATGATGATTGTATCCAGAGTTGAACATACATCATAGTAGAGGTGATAAATGTTGGCATGGACAATTTGTTCATTTGCCATCGTTCAACAATTTTCTCTTATTAAAGGTGGGAAACCGGTAATTTACGACTACTTGGTTGTCCGGTTAGGTCAATTTCCAAAAACGCTATTAATCCACTTCAAGCTACATATCATCAACATCACCTCACCGGCGCAAGGTGGTTCACGTATCTGCAAGTTCTCCTGCTTGCTCCACCAGACCCCCAACCATGTCCATGTACAGAAATAATTTGTGAAAACGGATTAGCAAAAACCTCCACTGCCAACTCTGAACTGGCATCTGCAATTCGCATGAGAGGTTGTAGTCCGCTATATGGTTAAGCTGTATTCTCAGGTTTTGTATCCAGGGCAAAAATGAGAAGATGCAGAAAAGACTTATTACAGAATGTATCACCAGTATACTCCTTTCAAGCAGAACTGAACCTATATAGCAAAGTGCACACCTGCAACAGAGTGGTTATCTGCCGCGGGCCATGACGAACACATTTATATTACCCGTACTATTTTTTGTTCCCTTGTACCGGTAGTCATCTCTCTTTTTTTTATGAAAATTCACTCTTAGCAAAGCCAGAAGCAGTGTCAAAAATGAATCAACTAATGGGGAGTGTATCAGTGCAGTGAGTGATATCTGCCCTGGGCGATGGTAAAACCATCTTCGACTCCTTTGTTTCTCATTAGTCGCCTCTTACGACATGTAGGAAATACATTAGGGGTATTCTAAAAAAGCATGTTCCTACAGGGCCTAAAATTGGAGATAACCCGTTGAACTTCACACCTTTTTTACGGCTTACAAGAAATGAGGGCAAACAGGGTAGAGAGTTGTTTTTCAAAAATACTTTGAAACCTAATTGCGGTCGAGAATTTTCTGAATCTTTGATGGTACCGTAATAGGAAATATTCCCATACTGGTCCCTTCTTTTTGTTTTCACTCATATCGTACTGTATTTAAGTTATGTCGTAACAATTTGTGTATCGTGCAAAATATTATGTGACTTCATTGGTGCATTTTAATTTTTTTATTGAAATACACTGTAAAAAAAGCCAGAAGTAGTAGCTAAAAGGAACCAACTAATGGCCGCTTATTAAGTAAAAATAGGCTATCACAAAATAGAGTAACAGCAACTGCACTCTGGAAAAGATCCCTGAAAGGTTCGAACCACCATATTAAACTTACACCTATTATTTGCTAGGTGTCACAAAACGTCATCGAGAGCTCATGAGTGTAACAAAGATATCCTCTCAAACTCCAGGTAGAAGTTCAACCAACGTTATTGACGTCGCCGGCTCTTCCACAGGTGTGGCCTGTTTACATATATATATATATATATATAGCTTTACTGGTAGTTGATCTTGCTGGAATTTAATAAAGAATGTTAAAAGTTTGCGAATAAGAAGATTTTTGGAGTTGAATATTTGGTTCATACTTAAACCAGAATAAAAATATCAATCTTGCAAGACTATTGCATTGACCATGTCACTAACCGTAGTACTGTTGCTTGGTATAAGCATAGTTATTGAAAATTATTGCAAATATTGATTATATCATTATGGAAAAACTAATACCTTCAGGCATCTCATTTTTAATAATAAAAGTCCTATTGTTCAGCCCGATTTTGTTACCTCGATCATGGCGAAGTTGAAATGGGAAAAGTGCAAGCATCATGGCGTGTTCATTTCATGTTCCACATTTAAATTTATACTTTTAATATTTAATATATTTCAGGGAGTTATGATACAACGACACAGAATGACTCATCACCAAGTAGTAAGTTAATATTAGGATTCAATGCTTTGCTGAATATTGATCATGTTTAATCAACACATGCAAATAACCTATACTGGTATTAATTTTTAAAGGATTGCTTTCCTCTTTTTTGTCCTCTCTTATTTCACCCTCTTTTTATTCAGCAACGTATTGCTTGCCTCACAGGGCAAGAGGGTGTATGTTACTGAATGATAATTTAAGAGAAACCATGCAGCTTGAGATTATTACATTTGCCAAAGGCTCTGTTTATTTTGTCAAGCATGAGTTCTTAGCTACGGTTCTTGCTAAGATTTTTTAAGAGAGACACGTCTTTATTTATAGAAGATTGTTTTGCAATAAATTAATAAACAAATCTGTTTTCTTTCCACTAATTATTGATTACAATTGGTCAATCTTTTGTTTTGGAATCTTTATATGGCCTAGAATACAGTGAATATAGTTTTCATGTTATTTCAGCATCACCACCGCGTAAAAAATTGATTTCAAACTTAAAAGAGAAACTTGCAAATGAAGAAAATGTTGGTAGAATGAAACTTGCACATGAAATTGCACTTGATAGTGATTTTAAAGTCCCAGATTCTTCTGTCGATTCATCTCAACCACCTGATCATGACAAGTCACCTGCAGCTAACAAATGTAAGCAAGAACTTTCAGTGATGATAGCCAAGTGTCCATTCATTTTTTATATATCTCCATGCAAAGAGATTAAGGATTCAAAGTGAAATGATCAATTGACTATAAAGTTGAATATATTATTTATAGTTACTCGTTTGTGTGGATCACCTTGAACATAGGAAAGATAATATAACTTGGTCCGGCCGAACCTATCGAAGTTGTTACATTCCACGTTGAGTAGTAATAAGCCAAACTTGCCTGGACTCGAGCCAGAGATCTTCAACCTGCAATGCCAACATGATAAAAAGTAGCCCATCGCGTCCAATTGCTGATCTTAATTGAAGAAAAAAGGTCCCCTGGCATCACAATAGCTTCTGCTTAAGATGAACAATTGTTGATACCATGTAAAATATACCTTCAAAACTGATGATTCCTCAAAATTTTAGTTAATTAGGGTAATAAATTTTGTGGTGTTTAGTTTTGATGATTTGTGTGTTGGGCTTGTGAAATGTTATAGTGTCCTTAGTGCTTTGCTATATTATTGCAGTGCAGGTTGAAGATCTTTGGTTCGAGTCCTGGCAAGTGTGACTCTAATCTTTGACTAACAGCAACCACTCAAACCCAGGGTGTATCACGCAGATCAGGCTGAGCTGGAATTATCCTCACTTTCCCCAACAACACTAGCCATGTTTGCCCCCCCCAACCTGTATTGGGGCATGAAAAAAAAATTATTTGAGCTTATGATCAACTGATGATTTTAAAAAATTAAATTATACTTTTTTCACTAAATTTTACATTGACCCATTTTCATATTTCTTGGAATCGTTAAATTAGGGCTATTCGTTGATTTTTTATAATTCTGCCTTAAAGTGAGAATGGAGAAAGCCGTAAAGGATGTTGTTCAAAAAGCATTTTGGGACTGTGTTCGAGCCAATATCGAAAGTGATCCACCACGATATGATCACGCATTCATACTTTTACAAGAGATCAAAGATATCATGTTGTCACTTCTTCCGTCAAACAGAATTACATCATTTCATAAAAGGTGCTAATTTTATTTTTGTAATATAATACCATTGTTCTATTGACCATTGATATCTATTTTGTCAAGGAAGTTTATTTTATTAAGCATGAATTACAAACTGACAATGAACGCCCTGACAGCATGGTTGATCTCTGACCATACTCGGAGAGCAACACTTGTTTTAAAAAACTTTTTGATTGTTTATGAGTAATCTAACCTGATATACAATACAATGTGACCTTAATTGATTTCCTTTGCAATATTTAAAGAGAAATTTTAGAATGCATTCTGAGGTTTGACCATATGTAAACAATGGTACCGGTATATGTTTTTAAGAAGTGCTAGATGCTTTTACTATCACCCTGGGCATATACCACTCAGTACACTTTATTGTAGCGTTCCAGTCTTGTTCAGAGTTTTTCCATTGGACTGCAATTGCTTCTGCTTCATTTTGAGGTATCTCTTCATCATTTACTAAAAATCTAATAAAATATTTTTTTACTGATGCCATTTCTTCTGTTATAAATGCTCGAATTGTTTAATCTGAAATTGATAAGAATTCCGACTGTAATTTCCAGGATAGAAGAATACATGGATATGGAATTATTTCAACAACAGGCACAAAATGATACATTAGATGTTAAAGCGGTTGCAGTGTTTGTTATTGATACAATGGCAGCAATATGTGCACCCGTTCGTGATGAACAGATTGCTGCACTCAGATCAATAGAGGATGTAGTTAACATGTTCAAGTAAGTTGCATTGTCAAATGACAATTGTTCAATATTTCTCTGCCTTCAGGTAACATTCACCATGTATGCGCTATTGATTGGGAAGATAGAGAGCGTAGGAAAGCTGATTTCTGCAATATTATGAATATTTGATAATCCCATGGTTTTTTTAACAGATCATAATGAAAATGTTTGAAAATGTGATTTGTCAAGTATGAGTTACTGATGTGTTCCGCTGCAAAAGTATGGTTCATCCAGGGCACACGATGACCTGGGTGACAGAATCTGTTTTTTTCAGATGTCAGGAATGTTCTTGTCATTTTCTTCAGAATAACAAAAAGCTTCAAAATTCTGATGCTTTCGAACCTTCTTATACAGTTTGGTTTTTATAAGACAATCAAAAAAAGACATTATGGGGCAAAGCCCTATTAAACCATGCTGCTAGATTTTGAATACAATCTTTCGAAAAAAGATATATAAGCGTCATATGCTTGATCCGTTTTTTCCTGTACAAACACACCATCTAACTCTCGCACCAAACTCTCCCCGACGTTATCTTTGTTTAAATCTGCTGCATCACTCTTGAGCAGTTTTTTTTAGCTTTCCCAGTTAATGACAGCGCAGTAACAATAGCTGCTAGACCTGACTCCTCATTTTCCCCATCCTTAAAAACTGGAGGATTACTGGATCTATGCTCTATTGTTAGTTTTCCTCTGCTGCCTTTGATACATTTAAGTACAATATAAAGAGCCATCAATGTTCCAAAATATACTTATATCACCCTTGATATTGTGTTATGCTGGTCGGTGAGGATCATTCAGTATTTTATGTTGCTATGATCTATGCAGCGCAGTTAAGTCTCTTTGCGTCTCCCGTTAAGTAACCAATTAACTGTGATCGTAATGTAATATATTCAATTAAAATATAAATACAAATAATCAACTGCTAATGACTTACACATATTGGTCTTGAATTACAGGGAAATTCACAAAGTTTTAGATTTGATGAAGATAGATGTTGCAAATCACGCAATCAAGTCAATACGGCCCCATATCCAACAACAACAGTTTGAATATGAGCGATCACAGTTTGCACAATTAGTTCAGAAATCTCCTGGTAGGTTACTTTCATTGGTATTTTAAGTATAAAAATAAAATACAGTTACAGTTCAAGTTTAGTATTGTTTAGCAACTGATAATCAACATTGACACCTATGCTGTTAATGTACAAAAATATTCTGCAATCAGAAATTTTATTTTGTCAAGCATGAGACACTGACTGACCGTGCCTTGTGGGCACGAGCTTAATAACAAAAAAATGCGAGCACAAAATATTTCTGTCGGGTTGGGGACACTGTGTGAATGTATTCACAGCTGCTAAGTTATTTCTCTTTTGTACTTTGATCATAGATGGTTTGAAGAAAACACGGAAATGGTTGACTACAACGTATCAAGAAATATGTAACGGCTTGGATCAATTGAAATTAACATTGTCACTCGAGTAATATATTTTATACAACTATTCATTGAAATTTTTTTAATACAAGTTCAAGGTTATGGGATTTGCCAGAAAATCTTGACTGTTTATTGAAGGGATAATCGGAACTTGATACTAAAGTTCATGAGACCTGAAATGCTTTGATTTTGTGTTTATCAATAGTCTTTCAAATTTCCTCAATAGTGATTTTTAATATCTTCAAACAAAGTTTTGAGGATAAAGTGCAAGTAACCTTATTTATATTGTCTCACACAGACTATCTGTTTTATTATGCGAATTAGCGAACAAATAAATTTGTTTTCTGATATTGATATGGCTATGAAGGGTTTCTCTTTAGGGCCGAATCGTTTCTATATACTTTAATTCACACTTCAACTGTGAAGTGAAGACTTGCCCCCATGGCCGATGAATAATTCATATGGTTCGGATCATCAAGTTCAATTGTCCGGCCTTAGATCTCACTACTAGATTTTGGGTAAATGAGAAGCTTCACTGCAACTCTTCTTCTCCCTTTCTAGGATCTTTATTAATATCTGTATGATCTATCCAATATCCATTTGATAGTAGTAGATTTGAAGTAGGGTTGCTTGGTAGGAATTTCACTACTTACTTTTTGTCCAATGAAAAATATACGTTTTTGTGATTATATCACATAATTAGTATCCAATTAATTACCTATGGTAATTGAAATATAATTACCATAAACATAAAATGAACATAAATTGTTTCCAGTACTCCTAGTGACAACAAAATGTTCGAGCAAAAGAAAAAGGCATCGTTATCACCTTTATCAGTCTTAAAAGCATCGTTCACATCACTTATTTCATTGGATTTCAAATCTGAAGATATTCCTGAGGTTTGTTGAAATTCAGATTGCAGAACAATTTTTAAGTGATTTGTGTAAATGTTCATTTTATCCTGAAAGTTCTGTGTTCTGGGTTAAATTAAAATTTAAATTAAGAATATTCAACTATCATAGCTATGTGACAAATAAAGAAATATCAATATAAACCTATTAAATTGATGTCTCATCATCTTATGTGGAAAATTTCTAATTGAACATGTCTATTATACAAGATTTGTGTTCCTCCTAACCAAACGAAAAATTTATTTTTAGGTTTTTTGCATTATTAAAATATCTTGAATATTTTATGAACGGTTGACTGTTAAAACTTTTAAAAAATAAAGAGCTGCCTAAATTATATCTGTCTTGATGATCGAAAAAAAGTTTTGCTTAAACTTAATTTTGATAATGAAGCAAATGTTAATTTAATGAAATTATTGATTCTCATCACAGACACTGGAGATGGATAAAAAAAGAATAGATTCCTTGCGAATACAAGTACAACAGTTGGTTCTTGTGTCGTCTATCATGATCACTAGTTGTGGTGTGTTTGGTCAACCTCTTGCATCTCATCAAGAATTCCTCAGCAAGTTGAAAAATATATTAATGACATTAACAGACTCTGATGATAAATTGTAAGTATGAGGGGATTAAAAATTTGACCTACCTTGTTTTGTGCTAGACTTTTATTAATAATTATTCCACTTTTTTCTCAAAGTACTAAAAGGTAATTTTATGATTCTGTTCATGATGTAATAAAAATAATGCTTTCTAAATGAAGTGTCGCCCTGTGGGCGTGAATAAATATAGTGTGGTTCGGTATTGTTTATGTTGTTGTCCCAAACAATCCCATTTGGAATTTTATTGATCGGAAAGACTACATCCTCTTGCCTGGCCTAAATTTTTCAAAGGTGGCATGCAAATTAACTAAAAATGAACTTGTGAAATTGTATCCATTTCTAACCAAATATTTTATTTTAACCACATTTTTTATTGAATTTAAATCGTTTTTCTTCCAGCAAGCAGTGACATGTTGATTGTCCAAGAAATTTTGTTCAAATGTACAGCTGCATGGAACTGCGCTCATAGCCCTATTAAATACAGTCTTTGGATTAGACCATAAACGTTTGCTGACATTTCCCACTTTTATTGATCTCTCGTTTGTCTCGTGTAATTTTAAGTTTAATATCTTATTAGGAAAGATTTGTTGGAAGGAATATCAATTCAATGTTGGAAAGAAGCTTGTGATTATGTTGATGGAAAAGGACCTGAAGTTGAAAGATGTATATCTCATGACAAAGAATCTGTCTTGAGAACTAAAGTGCTTGCCCTCGAATCATTAAACTCTCATCCTGTATACACAGTTTTATGTGAGTTTCATTTATATGCATTATTGGGCAGACTTCTTTAATATGGGACGCAAGTTCTCTATTGTAATTATATTTTTTAAAAAGTTGTTTTATGTGCATGCACCAAGAATGAATAGTGTAAGATATATTGATGTATCAGTGTCGACAAATATTGGTATTACGAATATTTTCATCACTGAATACTGGTAACGATACCGATCCAGTTGCGTTTTATCAGCGATGGAAACTTCCACAGCCTAATGATATAGTTTTTGAATTCACTCGTATATGACCGCAACATGCATTACCATTATGTTGTGTCCAAAAGATTCAAAAAGTTACTAGCCTCCTCAAGCCTTATGGTTGATGATAAAATACCACAGCCATTTTTCATACATCCTATTTTGTTCACCTGGACTTCTTTCTAGGTTGACATTGTTTACAGTGGTGTATTTAGAACACAATAAGCACTGCAGGCAAACAAATTTTCTAAAAGATATTGTTTTCATTTTATATTGACATAAAATAGTCAAAAAATCAGATCAGAGGGTGGAATTTTTTGTAAAAATGGGATTACAAGGCCCAAAATGACACCTTCATCCTGAACATGCTAGTGGCAGTTTTTGCCTGACTTAAATGAAAGCAGTAAATGTGTTCTTGAATGAATTTCGATTGTTTTAATTAGAAACTGAATGCGATATTAAAGTTGTTAATAATGTAGTACTAATAAATGTAGAGTAAATGTGAATAAAATATCTTTCTATTGGCAATGCTTTTTTTGAGATCGAATGCAATTTTTATTAGTGTCATTTGGTCTGATTCTAAGCTTTGTAGATTGGAGGGTATTATACCACATATTAAATTGTTTCAGATTTTAAGAACTGTATATTGTTCGATGACCTATTAGCTTGCATGCTAGCAATATCAAAATTTGTATTTTTTTAAACTTGTAACATGCAGGCATAACAATTATTGTCTGAAATGTATTTCCTGTGACGGCAGGTGGGAAGTGTGAATATGCTCTAAACTGCAAAAAAAACTTTTAAGAATTTATTCATATAAATAATGTCAATATGAATAACCATCAGTTTTTTGTAAAATCTTCTTATTTCTAGAATGACCAGTATTGAAAGATAAATTTTTTGTTCTCTAGATAAACGTACTATTGAATATCTACGAGTAACTGCTGACACTATTGCCAACCATACATCAACCACCCCACCTAACATAGCAGTACCTCCTGCTGGATTATCATTTGTTGCATCAGAGTTGATTAATGTTTCTTTGCAATACTCCAAACTGGTGAACCTCAATCAAACTATATATGGACCATTCTATGTTCCGATTTTGGGAAAGATTCTTGGTTAGTTAATTTCCTTTACTTTTGATATCAAGGAATATAAAGTGTAATAACTTAGGTAGGCTAAGCCGAACAGAAAAATATCTGATCTTTTCAGCAATTCTAGCCCTGTCCGTCTGTAGGTGGCTAGTAGTGGGTCTTAGGCAGGGTGATCCACTCCAAGTCGTGGCTATAACAAGTAAAAAAAAATCGGGAGATATATGAATATGATGTAATTAGATGGATTGAATCAGAAATATTTTTCAACAAAATCAGATTCATGATATTTATTGAAGGTAATGCGAATCAAAATTTTATTCGAAAATGAATGTATATAAACGTGGCAAACATGTTCAAAACAACTATCACTTATCGTGGAGGCCTGAAAGTCAGTTTAACTTTTTCCAGCAGAACACTAAAAGATTAGCCAAGCAGCCTTTTCTATGTTGACTTTAATGGAAGCCATAAACTGTTACCGCCACAAACTTGGCTGAGATGGACCGTTATATATCTTATACCTCTTAGTTAGGATGCCGATTTCCACAATGCAGTTGACACATACTCTCTGTCTATATAATAGTAAAATGGAGAAGCAAATGGTTTATATCGGAACAATGAAGCTCTTTTAGGAATTTACGACTTGGTGATACTTGTTCAGCCCTGATCTATGTCGGCCTGTATACTGGGAGGAAATGTCAAGAATATGGAAGATAAGGCAGGCTCTAACCAATTTTGAGTCAGCGTTGTTTATTCTCGATTATGTACATACAATAACTGTTACCTAGACTCATAATCTAGACTACCACTTTACCATACTGTAAAAATGTTGAACTAGGTTTTATTTTAGCCGTACAGGTGTAATATTAAAGTGGTTTTACATTTTGTAGAATCTCTCTGTCATTTAATTGACTGTTAGTTGGTTCCCTTCAGATGCTGCTGACAGCCTTTGTTTTTAGCGAACTTGAAAACAAAAAGTAAAACCTCTCTTATTTGTTTGGTGGATATGTATAAATCATACATAGCAATTTCATTCAATTTCTCCAACCAGCACATGCACCATAATCAGAAAAACGTTAGGGGAAGATGAACTAAACCTAGACTATGGGGATCATGAAGCTGTGTTACTGTCTCTATTGGTGAAAATATATCAGGTGTTCAGTTAGTTCCCCCCGTCGATTTGCATGCATTCTTTAAACCCATGTATGCTTAAACGCAGTTTCAGTTAGTATATTTGCAGATGTGGGTGGAAAAAAAGGCCTTCAACATATTTATTAAAATACCCTGTATTGGAACATAAATTGGGGTAGTATAAAAGTGCTATCAGTACTTATCAGTGAAGTTACGGTATCGGCCCATCACTATAATATGCATTTGACACGAGAAGACCATTTTTTACTTTTTTGTTTTTTCAAAATGTAACTATCATTTTTTATTATGATCGAATATTTAATATCATGTATTTTTCTAACTTTTTATTAAAATCTAGGACCCAGATATAACTTAAGCTTGAAACTGACTTTTTGGCTTTCGCTCACAAGCTTAGTTCTTTTGCAAGCCTAGTCAAATTTTGGCCTCCACCCTTAAGGATAAGGATCCTGAAGGATAATATTTAATCTAATTAGGAACATTGTTAATTGAATCTAATCTTGTTTTATTCAGGTATTCCAAAATCAAATCCGAATAGTCCAAGAGAAGAATCTAAAAAGTCAACAGTAAATGATGTCGAACATAAAAAGCATGATGCAAGGAAGAAACTTAACATGGGTGTAGAAACAAAAGATGAAAAGCCTGAGGGAAAATACAAAGTTACGGGTAGTTTGGCTGATTTGGACTAATCTGATAAGGAAATGAGATGTTAGAAGATTTGAATATTTTTTAGAGCTTCCCGATATCAGAGATGTGTTTAATTAGGCCTGATGAATCAACACTTGTGTATTTGAATATCATTTTATAGATTTAATAGTGGAGTGTAGTTGTTTTCGTCAAGTCATTTTCCTGCAATATACATTGTTCACTACTGTTTTTTAATCCCCAACCTGATATCATTCCAATCAATTATATGGATTTTTTAAGATCAAAGGGTCTATGTTCGTTGATCATTAAAGCTTTTATTTAAAGTACATCTGTAGAGTTTGTCTTTTTGTGATAAGAGACATCACATCGTTCACTGTTTGTACCATATTCACAGTTTTTTTTCCTAGTTTTTTTATATTGTCTGCCATACATTTTATGTTGTTAGGAATGGCACTTTTGAATCTGGAAGTCTTTTTTTTAATTCAAGTAAGATTTCAATGCTTTACACGAGGCTATTCTTTAACTTCCAGTGATGTAATAAAATATAAAGCAACATGATGTTGTTGAAAACAAAAAAAAAACTTGGCTCAACTGAAATCAAGCGCAACCAATAATATATATATTTTAAACAGAATTTAGCATGTGTTGTGAAAATGTAATCAGATTGCATTTTTTAGTTTTTTACTCAATTTTAGGAAAAGAAATATGTGATGCGTGAATACATTATCTCTGATTGACGTAGTTTTTTGTTTTAAGTACCATTTCTCGGTATTTTGTATGTCTGGTATCAGATGGTAAAGTTTTTGAAAATTCATTTTTCTTTTCCTACTCAAAAGTAGAAAATGGGACAGTATCTCATTGTCCTGTGTCGTCTAGATAATTATATGTCCCTTTAATTGTGAACAAAATACGCTTGTTTTTATTTTTAATGCTCATTTTTGCTGTGGTTATGAGTTTTTCAATATTCCATATAATGTGTCGTGAAGATAGTTTTGTATTTTGTTTATAGATGGAAGCATGGTGCCTTCGCCGTATATTTTGTTTACTCAGTAAATGTATAAATCATACTTTTATGTTAGATTTCTTCATTTATTTTTTCATAAACCTGTATAGAAATTGAGTTTGGTATGTAAAAGATTTCTGGAATAGATTGTCTGATAGCGCACAACTGATTCTGGTTGTTTTCTATGTACTATTGTGTTATACAATTATAAAACAAATAAAACACCACTTCAATAGTTTAATAGTACAGTTCTTTTTGCTATTCTGAAGCCTACAGGGCTTAAATGCTAAACGATGTGGATGCATCTACGCAAGCTAGATTTGCCAGATATCTGACGTACGGTATGTAAATACAACCGTGACCACTTCCATGAATCCACGGTGCAGGGGAATTTTTTTCTGGAGTTATGTAGACTGAGCATTCTGCAAAATGTGTTTGAATCTTGTGGCAAAAGGAAGGCTGGGGAAGGGGAAACTTTAGCCTGCGAAAGTAAAACGGCAATCACAGAATCTGAAACTACATGACCTGACAGGAACCGGTTGAATCCAGACACTGACGAATCATGGATGTTTCTGAATTTCAGTCCGGTAAAAAATTGAATAATTTTCATGACCTGAGAAGGTTGAACATTTGCAGTTTAATGTGAATATATATTTGATTGGAACACTGGGTTGTTCTATTTCAGTTTGACACCTGTGATTCTGGACTTTGGTTTCTAGAATAAATAATATCATTTAGTAAAGTAGTATAGAGATGCGAATGGTTCAAGATTCCTCTCTGGTCGACTTGAAATCTGCTTGAGAAAAAACGTGTGGAAGTTAATTGTAGGGAGGGTAGTTTGCTAAAAAGTGAAAATTCCCTGGTCCCATTAGCTTTTCCTATTGTTAAGGGTGTTGCTCGAATAATTTGGTTGATAAAGCGATTGAAAGTAATCTAAAACCCCACTTCTTATTCTAAAATGGTGGAAAAATAAGTCCACATGCCCGTCTAATAGATACGATGTTACGACTGTCATTTAGGCAAACTACAAGGTGGAGAAAGGGTCCTAACAGCATAAGAAATATTATAACATATTCCTCATAACAAACTTGTTACAAAATGAAACTCAGATATGCATAAACATAGTATATTTATACCTGTTGAATGCGGCTGAAGTATGACAATGTAAATACCCTGCAAAATAATAGAAAACGAGAGAAACTTTTAAAAATAATTTATATAAAGATGCTGAATGAGCTAATCCTCTTTTTCCAATTTCAAGTCGGGCAGATCAGTTGGAGCTACATTTCCTAGCTCTTGCATAAAAATAGTAAAATTATCCATTCCAGGCAATCTCCATTTGTAGCGTATAAAGGGAAAGTAAACTATGGTTCCAATCAGAAGAAAGCACGGTACAAAAAGAAACACTAGAGAAGGAGTGCCAGCCAACAGTGCAACAACGAAAAATATCGATGTTAAAACGACAAACACAGGAACCAAAATCGGTACCTGAAATATAAAAAAAAAATTATAGGTAGATCATGGGTGATGAGATCCACATAAAATTCTGGTTTTCCAATATTTTGTAATTCTGCATGTTCACAATCAACTTTCGCGCCCTTATCGGTGACAAATTGTCAGCATGACTTCATTTTTTTGCCAAGTTTTAATAATTAGAGTTTTCGTTCTAAAACTCGGTGACGATGGCTAACTTTTAACCCTTCACATTATTGCAAAATTTGGGAATAATCACTAAGTAGAAAAGTTCCCACATATAAATGCGTTGGAAAAACAAAAGATCAGCAACGGAACAAGCGACCCACAAACCAAGAAAATAAACCAATTTGCTGCATTTATTCAGTTGATATTGGAAGGAAACAAACCCATGAATAATTACGAGTAATGTTTGGTCTGTGTATTCAATTCTTTTCGCATTGTAAATTGGATATATTTTACACTAATTTGTCGTGAGTACTTTGGAAGATATTTCGCACGATCACCTGCGCGACTCACTGCAGACGTTACCCCATTATTACGCCGACGACGGGTATTGAAAGAATAAATATATCGCCTACGAAGGAATTACACTAATGAAATGTTAAATGTCTAGATGAAAGGCGATTATAAACTAGCAACTTGCTATAGCTCATTTACATAGAATGCGCGTTGTGAACTTTTCGGAAATATCACACCCCCGAAAAACAGTATTGGCTAATTTGTCCCGCTAAATTCATATTTAAATTCATATTTAAATTCATTTATAAGCCATTGGCCGTATTTGGCTATCTTTGTCAATCTTACAACCAAAGCATGTTTTTGTCAAACAATAATTACAAATTATGCTTTATCTCGTCTGGATTCTACATTCATTTAATCAATCAAACAATTTTACATTATGCATAGTTCACCTTGAACGGTCTTTCCATGTCCGGTTTGGTTTTTCGCATAATCAGAAGAGCCCCTACTGTTAATCCGTAAAATGACCATGACGTAAAACTGAAAGCCTGAAACAAAATACAATCCTTTGAGTTAGGTCTATTTTTGATGAACCCAGACAAAGTCTTAGACTCTAGCAGTCTCACCGTAACAAGTGCATCAAAGTTTCCTAGCATCAGATATATCAGAGAGATGATGCAGAGAGTAATAACTGCTGGTGATGGAGTAAATCTTTCGACGTTGGCCATTGATATAATCTGAAAAAGGTAGACTTATTATTTGTTATAAAAATTTAACATATAAACTCATTTAGTACGTCACATTCCTTCTACACGGGTTATACTGAACTCAATTTGGGGATGAGTGTTTCAAGAAATTGGTTTTATCGGAGCAAAATGAGGGGATCATGACTTTCTAAATTTAACCCTAGTTTCAAATGATTCGGTTCGTCCAGCTTTAAATCTATTGTATTTTAACTAAACATCTAAATAACCACAATGTAATGCCTGATATGCTCAAGAGAAGAAGAGAAAACCGAAACAAAATGTATACCTCGGGGAAGAATCCTCTTCTAGATGCAACAAAATACATACGAGAATGAGCAAGAAATCCTCCATTTAGAGAGCCATAAATTGAAATAGCAACACCAAGAGGTATCATCCATGACCATGATGGGATTGTTCGATCCGCAAACGTCTCAGCTACTGCTCGAGAAACTAGCACGTCGGAAGGTGTGAGAACTATAGAAACAAGCGCAGGCTATTCGGTTAAAGTTACAATTGTGTCAAAAACATGCTTTGAGAATGGGCGATCAACGAATAATTGGTTTTATGGAGCAATAGCCGTGGTCAAAAATATTCATTTTGTGGATTGAGCCAAGCATGACACTTCTTTCTGAAGCTCGTTCGAGACAAAACAATTTTTAGATATGACTTCCATGCATTTTTACCTGAAAAGTAGGCTACGTTTACCAGTAGATATAGCAGCATAACTCCTGACACAGCTATTACAACGGCAAGAGGCAAATTTCGTCCTGGATTCCTTATTTCTTCAGTCACAAAATTTAAACTTGACCATCCGTTGTATGGAAAAAGTCCCTATATGTAAATATAGAATATTTCTACACGGCTTCTGATTCCTTGCTTTTTTAAGAGTAGTTTTGGAACATTTCCCCAACCTGCTTGAGGTTAAAAAAAAACTAGTAATGTAAATACTTACGATATACCCGTATCAAACTATACTGGAATGTTTCGCTGTCTTAAAAACTTTAATTGTCTTGAAATGCTGGAGGTAATACGTTAGAATGATTTTGAAACCCGCTCATCAGGGGTATTTTATATCCAATAACGAAATTGATAATATCTAACTCACATACACTCACCTGATAAAGAGACAAACAAATCTCAGTTGCACCTACTGATTCCACTGTTCCGGGAATAGTTTTAGACACATCAAAAGCATTATTGAAGTTTTCAACAACTACAGGGTTTCTTGCTCCTATCTCGACAAAACCGCACACTTAAAATGCAATAAATTTTACTGGATTGTGATAAAGTTTTAACAAAAAACTATGTATTGTTGTAAAATTTACAAATAAATCTTTGAAATCTAAAATGTGATTATTTATTTATTCGAGTCTTAGAAAAACACTTTCATTGCAGGAGGGATGATGCGAATTCAGTAGAAAGAAGTGAGTGAAGGGTGACAAAATGAATGAGACGGTAAAACTCGAGTGAAAAAGAAAAGAGAAAAATACGACATTCTGTTATTAAGAAAAAGTGGAAATAAAATAATCAATACCAAACGAAATGGCGGGTGGAGAACATGAATGAACAAAGCATCAATACGGGAGTCCCAATGTGAGAGACGACTATTATATACCAGTTTAAACGATCTCACATTGTAACTTTTTCTTACCTACGATCATACATAAAACAAGAACTTTTCCAATAGTTGTGAACACTTGCGATTTCCTGGACAGTTTTATACTGAGACAATTTGATAATGCGGCTGCTAAGATGAATGCTACACGAAACAACTTCACCGTGATATCAGGTGGAGAACAACCTTTATAAAATGGTCTGGCAACATATTCACCAACTGCTACACATAAAGCCGCTATAGCTACAAATAAATAAAACATCGTGCAGAGTACATGGGTCGGTCAGACAGGTTATTTTGCTTTTTCTGAGTTACATAGGGGAAACTAAAAATTCCTGTCCATCCCCGCCTATTAGCCCGAGTCGAGGACTGAGAAAATAACGATTAAGTAACCTCAGAAGAATGTCAAATTATTTTAAGATTTACGGGATTTAACTTGACTTTATGACACCAAAATTCGGAAATTAATCCCACAGAAGGCGGAAGAAGCATACATACATGGTTATGCAAAAAACAACAAGAATTTATTCTACCTAAACATTATAAAATAAATGATTTCTCGTGGTTCGAAACATTGTAGATGCCTATCAAAAGCTTTGTAGCGATTTCGCTTGAGACAAAATGCTGTGTATTGACACTATCTCACGCTTCCAAGCATTCCATACTGTGAGTAATCTATCGAATTTACCTGTAGGTTTTATGACAAGACAGTACGACCATGCATGAAGGAATGCTATAAATTTTCCGTATTTTCCATACCCATAAAGCAGATATGTATTTGATTCTCCAGATTCTCTTATCGATAATCCAAGTTCACAATAACAAAGTGCTGCGAGCATACATATGAATCCACAGGCTGTCCAAATCACAAGACTGAGTCCAACACTTCCACCAACGTATCGAAGAACGCCGGTCGGTGAAGCAAAAATTCCAGATCCAATCATAGTACCTTGAAAAGTATTGTTTACCGTTGCGGTAGTATTTAGAGGTCTCCTGATTTATCTTGTAGAATAGCATTTTTTATTTATTGAAATTCACTCCGAAAAAGGCCGGAAGCAGTGCCTAAAATAACCAACTAACAATCACTTAATAGCAAAGAGCTACTAAAAGACGTAGCACCAGCAACTGCACTCTAAACGGAAAACATCCCAGACGGAAATGAACCACCATGATAAAGTGCAGTGAGTGATGTCTTCCCTGGATGATGGTAAAACCATCTATCACTTCTTAAAAGGGGACAACTTCAATATTTCTTGTATTTTGTAAGTGGAATATCTCGAAAAAAGTACAAAATAGCGAAGCGTCGACTCACGAAATTGTCTTCAAAAGAAAATAATTAGCGATATGAATAAAAAAATTTGTTGAGCCTATGGAAAATGTCGTTGAGGACACGTCAATTATACGTAAAATTTTCCTAAAAGGCGCAAAAATATATAGCGCCCGAACTTGGGAAAACTATGTTTTCCCCTGTGTTGAGTGACGTGCAAAATAGGATGCCAGCCTTCAAAAAATGATAAAGGAATTTCTGGCGGACACCTCGATATGGTTGTTCCGGTGCATTAGATGTAAGTAAAATCCCCTGCAATACCCAGACTACATATATACTGTATAATTAGGAGTTTTATATACGACCTTATCTTTATCGTGGGCATCAACTCGTTCGATTAGGCATCACCTTCAACTCCATCACTTACCAACAATGAGACTAATTCCAGTAAATATCCCTATCTTCTTTTTTAAAAGAAATTTTTCTTCCTTTTCCTCGCCCCATTTCTTGTTGATATTGTTGTTTGTGGTATTCATCTTGATTTGAAGCTTCAAATAATTTTTGAATTTTTTTAATTCTTGAAAAGCTCTCAAAAAGCTTTTGTGATGTTATTTGTCTAGTCCTGTGCAGTATAATGTCACACAACGTTTACTTTTGTTCTCTAAACTGGATTAAGCAATCTCAATACATGGACAGCAAACAACTTAGTGTTTAATGCTTTGTTAGATTAATGCAATGAGTGACGTGCAATCAAGCATCATCTTTCTGAAACCTTTATAATAGTATTATTTTAGTAATATACATTGTTTACCTTCAAAATGTTTGTTTTTCAAAGTGACCATTGTATTATATGCATTGTCCGGTTGTTTCTGCTGTAACAAGCATCCGACTGCTATCACCATATTTTATTATGAAAAAAGGGTAATACAGAAAAAAAGCGCCGGTGAAGTTGCGGTACCATGAATTCGAGAATTTATCAACTTTTTATGTCGAATTTTGCTGGGCCTGGACCCTGGATGTCTTTTATGACGAGTTATTATGTTGTAGACTCTAGAGTGTCATACAGTTTTCTTGCTTTAGTGCATATGCAACAGAATACAGTTGGAAGCACCATTTTTCGAATGAGATTTTTTCTGGCGACAAGTGATAAATTTGATTTATTCCAATATTTACAGGTGACAGAGTCGATTTTTTTTTATTTTATTTTTTTTATAGCCATTTCTTAGAGTGGATCACCTTATAATGGGCAATAATAGAAAGTCTACTTAACCACTAGCTTTCTCCCTCGATTTGCTTGTACTTTTCAAACTTTCAAACAAAACAATGCGACGATTCTGTGCCTGACACTACGCTTTCGAATATCGTTAAAAATCAACGGATTTCCCTGTGTTTTTGCCAATGTTTGAAACGGTTCATTTTGATAGCCTCCTACGGAATTACAAACAGTTGAATGGGGTACAGCAGACTATTGCGCATAGCACATTTTTAATTGCTGGATTACCCTTAGGCGAAATTGTGCAGAGGCGCGATTGCCCCTGGAAGGAATTGCCTCCAAACGGTGCTGCCACCTAAGGGAGTTTTGTCCGCACGGAATTTCTCCACACGACATTTCTTGCATGAATTATGAACCTAAACGGGATTACCTTCGCACCTCATTGCCCCGGATTCCTCCAAAGCGAAATTGTCTCCACACAGAATTACATGGGATTACTTGCACATAAAAATGCTTCCAGACGAGATTGTCACACTCACATATTGCGCCAAAAAACTTTCCATACGAACTTGCCTTCAGACTCAATTGCCCTTACTTGGGATTGCACCAATGCGTAATTGCTCTCACTCAGGATTGCCTTCGCGCGGGATTGGCTCCACACGGGATTGGTCGAACGCGGAAATGCCCCTACATGGGATTACCAACCCACAAAAGGAATTGCCTGCAGAAAAAATTTTCATGATAAGGGATTGTCATGGACGGAATTGCTCCTACACAGAATTGCCTACACTAGATTCCTACCCACGTAATTGCACTACACGCGGGATTACTTTTGGGCGAGCTTGCCCTTAGACTGAATTGCCTCCAAACGCAACCATCTGCGGTGGGTTAGATTATGTATGGAAACAATCCCGTTTCCGTATGGGGTCATATCCGTCAGGGGGCCTACCCGCATGGGGGCAGTTGCGCCCGGGGATAATCGTGTGCGGCGCCAATTCCATCTAGGTGCATTCCCGTGTGTGGAAATTATGGTGTCTGGAGACAATTCTATCTGAGGGCTTTTCCGTGTGTTAAACATTTTACGCATCATCGAAACTCTTTTTATTTAATCAATCTATGAGCAAGGCCGGGAGCAGTGCCTGATGGGAATCAACCTAAGGCCACTTGATAACAAAGATTTACTTACTACAAGATGTAATACCAGCAACTGCACTTTAGACGGGAAACATTCCAAAGGAACTGAACCGCTATGATGAAGTGCAGTGAATGGTTGTCTTGGACGATGGTAAGTAAGTGAGAGGAGTATCCTCTTTTCAAACTCTTAGAGGAAATTTTCCCCTCAGTTCCGCCGCCGGGGTCCATGTTCATGTAAACAATGAACAGACAAGTTAAGAATATCTTTATTTTTCACTGAACTTTTTGCCTTACTTCGTGTTATAAACAGGGTATATGTTTTCGTAATCTGAAAGCATTGATTATTTGTGACTGATTGTGCGACAACGACTACGTCGATGGACAATTTTAGTACTATACATTCTCACATGTTTTTGTGCCATTCAAAATACAAAGTATTTTAACGTTTTATTGCGAGTTAACAAAAGCTTTCTCATAGTGTTATTTATTGAGTCCTGTAGGTACGAGCTTCAGAATAGTCCTAACGTATTTCCTGCTTGTCGAAAGAGGCGACTAAAAGGAAGCAAAGAAGTGGTAAATGGTTGTACCATTGCTCAGTGAAGAAACCACCCAACGCGCTCTATCATGGTCGTTCAGTTACGTTTGAGTTGTTTTCCGTTTAGAGTGCAATTTCCGGTACATCTTTTAGTAGTTTCTTGCATTAAGTGGCCATTAATTGGTTCCTATTAGGTACTGCTTCCGGCCTTGATCAGAGGGAATTCCAATAAAAAAAAAATGTTCGCTTCCAGTTCTTCATTTACTGAACCTTCCTTCATTGAATGTTCAGAGAATAATTCCAGAGGAAATAAAAAATTTATTGCATAGCAAGATAACTGCTATAAACCTAAACGAATTGCTTTACTAGGCTACAATTACATAAACATGCAACCACATACAGCCCGACAAATTTATTGTAATAGTATAAAATTTCCCCGTGTATAAAAAGTATATATAAAATGAAGACAAGAGTAAAATGTTAATATGATATTGATATTCATATGAAATATTTCTAAAATTAAGAAGCTGATTCAAGTTTACGTTGCCAAAATATGTTTTTCTAAAATTGCTGAAATATTTCGCATCAGAAACATTAATAACATACAAAAAAAACTTGAATTTTATTCAAGATTTTTAGCGAAAAAAATGAGACTTGTTAACATTATAAGGCTAGATATTATATTCATTCAAAATCTAATTAATTTTTCTCTTTTTTATTCTTGTGTGGAAACAAAAAATTTGCACTGAAAATGATATAAACAATTGTAGCGTTCAGTTCTTTTTCGAATGCTTTTCACGTATAATATAGTTACTGGTACTGTGTTTCGTAGTAGCTCTCTGACATATAAGTTGTCGTAAGTTGGTTTGGTTTTGCTACTGCTTCCGGTCTTGCTTATAGCAAATTTTAATAAAAACTTTAAATTTAATCGCGATCATTTTCACTGCCGATATTGTTTTCCAAAAACTTTGTTCGTGTGGCTAATTGCCGTTCGATGCGACAAATACACTATCCGGCCATTTTAACATAACATAAAATTTCAAGACCCCCATTAAGAAAATTTCGTGCTTTTTTATTTGTCACAAATTTTCAAAAAGTTGTTTTGTTAAACAGAAGCCTCTTGCGGCTGCGAGGTATCAGCGACCGTGTTCCACAAAGATACAAAACATCCTACACTTCAAAGTGTGGGGCGTTTACAACATTTGTTATTTAAACCAAGAATTCTGTGTCTTTACTATATTCTGCTACAACATCTTCCCCATCTGACGATTCTGCAGATTCATGGGAACGATTATAAGTGTTTGTGATATTCCCTGATGTTGGAGGATGATGTATAGACTCAGCATTATACAGGGATTGAGCAGCAACTGTACTTGCATCGTATTGTGCTGTGTTGTTTGGTAGTCTCCCATAGGCAGCTTTGGGGCCACATTTCTTACGATACTGCCAAACTGCCAATCCCAGTCCAGCAGATACGAAGAATAAACTTACTAAAACAACTAAAATAAATTGAGATAGAGGTTTGTGTTAGTTCTTTATAATGACTGCAAGAGATTGAATATACGGGCGATATAAATTATATACTGTATCTGGTCCGAAATGTTAATTGAATGTACTGTCTTGCCTAAAACTATTGTTAATTACAATTTCAACGACCATGGTATGTAAATAGATCAGCAATAGAAACAGTTTAGTTTTGAATCAAGGTAAACTCTTGCATATATTCAGTGGATGCTTTTGAGAAAATCTAATCGTTGATACGTCACATTGTTGTCATATCGTTGACAAAGCCGAAATTGCCAATCAAAAATACAAATCATGAATCTTCTGAAGGACCTTCAGCAATACAAAAACATCACTATAAGGATTGAACTTTTTAAATTTACTCACTGGTCACAATATTCCCGGGTGTTCTGTAGACTACTAATTTGATACTTATTGTTTTGAAGCTTGATACAGTATTTTGATTATAACCAGATGCATTGCAGATGTATGTGCCTGAATCACTTAGTTGTACTTTGGGTATTTTTAGAGTTGCTTTGCCTATAAATAAGAATAATGTGAAATAGCTATCATGTCGGGAGTAATTGGGCCAAATGCTAATAAGTGATAGATTGATTTACGGTTTCAGTGCGTGATAGTGACTACTTTTTTCTGTATCAGTTAGGCAGAAATGCTAAGCGTCCAGGATCCAGTTGCGGTTTTACGCCGTGTGCCTCACTAAAGTGGTTTGCATAATTACGTGATAACTTCCTGGGACTACTGCAGAAACTTTCATTCGTTCCTCGCTTGTCTATTTCAACTTTCGGAATATTTTAACACATACAGGGCATTATACGAAGCTTCAAACCTTGTATATATGCCTGCTGTTGAGTGTTGATCTAAACTTAAAATCAAGCTAGCTGTTCAAGACACAATTTAGCGAAATTGTAATACATATATAAAAATAAAGTCAATAATTATAGAATAGATGTATTTTGCATGCAAGTAAAATTTATTCATAGATTTGCTGACTTTTTCCTACTGCCATTAAACATATTCACCAGAATTTAACGTTTTGATTTTAACTGATTTTCATATTAGGTTTCTGTGAACTCACTTCTTGATGATATTAATTCTTGTCCATTCTGTTTTAAAATTGACACAGTTGGATATGGATATCCCTCTCCTGAACATGATAATTCAATACTCTGTCCTTCGGTTGTTCTGACGTTACGAGCACGGGACGATACAGTAACGTCCTTGCATTCAAGGGAAGCAACGTTAGGTATTTTCGACAAACTTATTCCTCGTAACTCAGCAGGTGAGTGGCATTTTGGAACACTGATTCCATCGCTTTAAAAATATCAACATTAATAATTATATTTGAAGCCTATATTTTAGGAGTACGTGGTTATGATTTTTTTTGTATGTGTATACAAATTCACTATAATACGTGACCGCAATCATAATTTTAAAACGGACGTGAAATTTTCCTCTTTTACACAAATATTTTCTTCGTGTTTTTCGATTTTCGAATAAAACAAAAAAAAACCGGCAAGATAAACATACCAAGCTGACTGGCGCAGGTGTGAATCATTATGCTGACAAAAACACACGTTCTCAGGTTACGCGAAAATATAGCAAAATAGCACACACGATACAATAACCTTCAAATACCTGTCATGTTTATTGAACCACGGGTGATTTCTGCCCCACAGATAAAAATCTTTCATCCTACAATCACATGACCAAGGATTTTCGTCCAAATAAACATAATAAGTTTCTACTGTTGTATTGAATGATTGCAACCAGTTTCTGTTAAAAATAGGTAGATCTACAGTATTAGTGGAGAAGATCAGAATGCAATATTTTTGTAAAAGCACGAAAATTAGACTCTTATAATGCCATATGGTACGAGTCTAGTGGACTAAGTAATAAGATGTATAATGAAGTTCCGAATATGAGTTTTTATATAACTTCTCATGCTTATTTACTGAGATACCTTGATAAGTCTGTCATTGAATTTATTTCGAGGTAATAGTTCAGAAATTTTATACATTAACACTTCAGGATGAACTAAATATGTGCATTTTTTATAATTAAAACAAGAAATGTAAAATATTTTAGAGCACTACATTAACCCTAAGATATGGGAGCTTACTTGTTTGGTATTTCCAGAAGATTTGATTCCAAATATAATTCTCTTAGTCCATGCGAGTTGATGAAAGCATTATCTCCAATATAAGATAATTTATTGTCGTTCATTCGAAGAACTTGTAATGTTGTCAGATGGGTGAAATGATCAGTTTCAATTCGCTGAAGTCGATTATTTCCGATGTAAAGATTTTGTAATTTTATTAAACGTTTGAATAAGTTAATAGGGAGAATCTCGATCAGATTCTTAGATAAATCAATATGTGTTAAACCCAGGTTGTTATGAAAAGCTTCCTCGTCGATGGTAGATATCTAAATAAAGAGAGAATAATCATATTGATCTCAAATACCGTCGCATTGTCAGGGGTGACTTCGATAACTGACCATAAAATGGTCTACTCAGGTTTGAAATTCTCGGCGGTTTACATAAATATATATTGGTTGCGCCTTTACACTGACGAGCAGATTCTTATATCTTTTCATTTCTTAAACCTGAGTCATCAAACGTAGTAATGTTGAGTGTTAACTATCTTCTTAGCGAAAAGTTCACATACCCGATTTTCTCTCAAAGACAGATAACTCATGCTGATGAAATTAATGAAGTGGGTTGCTTCAATCTTCGATATATTGTTATGATCGAAGTGATAGTACGTCATGCTGAGATCGAATGTAACGGATTCCGGCAAAGTCCAGTAATTTTTTAAACTACATGTCAAAGTATTTTGTTGACAAGTACAGTTTTGGAATTCTTCTGGACAAACAACAGCATATGAGCTTGAAATAAGACACGTTAATGCGGAGAAAATATATATCAAATCCATCTGCGATATTTGTGGTGTGACCACTCCGTAATGTCTATAAAACTGAAAAAGGAAAAAGTGCAGGGTGAGCCCGTTCTTGCTATGTTCGATGGAAATAAGAAAATAAAAGAAAATTGAAGCAACTTCAGTTCAATATAATTTGCCAATGGGCGATAGGACCTTGAGCTTCAAATAAAATGTGAAGCGTGGGGGTGCCCTATTGTCAAAACCTGGAGAAAATATTGACCTTATATTTTGTATGCATTTCCAAAATCTTGGGAAGGCTGTCGGAAATTGGGCAGGGGGCGTAAGTCTTTTTCTAAAAATACAATATCCGATTGGAAAATCCAACAAATTTGGCAAGTAACCCAGTAAGGAAAGAACGACCTTTTTAGCAGATGCGGAAGCATATTGAATTATTGTGTATAGTTAAAATAGTGTGTAACGCTTTTGTACCCTTTCCATTTCCACTTATACAAAGATCGGTTTGAAAAGTTTCATAAGATACTTACAACACAAAGTTATATACAACTTACACCAGTGTATTTTTTACTGACTAGGAACTTGAATCTGTCAATAATACATATTATTTTCACTCCTCAATCCATGTGGAGAACCTCTGAACTTCATATATCATTCACCGACTACACCTTTGATCTGATCAGCTGATTGTCTCGTCACCGTGCGATTTTACGTCAATAGGTACAAAGAATTCTGTTTACGCTGGTGTACTCCAACCCTTTGCTTGCTACAGATGGAAAGCACTGTTTGAACAATTATCCAGACGCCAGTCAGGCATGTAGAAGTAAACACACGAAACATACGCACATAGGTTGGTATAATTCGTACAAAAATCCTCAGAGATAAAGGCAGCACAATCGATCTATGTATATTCACTTATCTGCTTATTCAGTGTTTTGCTATTTTGGTCCTAGTGTTGTAAATCTTTTTTAAAAAACCTGTCCGATGCCCAGAATTTCCTTGCACAGCTCAAAATTCTAATGCTGTATTTGCCACTGCTACAGCAAGCCATACTAACGTATTTAGGAGTAATGACATGTGATTCGCTGCTACACTATCTAAAATCTGTCTCTCACTTCATTTACTATTTTAGAAAGCTTGGTGTCTTGAAATTTCATTTACAAGGAAATTGTCGCGCTTCCGATTCACAAATTCGCAAATATTCCCAATATTTTTTTATCTTTCCGTGTTTAACAACCTGGCGATATTAGTAACTTAGTCAAAACGGTTAAAAACGGAAATTACTAATACATATTACTAAATGATATCTCATCAGAAATAATAAAGTTTAGCAGCAGCAGTATTGATAATTGAAATATTCCAATAATGTTCTTTGTACCACCGAATAGTTACGAGCGATGAAACCTTCCTTTGTCTTTTCGCTTCAACGACGCTACTTAGACCGTAAAAGTGGAATCATTTCCTGCAAAAACCTTATTGAGAAATGTCAGATCTAAAAATATCTCGATCAGCACTGGTCACGAAAAAAATCTTTTATTATATCGTGTTATCATGCTTGAAATGTTGTTCCGTGTAATCGAGGCTGGTGAGAGATTAAAGTATTGCCTCAAGGTATTTAGATCCAGTGATGCGTTAAAAACGATGAAGCTTCAAACCCTCGTAGCTGTGAATGCAACAGCCTCAAAAATGTGTTTAAATAGTATATTCTCAACTATGGGCCAATGATGGAGCGATAATCGAGAGAAAAAAGCGCAAGTTTCGAAACTGGTATATAGGTTAATAACATTAGTCTTGTAAAAAATTATTTTCCGATTTTCGATTCAAGTTCTGATAGCAGTTTTGATACCGGGAGCAAGGTACTAATATTTCATTAGAACGTTGCCTGGCTTCCCTTACCCTTCCTGCCATTGCCTACATTTTATATAAATCGGGATGGGGAAGGGTGTAGTACAGGGGGACAGATAAAGCCTCTATTCGACTTGTTCAATTTCCTTGAGCGTTTTCAACTTTCGAAACAAAATCTTCTCTTCTTTTCAGTATATTTCATGGAATCTGCGATAATTATTGCAGTAGATAGGTTTTCTCTAATTTACCGCGGCTCTAAAAACGTTATCATGGTCAATATTAGGTCTAATTTTACACCAAATGCTTTCTTCAAAAATGTAAAAATCAGCACGAATATTATAGCGTGAAATGGCTTTGAAGATTTGAATTAATTTTCCATCAATTCAAGAAGTGAATGAGTGATTTGGTTAAACTTTGGTACCAAATAGTAACGAAATCGATTGATTTCTTATTATCACAATTAGTGCTCTGCCTCATTTCATTCTTAATGATTTTGTTTGGTAATGGTGGTATATTATGTGATAAAAAGGTGAATAAATGCAACTGGTAAAAAATACTGCAGCAAAATTAAATCATTAATGATGAAAAAGTATTTGTTAGATAGAAAATATGAAAGATAGATTATAGGGTACCTAAAATACGTCGTAGAAGTTCCTGAGGCAACGGAATAAACATTTAGCGAAAATTATTGCATTTGCATTCATTCATAATGCATTAATGCATAAAAATTATAATATTTTATTTTTCAGCAAGATGTTTCAATATCAAATATTTCCCTTTCTCCGTCCTCATTTTTTGCAGAAACTTCAACTTTATTGTGTTGATCAAACTCGGGCAAAATCGGCCAATATTTTGCAAAGCTGGAAAAGAATAAATTCTTGAGGTAAGTTTCAAAATATAAAATCAAATATGTGATGTATCATAGGCAAGATAAAACAACGGTGAACAGTCCAAATTTTTAAACATTTACTGCAAGGTCGAAGAGGTGAAATATTATAGTTCTGTCGGGATTTTCTACTATAGGTCGATTTGAGTTGAACTAAGTACTTTTCATTGATAGCAGAATTCTTTTTTAACATGCTTGTTGAGCATGGATCACTGCTGGAATGCAACGGCGAGGCGCAGTTTATCTGTTACATATTCTTGGCAGAAAATGGGCAATTCGAGTTTTTGATCCGAACCGATACATATATTCGCGAATCGTTAATAAGAACAAAAATTCTAAATGAACTGGAACTTTAATTCTTAACGACAAAATGCAGTCGATTTTGTTCAAATTTGACCAAAATCGATTATATGTTTTCGTTAAGATATGAAAATTATTGCTCTAAGGCATAGAGTTTGAATTGAAACTTCAATATAAATTATAAATTTCCCAATTTTCAATGGATTGATTTTGGTTGATTTTCAATGGAGACAAGTTGTAATATTTAGCGGATTATCTGTTTTTAGCATCGAATTAGGGATCTGATTCGATCCGATTCGAAAAAAATTATTCAAATCAAGTTCGTATTCCGAATGATTCGGATTTGTCCAGCCCTAGTTGGAACAAGCATCCCGATCCCTAATGCCAAACCTTTTTATCGTGTAAAATAAAAGCTACCAATCGACCGAGAAATGTTTTCCTGTTTTCTTCGATTTTGAAATATTGGTTGAACGTCACTGATTCCTTATTTGCATTCGCCTATGTATTTACCTCCACTTTGTTCTGAATGGCAGATTATAGGTATTCGGACTGACTTCAAATTCATCACTATTATTATTTGCAACAGAGCTTTGATGCCTCCATGCAATAATTCCTCGTTCTTTAAGTGTCCCTATAAAAATGAAAATTATATCAATTCAAGGCATGGGAAAATAGGTGGGTGAATCGGACTTATCTGGGTTTTAGAGAGTATTTGATCATGCCTTCAATTGTTTTGTATCTGGTAAATATTTGTATTTGCATATACAATTAAGTCCTAATAGATTTTGTTCATAGTCATAAAACTTCTGGATTGCTTCACATGAAAAATAAATACTCTTTGAGCTAAAATGACGGTTAAAATATAGTCGTTAGATGTCGTTAGGAGTTTGTAGAGATTTTTTTTAATTACCTCGAGCGATGCCAGAGACAGAACCTTATGTTTGACAGAATTTTTTCTGCCTGTACGTACAGACAAAATGAATCATACTTTATATATTTTATTATTTCGTCGATATGTATACATTATCCGATATCATCAATTTTTATCTCAATATAAATTCTTACCAGGCATCTTGTTGTCCAACAGAGCGGCTGAAAATCCTCCAATAAAAGTTGCTGTTTCTAATAGAACCTTTATTGTTTGATCAATCAATGAAACACCGGTATCAATTGATCCTGGATTTGCTTTCATCCACTCAGGGACAACCAGACCCATGAAAAGTGAAAATCCCAGAATATATTGATTTCTAATAAATATATATATAATTTAAGAACTTTTCATATTCTTATTATCTCGAAATAAAGTCAAACGTAAAATTAGCTGTAGAGCACAGAATGGTGGCAGGCAAGATTTAATTAGAATTGTCAGTTACTTTTCCGTAAATAATAAGTAAATAATAACTACATTATCTAGTTTGGCTATTGGATATTTTATTTTTTTGAGCAGTGTGCACCACGCCATTGTAGAACGTACCAATATTGACGATTCTATCCCTATGTCACTCTTAAATAAAATAAATTAAATTAAATAAATTGAATGATCAAAAAGTCCAACAATAGGACCAACTGACTAGGTTAAATGAAACGTTTTTTTTTGTTTGAAACGCCCATCGTTAATATTCAGTATATAAAATTTTCCGTTCTTATAAAATCTTTCGGGTCATAGTGCATTTTAAATATTTTCCTTTGTAGTGGAATATATATTGTAAGGTAAACATAGTAAAATTTATTTAATATTGGTCAGCGAAGTTATAGTTTGCCATTAGCGGTACATTCATAGGTGTAACGCAAACTCCGTCAATCTTACAATCATACAATCCATCTCGAATAGTTCTTAGAGATTTAATAATAGATATTTTTCAAGCAAATTGACTAATCAATCATACGAGTTTAAAATCTAAAAAAATGAATATATTTTTTGATGTAGGAGTTCAAAATTGTATATGAAGTTTTCAGATGCTCGTCGTTACAACTTTGTATACAAATATGCTTCTTTATTGAGAAGATATTTCTCACGCTTTTTAAAGCGTCATCAATCGTACTATGAAATTTGAACCTCATTCTCTACCGTCGCAAATTTTCAAGATGCAAAATGTGATTTGAAAGTCAAGAAGTTTAAATAGATGCGTTAATTATATTCAAAACGAAAATATATTTACCTTGGGGAATTCATATCAACATATTGCAACATTGAAATACCAATCGCACCAATCATGCCGAATGTAGCACAGAATATACCGCCGATAATTGGAGTAGGTATAATAACAAACAGTGCTCCAAACTTACAGAAGATTCCCATAAAAGTCAATATAATTCCTGTTGTTATTAGGACCTAAATAATGAAAGATGAAATATCGTGAGTTGAATCTTTTCATCAGCGAACTCTTGTCATACGAATTCTAATGTTAAGATCGCCTTTTTTCAAGTGCGCATTTACAGATATTTTTATCATTGAAAAAGATTTTTTGGGTTGACTCGTAAAATAAGAGGTTCAAGTCACTTACACAAATTTATCTCCGAAAAGTTTCGCTATAGCAGCTATAACTATATATAGGTTCCGAGTTCTAGTTCAGTATACAAATATAAATGTAATATTGATTTAACTTACATTCAAGTATACGGTAAACTAGCAAAGAAAACAGTTGGTCAATTCAATACAGCTGTCCATGAGAGACGTAAAAGAGAATTTGGAGTTAATACAAACATTGTTCAGAAACGCTCACAGAAAATGTCCCAGTCCCAATAAAATTTGGGGATTTGTAAGTTTAAACCACTTAAAAGGCCATTCTGCGATTGTTTCGTTCCCTCCCCTAAATGCGCTAGTATCTATACATGGTGGAATTTATGTAGAATCATGTATGCCAATATAAATTTTACGAAGACAATTTGTTCATATGAATATGCTAATAACAAAAATAGTATCTCTAATAGTCTGTTTATATATTTAGTGAACCAGTCAAAACATGTTTGTTTCTTATTTGATTTGGGGATGGGACAGATTTTCCGACGAATACTCAAAATAGTTAGTTTGAAATTCATATGCTAGAAGGATCAGAGTCGAACACATTCTTCCTCTTGTTTGAAATATCAATTCAAAGAAATGTATGATTTCCTAATACATCTATTGTACTCAAAATTAAAACCACATTAACTCCATCAATCAGTGACCGAACAAATCCAGGATGTGGGTTATATTCATATTTTCTGGCTATGTTAGACTTGTTTGAGTAAATATTACAAAAAAGTCGAAAATTCTATTATGTTACATTTATATTTTGTCAATTTTTTGTACTATTTCATCTATTCGAAAATGAAATGTCCAGTAATCGACGAACGAATAAGATACTGAAGTAAGAATATGTACTGATACTGAAGTAAGAATAAGTATATTATTCATAAAACCGGCTACCCGTAAAATCCTTAGTTTCAACCTACCCTGCGACTTGCAACTTTTGTGATTCCAATTGCTGCAATATTGTTACTATACGATGTTGTTCCACTGCCAGATATAAAACCAGCAAATATACAACCAATTCCTTCCATTGTTATTCCTCTGAGTACCGGAAATATAAAATAAAGATATTTCAAATTAAATAAAAAGTACAATCGCTTTATTACGACTTTACGAGTAAATAAAAATGCGGATGAAATTTTTGAAATGTTTGATTGGTATTAACGCATTCACTTTTGTCAACTTCGCTGTAAGCACAGTGTAAAGCAGGATGTATTCTCGACCACCTGTAGAGCATAGTCACGTGAATACCAAGTGCACTTAAGTGAAAAAAGCATTGTCTCACATTACATAACCGCTAAAATTGAACTCAGTATGTGGTATCTTTCCTGAGATTTAGTAAAACCACCTAACACTTCATGGATTCCTTCCAACCACCCATGACGACAGACATACATTATGCCAATTTTAAATCCGCAATTACAGAGCCGATAAATCAGAAAAAGAGAACATACAGATGTTTTTAATTGATAAAAATAAGCATCGTCATATATAAACTAGCATCATGATTCATGTTAAATATATTGATTCAGAATTTAAACCTTGTAACAGCATGTGAAGGAGGAGGAGGAGCTCTGACAAGTTTTGCGCATGCGTAGTAGTCTCCAATGGATTCAACAAGTCCAGCAAATACTGCCACGGTCATTCCGACAACTCCGGCTCCACTTACAACCGGAAGTCCCCAATGTCCAGGGTATGGAAAGTAGAACCTGAATTTTAAACATTGGCATGGGGAAATAGCTTTACATGTACGACTATCCGAGTCGTCATAATTATGAGATGATCAGTTTTAAGTTTATAATCTAATCCTAGATGAAGAAGTTGCCATTTTCGATAAATTTATTTGGAATATTATTTTGTTGACATCGCCGTCACGCCATGCGATCAATATAACACCACATAGACTCACAAAGGCCAATTGACTGGTTTTGAACTTAACTCGCTTCATGCAAAAAGTTGTAGCAGACTTTGAATTTGATATTGTGCCAGTTATTATTCGAAAATGGTTTTGAACATAATACAGTCAAATGCAGAGTAAATTCCACCTCGATATTGTATATTATTACGAAATATCGTTTACGTTTGAGTGAGTTGAGTACAATTATTAACGTTTTACATGGAATTTTTTTTTTTGTATCATTTGAGAACTGTACAAAGTGAAATGTCAACATATTTTCCTCATTAACAAACTCAGTATTTTATTTAAGATCGAACGCATACGTGTACGTGACAAACTAGTCTTACAGACTTAGTTAACTGACCTTCGGAAATCTGATTTTAATACGGATTTAACGCATTGAGTCATGAAAAATATTTTTGAAATTGACGAATGTGGCGGACATAAACTACATCAAATCAATTTTCCCATATGCTTCAAAAATATATGCATTAGTCAAGTCATATCAAATAAAACACCAAAATGCAGTGATCCATGCTTTATTTCAGACGAAACGTGATGAAATATTTTCTTCGAAACACATTTGCTTAAATTTACGTTTTTACTCGATCTTATTCACCAAACCTGCAGATATTGCATAGAGGAAACTTTTTAAAACATGTTACTTGAGTCACTGGTTTAAGTCGCGGCAAGAAGTGTTAGATAAGTCGATCATCTTCCCGAGCGCGACGATCTAGTGATTTACTAACGCATTAACATTGGTCCGGTTCGTCAAACCAAGTCAACCACGCAAATCCAAGTTGTAATAATCCTGACGGCTCTGCCGAACGAGAAAGACAAACAATTAAAACAAAACACGAAAAACTTTGACCTGACACATTACGCAGAACTACATCACTTTTGGCAAAACATGAAAAAAAGTAAATTAAAACACGTTTACCACGGGCTGTTGTTTATAACATGTGCCATGGTATCAGTCCTAGCGGCATATCCAGGATGAGTTGGATTATCTGGTAAAACCTTTGCTACCGTCAAAATATGACAAAGAATAAACCCGAGAATAATCGCAACAAGAACCTGAAACATTGAAAACTTTAGGTATCAAGAAATTACGATAATATATAATACATAATATAACCTGGATTCGACCGAGTTTAAGGCATATGTTTAGTAGCTTTGAAGAGTTTCGTTGAAACTATATAATATCATAATATTGTCTACATTTCGATTTAAAAGGACGATACTCTGCTATCTGTTTTTAAAAAAGATTTCGTATTTCTTATCCAGAGGCTTAAAACACCTCCTGCCCTTTTTTTTGCGATTTGGCACAGGAAATTCGACATTCGAAATGTGTGAATTATTTGCTTCTGGCAAAAAGTCGTATGTATACATGGTTAGATCTAGACTATGTTCTAATAAAGAATATTCAAATAAAAAAGTTTTTGTAGTCAGCATATGAGATGAGTATTAGTGACATAACGTTATACATACCGGGAATAGTCCAAACGGTCTTGGTCGCTTTAAATGCCAACCTTGCTTCTTGTTAAACCATGGTAGAGGGACTTGTAAATTGTGAATGTATTGAGAAAATACCGTTACAGCAATAATTACACTAAAAAATAAAAAAAGCCACATAAGTCCAGCAATAGTTTAAATTTGTCAGCGCTTTTGTCGGAAACGGAAACAAGGGATGAATATCTAAATGACTCGCAACCGCCGTTGAACGTTGAATACCGGGAAATGGGAGAATATTTTTTTATCGCTGTTTGAATTCGTAGCAATGTAGTAAAAATATACATACAACATCGCAATTCCCCAGTGTCCTTCTGCCTGAGAGTAGGCAACTGCAAATAAATCCAAACCAATCAATGCAATGGCAGGAGCGATTGTCATCGGACCAATAAACCTCATGATAAAAGTTGTAGCTCCTGTTACTCCGATGATAAATTCGAATATCGACGCCACTGCTAACGAGCCCTGGATCTGTGATAATTCGGAAATAAATTGTACTTTGCATATTCATTGTTCTAAAATTATAAACTATATATACAGAATATGCTTGAGCAAATCGAAGACCGATGGTAGGTGTTAAATGGTAAGGTACTATTTAATCTATTATTTTATATACATAACCGGTACATGCCCGGCTAGCTCAATGAAGCGTTAGGAATACGTCTCGATTTGCGCATCTCTAATCGTCATGACGTAGGTTCGAATCCCGTGAGAGATGACGATTATATGCGAGAGGTCTGCTGGACGCCACGCATGTACGCGGTAGTTCATGTAAGCGCCGCTTACGGCTTCCTTCACCAACCCGGTCCATGCACAGAAAAATGAATATGAAAAGCCCGATCAGGAACTTGCATCTGCACGAGAGGTCGTGGCTCGCCATATGATTAGGCTGTATTCTCGGCTTTCCTCTCTGACAGGATAAAAATGAAATCCTATCCTATTAAGAAATGATATGCGAATACAAAAATAAGAACAGGTTTGGTGACATATCGTATTACTGAACTTTCGGTGTAGCCAGTATCAAATTCAGCATCTTAGCAGAGAAGATAAAAGCTTCAATAGAACTTTTTTCCTGAAAATAAAGTTAACGCTAAAACGGATGTACATATAACTTTATTTTTGACCACGTCCATACTCCGACAAACATCCGCCAGAAATGTATTTCAATGTGCAGCATCGATCCAAGAATATTGGAAATTGTGAGTCCATGGTTATTCACTCATTTTTGTGAGTATTGCAATTGGTGTTGGTGATCATGTTTTATTGTAAATATAATTTGAAAAATAGAGGAAAAAACATTTGAAACTCCTAGATAACTCGAAAAAGCGTAAAAAATGTTTGATACTATAAACATGGCCGATGCCGAAATATCAGTACATACATCAGTTTATACCCCTGGGGCCTATCAACTATGGTTCTTGCAAATAGTATAATCAGCAATCGATACTTTCGTTACTCACTTCTCTCATTCGTCTTTGCCATAATTCCACACCATCAACTATGTCATTGTTCGTATCATTGTATAAATATCTACCAGTTTCATTGTTGATTCCGATATGTTGGGCAGGACATCTGTTATGTGGGATAGATAAAACAGCCAAAACTGGTGCAATTAAAGTAAACGTTGTTCCTTGAACGATGGGAAGTCTGAAATATATTTTCTTGTTGAAGTCTTGACTAATGCCATGTTTATCAAATTGAAACAGGGAGTCATGTGGAGACAAAAGCACAAATTGAGCATGTCCATTTTCATTTATTATTTTTTGCAGGCTTTCATTGTACCATTTGCTACTCGATTGCAATTTTTAGTATAATATAGCCTACGCTTTTCACACCACAATTCCATTCGAGTGTTGGTTTAGTTGTATGTTATGAAAATATGATGCCTTAAGCTACGGAAAGCCAAGCCTTCATCGTTTCCCTATAACTCACGCTTGAAAGCGATGGTGTTGTTACTAATATATTTTTTTTCAAATTCGTATCAGCACACACTACATAAGGCTATAAATTACTAAACATGACGTCTAGATACTAACATCATGCTTCTAGTGAACTTACATGAGCTACCGGTGAATATGAACCGTGGTTAGTGTTGGGCATTTGATTCGGTGATTAGCATGATCGATTCGAATCAATCGTGAATTATTTATAGGAACAAAAACTTGCTAAGTGAACTAAGATTTTGATTTTTAACGAAGAAATGCAATCGATTTAGGTCAAATCGCTTAGAATATGAATTTGAAGTTGTTGAAAGTTGATCTTAGTGTGAATTGAACATACACTGCAAACTATAATTTTTTTTATTTTCACAAGTTATAGTCATGGGACAAGTTATAATAGTAAAAATGGGACATTTGCTATAAACATAGAATCAGTGATTCGATCCGATTCGAAAAAATATTCTAATCAGATTCTGATTCCAAATGATTCGGTTTTGCCCGGCCATACCCGTGGTCCAGCAAACTACTTCCAGAATTTTTCGTTTTCATTAGAGAGTGAAAATCAAATTCAGAAAAAAGATTCTGCTTCCAAACGCAAGATTGATACTTTCTGCTGTTATTGCAGAAATCGAAGAATAATTTATTTGTTTACCTAGTTCCCAAAGTACATTGGAGTATTGTTGAAATTCCAGAAACAAAATACAGAGAACTGGTGAACATGATCTTTGCATGGTATCCAACTTCGTCATCAAACATGCACATGGATGGTCCGACCACAATGGGAAGTAATGCTATTGATGTTGCGCACAGCAAGCAGTGCTGTAAATATATATATTTATTGATATAAAAGAATGAAGAATGAATAAATCACAGAGAATATATATAATGAGTCATTCATCTTGATGAAAATAGAAAGCCAACTATGCTGAATTTTATATATAAATATAATACTCTTATCTGAAAAAACACTCTACTCCATATTTCAACATTTATTTGGAGAAAGTGTAGATAGATCCGAATATCGAATTAGGAACTAGGGCTGGGCAATTCGAATCGATTCGACGAACAGATTATTCGAATCAGTCATGAATCGGCCATAGGAACAAAACAACTCGCCAAACTGAGTGGAGTTTTTTATTTTTAACGATAAAATGCAATGGATTTTGATCAAATTTAACCAAAATCGATTGTATTTTGTCGTTAAAGTGAAAATTTTTGCTCTTCCACAGGAGTGTAATTGAAAATACATCGCTTTTAAGTGTGTTCAAGTTAATGATCGTAATTCGTAACTGTGAAATTTTTGAATATAATGAAAGAGACAATAGTATTAAATAGTAAAAATGGCACAATTGTTAGTCTTATGGAATCAGCGATTCTATCCGATTCGAAAAAATAATCCGAATCAGATTCGAGTTTGAGATGATTCAATTTTGCCCAGCCCTATCAGCAACAATGCAAATATACCTGCAGTCCTAGCCATATACATGTGTACCACGTTGGAGTATCTTCAAGTCCATAAATCAATGTTTTCTTTGTACACCCTTCAGTAGTATTCATTCCAGCTTCACGCCGCTTATTTTCATTATCAGACATATTCAGTCATATATACATATATACTGGAATTATGTGATAAGCTGAGTAACGGAAGCGTTTTTTTTAAAATACAATATCTGTGAGCTATTGAAGGTGCTAGGACTTATCAATCAGATGGTTGGAATAAAATATGTTTTTTTATTGAAAACCACAAAAAAATTTAACCTCGATGACGGTAAAACCATCTCTTTTTTGTTTTTTTAACCGCCTTTTATTATAAACAAGAATCACGTTAGGGTGAGTCTAAAGCCATCACAAGTCTGGATAAAAGTACCAGGTTCACCTGATTTATTGACTCAATTTTTAAAAATAATTTTACCTAGCAATCTAGGTTGCCATCGTTAGCCCCCATCAACTCAAGTGGCCAGATTACTGACAGGTGACCACTTGAACTAATCTGGTTCAAATCCTACCGAGTAATGCATTTTTTCATGATTTCGCGCTGTTAATAAGAATATAGTTACTTATCAACTAGTAATATCGCATTGCGACTATATCCAAAACAAATCAACATTTTGTACGTCATTGTTTCATGAAGAAGTCATGAAATGCATCTTTTCGTAGTAAAGTTGTATCAATTATTCAAGTTCTCTCAACTCTGTCAACTTAGTTATTAGACGGTCATTGTATTAAAATAATTTTCTGCATTTCTTAATCTATAATGCAAGGCTACCGGCGTGTATATTTGACATCTTTCTCCAACATTGACCACAACAAATGATTACATAAAACATGAATCCTCATATCTTTTAAATAACGACTTTGTATAACAATTTGTAAACAAGCGTATATTATATAACTTATGTATAGTGTATATCAAAGTGAATACGGCACTGAGTGGTGTGGATGTCGGTCCTGCGAACGATTTAAAGATGATCCAAAGGCCAGAATAGAGATAGGAAAGGCAATAAAGTTTATTATGTCATAAAAAGTATCCATCACCTACTCACCATTGCAAATGTTGGCAACTTGGTATACTAAGATTAGATTTAGCTTTTGTCATGTAAGCAATCATTGGTCGGTTACGTTAGACTTTTTTACATATATATTACATTCTAGTCCATAGCAGACATTATAACTGTTTTTGTTGCCATCCGAATATGAAAAAAACGTATTCAAGAAACAATTCATGCAAAGGTAAGGAATAGATAGCACTGACGATATGGCAGATTACCGCCGAGTGCTGTTTACGGCTTTATCGTGGAACCTTTATGGCATCGATATGGTAAAGTTAGATATTTGTTTTATATATACTTTAAAATTGGCGGATTTTTGGTAATATTGCAGCAAGTAAGCCGAATTTTAAAATCATTTTGTACAGCGTAACGAACTGAAAGGGAGGAATCGCACGACTTCTTGCTAACAGGCTATAAACGCTAAACAAATATTTGAGGTCACAGTTGTGCGTAAAATAACTAGTTTGCTTACGGTAACCTATTCAGGTGTCCTCAATGCTCGCGAATAAATACACGGTGAATTATTCGTGAAACACAAAACAAACGAACAAACAACTTGAAGGCAGTGTGGAACGAAAAACCACTCGTCGATGTTTTTGTTTTTTATCAGGAATCTATGGGTAATGAGGCTGAATTACTATGAGTAATTGATTTCTCTCATTTTTTTGTCGTCATTGATAATGCACATACAGTATCCTGCATAATAACAATATTTTCCAGAATCCAGTCTATGTTATTATGCCCACCCTCCCGATTATAATATATGTAAGCCTGTCTGTCAAGCGTCACTTGTTGTTTACATGAACGTATTTTTAATTCAATTAATCAGTCAATCAATCGACTTAATGATGGGGTTAATAGTATGGCGGTCCACATTTAGATTCGCGAATCGCATGTCTGACTGGGTTACTCAATCATATATTCTGTGTGTGAAATAAAAAAATGTTTTTTTGCAAAGTTTAAAGCTTTCGCCTGCAAAAACTATTATTAGTCGACCTCGATTTGCCTTTCAATACAAGGTGCCTAGCTTAGCGCAACGTTATTAACCTTGATAGGGTATTTACTTGCTTCCCAAAACGTTTGTGATGTCAATAAATCAATCTGAGGATATGCGAATTAATATTCATCTATAAATAGAATGATTTGACGTATAAAAAGTCTTTATCAACCCAAAATACAACCTCATTTCACATTACAAAGAAGATTTTGCAAATTAATATTCATCTATAAATAGAAAGATTCGACGTATAAAAAAGTCTTTATCAACCCAAAATATAACCTCATTTCACATTACAAAGAAGATTTTAAATTTAAATAAAAAATTAAATATCAATCGAACATTGTGAGAAAGCATAAAGTCCTATTTTCTTAATACTACTTTGTTCGATTGTAGTTTGTACCGTTGATTGTTTAGATTGTACTTTTTTTTTTTTTTATTGAAATTCGCTCAGAGCAAGGACACAGAAGAAGAATCAAACTTGAAAATTCTCCTGCAGCCACTAAAGTGCAAAGAGCTACATAAAATGCAGGAGCAGGAACTAAAGAATCCCCATCCCTGATAGATGTCTATTAACGCGAGTTTTAAAGCCTTGTAGATCAACACGATCAGGAAAACTGCAAGAAGGCAAGGAATTCCAAAGTTTTGATATTCTTGGAAAAAAGCTTCTTGCATAAAACTGTTTGTGACATTGTGGAACCTCCACAGTGAATAGGTGCGAATTGGTAGCCAATCGTGTTGATCGATTAAAAATTTTGTTCTGAGGAACGAGAGCAGAAAGCTCCTTTGAACAAAGACTATTATAATATCTGTAAAATAAACATAGTGAGGCAACGTTGCGGCGGTGTGTCAAACTTTGCAGACTGCAGGAAAGTTTAGGACCAATCATATTGACCACACGCCGTACTAATCGTTTTAATATATTTTCAGCACAACGTGTAAAAAAGATATAGACAAGCGCTATTCACATCCGTCCATTCTTCTGTGTGTCAGAGAGGTATTGGATGATTATCTTCTTCAAATTTCGAATACACTGACTCAATTTTAGTTGCTCGTATTTATAGGGAATCCTAGAAGAGTCTTCGATCAACGTCATTAAAAGCAACGTTTATAATAATAATACTAGAACGAAATGAGATATGATGCGATACATGTCATCGATCTATAGTTGACTTGGGTTTAGATGAAAATATTTGTGACACAGTTTGGTCATTTGGTGTCAATGTATTGTACTTACATGGATTTGTTACCATAGTGGATAGTGGAACCTCGTATCTCTACTCAGAAAATTACCTATCATTGTTTCCTCATACGACACTCGCGGGATTTAGTACCAACAGCGAGAAGACGGGGAAATGTATACTAAATAACTTGAAGCGGGAGGCGACGGGAAACTCCATATACTGAACCTGAAATAGCGGAATATCGATTTTAAGCAGCGAATCCCAACAGTCCGCTAACAGTAAAACTGAATGCAAAAGAAAAAATCAAAATAAAAACAATCAGCCCATCGTTGTCAATGATTTTTAGTTTTGAAACTTAGCGTGTGTTTGCGGGACCAGCTTTATCAAACAAATTTTGGATGAAATAGTGTTACCATTTGGAAAATATTGAAAAAGACAGGGTGAATTTCAAATATAGAATATGGTACGTAATATGAACTCAATTATTGGGTATAAATTAATATTTTATAATGCTGGGTTTTGCGACTCACAGATAGTCTCAATAATAGTCCACAGATCCATGTGGAAATTAAACAGAACCTTTTCGCGTATTGGAGTTTTCTGCATATTACTATGAAAATTGTGCAGAATGTCTTGTGAGTTATTAGTGATTTTTCTTGGATGAGGTGAGACGGAGAAACGGAAAACAACCAATGCTAAGCCAACCCAACTCTAACGTACACTTTCAGACTCACCGTTGAAAAACCCTTTTCCCTACCTCACTTTGCCAAACTGTTAAAACTATTAGGATTCACTGGTTAATAAAAATGATGTCCCGCAACTTATTTTCTTTTACATATTTTTTTTTCAAAATTATATTTAATTTTTTTTTTTGTAAAATGAGTTGAAGTTTGAAAGAAAATAAAGAAAACATATTATTTTTATTTTTGCACTTGACATCGATGTGCCACCATAGAGGTCCATACCAAAACCAATTTAGACCCATAGTCTTCTCATGTTGTTGCCTATGGAATAGTCAATAAATTTTATTACTTGTTATTTTGTGTTTTTTCCGTTCCTATTTCCAGTTGTTTTCACTGTTGATCTTGGCTTCCCTTTCCATTCAATAATTTGTTGGTGGCTTTGTAATTATAATATTTCATTGTAATTGGCAGGTGGGTATTCTGAAATTTGCGCTTGGCAGAAATCGTTACCATTACTTAGGATATTATATATCAATCCCTAACGGTCCTGCGTAGGGGCCAGTTGCTGGTTTTAAATCCTATGTCCTCTTTTTATATTAAAGGCTAGTTGGTTTATTTCAGGTTCTACTTCCGATCTCACTGGATTTCCATTGATAAAACCTATTTACTGAAAGGAAAATGTCCAAATACCAAGTTACATCGCCGTTTTACGTCGTATTTAATCAGGTTTTGATATCGTGCCCTAACGTGCACTAAGAATAGTTGTGGTGTGGATATAACCATCGATCGTTAAACAAAAATCTGCTGGATCGCTTCATTACAACGTCTCATTGTCGTTTTACATAGTTTAATTGTTTATGATTAAGATTGCGTGTCAAGATATCGTCGGATATCAAAATACCACCAGTCAGTAAAATATTTACAGAACCATCAAAGTTGTTTAATTGGATGATATAAAATTCAGCCAGAATTTCTTCATAAACTATATTCGAATAGAAGTAGACAAGCTTTTGTACTATGGTCTAGAACTTTAGCTGATCAAATGGATGTTGGATGGAATGGAAGTGTTTTGTATAATTTTGAACTTCAGGGAGTTTGAATTTTTAACAACAACAAAAATCGAACTTGTTCCGTTTAAATTGTGAAGGTCATACATAATACGGTCTATAACGATTCGCAGATACCTCGACACTTCAAAAATGTTATGATTATATCCAGATACTTTATATACGGCATAAAATTATAATGTCAGTATATGAATTAATCTTGTTCTCTAGAGCTACCGCAAATTCGGTTAGACGGTACTTCGTTTGTAAGGAAACGTAATTTTAAGAGTAACATATCACAGAACATATCCATTGCTGGAAATGAATATATATTCATCCTAAGAAAGGCCGGGAGCATTCGTGATTATTTGCGTTTATTAGAAGTAATAATATATGAAAATGTGGAAAAATTCGTAGTCCGGGTAAAGAAGTTGTAGATGGTTTTATCACTACCCAGGGCAGATACCAATCCCTGCAATTTACTACAGCAGTTAAGTTCCGTTTGAAATGTTTTCTGCTTAGCGTGCAGTTGCTGGTATTACGTCTGGTAGTTGCCTTTTGGTCTCAGTTGACCGTTAGTTAGTTACTTTACGGCACTGTTCCCGGTCTTGCTCAGAGTAATAATATGGCCAACATACCATAAATTCCTTGGTCACAGTGTGTTGATGTCGGATATTGATGAAATAGGCATTGAATCGTTTTGTAGGCGCGAACAAATTGACCTGTGACCCGGTGTGGAAAATGATACGATCTGCCACATCCCCAGTATTTGTTGACGCAAATCCCTTTTTCTTTTTTTAAATTGACATGTGGTAACTAAGTGCTGTCTAGCTCAATTCTATTCGAACACCAAATCCACTCCAACCATGTTCTGTCAATGGGTTCGCTGTAAAATAGCAAATTCGAAAGACATAAAACGAAAAATTTTAACGATTTCAATGGAGGCTTCATAAGTGTTTAAATTATATTTGATATAATAACGAGACTTTTTCTGATAATTTTGTCGAGTCAGAAATTTATTGCTTCCAAATTCTATATTTATCAATGATTAGTCCTTGTTTTGATCTTACTTTGAAAAAAAATTTTTTTAATGAACTTTACTTAATCCTAAATAATCGAGGTTTTAGTCTGTCTGCTCTGAAGGATTAATAAAACGGAAAATAAAATAATTAATGAAGCAAAATATATTAATAATAATATTGTCGTCAAAATTCGCAGTCATTATTAAGAAGATTAGCAAGATATAACGTAGTGTTGGAAATATCATTAAAATTCACCAATATTTTTGGTTATTCACTTTGCTATTACAGCGTGATTGAAGCATTTTTTGCAGTACTTTGGATCGCTAACTGATTGGGATTGGTATGCTGGCTTTATAACCTCGAAATCCAACTTTTGGCATTTTACAACATTCAAATGTACGTGCTTGCAATTGTAATTGTATTAAATTTAATTCGATTTGTAGTCTATTTATCACAGCACGAAACAATAAAATTCCAATCGCCCGAAGTCAATCCCTTAATCTGTATTTAATGAATTGAAGCGATTCATTATGATGCTTTCCTTTTTATTCATATAGTTGGTCGAGTGACAGAAATTCATACTTAAGTTGTTTGCAAATAACTTCTAAAATTTAGGAATCGGGATGATTTTATTGGAGTTGAATTATAATCCTCTTTGTGGTAAACGGCAAATGCCAAGTAATATATTATTTGTTGGTGCACAAGGTCAGAATGATTTCATTGCATTAGATAACAGAATATGGACGCCCGCATGGAGAAAAGGACATACGAATGCACAAATGATAGAGAATCAGTAATATACATAAATTATCAGAGTACAGTAAAAATACTTTTTCTTGTGCATTATTAATATTTTTTAATATGGCCAATCATTACACAGTGGGGAGTGATGGCTCAGTGATAATATTGTAAACTTTTCTGATTAATGACAAGTGTTCAAGCTCAAAGAAGTCCGTTGATAAATATTTTCTCAAGTATCGACCGAAGCGAAGAGTTCAAGTTAACTGCACGCTTCCCCCGGTATATTACCTAGCATGAGTGAGTGACCAACTCATTTTTATGAGAAATATGCGGACTTTATTATTTACAATAGAATATAAAAAGAATATATATATAACCGAAGGACATTATTTTAGGTTTAATATCATGCTCTATGTTTCAAGGGATTCTAAACTTTTTTTAGTTATTTAACCCCAAATGCCTATACACCGAATTATTATAACTAGTCCTTTTGAAAATAAACGTACCGGGTTTCTCATTTTATAAACTTTCTTTTAGGTTAGAAAACCAAATATGAAGAATCGAATTGTATAAAAATTTTGGTTTCTCTCACAACCTATCTCTTCGTGCACATTAAATTTTCTGTATAAAATACGGGAGATTGGGGTTAAATGGAGACAAGCAGTTTTTGATTACTTGTACTTCACAATACATTTATCGGGAGAGTAAAAACAATTTGTTTTAAAAGGAAGGGAAAAATCTGTTAGAGGGCGTGCGTATATTTTTCTTCAAATAATATGACATCATACTAGGGCATTGAAGACGCTAGAAACCACTGAAACACTTTCTAAAATAGGATGTTATGTGGTACGAGGGGGCCGTAGGACACGGCGTTGTCTTATCGTCAAACCCCTCCCGAATTTTGGATAACCGTTGACTTTTTTATACGCCATTCGCGAATAAGTCCACGCCGCACTGGCATTTAGATTATGATTCACTAAGTTGGAAATTTAGGCCGAAGAAAGAAAATGTCGTGATATAATTCAACATTTGAATGTTAATCGTAAATTAACATATATTTTAGGATGATACAGTCTATAGTCGGCAGAAAGTATTTATGGAAATATATTTTATTCGGTACATGTCCGGTCACATTCCCGTTAATTACATAATATTATATTTTTTCGCAGAAAAATTTTATCTCGTTTTTCTATTAATCAATATCTTCAGCACAATATATACATATGAGTATAAATAGTAGAGCCACAGAGCTAATCATTTGAATGAGAGATGTACAACTCAGAATACTTTGAATAATTCAGGGCATAGGTTGGGAATTTCGAAAATAAGAATGCTGATTTCATTACGCATTCACTAATATTTTTTTCGAAATTCAAGAAAATTTAGCCGCATTGTTCCAAAAAAGATCAAATATCAGTTTTGTCCGAAGTTTGCATACTTATGTCTTCCGGGCTGAAATATGGTTTAGGAATAAATAAGTGAAGGATTAAGCAGAGTGAAGATTATTTGATATTAAACAAAATTCAGATGGTATTTTGTTTAAAATAAACACGGTTTTTGCAGTCAGTAACCGACAATAAATATTAGGGAAACACGTTTTCTGACATATAATAAACATCCACACGAAATTTTTGAGGAGAAACTTGTAAGTGGACTTGAAGACAGAAAATGTAATGCATTTGAACAGTTATTTAAGCAAAAATGTTGTGCGAGGGAACGTAATATATAAGCTATTAACTGATCGTGATATTTAAGTTTTAACTGAACTTAAAATTTCAACTTTATATGCAATAATTATATGTGGTGATTGGATGCAGTACGATCGGCCAATGTGTTAATTGAACAGCTAAATAAATTTTGGCTTTGATTATCTGCATTTGTGCAAGGTTTTATATGTTTATTATAATAAAACCGCAATTATTGATCCGTTGTGATGTAGGGAAAACAACAGAATTTCGTCGTTATCATGACGGTAAACAACAATATTAAAACTCAGTTTAATTTTCTTAACATGCAGCCTAATTAATATTGTTAGCCCAAGGAAGTTGACAATAAAGGCAATATGGAAACGTATGTAAGTAACTGCAATATGGAGTTCTTACAAATTCGACAGTATCACGGAAGACGCCAAGACTTACTTCAACAATACGCAAAATTCTTCAAACTGAGCGGACAAGCATTCCGTGGTCGCGGATCCATCTCATATTCCAACAACGCATCAACCAGGTCAAACTGCATCTTGAAAGAAAGTCGAATTACTCGTAATGGTAATCAAATAGCAGCAAAAAGGGGAATCTTAATAACAATACTTATCGTTATTGCTTCAATTGAATGTGCTGTTGGACCTGTTTTATTAGAATTCCCAAAAGCTGATGCGGAGCAACTTTGTGGCGCGAAACTAGTAGATGCTCTTCGATTTCTTTGTGGTGAGAGAGGAATTTACAATCCGGTTGTAAAAGGTAATTAGAATATTAGTATATAAAATTAAAATGGTAATTGTATATAAATCTATAAAAAAATATGTTTTAAAAAATGGGAAATGGCTATGGCAAAATCGCTTCATGAAATGAAAAATCAGCACCTGTACTCCAAGATTAAAGCATTTTATAAGAACCGCTTTAGTAGAGAGCAATAAATAATATCTGCCTTGGTCTTACACCACTTCTTTCATCTAGTTACCTCATACAACGCTCCGAAAATACATTTGTACAATTTCCTTTATATGGAAAGAAATGTCAAAAATGTCAATGTAGAAACTATATCAAAATGTGTTCAGGACATTAGAAATTTTGCACTAAATAATCAGTTGGTCTCGAGAAAAGTGAAATTGTCGCGTGAGTTATTTTTGGCATATTAATTACAATAATCCCAAAATTAGTAATCACAATTCGATAATAATTATTATACTATAAATAAAAAGGTATTGGCGATGACCATTGGATACAAATATTTAACAGTGAACTCCTTGGATTCAAACACGAAGATTGCGACTGCTAAACGTGTTTGTATACCTTTGATCTAGGCACTCCGATGTTCGGTACCAAACAATTGACCCTTCGGAATAAATTACGAAAAATAAATTACTTGAATTAATTGTATGTTGTTGTTAATATTTCATACGTTTCGGATGAAAAACATTTTTTGTATTTCTTAAAGAAGGAATTCAACCACAAAGATTACCCCTAAAACATTTTGTACGCTAACATACTTGGATATGCTTAAACTGAAATATATTGATTTTTTTATCAAATACATATAAAAATGTCAGTCTTGCTGGACAATCAATAGTTGTGGCATTATTACTGTCAAAGAAACCAAAAGGGATATTCCAAAAAATAGATAGGGTCGTGAGATGCAAGCTGAAGCGATTCGGGTTATTTTTTATTGTGAATCAGTTGGGCACATTTTAGTTACTTGTTGAAGAATATTCAATGTTTAGTTGTTTCAGGATAATTGCGTACAGAGCTTATAAATTATAATAGAAAAATATTATTAAAAGAGGATATTTGGATTGCAATTTTACCTGATAAATTACTGTAATTTCCAGGAAGAAACAAAATAAGACAAAGTCATGTCTGGCGCAATGTCGATAATGTGACGTGGCCTTTATATTATAAAGGTTCACTTAATATAATTCTATTCTGTAATTATAAAGTGATTGTGGTTTTCCAGATTATTATTAACGGTTGAATATCAAAACTTAGAGATAAATTATTTCAACGTTGTCAGGGATTATCTGAATTAAAATACGGTTAATGAATTATATAACGGCGCTAAGATATCAATGACTTTTATTGTCAGTGAAAATCTTTATCGTGGTAAAATCGAGAGTTGACAATTTCGAAAGGTATAATATAAATATTTCTTATTTATTTGTGTATATCATATTTATATATATCGCTATGAATAAACATTCGAGCATGAAAACTCAACGTATTAGCGGTTTATAGATTTTACTTCATTTTACTTGTTAGAAGCACAGAAGCACATAAAACGCTATCGAAATACGATAGATCTTGAGAAAATTCACACATTCACAAAATCATTGTAAAGAACCGCTATTTTACATCACTTAAGATTAGTATGAAACATTGCGATTTTAATGCCATGGCAAATGTCAATTTCACGCTTGTATTATAAATACGTCATATTCATACTTGCCATTGCTACATTATGCTGGAAATAATATTCAGTTTATTTTTTAAAAAATCGCACTCATTACGCAATTGTTTAACAGTAAGAGAAAGTCTTTAGCTGAATATTATTTCTAATAAATCAATCAGTTAATCAATACAAATGCTTGGTGGTAGAAAAACCCGTTCTAATGTAATATTGCAGAAGATATATAAAATTTGAAACAGATGTTGTTTGTTCCACAATTATTCACCAGGAATTTTAATTAGCAATCAGTTTTTGTTCCTGCTACTTAATGCAATACTGTTATAAAATAATCAGTTTTCTCCCTCAGGTATAAATATGATGCAAGGTAGCAACCGAACAATCATATACTGTGTTTAATTCAACAAAAAGTAAAACTTGCAAGCTTTTAAAAATATTTTTACAGAAGAGGTTTAGTTACATATGCAAATATATATGCAAAATATAGTTCATGACATCTTCTCATAGTTAGAACAATATCTTCATTATTTTTTTAGTTGGAAGAACAAATTCAGCAGGCTCCAATATTCCCAAAGATATAACAGTTTTATGCTGTCAAAAGAGCTGTACAATGCAACAATTAAAGCAGTGAGTAATATATTTCAGAAAAAATTTGTATTTTTTGGCTTCGGGAAAGCTTGATGATATCGTAATTGATTTATTCATAGGTTTATGAATTTGTTTGTTAAAAGTTATGAATGAAACTATCATTAATCAACTTATTTGGGATATAAATATGACGTTTAGGGCTCTTGTTTTTATCACAATTTATGGATCAAGCTTTCATGAAAACTTAACAAAGTTATGCTTCTTGCTAACTTATGTATGATCACTTTAGTGCCATCTTCTAAGCTTTGGGTGGAATATGCTATCAAGCGGTCAGTGGCGTATTCAGAGCTTAGAAAAGGGCGCAAAAATAGAAATATTTCCATGGTCAAATTCTTCTTAAAAGTGTGTATTGTATATCACGAATAAATGTAACAAAATTAGATTGTAGTCGCGAAAAATTTTTGGAAAATGGGATTTAAAGGCCCAACGTCGATTAAATAAGTTTTACAACTAGTAACTACATTATGAAGAACTTAAAATAACCATTATGCAATTGTGTCTGGTCGGTGACGGGTTAACGCACTATGCTCATCTCAAACAGCGGCTTTTAACATTGAGGTATGTGCTATCATAAGATTCATTTTGACATTTAAAACCACTTTTCTCAGGTATTGTGGAAAACCAGCTGAAACACCAGAGCAGAGACGCCGACAACATCTTTTACATCTCCAAGCCATTTTACCCTATGGCCGTAACCGATCCAGACGAGTAAGTGTTGATACGTGGAACTAGATTTCATTTTTTTAATTGAATGTCGCAACAACAAAATAAATGAATATTACACACCAATCTTTTATCTTTACTATATAAGTTTCTTTTAAGAAGGCTATGCCCAGTCTCTTTGTTGTTTGATTAGATGTTTATTAACCAATAGTGGCAGCATTTACTGAAAAGTCGTGTTATTACGTCTCACACTACATTGATGTTTCTTATAAATTCATCCTTTGATTTCAGCCACATGGAAGATTCCAATCTAGACATCGACCAACAAGTGCAACGGCAGTGCGTGACAAAGGACGAACCACAGAGGTAAGAATATTACTAGTGTGTAATTCAAATAAGTAAATTCTTTATTATTGGGATTTTTCTATTGGATTTCCTTCTCCAGTTTGAGTTAAATGTGGCCGTTTTTTGCTTATTAAAACTGTATACTTTTGGAACCAATCCATGACAGCCTACAGATTTCTTATGACGAACTGTATGATGTTTCTCTACGGAAAAGTCGATACAAAAAGATAATACAAAATTTGGTACCAGAGACTTCAATCTGGGCGGAAAAGTCCCAAATAAAGCTGAACCGTTAAAATATAGTCAATGAGTGCTATCTGCCCGGGGGAATGCAAAACTACTTACCACTTCTTTGTTTTCCGTCAGTAGCCTCTTGCAAGTTGCAACACGCAACAACTATATCAGGGCAATTTTAAAATCCGTACCTACAGGATATATATCATAAAAACATGATCATAAGCGTATTAAAAAACACTCAATTTTTTCGCACTCATGTTGACAAAATATTGAAGATAAAAATCAGCGACAGTGTCTCGCGGTGGCATAAGTCAATTATCCTCATACATTGGCATGTTGACGTGGTTTTGTATCAAATCATTTGTTGATTTATATTTGCCATAGAGGCTAAGGCAAACTATAACAAATTGTAGCGTGTCATTTTCACTGCACAGTACTGGTACCACATCATGTGGTAACTCTTGCCATGATGGCCGAGAGTTAGTTATTTTCAGACATTGCTTGGCGCCTTAAAAATCGGATGTCGCTTATTACGGACAGTTGTGTTTAGAATTCTTCATTGCTGTATGGATATTGATAATTGGTATTATTATATCAAAATGTTGTTTGTGTTTAGGAAAGGAGAACGCCTCCTTTAACCCGATCCTCGCGACATATTATCAGAGAAGATGAATGGGAAAGATATTCAAAAATGACGCTACATAACTTTCTGAAGGCGTACGCAAAAGATCATGCTGCACAGATGCCTACTACTAATGCAGAAGATGAAAATAGAAATGCGGGAGGATTATTGAAAAGAATGACTGATTTACAGACCGAATCAAGCGGAAGCTGATCAAACATCAAAGCTGATGTCAGTTAGCTCCGTGCAACTGTAACATGAAGTTTTAATTCGTCTTTTTGTACTATTGTGAAATCGTATGAAGCGACGTCAATGTCTTCAAATGTTGATCGTAACATTGGCACTTAGAAAAATTAAAACACATAAACGTATGTAGGCCTACATTCTCGCAGCAGTGTGAATCTAAATAGCTACAAATTCGAATTGAGATTAGTGTAGAGCTGTGTTCCAATAAGTTTTATGAACCACTGTTTTTTTTTCTATTCCAAAATTAAACATGTTGTTTGTTTGGCAGAGTTACATAAAGAGCAATTGTCATATGATAACTCCCAAAGTAAATCATATACCAGAAACATCTCTTAAATATTTAATCGATGAAAATATGCTGAATATAACACGACAGCCACAAAGGCGCCGGGCAGCTAATGACAACTCTGCTATACAATGTACAGCTCGAGGCGCATTGATAAGCGATACATGGACTGATTTGAACTATGGGTTGTAGCATTTATCAGTATGTACTAGAAACGAGTTCGACACACATTACCGAATGGTATTCAAATCACAATACAAGTTGATTCCTTCCCAAGTTATATTTTTATTGTCCCTGTTTTATTTGTTAAAACATGTAGTTGTTGTAAATGAAGGATATCGGATAAAACATTATGCATGGTGCTATTAGTTTTGAACTTTTGTTTTATTTTTGTACTTTGTCGTCAATCATATTTATTTATTTATATTTTGTATTTTCCACCAAGTGATATTTACCATATATTCTTTCGGATAGCATCAGAAACTCGTCCGAGCACACAAGATTTCTTGGTCAATAACACTTTGTTCTTTACAATTTTTTCACAAAACCATTATTAGTTACATTCCATTCATTTTTACTTTATTTTCAATATGTATATCGTGATTTATACATAGAGAGTCCCGCAAAATAAACGTCGATACAGCATCGTGTATACTTCAATGAATCGGAACTGGTAAACAAATCGGTCGAGTGAAAAATCTGAGAGAAAAAACGGCTGCTTGGCGTAATATAACTTTAGACGAATGGCGAAGACAAACACTTCTGCTGATTTGAATTTTGAAGATTTACCATTTGGTTGTAATGTAACCCATGGTATATCATATCATTCTGTGGTATAGAAGATAGACCTCTTCATGGCCTTGTGCGCAAGCGTTATATAGACGAAGTGAAAAACCAATTCCAGATTCATATCATTTATCAAAACAATAAAAACTATAGAATTCAAACTATATAAAAATGCAAAATGAATAAGTATGAAACAGCAATTCAGAGGAGGAAATGCAGTGCAAAAAAGCTAATATAATGTCAAAAAGATATTGCAGAAACATGACAACAATTTTGTCAAATTATGGATCAAAATTCAAAATAGTAAAATTTGTCATCTCGTATTAAAGTTGATAACAAGGAAATTGCAGTGAAGCTTGTTAAGCTGGACTGGACATTCAATACAGGATTTCACAGGTATAGGAATAGAGAAACTTTTTGGGTATAATATAGAAAGAAAACAAAAGAAGCACATTTTATTTCTATTATAGGATCGTTGGAACCAACTGGCATGAACCTCAAAGATGGATGAACTTATCGATACGGCTATTACCTGACAGATATGCCCGATCAAGCCTGAGTTAAGTATGAACTAAGCATGTCAACACGGCTAGTTTTTGATCAGATGGTGGGAATGTCACCAATTTCGTTTTAATTACTTTCGCATAATTTCTATCGTTATTATGTCCCTACTGCCCCATTATTGATCGCATCGTCTCATCACACTCCCACTGTTTAATGGAGATACTTAATTGATCGATTATTCACTTTGAAGCCTTCCTCTCTTTATATTGCATGTAAATTTTCTTTATCACATTTTTGAAACGCTTGTCTGACCAGTCTTACTTTGGTCAGACGAAACGTTACAGAAATAAACTTGTGTGAATGTGAAGCAAGACTTTGAACCTCCCTAAAAATTTGCAAGGTCGTTAAAACTATAGTCCAGTCCATCAGTTTTTTTCCAATTATCAGCAAGTCTTGAAGCACTGATAAAAGTGCGGTCTATATTTTCCTCCGACCCGCTGAGGAAAAAAGTAAATTGACAGGGCTTGCCTATTTTTTATTAGTTTTGCAAAAAACAGCGAAATTTCATCTGAAATCATATTTTGGTAGTAAAACGAACGAAAAAGTAAATACGATAGTGGGCGCGATGGCCTAGTGGTTAAACATGCTAGCATCGCAAGTTGAATATCTCGGGTTCGACTCTCGGCGAGTCCAGCTCCATTATCCATGCCCACCAGTCGACCCAGGGTGTAATAACTTGGGTGGGCTAAGCCGAGGCGGGCAAATTAAAATATTTTCATTTCAGGAAAGTCAAAGCACTAATATTGAGTAACATTATCTGGATAACGGTGGGGCAACGGAGTACTCACGTTAACAAGTCTCATGTATTCTAAAAGATTCTGTGATGTCTTTTTAGTCCTCAGAGGAGTACATTCCAATGTTACAAAACATGTGGTGACGGTTGTACCGAAGTCTAGAGATTAAGAATCACAAACCCACTTAAAAATGCTTGTCCGCAGAATAAGAAATTCAGTGCTACTGTCTAACTCCGTATCAGTTGATTGAATGCTCTATTAATGTATCTATCTTTGTAAATTTATTGCATGTTCTTGGCCCCATGATTTGAGTAGATTTTGACCTTCGCTATATTGCACTTCATATCTTGTGTAACGTCTGTGACCAGCTGCTAACCACGCGATTAGACGTGGTAAAAGAATATTTGGTTTGATTTATGTTCGGATCCAGTGCGGACCGCTACAACGGGTACCTCGTTGGAAGAACCTCGCGCATCCGCCTTTTTTAATTACCTTACATCAGGACATGGTCGGAAAAAATTCCTACTTGAAATGCAATACTGTGATCGTTGCGAATAGTCAATTTTGCTATGTGACGTACCATATTTTGCGGACTACAAGCACCACCTTACCAATGGTCGCAAAAGGTCATTTTTTCAAAATTTCATCATTTTGTACACAGATATGACGCAAAGACGCAACAGAAAAATGGTCGCAAACTGAATTTATCAGCACTCAAGTTCGTCAAAAAGTCCATGAAAGACTCCTCAAAAACGGAAACGCACACTGCGTCTTGTCGTACGCCAACGGTGCCATTTCATGTTGTGATTATTACTCATCGAGATGCATATTACGCATTTTAATATATTGCCTACTAATACTATGTGGTTTATTTTGCGTAAACTTTAGATTAACAATTAATCGTTGCCCTGTCTGTGTGATTGGCAAATCGCCTATTTATTCTTGTTCGAAGATTACCACACAAGACGTAATGTCGTGAACATAAACAGAACATACACGGTGAAAGTGTTCTCCAGGATAGTACAAAACAATATCACAGTGTGAAAATGAACAATTGTGAATTTTTCAAAATTTCTTAGAAGGTACCATGTGGATTGGATTTGGTAAATTTTGGAGTAATTTGTGTCCATCTTGTTAAGTTTAGATTTATTAGAAAGATAGAATAATTTTTTTCATTTATAAATCTAGTTGAAAATACTAAAAATATATCTTTTGATTTCACAATCGTAGAATGTTCCTTATTTAGTTAATTTAAATGGTGCCGTCGATTGCATCGTTTTCAAAACTTCAAATTGATTCGCGTCGAACTAAGTTCAGATTACTTAGAAATATATTTTAAACAATACATCACTGATGAGAAAATAATTTATTTTTATCTATAAAACAGGCTAATAAATATCAAAATATTTTCTTCGATTTCAAGATTGGGGAATTTTCTTTATTTCTTTGTTAATTTGAAGGATGGCGTCGATTGCATCATTTTTATCGAAGTATTTCGCGCCGAACTTTTCATATTTAGATTTGTTGGGAAGAAAATTTCAAAAAATAAAATATTGCTGATAAAATATTGAATTTTTATTTGAAAATCCGGCTAATAAATACGGAAACATATTCTTCGATTTCACAATTGTGGGATTTTGAATATGCTATCTTTCCAAAATTCGGAGATAATTTGCGTCCAATTTGCCAATGTTTAGATTCTTGGAAAGGATATTTAAAGCAATATATCATTGTCAATAAAATAATTTATTCCTTTTTTGCCATGTTCCTGGTAAAACATTTGTTTAAAATAGTTGTTTCATACGTTCCTACTAAATGGACAATAACCACTATATCCTTAAATCCTTCTTTGTTACCTGAAACGCAACGCAACACAACTTAACGTGTATTGTGGCCTTCAGTGACCGAAGCGTTCGACCTGTAACCGAAATCCTACTTTGAATCATAACAGGAAGTGGTTTCCAAGTCAAAGTTATATGTGTCAAATATTTTTGTTTAATACGGCGAAACTAATTTAAATGAGAATAGACAAACTATATCGATATATATGTATAGGATAAACATTGATTTGCTACCATTAGAATGAAACGGCGATATTCCCAACAATATTTTTCGAAGTGATCATATTTGAAGCAAAAAGGAAGACACACGCGCGTGCATTACAACGAGTGACGAGTTAGCACTACTTCTTTTATAATTTTTAAATTTTAAAACGAGAAATATCGTCGCGCGGTGCGACATACCCACTTCGGAAAGAGACTCCGGAACTGGTTAAATGATTAAAACTGCTCTTTCCGTAATAACATTTCGACCGTTCTCGCTGGAGCTATGTTAACTGAAGATTTCCGGTCCGCACAGGAAATCATTAAGCATCGCTTGCGGGGACCACCGTGCGCCGGCGACGCGTCCAGCCGACCTCTCGCATATAATTCTCCTCGCAGGATTCGAACCTACGTAAGGACAATTTGGGTGCGAAGCTCGAAACGTTGAGAAAGTTTGATTGTGAAGAGTTCCAGATCACCAAACTTTGCTCTTGAGAATATATGACAGGATATTAAAGCGCATAAAGAAGATAAAACAGCTAAAAATGGAACAATACCGAAAACACTGAGCCTGAAGCGCAAGCAATATTCTAACTTTTTCCCATGGGTAATACGCAACCATGTCGGCCCCAGTACGGATATGGAGTTTTTATCAAATTCCACAGCCCCTATAATCGACTTCCCTTCAGTGATATTCTATTACAGTGTACGAATCAAAATTATAACTCTAGAATCATTATTGGGCTTTAATCAACTCTTTCACAGCTGAGCACAAAGTGAACTGAACAGTAAATAATAGATACAAGGCAACAAGTGAGCCAGACGTAAACGAAGAAATCAACCAATTTAGGATCACGTAATCTGCTTAGCACTCACCAACTAAACCGCCAAGATTTAAATTCACATAAACAATATTGAAAATTAGATACATCACAATAATGTACTGACTTAATTTTTACCACATTCCTCCCCGCCAATATTTTAATTTAAAAAAATGCACCAATTAAACAGAGATGATAATTGTGAATTTCCAGTCAAGTGATCAGTTCCATTCGCTTCATCTTTCAGAAATCCTTTTCATACTCTTCGATCGTCTCATTTTTTGAGGCTGTGGTTGTAAATCGAATTCGTCTTTATCATTATTATTTGAGGACACTTCAGAAGAGCAAAACTCTTTTGAATAAAGATTATCTACGTTCTTGAAACTTCGCTCTGGTAAAGGAGCTAGATCTTTTGTGGGAACAGTAGTTTCTTTTCCATCTGTAAGATTAGGTGTGCGAAACCTGGGTTGACTTCCAACAATTCAACAGGATCATAGAGTGGTTGGCTTTTTGTACGAACAAAATGAAGAAGGACATAATCAGGTTGGACCAACCAACGGGGCAGAGATTCACTCATTTTTGAATTCCAAGTTTCAAGAATCTTCCGTGAAGGGTAGAATTTGTCGCCGTGCACAGAAGAGATCGAGTAGCGTGTGAGGCATCTGGAAGAACAAGCTCCCATGATTCACCAGGGAGTTTTTTTACCCTTCGACATTAACTTAACTGTCCTCCGAATAGTCTGATTTACACGCTCGCATTGAGAATTACCAGTCGGATGGTAGGGGGTGTTCAAACATTTTCCCAAGGTTGAGTAGTTTTAATCAAATTCTGATCACGCAATTGATAAAATCGAGGCTTCAGCTCAGCGCATATCTGAGATGATTTACAAAGTCTTCTTATGTCTTTGACGGGCACGTTTTTACTTCGTACAAAGTGGGTCAGTCTCGTAATTCCGGCATGAGCGATGCCGAAACGAATTTGGCGGAGATCAGGAGAAGAAATCATGTGACCACATTCAAAAAAATTCCAAAACCCGGGGGAAGCGGTTATAATAAGAAAACATAGGACATGCAAATGGTAATGACACTCTTGTTTTCGCAATAACAAAGATACAACATTACAGTGAGCATCAAAAAACAAGACGTTACGTTATAGAAGGCAAGAATGGTACAATATCTGGGAGGTTGAACAAGGGCTTATATCCTTATACTTTATTGGGTATGATATATTTTACTTGCTAATTTCTACGAAAGTAGAAATCATGAAGTATAATAATAATTGCGATACAATATGGGGACTAAAGGTTTACTATCAAAAATCCTTTATCGTGTAATTATATTTTTGTAGATTGAAATCACACTAAACTATTAACCTAATGGTCTTTTATTTGTTAACATCTGCCAAAGTGCAGTAATCATCATAAAACATAATTTATTTTATTCTCAATCCATATACTAAAAATGGTAATACAATACGATACTAATAGTAATTATCAAACAAATCCTTCATTGCGTGCTTCTGCTCGCATATACTAAAACTACCCTAAAATATTGACTTCCCTATACTAGTAAACACTAGATTAGTTACACGTCTTCTGAAGTCGCGTATATATAAACACTCTTGGCATAATGCGAGATGCTGCGTACCTTATATACTCTTGTATAACATATCAAAATCCCCCCGAAATTTGTTGTAATACAGCCAGTAAATCATTTTGAATACTCGCAGCCAAATGAATGTAACTATGTTATAACCAAACCCCGAAATATTACCACAATAGGTCGTGATACGGTGAGTAATCCATGCTCACAGCTTCAGTCTCCCGGATAAAAAAGCCCAACGTTCCAACTTGCATAATCGCCTATTTGCAGACTTTAACTAAAAAGTGAAATCAGTACTTATCTGCCACTCGCGAAAACGAGCAAGATGTATTGTAGCTCTGGGCGTCTTTATAATGCTTCACTGATGATAACCTGAAAGAGCGGTAGCATCAACATCACGGTTTAATTTGCTGTAGTAATATGAAAAAATACAAAATTGTGAGCACAACCCTCTGGATGCATTGTATTCTTCTTCTGGAAGAATTGTCTTCAAATATTAAATCTAGTTAATCCTCACAAGCCTTATATTATTATAACAATTATATTTATTTGGTGGAGAATAGCACGACTGACAGTTAAAAGTGGTAAATAGTTTTACCCCCGTCAATAAAATATGCCACTCTCTTTGTAGAGTGAAGGTTCATAAAAAAATCTCCTGTGTTTAGATTACATTTGGAATTCCGTGTCTTTTGCTTTCCAAATGTGATGTGGTTTTTCTAAGACCGGAAAAAATAGTGAACTAAACAAAAGAAACACAATCATTGCTTGTATTCTTCACGGAGCGGTGGCTTTGATCGCAAGGGAGATTTTGATTCACTAATGTCCACTTCGGTTTAGATTCACTAATGCCCGATTGAGGCCCTTTTATCAACAATCATAGACAAAGTTTATTTCGAAACCTCTGGCGGCAAAAACAAAGATATCACCTTAGAGAGTTATCAGGAAACAAAACCCGAAATAAAGTTTAAAAACGTACCAGTGAATAAGTTTTAAAAAAAGGTTTCAAGGAGAGTAACACGTGTTCGCTTACCTAGAAAGAAAAGAAAAATATATAGAAATCACTAAATTCGGCCACACACATCATACAAGACCCCCCCCCCACAAAAAAATAAAGAGCTCCAAACACACATACACTCACACTATAGTTAAAGTTAAAACACAAGCGAAATGAAGGACGTTGAAATAAAAGAAAACGTGAATACAACTACTGATACAAAATAGGTAAAATAGAAATGAGATAGAAAAAAACGATTCTAATTAAATACACTGTAACGGTGACACAATTCCCAGATTACTACCTATAGTCTGTTGTCCAAAACATACGAATTACCAAAAATATTGATAGTTGTAACATAGATTGATTAAAAAACATTCACATTATTATTTGCCAATACTTTTAAATAATTTCAGATCATATTTTCGTAATATTGGCCCTAAGGGATTTACTACAGTTGGGGTTTAATAATGATGAAAATTACTGAGGTGAACTTTTCGGCATGTGGCCGCTGTAGTTGGGCAACACGGCTACTATCCAATTACATTTCTATAGCAGACGTTAAATTGGGAGAAGAGCCAAGGAGATCCTGATAAAGGGTATCATGCGTCAAGTAACCATCAATCCAACCAAATCACACTCGAAATTAAAAACAAAACTATTTTTAATGAGCAATGTATCCATCACAATTCACACACAAGAATGATCGTAACAATTGTTTCAAATACAAATCAAACATATCCCAACCTAGAACGAACATACTAAATGTTTCTCCAGAAAACAGTTTTTAATTCAGGTTCCGTCAGACATAGGCCGGCGAAGGATCATGACACCTAGCCTATCACTTGACTTTTGAAAGGGATATAAACAAACAATTGTGTTTCAGAAACGCAACAATGCAAAACAATGATCGATTTTTCACAATGATTACCCCTTATCTCTTCAACCGTTCAACAATTAGACAAATAATAATTTCAGAAATTAAGATTTACCTATGGCCTCCCCAGGGTTACGAGGTCGATTGCTCCAGATTTTCAGAAAGGCCAGAAGAACCGTCTGGAAGGAACCACCGGCTACTCGATAGTAAAGAGCTACTAAAAGATTTGGTACCAGCAACTTCACTCCAAACGGGACTGAGCCATCATGATAAAGTTCAGTGAGTTGTATCTGACCTGGGCATTGGTAAAACCACCCAAGCCTATTTTTGTCACCTCTTACGATACGCATGAAAATGTTAGAGGACTATTCGGAAGCAATATCATCGAGACATGTTGCAAAGGAACTGGCGTAAAAATCATCGATCATGACAGCTAGTTTAAAAGACCAGATATCTTTCACTCACAAAATTTTAAGAGATTTATGAATATGATCGATTTTTTATGTCCTTCCTTGTTAAAGACTATTCTCATGAACATATTACATGTACTCAACAAACAAGATAATAGGGCTTTATCACTACTAAGCCAAACCACAATACCATACACGATAAAAATACCAATAAGAATGCTGGGTTATTTTATAATTGTGCATACTCTCATTTTCAGTGTGACCATGAAGTTTGTGTGATGTTAGGCGAACAAGCTTTATTCACCCTCTTGGTCTCCAAGTGGCTGGTACTGGGCAAGAGTGATCCATTCTATGAAAACATACCTTGCTTTTTGCATTCCAAGGAAACACAATGAGTGGCTATGAAAGCAAAGTTTTGTTTTTGCAATTTTAGGAATCAAGATGAACTATGTTTAGATACCAGTTCGTCGAACAGGATTCAGCTCAGGATGATTATAGATAGATGAGCTACTCATCAATTGTCAACGCAACGAAAATGATGAAGCACTTCACGATGTTATACAGCATTTACTAAACTGCAAGCCATGATAAACAGAATTGCAATTTGTCCCCCTGAGAAGACGTGGTCATGATCAAGATTACATATTTTCAAAATTTCAACTGTGTATCAAATGAATTAAGATCGATTGACATGGTGTATGACAAACAAAATGAATGATTGATGCACGCAATACATATATAAACCTACAATAATTTAGGCTGACACGGGAGTTGTGAGAGCCACATGAGAATCGAAAAAAAAAAAGAGAATAACTAAGAACAGCAAGTCCACATTTAGTCAAACACCAGGATAATTAGATAGCGCTTTGTCAACAACACGCATCTGGCAAAATCTCCGATTATAACAATTTTCTGAATTTGGTGGCTGCTCAATACAATATATTTCGCTTTACTAGCTTTCGCAACATTTTGGTGTTGTCCATAGTCTGCTGAATATAATGAAAATTGAGGAATGTTCAAGAATATCAAAAAACAAGCAATGTACATTTGTATACTTTTGAAGGGTCAATCTTCCCTATATCACTGATGCAATATAAAAATTTTGCTGTGTGCATATTAGATAACGAATGTGGTATAAGAAATTTGCTTCATTTTTTAATGTTTTCGCCCTTTAACACTACTGTAGTTTTGTCGCCTGGTACGATTTCTAAGCGAGTAGTGTGGGCTCCTGCCATTTGAGTTCATTTTCATTCTTGATCCTTGTTCTGATTCAGATTCATTTTCTTCATCTGCACCTTCACTACTGCTTTCGCCACTACTTCCAGTCTTTGGAAATTCGGGTCCGGACAAATCTCCATCATACACTTCAATATCCTTAAAAAGATAGTTTTACACCTCATTGGAGCTTGAAGAGAGGCAATATCAGTACGAAAAAATGAGCACACGAACCAAACAGTTTTAAAATTTACACTGGCCTGATAACTGCAAGAGAAGCATTCAGGAAAGTGCTATATATAGGTATAGGGGGCGCGATGGCCTAGTGGTTAAACATGCTGGCATCGCAGGTTGAAGATCTCGGGTTTGAGTCACGGTGAGTCCGGCTTATCCATGCCCACCACTCAACCCAGTGTGTAATAACTGGGTAGGCTAAGCCGAACAGGAAAAGATCATATCTTTCCAGCAATTGGAACCCTGCCAGTCTATAAGTAGCCGCTATTACAGGGCCTTGGACAGAGTGATCCACTCTTCAGTAGTTAGTGCCCCTAGAAAAAAAAATCCCCCAGAAAATATATATATAGTAAAATCTCATCTAGAATTCACTGCCAATTTGTTATCCCATCAAAATTGATCTCTTTGCACTAACTTAAATGGTTATATATATCGCAATCGATATCATCGTAGTCTTGGATGAGCATAAATTAGTATAACTGTTAGCATATGGTTTCGAAGAAATTACAGGTTTCACTGTATATAACTTACCTTGCCGAATCCTAGTTTTGAAAGCAGCAACATAACATACAAACTCAGCAAAGTAAGCAGTAACTGAAAAATAAACAGTTGACAAATAATGGTCAATATCAGAAAAATGTAATACGGTTGCATTATACATGCATTGTGTGTGTTTTGATTGCCTGGTAGTAACCACTCAGTTCTGAAAAAAATGTATTGTCGAGCATAACGAGCATGCTCCAGCAAATAATTGATATTCCTGATTTGAATGATAAATACTATTAATATCAGCTCACCATGACTACGAGCCATCCAGCTATATTGAAAAGCTGTGTTTTAGTGAATTCCTCAGCACCAAATTTCAACGATATGATTGTTTCTAAACACATAATTGCCCTGAAAAGACGAAAAATATTAGATGTAATGAATGCATAATATGCAAATATTTGTTTTATTAGGAAATAAAATTGATCACAACCCTATTCACAAAAACCAATAGGTTTTTCAAAATAAATACGTTTCTTCGTCAGCAGGAAAGGTGATGAAGGTATAAACAAGAAGATATGGTATCACAACAAGTAAAGCAAAAAACTTATATGACTTGTGTTAAAACTCGCTGTGAAAAACATCTTTAGGCAGAATTCCCAATAAGAGTTTAAACCTTAGAACATAGGAAATAACTTGTTAGAACATTCTCTTTGTTGAGTTGACATGGAACTACTTTTCCTTCTTCTATGCCTTTGTGCCTATAATATGATTATCCAGCAAATCAACAACACAATCAATATTTGCCACTATATTTTAGATGATAAACGAGAAAGTGTTCAGCTATAATACCCTATCCGTTTTTTTGTCTTTCTCGAGTCAAGCCAATCATTTTTGTTATAAAAAGTAGCTATTTCACAATACATTAAACCTTTTAACACCAGTGGAAACGTAATTGGAAAAAACATGAAAAAAGTTTTTCATTGCAATACTATTTATCGCTACCAGTAAGTAAAGTGCAGAACATTAATTAATTCAACTTACACATAAACCCATGTTTGGTTTCCAACCCTTTTACATCTTTTATCGGTAATATAAACATAATATTGCCTGAAATAGAGAATTTGGATAAAAATATCTTGTAATATTGAAATATTATGAACAATTATATATACCTGGGCTACCACAGGAATGAATTTTCAAGTTCATTAATAATGTTGTAATGTTATGAATCCAAGGATGGTGAAAGCAAAATTCATGTTAAGCGTACATAAGAAAAAATTTCCATCCAATATTGCTTAATCTTTCTGGTCAGGCAAACATGTTGGGAGGAACAGGTTTAGTTCCGTGAAACGCTGTCTTTGCTTATACACGAAAATAAGAAAAAAATGAGCTACTTGGAAGAGCCTGATATTTATTTACATTTAACACATATTGGCTGGCATTCAGTTGCCCACGGACATGTGCACAATGTAGTGTAATATCTTAATTTTGCACACGATATACCCTATATGAGGAAGATTTAGACCAAACATGTTTAATTAAATACGAATGAACCTCGTTACCATGGATCATGTTTGACCAAAAGAAAACTACTGACTGGGATGTTGAAAAGTGACCAATTTTTATACATCAGATAGAAATTTAATTGTTTAGTCGTTCGATGATTTTTTCAAGACATATTGTTTATCAAATACAATACGAAGTAAGTTGTTCTTACCTAATGGCTGGAGCTGTGAAAATTCCAATAAGCAAAATTCTACCCCAACAAAATATATGACTTGCAGGAAAGCGGAGGAAATGTTTCAAGAAAAATGTATTCAATTCAACCATCTGAAAACAATGTTTTATAATCTGATACACGACTCGCAAAACACACAGACGAACCTTTTTTTAAATCCAAAGTGCCCGTAAATGCTGTAAAATAACTTCTGTTAATTCCTATTCAATTCTATCTAGTTATTGAATATTCTGAGTTTCAGAAATTTTTAAATATGTATATATCAGAGTACATTCCTCGGTCTCCACTTACTCATTTTATTATATCTGAAATGTCCGTCATTCAGCAAGTAATGTACATTTGTAACTGCTCTAATGTTATAGAATAGTTTAGCCTCACGCTCACATGAAAACATTGTATAATATGGCACTTGATATTGTAATATAATGGAGGCTTCATATTTGAAATGCTGGGGAATACCAGTGTACCATTAGCTTATTGCGATAGAAAAGTCGTGTGATATTAATTATTGTGATTCTGCGACAGTTTACTTTATTGTACGTACCTGCCATATGACCATTAATATATAAACACCAAGAACTCTCATAAAATGACATTCAGGATCCAACCATCGTACAGGAAACCAATTTGCTGGTGTGAACTGAAGAACTGCACGTCTCAATTTCCCAGTAGTACTGTGAATATCCCTAAAAAAAATATATAAATACTTAAGCATTAGCACCACTGGGCTGGCCATTGACCAGTGAAGTTCAATATACACATCTAGCGACCTACGAGCAGTTCATAGCTTCATTAAAGCTTAGAAGTTCGGCAACGTGAGGTTTTCAAATCTTGGGGAATGCATGATTGCAATTTTGAAGTACAGTAAACTGATGGACTTTAACATTGCTGCTTGGCTTTGGCCAAATTTGAAAATTTACTTCAAACTTCAAAAAAGTGCCTTTAACAATAATTTGGGTCGTAATTCAATTCATGACTTTGCAAAAATAACACCGAATGCAAACTTTTGCAAGACATCAAAAAATAACTGGCTTCATTTAGTGGGAGTTCGAATGCAAAAATGGCGAACTTAATTTTCTGGCTACTTTTTTGTAGTTATTCATGAGATGATGTTGGTCCGGAGTAATCTTATCCAAAGAGGTGGATCACGCTGTCCAAGACCCTGTAACAGCGGCCACTTATAGATAAACAGGGTCACAATCGCGGGAAAGATAGGATCTTTCTTGTTCGGCTTAGCCTACCCAATTTAGTAATGAACTCTGCCAATCTCAGACTACATTTATTTGGTGAATATGCCATCTTGCAAGGTTCCAAGGGCTGTTTAAAGTATGTATCTATTAAATAAACTTGTGGGCCAATGTAAACAAGGGTTGACGAAGTCAGAAATTCTTAATGAGCATTTTCTTTGTTTATTGCAATATTAAAATAATTATTTTAAAATAATAAATCTTCACTGGACTAAAGTCTTTGGCCAAGATGAAAAATTTTGTTTTCTGAAGAGCATTCAGTGTTCCTCTTGAAACCCTGTTGCCCTTCTTCAAACTGCAAGTAATTGAAGTATTTTTTTAATTGAAATAATTAATTTGCCACTTTGAGAGCATAAGCATAAAATTTGTTTATTTCAAAAATATTCTGGTATACAAACTTAAAATCAGCAATTCGGGGAACGCTGTATTAATTTTCAAATTCCTGTATCTTTTAATTTAACACAAAAAATAGTTACATAAATCCTGGCAAATCAAGTATTTTTTATTGATGTTTATTCTAGACCAGGCCATAACCAATACCTCAATGGAACCTACGAAATACCACTTGAATGTCAAAGGGCTACTACAAAACGTAGTACTAGCTCTGCATTTTAAGTGGGAAACATCCAAGTGAAGACTAAACCTTGATATTAAAGTGTAGTGAGCGATACCTGCCCTGAGTCATGGCAAAACAATCTACTATTCTTTGTTTTCTTTTAGTCGCCTCCTACAATCACAGAAAATAGGTTAGAGCTATTCCAAAGCCTGTACCTGTACCAGGGCACAAAATTGCATTGCAGATGGCATTAAAATATGCAGATACCAGTATATTTTTTACATGCATTGTAGATGGATGATCTGAATTCCCACATTGTCTGTCTATTTTGTGTGATGACCATAACCCTCTTAAGGCAAAAGATATGGTGAACTATAATGATATAGTATTAATAGTATCACTGGAAATTTCATTTCCAAAGAGTGGTACATGATTTTATTGTCACTCAGGGCAGATACTACTTCACTGTGGCGGTTCAGTTCCGTTTCGGAAGTTTTCCAATCAGAGTGCAATTGCTGGCATTTTGTGGTAGCTCTTTGCCCATTAAGTGGATGTTAGTTGACCTCTTTTAGTTGTGGCTCCAGGCCTTGCTCAGAGTAAAGATAGATAAACATAAAATAAGATCCAATGAAAATCAATGAAAAATAAAACATGAAGAAATTTTATTTTTTTCTAGCCTTGGCAATATGTACCTACTTTATTGATTCCCATCGATATTCACGTATTTCAAGAAATCTACATAATTTGATCCCAGCATAAATACCAAGGCCATTGCATAATATAATATCAAGTAACAGTTGATCCCACCAACATTCTTGAAAATTTGGCAGCAAATGCATAAAGAACAACTGAGAACGGTAAAGAATTGAAGAAATATTATCGGTAGGTACCATGGATAAAACCAATAAACAATAAAATCAAATAAAGATGAGTGTATTGTATAATTTATCACACAAAGTTGATTCATTGTCTTCTATTTTTTAATAGTTCCACTTGACTGAATACAGGCTATGGAAATTATAGAGCTCTGATATGATCCATAAAAAAAAGTGATTCATGGCGATTTGTGAAAATTTCAAAAAATTTAATTTTACCTTATTTCCATCTATCTACAAAAATAAGAATTCACTAGTTTTTGGCAGTTAATGAAAATTAAAACCAAGAATTTTGATTAAACATGCGATCAGGTGTGCAATTGGTGAATGATTGGTTAGGAAATCGACGATATATTTTAATGTGTAACTATAAATAGTAATGATAAAATGTGACAAGCGGATGAATATGTGGTACAGTAATTAACAAATATTTTTTTGCTATCAAAATAATTTGCACTTTAGTTGGCAAGAGAAAGGTTCCAGCCTCGCCTCTTAAAAGGGTCGTGTTTCATTGACCTAATACAAAATGATTCTATCACAATTACTAACCAAATAATTTACCCTAATATAAATGTTGGCAAATAGTTGAGAATCCAATAAGCACTTTTAATTTCAAAAGATCAACCACAGCAAAAGCTACATGGTGTTGAATAATGATAGACCATCATGGACACAGCACGATAAATAATTGTTTGACGGTATAATGCATGTCGGTATATTTTTCTGAAGATACAGTCATTAACTTGTGTAATGATTGCGAATAACCATTTAAAGTACAGATATGGAATCGATAAATAATAATCAAGACAGGAAAAGCAGATGGGAAATTACAGGCATGTCAATGACTTATAGTCATCACATGAAGCCGTGACGGTAATTATACATTTTAAAATTTATGAAAAGGAGATTGTTTGTACATTCATTAAAATGTTTTACTCCTGCACACAGAAATAATTTTTTCCACGTTTTCAGTGGTATACCACTGTCAAGAGCCGAATATGAAGAAATATCTTTTATGAGTCCAAGTCAGTACACTCTTAATTGTACAAAGTTCAAATACGACCACAAATTTACAGATTGGCGTGTTTTCAGACTTAGATGCAGGACAATACAACGTAGTGTCAAGTGTAAAACAGGAGATATATTCTTGAATATTGAACACAGGCTTGTTAAAGCTAAAAATGACCTCCAAACACAAAATATCATGCAAAATCTGCCTACACGGTTTGTAAAACATTGTCAAACACTAACGTAAAGGCCGCAAAGAACGTTTGCGTGGGTTGTGTTTTTTCTAGGTTTGTTTTATTTTCACCTTGCGCGTTTTTCGCTAGCACATTGCTGTGTATGCATTTGGTTTCCAATGCAACTGAATAGTTTGCTATGCAAGGCAATGGAGAGTGCTTGTCACGTATGTTTACGCCTTGTAGGCACGTGAAAATGATTAACGCAAAGCAATGCAGGTGCGTATTGCCGTTTTTTGTTTTGTTAAATAAAAGACAACACAATTTATCATTGCCGTTTTTCTTTTGTTACATAAAAGGCAACACAATGTATCCATGAGAAATCTTTATGTGCATTGTGGCCATTTTGTGCCTGCACAAAATTGTATTTTATTAGCAGACTCTCACATTTGGAATGCACTACCATGTGCATAATAGGGCACACGAATACAATAAAAAAGACTAGTGATTTCTCTGTAACGTAACATGTTTTGCCAAAGTTTGAGCGACTCCTCCATCACGCTATGTAGATGCCGTATTTTTACAATATTGCGATAAGGGCAATTTTTAATTTATTGGCCAACATAATATCTCGGCCTTTTAAAGTACATAAAATGCACCAAAGAAGTTACTTTACGTGACTAATTTCTCATTGAACGATAGATTTAAAAAGGCGTTTTAAAAGGCATTGATAGCGAGTGACAAGTATCTTTGTTTTACCTCGCTGTATTTAAAATATTCAATTCGTGACATTTTTATGTGTTTCCTATAAACGATAGAACGGTATACATATATCACAGAATTGTGTAAATTCAGTGAGTGCTTCATACTAAATTTGGTTACCAAAAGAATACATAATATTTTCTCTTTGAAAATGCTGAAGTATATTAGGAAATGTTTCATAAAACAAAGGATGCATTAATTCTTACAACATAAAGAAACATGAAGGAAGAATATTCAGTTCGTTTGTGATATGCAACTTTCAAAATCACGAAAAATAAGATTCCTCAATAAAGAATGTACAAAAATGTAAACAGAAGAATCTATTACCTCTGTGAGTTCCCACATAATGCTGATGGTCCAGCACATACTATAACTCCGAATGAGAAGAGCTTTAAGTGTCCAACCAGCAATATGACCGAATGCAAAAACATCCAGACTGGAATAAATTCTTTCCAAACTTATGTCAGAACAGTTAACAGCATATTCCTGTTGCATATAAACATGAACTGTACAATAGGAAATCGAAAAATCATTCAAAAAGGCTGGAAATTTGAAATATATCTAATTTTGGCCGTGCTGGCAATCCTTGTAAATATTTCAGTACGTTTCTGTCAAGTTCATTTAAGAAGGTGCAATAAATTGCGCTGTGAATACTCTCACTGAAAAAAATTCGAATGAACGTAATATACATATGAATGCAAAATAGAACCAAATAGCAAACAAGAATACTGCAAACAGCTACCTACATCAAATATAAAACAAGTAACTGACCATTTGGTACATAACTAACTTGAGTGAGGTCCAACAAATTGCACCAAAGAACTAACTAGCAACTATTGAAGATTGGCAAAAATCTATATAAAATATAAACCAGCAACTAAACCATTCAATAACGTACTGAATTGCTATAACAGAGTGCAGTGAGTGAGTGGTATCTGTCCTCTGAGTGATGATGATTAAACCTTCTAGCATTCAATTTTTTTAGTCAGAGAGTAATTCATAACTGAGCCTGCATCTACAAGTTTTAATAGCTCTTTTAATTGAACCTCCAAGCATTGAAAGGGTTCTGATAAAAATCATAGTTGCATTAGTGAATATGAAATACCTCAACAGTATCAACTTCTCGTTTTGCATGTCGAACATCTGGATCCAACCAATACATTATCATTTTAACTTGACTGATGTTCAGAAACAACACAAAAACCAGGAATAACAAATATAAAACACTGAATCCGAAAAACACTCTCCATATCTGAAAAAAAATAAGCAGTGCCAACCATTTTTTGACAACAATCTAATCTTGAGAACCTTGAACTATATTCATATTTGGTCACGCATCACTTATCAAATTATGCACATAAGATTATGTTTGCTTTCTAATCAACCACACGATTTTGATACCTTTGAAGGTTTCGTGAATGTAATTACTCTGTATGACAAATTGATTTTCTGCTATAATTATATTACGGTACATGGCCAGTAAAATTACATCACCGACGCACAAGCTAGCTGTGGCTCATGATTGACAAAACTGAAGGATGTTGGTACGTTCGGCGCTAACAAGGTTATGCCCTAAACCAGCAATTGAGCTAATTGCTGCGCAACTCGCCAAATGCTTAAGGCTCCCTGCACCAGTCATGTCTATGCATTTCATTTATATAAAACATACGTATGCATTAAGGCCAAGTAAAACGTGTAAAACTGTTTTGACGGGGAAGTAATAACTGCATTAGAGGGTCCAGGGGGCGAATTACACAAGCAGCTTGCTAAGGTTTGCGGGCCCGCTGAAACACAGTCACCGGGAACTTTGTGGAAGCACGCATATTGGAATTACAGAAAGCTTGCGGCGCTCAGAAGGTTATGTCCTTTTCAGAAGACAGGTAAACACGGGGTGAGCGCTCTCGTGTTACCATCAATTGATACTTCATTTGTCTGTTAACTCAATTTCTGGTCAGTGTGTTGGCGTGATTTGACACTGAGTGCATTGAGCTTTTCAAGCTTTTAAAAATGTTTAGGGATTCGTTACTGTAAATTACTGCTACAATAAAGTCGTACGCTACCACAGGTATCAGAATCGAGATGCTGTAAACCGTTGGCTGGCGGTTCCCCCCTTTACATAATGCGCGATTGTGACAAATATACATAATGCGCGATTGTGACAGATTTCAAATATGGACAATGGCCATTTTTAGTATAAATATTTTTTCTTTTTCTAAAAATGCAACGAAATAAAGCGCCTGTTATATAACATCATACACGATCAAAAGCCATGGAGTACGACTAAACTACCCAATCAATTTTTTTCATGTATAAGTGACGGATAGACAGTGTCTCGACGACACAGTCTACCAGCATTCTGCAGCAGCATATGAAGGATAACGCATCCCGATGCAAAAAAGAAACAAACTGGTCATTCATGACCCTCACAAACCTGTCATGACATAACAGTTTTTTCTATTTGCTTTGTGCGAAGTTGCACAAGACATATTATACAATAAATACTAATAAATCCCCATCCCCAGTATTTGTCCATTCACTATAGTTTTAAAGCCATGTATGTAGACAAACGAAGTCCAAGTAAACACGTTACCGTGAACAACAATTGTCTGGGTTGATTGCGATACAACAAACAATACAAACATCAATGTGTAATACCAAAATTTTCGTAAAATGACGCAAACCATACAAGAGAATAGCCTATCATGTCCCGAAAACGTCTGGGAGATTCTTTCAAATTTTTCGATGTGTAATCGCGTCACTGATTTTGACCACATTAATGACCTCAGGGAGCTTTGAAAGTTTGTGTAATGACCGCCGGTTTGTAATATGGTTAAGTCGTAATATAGGTTTTTCCATCCTAAGAAATATTTTCGAACCAGGAAGAGATAATAAAAGTTATATTTACAGCAGGATGAGGTCTTGTAAATGGTCCATTAGGAAAAGCGAGAATACTTATGATTGAGAAGAAAAATATAACAGCACAACATCCAAACCATACATTTTTCTCTCCGACACCGTCATCTCTGAAACATTAATAAAACAGATAGAAATTATTGTTTACATAACTTTATAACTTTCTTTTCGTCTTTCCCTTTTCTACTACAACTAGTAAAAAAGTGAATCTAGTATTACTACTAGCAGAGCAGTTCGAAAACACTTGCGATAAGGTATTTCAACAACAAGAATTTATTAAAATAAGATTTTGAATTGTGACGAACAATTACCGGTATGTCACTGGGTCAAAATCAAGGTCACATGAGGCTGTCATACTTTATTTAACAGGTAAATGAGCAATTTATGAAATTAATGTTACAGGCATAACACATTTGTACATTTTCTTGCTCCAATTGTTTCCTGTACACCAGGTATTTCTGCCCCCCTTCAATTTATGAATGTTAGTTCGAACCGAAGCAAGTTGAGTTTCAGACCCTTCCTCTAAATAATACTGAACAAAAAGAATTTTTACAGCATATTATGGTAAAGATTCAAATACATATATATAATCAAATAATCTAGTAGTGTAGCTCAACATGATGGAACTTGCAATTGCAGGTTCAATTCTTACCTTGTTAATCCTATATACAACAAAGCAATAACAAGAACAAGAAGTAGAGTGATGGAATGTGGTTTGTAGAAAAATTCAAGTGTGATATCCTCAACCTAAAAATTAAACCACATGTTAATCCGTTCGAACAATGTTGACAATAAAACAATTTTATGTAGTTCTTGGCCAAGTGGGTGATCATCAGTCGGTTCTTTCAAAGTGCTTTTTCAGCCAGTCAAGGGTTGCCTGAAAAGTAACGTAAATTTATAAAGTTGGGGCATTTGATTCAAAAAAGCAGTGTCTTGATTTTGTAATGAAATTTAAAAGAAGTTCGACTCAAGGGCAAATGTTCCCTCTCATTCCCATACAGTATTTCAGTAGCTTATTTCCAAAAGCACACTCGCAATGAGTATGCGGCAGATGAGTAGTCACCTAAAATCATTCATTATACATAAGCCTGACTTTCGCTGGTTTCATGATTTGAATAACTAATTCCAAAGTTGTAGCGGTACTTGGTCATTGATACATCGTCTAAAAAGGAGTTTCAAAGTAGTTCCACCAACCTTTTCTTCCTGAGAAGAAATTTTTGTCGTCAGGGCGACGATGTGGATAGCATAAATATATCGTTAAGCAGAAATATTGAAACATTGTTAAATTTGAAAGAAAAATAATTATGAATGATTTTAGTACACTTCGAAAAATTTAATACAACACAAAAACATGTTAGATACAACTTGAATCTTTTGTATCGGCATACCACCGGCAAATCGACGGTATACCATGTCATTTTCTGCCATCAAAAAGCATTTCCATCATTTTGGTAAATATAGTAACCCCTACCGCAACTCCAAAGGTGTAACTGCGTGGAAGGCCACGGCCCACAACATTGCACATGGCTAATTGATGTCATCTTTCCTCTCAGAAGGAAAAAAAATGAATCCTACTCTATCCTAAATTGAAAAATAATAACTTTTAAATTGATTTACCTAACTTCAATAGTAAAAAAATCTTGCCTGCTGTTCGTTTATGGCACGAAAATCATACTTGTGATAATGCCTTCTTATTCTACGATTTTGTTGTCGAGGAGGCTTCACATTGTAAACCATCCTTTATCCACGTATAGCGCAGTCAAACAGTGGAAGAAGTAGAAGATGAGGTGCTGTAGGTCTGTACAGTGTAATCAGTAATACTGGTACAAGGCAGAAGGTCCCGGGTCCACAGACTATCTAGTGCTCCCCTATTGACTATCCAGCTAGTCCTCTGGTTCTGAGTGCAATGTACTAATCTGCTAGTCACTATAGTGGTAAACAGGGAAAACAATGTATTCAGTATTTGCTCCTTACACAGTAAGTATAGGTAGGGTTGCTGTCAATTCGCACCAGTATGTTTTCGGTGGATCAATTCATGCCCTGATATGTAATAGAATGACTGCGAAAAGTTGGGATGGCTGATTTATACCATAGAATAAAATAAAATTTTACATAATTTATGTATGATGATTAGCTCTGAGCTGTTAGTCTGTAGTATGATGTTTTTATATTCAATTAAATGTGTCAGTATGTCATTTCATTTTGTGTATTCTGTATTGAAAGGCTGTGGCATGTGATTGTTGAGGTCATTTTTGGATGACATCATCAGGTAAGCAGCAGAACAGTGGTAAAAATTTTGGACTAACTGCAAAGTATACCGAAGGTATTGTGATATTATCGTCATCACAAGTTAAACATTCAACACAGAGCAACTATTTCGATTGTAAAACTTTCCCTTGAAGCTTGCATGCCTTATCAGTTCAAAGTCATACAGTATCAGGTATACAGTATATGCCATGCCACTTCACAACACCTTGCAAACTAATTTGTACCATCAGCCATTCTGCATCGTCAAATCACATGCACGCCATTTTCAAGCGCGAATTCAGAGTTAACCGATTGTAGGTACGAATCCCGCGAGGGATGATTACAGATTAGTTACATGAGATAGGTCTGCCAGTCTGTTGGGCGCCCTGCCAGTGCACAGTGGTCCACATAAGCGCTACTTCTCCATCACAGCCGGTTGGGGTGCCCGAGCTACACTCACAATATGCTTACAGCTACACATCCTGCATCTCTAATCGTCACGACGCAAGTTCAAATCCAGTCAGAGATGATCAGTGATGATTACGTGCGAAAGGTCCGCTATACGCCTCGCCCGTGCAGGTTCACGCAAGAGCTGCTTACGGCTTCCTCCACCAACCAGGTCCATGCACAGGAAAAATGAGAAATACGATAATCCAAAAAAAACTTCACCCGTTTCAGAACTGGTATCTGCACGAGAGGTCATGAATCGCCATAACGCATATGATTAAGGTGTATTCTCGGCTTTTCTTTCCCGCAGAATAAAAATGATACCGCATCTGGCATCCTAACTTATCCCTAAGTTACTGTCTATCCTATCCACAGTCGGGGTCTCATGAAGTTTAGTACGGTACCATATATCCAATTATCATAATATTTTAATGACATTCGGGAATATGGTACTAAACTTCACTAGACCCCACAGTCCAACGATGCACAGAAAAATGAGTAAAAATGTTAAGCCAAGACCTTCACACCGGATTCGAAACTCCGCGGTGGTGTCTGCACGAGAGGTCCTGGTTCGCCATATGGTTAAGTCGTATTCTTCGCTTTGCTCTCCCGCAGGATAAAAATGAATTTTTTATCCTAAACCATCTATAGGACCCGTTCACACCAGCGTTATGCAGTACCGTATGCGTGGAGGCCAGAATATAACGAAAGCTCAGAGCCGCAAGTACAGAGTATGTTGAGAGTGTTCACTCTGCACTAGCAGCTCTGAGCTAGCGCACCATGCATTACCAGGTTCGTCACGGTTCATTGGTACAAAGCAGCGGGATTTTCAATCTTCGTTTCAAAGTCGCTATCATCAGTTGAACTCTGATTTGTGAACATAGTCATAATCATAGTTTATTTCGATCTTCGCTAATAGAAAAAAAATGTACACAGCAAAAACAGATAGAACAAAAAGACGAAGAATCTCGAAAACGGATACAATCTATAATAAGATTTAAAACCTTAACACAAGGTATGCGCGTCTGTTAACCAAAAACACACAAAGTTAGGAAGGCACGGGGTTTGCTCCGTGCGTTAAGCGATCAAACTCGAATTTACAACCGTAGGTTTCAAACTTCAAAATTATACGCTAACTTTGAGTGGATTTAAAACAAAAATGCATTGTGTTATGCATGTGATAATTAGCGACTAGCTGATAGGGTTCACTGCGTACACAAGTTTTCGGGGTAGAAACGTGGGGGATTGATAGAGGCCGTGAGGGGGAAAAGTGTTCGCGATAGGAACCTGAGGAAGGTAAGCGAAAAATTAGGAAAATAACACCGAATGTGGCTTTTGAATTTTCTGTGAAATTCACATACTAACACACAAGAATAATCGACACCTCTATTAATTTCCCATATTAACCATTAGGTTCAATATAAATAAAAATGTTAAAGCAGGTCGCAGCGAATTGACATGACTAACAAAGATACCCTACAGAGATCTGTTGTTAGTACATCCCCTTCCCCTGCAGTTACTCATTATTTTTCTTTCTCTTTTTCTTCTTAATATCCTTTTACTTCCTATAGTCTTTCCTCTCCTTTTCTACTACGTTTCCTGCCCGGTTAGCTCAATCGGTAAAAGCGTTGGGAATACGCTTCAAATCTCTGATAGGCATGACGCAGGTTCGAATCCCTTGAGGGATGGTGATTGTAATGGATGATGATTATATGCGAGAGGTCTGCTTGACGCCTCGCCGGTACACCGTGGTTCGCGTAAGCGCCGCTTAAGGCTTCCTCCACCAACCAGGTTCATGCGCAGGAAGAATGAGAAATACAATAATCAAAAACCCTCACCCCGATTCGGAACTGAAACACGAGAGGTCGTGGTTTGCTAAATTGTTAAGTTGTTTTCATGGGTTTCCTCTCCCGCGGAATAAAAGTTATATCCTATCCTATATCTCGGATGCTAATGCCTATGAAAAACATCCGTTATCTCATAATCATAATGTTTTTTTTTTATTATTGTACATTGGTGATGTATTTATTTTGAGACGAATGAACATACATACAAATACAGTAAGTTAAGTACCGAACCGTTACTCACATCGAATCGCTCCCCACTCATCCAGATCTTTTATTAGTTTTCAGTTACGGTACGGACGCTTTTTATTCGTATTAATTTAACAGTGAAAGAATGCAAAACCAGGAGGAGATCGCTGAAAGACCGATACAGAAAAAGAGGGGAGGCGAAAGAATGCAGTGGGAGTGTGGGAGATCATGGGCGCACAAGAGCTTTCTAATTATTCTTAACGTTTGTTTAAAAAATAGACGGTACATGAAAACAATCTGTTTAACTATATATATTTACAGAGACTCGTTGGCTCATAGTTACGGAATAAAAACAAAAATCCCATTCACACCAAAATTATTAATAGGATTATAAAAGCTATATTTGAAGCAACAAACTAACGATAAACACAAAGGCCAGTTTCTACTGCAATAAACGGAAGGCTCCACAAGTTTGAGTCCATCGATTGAATCTTAAATTTTAATTAATTTGATTCGAATGAGATTTCATACCAAACGAATAATTATATTTCTGACCAGGAATTTTTGCCTCAACCCAATCAGAAATTTTAATTATTCATGCCTGTCCCACAGGTGGACCGTGTGCCATCAACGTGACTCATCCGCGAATAAGATATCAATTTTGAAAGGAATAAATGAGAATTCTTGATGTATCAAAACGCTTAGAATTTTGAGGCTTTCGTTAACTATAAAAGAACAGCAGATGGTTTTACCATTGTCCAGGCCAATACCACTCAGTGCACGTTACTATAGCGGTTCAGTTCCATTTGAGACATTTTTAGGCTAAAGTGCAATTGTCCGTACCACATCTTTTAGAAGCTCTTTATCTTTTTGTCGCCGTTAGTTGGTTCTTCTTGGACACTGCTTCCGTCAGACACTGCTTCCGAAAGACACTGCTTCCGGTTTACTGAAGATGATTTCAATAAAACTAGAACTGTGTACACAGTAATACGACGGCTTTCGCCTGACCATGATAAACACTGTCATTACTAGATCTTCCATGAGTACTTATACATGATCTAAAAGATGTCTCACAGCACACAGACTTCTGGATCGGGATTCTAGCTGACGAACAAAGTTATGCAAAAATCAAAGTTCACTTGTCGTGATATTAAATCAGGCAACGCTATATTTCAAAGAAATCACATATACACCACGCACTGTATGAAATCAGTCTCAAACTTCTTTTTTCACGCTTGATCAAATTAAAGACATATTGATGGGCCATGCATGGAACAGGCAGAATGTCATGTCTTGAAAATATGAATGGAGCAGTCATTTCAGGACTTTGTTAAATCAATCCAAAGCACACCTTTAAACGGTGTTTTATCAAATCAATAATACATGTGTGGTGAATCTAATTGCTCAACCGGTGATGTGCAAACGATATTTTATATTTTTATTTTATATTTTATTGCACATCACCGGTTGAGCAATTAGATTCACTATTAATTTCCCTGGTGGCAATCACTCAATCTTTGATATATGTGTGGGTCATGTGAGAGACAACCAAGATGTGTAGGTCTAAAATAACACTTGGATCATTTATGTCAAGCATATGTCTAATGAATTTCAAAGCATACACGTTTTTGATCAAATCAGTGATATATACATGGAGCATGCATGGGACCGACATGATGTAGAGTCTTGAAATTGAATTACATATATCAGGACTATGTCAAATCAGTTTCACAGCATATAAATTCTCACTTTTGATCTATCCAATGGTTTATGTATGGGTCAGACTTGATGTGAAGTCTCGAAATTGTAATTAAATTATTCATGTTGGAACTGTGTCAAATCAGTTCCAAAGCAAATATTAAACTCTTTTTGCTCTACGAGACTCTACCCACTGATATATGTATTGGACAGACATGATGTGGAGTCTTAAAATTGCAATTAGAAAATTTATTTCAGGATTATGTCAGCATATAGTTACATATATTTACACTTTTTTGGTATATACAATGATATATGCATGAGCCATGCATGAGACGGACAAGGTATGGTGTCTTGAAATTATTTTTGGTTTATTCATCTCAAGACTGTATCGAATCAGTATTACACCCCATATTTGCACTTCTTTGGTCTACCCAATTGGACTCGGATTGTAGTATCGCAAATCACCGGATATCGATATTTGCAAATTCATAACATACTTTGTTCAAAAAAATCTAGATTCCGTCACCAGATTACATAAAATGTCAAGCAGTTATATCGCTGGTTATCCAATCGGCTGAGGCATTTGGTATCTCCGGTAGTCTTGATGCAGGTTCGCTGGACATCTCGTCGGCGGATCGAAATCTATTTTGCAGCTTCGTGATATAGCTCACATGGGCAAACTAGGCATACATAGACATTGTTCATTTCGACACATCTGTAGACATATAATAAAGGCGATACAAATAAAGATATCATATTACAGAGTTATGAAAAAACCAAACAAAACTTAAAGTAACATTTAAATCGTGTCAGAGAAATAGTTTTAAACAAAGATTGTAAGAGAGTAACACGCGTTCGCCTACCTCTGTAGAGGAGACTGTAAAAGAAAAAAATGTAAAATAATAGAAATAAAATGCTACCAAATAAATAGAAAAAATAAAATACAGAAGAAATAAAAGAGAACCTACCAAATTTGTTAAATCAAATTAGACGCAGTATAAGTGTGACAAACTCTTACATGTATTACCTGACCTTTTGTTCTAAAAGCCGAAATGCAACTATGCTTTTTATTGCTAGAGTTTAATGTTAAATGTCATAATTAGCCAAATTTTGCATGTTTTATATAGTGTTAGTGCTATTTCAATCTAGTGCTACTTTTAAATGCCATTGTTTGCCAAATTTGGCATAGTTTATTATCAATGTCGAATACCATGATGATTTAAATTGGACATATTTTTGTTTACATATTGGACCGCAGTGTTTATCGAAATGTATTGTATTTATGTCACAGTCGTGCAACTAATAATCGAGTCGCCGTTAGGATTTGTACACAGTTCATGGTTGGCGTAGCAGAGATTTTCTCGTCCGCTACTGCAAAATAACCATAAAAGTCCAGGTAGTAAACCGTTAATTTTTTTGGGAAATCGTCACTTTTATCCTACCATGTAGCAGGCTATCTATCATAATTAGATAGAAAATGCTTTTATGTTGGTAATCTGTATTAGAGACTACTATTAGGTCACTTGTTTTTTTTCTCAATCACTAAACACAACTTTTGAGGATCAGTCAAAAAGCAATCATCACCACTGTCAATCTGAGTTACAAAGTCGCTGGTCGACGTCGAGAGCGGACGTTTCTCCGTCATGCTCATCAACCATTCAGCCTACTAATCCACCGATTACGGTTTGGTATTGGTCAATGTAATGATAACGGAACTGTGCCACATATTTTGCAATTATGGATCAAATAACTCTTCATGCATAGAGTCCATGAACGAGCTAAAAGGTTTATTCTTAATAAAAAATCAAGAACAAAACACGATTTCAAGAGAATGCTGGCGCTTACGTCATGACAATCCTGGTAAAGAGTACCGATTTTACCTTATACTATGCCTAGTTTACCGAGTTTATTTATTTTCAAAGTCTTTTATCTAGTCTGATTTACCTAGTTTAACTTTTACCGAGTTTTCCTTTTAAAAATTTACCTAGTTAATTTACCAGTTAAAAAAGTTAAACTAGGCAAATAAGTTATCCGAAAAACTAGGGAAAAATACTTTGTAAATAAACTCGACAAACTAGGTATACTATAGGTATTATATACTCGACAAACTCTGTACTTTCACCTATAATTGCCACCACTAGTCGGTACTGTCCCCACTTTTGCTTGACTCTGCGTGAATTTGAAGGCAAAAGTGCGCTTAATGAAAATTCCCCTCGCGAGGAATTGTTCCCACCCAATTACAAAATGACGAATGACGAAAATGCTCACTGCCCGAAATTTTAAAAATATGTCACGCCCTGATATGTCCCGGGTATTTTGCGTATGATTGCTAATATTTGCATGACTTCTCTTGCTACAGTTTATATTATTTGAATTTTCTATCATTTATTCACAAAATTACCATCTCTGATTCAGGATATTGGTATATACTCCGGAATAAAGTAATTTCATCAGCTTCTTGACTCGCATGGCTGGCAGGCGAACGATATTATATTATATTACAATTATCTAATCAGACGTTTTTTCACAGTGATATTTGCCATATATCAGATGCCACCTAGATACTTGTCTCCACCTTTTTGATTTTATAGAATGATGATATTGTGTAATATATATTTTTACCATGATATTAAATGTAGGCGTGTAGACAGTCCACTCACTATTGCCAAAGTGTGAGTCACGGCGGCCGGGCGGCACCATTGATTTTGATACCGATCAAAACATGCCCGATGAAATCCATGCTATTAAGCATACCCTTTTCTGTCGAAGAAAATAATTGTTCGAGGGAATAAACCCCTCCGACTGGATATGGATCAGAAAATTCGAAAGTAAAGGATATATCGGCTTGGTGTTTTCTTAAAAGTCAAAAGCGCGATGGTATAATAACTTGCCTCGTCGGGGGATGACTCCAAATGCTGATTGTGCACTTGGTGTGATTTAGTACATATAATCATTGAACAATGAAGACATTTTTACTTATTACTTATACAAATATAATCTATGAAGTTGATACTAGTAAATTCTGTCACTGACAAAGCTATTAAAATTTGTTGACGATATTAACTAAAGGGTTAGTGTAATCCAGCGGTTTATTGCGCATTCTGAGCACTTGGTACATTCAAAAACTGATAGTGCTTTTCGAATACTTGGTATGTTTTGCTTCATTTGATATTTTGTGTAATATTGTTGCACCAAGTGCACCACCAGTGTTAGGAGTTACCGCATATAGTAAATTGTAATTGCAGGCACCATAACAACACAATAATTTAAAAAATCCTTACTGTGGTAAAGGTAAAACACGACAACCACATCTTAAAAAGAATTCAAACAGAGCGATTGATTATATGCACCACATAATGCAATTGTAAACAAACAACAATGTCGTAGATCAATAACACCAAATTTCACCAATTGCACAATCAGTATTTGGAGTCACTTTTCTTAGGGTGTCCTCACGAGGGGGGATAGATAAACATAACAAGATAGTAAATTAATGTCAGTAAAATGCTTATGCTTGAATAGTATGTAGAGCTGACAAAATGCCTATTGATTTTACTCTTAGTCAACGTCACGTACTGCGTCTGACGTGTCCATCCCAGATGAAATTAAGTGTTATTATGTCCTAATCTGCTATAAAGCGGGTCTTCCGTGCGCGACAGATATCATACACAATATATCGGCCAATGGTAGAGAAAAGATAGTGAAAAGTGTGAGAGGATTCAACGTAAATTGCTTTCAGAAGTGCTATAATATCGAATGTGAGTTCTGTGAGCTTTGATAGACTTAATCAAATTTTTCATGCAGCACAAGTGCAGTAATGTTGGATTTAAAAGGTCAACAACACCGTGTTCTGTAAATCAGTGCACATTTTTGCATATGTGCGAAATGCACCGACTTAGAAGCCTGGTGAGCGAGTCACTTCTACTATTACCATTTGTTCATCACTGACCACTAACGTACTGAAAATGCGAAAATGAACTTTCAAGCGATTCAAAATGTAGAAAATATCAAAATATTTGCGCGTTTTCGGCGTGCACAGGATATTACAGCTTTTTAGCCTATTTAAATCATGAAATCCCCATTTTAAATTAGTGTCGCGACTACAGCGCGATTATTGAGTTCTTTTATAGTAATATACAATGAAACACGGGGAAAATATTTGATCTGCGGCGCCATTTATGGCGTCAGGGCTGTGCTCATTACATAAAACATAGTTATTTGTCACTACTACAATTATAGTTCGTTATTTTTTCAAACAATTTAGAACAAATATCATTGAAATCCGTTTTGTAATTACCTTGTGATAGCCAATAGCGTAGCGAGGACCCTGTGACGGGTAGTGCACTAACTTTGAGAATAGTAGAGCGCAGAGCGGAACAACTCTGAATATGAAAAATGTGGTGCTACCGGTAGGTTAGTTCGCAAAGCGCATTGGCAGTCAATCTTGCACTTGCGATATACGATTATCGTTGTTTGTGGTTCCGTGTATCATATGAATTTTTGTACGGTAACTTTAACTATTATAAAATGCGAATATCTTGTCAGTGTGTGGTTGGATGGAGGAATGAGTCGGTTTTTCATGGATCTAATGCAACATCAGAATATATTCAAATTTGATTGACGAACCAGAGTCTTTAACTTCCAATTATTTAACTTTTCCAGAAAACTAAATATAAAACGAAAGCCGACAGTTCTCATCCGATATGAGAAGGAATAGCATAATTGCCGATGCTAAGCTTGCGACCCAACAAAATTTAGGTAAAACGCTTTTATTGCCTTTTTTGTCATACAGTCTGTCTTGTTATTTAACCGGTTTGTTGAAGATTGCGTAACCTGGAAAAGTGAATACTACAATATGCAATGCATGGCATTACAGTTTTAAAAATTATACTATAGCATGTTGGGACAGGTAGAATAATCGCGTGTTTCATAATGTAGGGATTTGTACGAAATTGCGCTTTAATTTTAAAATACAACTAAATTGACGTATGTTATTTAAAGAATTCTTTCCTGCTGTGACCGTTATTACTCAGTGATAAATACGTTAGTCCGTTATTAAAAGGAATATGCAATTGTTGCACACCATCGCGAATGTTCGTCGAGAAAATTCTGTAGATTTTAAAAAGGTATTCACAAACTTTCGCAGCTTGCTTGAAAATTACTACTTTAACGGGAGTCCCGACTTGATTTATTTATATTATATGGTGTGGCAATTCTCTGCCATTTTACAGAGCAATCAAGATACGATTCTTCTAGCAGCGGATTGCGAAACCGACACGAGATTTCAATCAAATCAACAACTTTTGGTAAACACGGATTTTCAGTTGCTCCGATAATACAGTGTTTGGAGGTTATACATTTCTTATTATCTAGGCACCAACTATTGAGTTATAGTCACAGACATAGGAAATGATTTAATAATCGTATATTCCCACCATGATAACAAATTCATAGTCTTAAATTTGCAGAAATGAAGCAGGTAGTGGCAGACTGAGAAATTATTTTGGACAGTTTTTTTAACTTATTCGATAATCTCATTGCCTCCGTTTTATGACAAATTTTTTTTTGTTATGCGCAGGAATGTGATGTTATTATTCAATTCATCGAAATTAAATCTCCTGAAGAAGATAGCTCGAATACTGGTATGTGTAATCATTTTATATTTAAAATTGATGGTCGATCGATTTCAATACGGCTTTGCATTCGATAATTCCTTGAAAATATTGGTTGTTACATCAGACAGTCAGCAAAAAGAAGACGAGAATCTTGTCCGAAAAGAAATTTTGCTTTTGCGTGGAAGTATATTTAAGGTAATGGCATGTAATTGCGGTTCAGTTTCCAATTCAAATCGAGTTTGCCCAGTCGAGGCTCATTTTCTGCATAAGTACTTTTTCATGTTCATGTTCATTTGTTGAGGACTTTAGGTTGCAAGTATGGGATTGGAAGATCTAATATGTGTATTCCTTATAAATATGATGCGCCACAAACAAAGCTTTCAAGCGTACACTTTGTTGGAGAGAAAGAAGGCTTTTGTCACGCTAACAAAGAAACTCTATATTGAAATTTTATGTTGCAAGTTTGCAACCAATTTATTTCTCATTCATTTATTAGGCGCGGACGGCATTTCTTCTTTGAATGAGAAACTTTTTAACGAAAATGATTTTTTGAAATGATCTTCAGTTCCCTAAAATCTCTAAATAAAAAAATACGTTTTATCTAACTTGTTCTGCAGACGACAAAATCAGATTGGACGAAGTGTACATACAATGCAGATGTTCGTACTTGAATTTGGAAAAAGCTGAAATAAATCTGGAAAAAGATCCAGCTTTGTCAGTGAAGCGTCTTTCACAATTAGGGCCGGAATGTGACATGAATCATAGTATGAATCTCGTTTCTATACTCATATTCTTAATAGACATAATTTTCGCTAGATATTTTAGGGGCAATTCTGATCTGTAGTAGACACATTCCTGTTTCTATCCGTTTATTAGGATGGAATAGAATTCAAGAATAGGGAAAACTTCAATACAATGGAGGACGTTTATTTATCTCAAATTAATGTGTTCTTAAAGCGCCATTAAAACACAACATCGATTTTAGCGATATGATTTTAACTTTATATCTAAGATGTTCCCTGGTTTCCTCGTAATGCTGCAGACCTGGATTATTGTCGACATTTACGGGAAGTTTGCAATGATAATCAAATTAATGCAGAACATCCAGGATTTACAGATCCGGAATATGTAAAGCGTCGTAAAGAAATTGTAAAAATTGCCCGGAAATACAAACAGTAAGTTGTAACTTGAGTTTTAAGTAAGGCTGGGCAAAACCAAATTTTCTTTAGAATTCGAATCTGATTCGAATCATTTTTTCGACTCTGATCGAATCACTAATTCCGTGTAGATAACAAAAATCCCGTTTAATTATTACGATTTGTCGGCCTTGTGAAAATCAAAAAATTTATAGTTTATAGTGTATATATAGTGTATATAGTGTATGTCAATTCACACTCCATGTTTAAGAGCAACAATTTTCATATTTTACCGACAAAATATAATCGATTTTGGTCAAATTTGACCAAAATCGATTTCATTTTATCTTAAATATTGAAAATCCTAGTTCATTTCAGCAAATTTTTGTTCCTATGGACGATTCACAATTGATTCGAATCACGGAATCGGATTTTCCAGCTCAAGTTGTAAGTAACATTAGAACATCAGTTTATACCCAACTGCATATCAAATTCTGATTGTATTTATAATTATTGTGATTAAAATATAAAAAATTCACATATATTTAGCGCGTTCAGGAATGGTTCAAATGATTTGATTTGTGCTTCAAATGGATTAAATTCATTTAATAAAATTGACCTGACCATTTTAATCACATAATTTTACCACAAAACAAAACAATGAAAAGCTACTATTGCAAATTTTCACTCTCGTTTGTTTGTTGCGCAGTGGCGAAATTATACCTAATGTGCCGTATACAATTGGAGAAGTTCAAACATGGAAGACTGTTTATTCGAAACTAAGAGAATTACACGAAAAAAATGCTTGTTCGCAATTTAATACATCTATGCGAAATCTTGAGAAGCGAGGATTATTCAACGAAAATGAAATTCCCCAATTAGAAGACGTTTCAAGATATTTGGAAGGTAGATCAAACTTCACTATCTTGCATTATTTAATTATTGTACAGCGATGGGGATCTGCAGAATTCACATTTTCACGAAGATAGTATTTTGGATGATACTGGTGCACTTGTCATTAACCCATACTGTTTCTTTGCATGAAGTGGATACATTCATTCTGACATGTGCCAATAATTTGATTTCTAAATTATTATTGTCATAAATTTGATAATTATCATATTTTGTAGTTTGTTCAAGCTGGACCAGGTAACGCTGATAAAATAAAATTAAAAATCGGAATCGACTATTTGAGGTTTGATTTGATGCTTTTCAAATTGAATTTGCCAGCTGCGAAAATCATCATGCGCATTAACAAAAGTATTATAATTAATAAGAGATAATTATAACGACGGCTGATATTCTCTTAGTTGAATTATATATCATGTACATATTTTCTTTTCATATATTTCATTCTTAATTCAGGTTGCAGTGGTTTTCGCCTGCGTCCTGTCGGAGGCCTGGTTAGTGCTCGAGATTTCCTGGCCAGTCTTGCTGTGAAAGTTTTTCAATGCACTCAATATGTTCGTCATCATCTAAGTCCAATGCACACACCAGAACCGTAAGCATGACAAATTAACCTTGTATAGACATGCATAGTTACTGACATGTATTTCAATCACGTACTATGTTGTACTTTTGACAAATTTTCTTTTCATTGTCTGTCAATATTGGCACATTCTTAACAAAAAATGCGCGCGCAATATTTCTCCGATCGGCTTACAATTGAAGAAATTTTGTAAAAGTTTAGGGCCAGCCAGAATTAGTAATCCTTTCTTGTCCTTCAAATTTTGAATTTTTTCGACTATTCACCAAATATTGGGATTTCCGAAACATAAAATAAAGATATGAGATAAGTGAGATAAAAACAATAAAAACTACAAATGGGATATTGCGTTGTGAAATGTGATTAAAATGAAACAACGCATTCCTATTATAGCGTGCAGTTGCTGTTAACATTTTATCCCACTAGCTCTTTGTCGCATTAGTGGCCATTCCTTATGGTTACACATTTTTACAGTATATGTATTCGTCTGGTGCTTAATTTTCTTAAACTTTTGGCTTTGAAAGCTAGTTAGTAAAATAATCAAAAAACAAATCAATACAATACGATAGTTGATTTCATTTGTGCCGTCTTTTGTAGGGATTGCTGCCACGAACTCATGGGCCACGTACCAATGTTATGTGATCCAGAATTTGCAAGATTTTCTCAGGAACTGGGAATTGCTTCACTCGGTGCCTCTGACAAGGATATCGAGAAACTAGCAACTGTAAGTAACAAATAAACATATCAGACTTCGTTACCTTTTCCCTTAAAATATTCTCAGTCGAAAGAGTATTGTATATTTACTTATGTCTGTTTCTCACGTATTTTACTATCTTATTTTTGAATCTTTCCATCAGATCGCGATTATCTTCAATAGCAAGTAAGAAAAATATTTTTATTTGTTAACTGAAGTATGAACTTTTCAAATTTTGATAGACGATATTATATTTATGTTGATATTTTTCAGCTGTATTGGTTTACTGTAGAATTTGGGTTGTGTCTTCAACATGGACAAAAGAAAGCATATGGCGCAGGAATATTATCTGCATACGGTGAATTGGAGGTATATACTAATATTAAAATATCCTCCTCTTTTTTTTTTCAAATAAAATAATATATTTTCACCTCTTGACTAAAATCGCATGTATAGGTTGTGGTAACAGAAGTGCGCAGCTTTAGTGGGTTGAACTTATTATGCTTTCGTGCTGCGAAGAAATAGGAATGGTTTTTAACGATATGCAATAACGGCCTTTTGAATTGCCCTGGCGTATTTCTTGTGTGTCGTAAGAGGCGAAGAAAAGGAAGCAAAGCCGTGGTAAAGGGTATATGGTTTTATTACAGGAAGAAGAGACCGCTTACTATACTTTACTATAGCAGCTTTATTATGCCATGTGGTTCTTTGTCATAGTCGGTTACCTCCGGGTACTGCATTCGACTAAAGCCTATATTTATTTTACAATCCCATATAATTAAAATAATGTTTTTTGGGAGAATTTTTTACCCAATATTCAGAATAGTTTCACATTAAGAAATACCACGCATGTATTTACAATCGTTAATTTTAGCTTCTTTTGAAAAGAGTGAGCTGAAAAACCTCAACGCTTCTTTAGTGTGACAACGTTTGGTTGTCACGATTTTCCATAGTCATGATTTATCATGGCCGCGCTGTTTATATTTCAGTTCGTTTACACCAATTAAATTTTCTATAGTAATTCCGATCACTATTTATTTCAGCATGCTCTTTCCGAAACCCCTGAACATTGCGAGTTTGATCCTTACAAAGCGTCAACACAGTCATATCAAGATGAAGATTATCAACCGCTTTATTTTGTTGCCAATTCATTTCACGACGCTTTGACAAAAGTCAGGTAAATATTGAAGTTGAAATCGCTAGTAACTAAAAAAATTTAAAGTCGACCGCGGTCTATGTTCCTCCTGTTTTACCTGTGCGTCGTTGACTCATGTCCTTATCATTTCTCAAATCGATTATTAGGGTCTGCAAGATTGTAATCAAAATGGGAGGGATTTCAATAGAGCTCCATCACAGGTAGGTTATGCAAATTTGATACTCCATGCCAATGACTCATCTTTCCAGTATTCATATAATATTACTAACTTTCTCTGTGTCGGAACTGTCATAGAGTCTTGCTCATGGTGTTCCGCTCGAGGGACCATAAATTTCCTTGAATTTACACGGCGAGTTTTTGTCAAGAAATTACATCTTAGTACCATTTAATATTTTTAGTAATTTACATGGGAAGTTTTCTTTCGAACTTTGCATGTCAGTCCAGTGAGTTTTTATTCAAGTTTGATAATGTTTCATAAAGTTTTTGTTATGATACCCCTTCTTTAACCGCTACTATTGCTATGGAAATACTACAAAAGGTTGCATTTTTTTGTATCGCTGAGTGAACAACGTAAAAAGAAAATACCTTTTCGTTAAATATATGGATATCAAAGAAGGGTTCATTGATCCGCCTGCGTCCATTCGTTCTTTAAAAAAAAAGAATTGTTACTCCAAAGTTTATATCGATATAGAGAGGGACAGAACGTATGTGACACGTACGATTAATTTTCATGCTATGCTAACGATTTTTTACGTAAAATATATGATCCACAGCCAAATATAACCAATAATAAATAGGGAAATTGATATAGCTGAGCAGAAAAGTTTTCTTTGGGAATGAAAATCTTGTCCATCACAAAAAATGAATTTCAGCCAACTTTGATTCGCACTAATACAATTTCAAATATGGATGCTTCAATATTATGTCGCACGACTTTATAATTTTTATTATTTCAGAGAGTTCGCCAACAAGCAAATTGTCAAATCGTTTGAAGCTCGCTACAATGCAGACACCGAGTCTATTGAGGTTTTCCGTAAAAATAATCCACAAGATGTCGCTAGAGTAGTAGAAGAACTGAATGGTCATATTTCATTCCTACGTGGACTGGTGGGATAGAAAAATAAGTTTGATGCATTACGTGACCTTTCAATTAAAATATTGGTGTGCGTCACGTTGTAGTCCATGTGTAGCTTTTTCTTTCTCTTTATTTCTCAGTTTTCACATCGTGGTGTTCATTTTCGCTCGAACCAAGATCTAACATTCGTTTCAACTCCACTCTGTCACCAAATTCATCAAATATCAAGTTTGAGTCATTAATGGATCGCGTCTCTGAGACGAGATTCAACTTTGACTAATGCTTAACAAAACAAATATTCTGATTGGCCAAATCCAAATTCATCAATGATAAGTCGCTGTAGATGGCGTTTCCTTAACGCGATCTTCGGCGACTCAACAAATGTTTGACAAAATATCTTTGGCCGTAGGAAATTCTCCTATACGACCTCTAATAAAAACAGATCAATTCCAAGAAGATACTCGAGCCATTTTTGAAGTAGCAGAATTTTTCAATTATAGGCTTGTCGATTATATACTTACTATTATATCATTACTTGGTTTGATTATTTATTTAGAAAATTGTAGGATTTTATTATTCAATCTGAATTCATCGGGCTATAGAGGACGTTATCGAAGCAAAATATAAGATTTGCAGATTTATTTATCATATTTTTATTAATCGTCGTGGCACAATCGTCGAACTCGCCAACAATCGCCATTGAACACATAATTGGGCATGATCAACGTTTACTCCATTTGTCAAATTTTGTGGACAACGTTGATGAATAATGATTTCTTTGATAAAAAGTCGATTGGAACTTGAAGCTTCATCCGTATATATATCTTACAATTTGAAGTCTAAAATCCATTAAATAAACTCTTGCTCGGTTTAACGTGAGACTAACTACTCAACCTTTTTCTATGCCTTGGGTAAGGGGATCTGTACGCAAAAAGCAAGGATGATATAGAAAAAGAATAAATTACTAGACAAGAGGTTCAGGAATCCTTCTACACACATGCACAAATTTATTCCTGTAACGTTTCGTTTGACCAAGGTCAGACTTCCTCAGACAAGCATTTTTATAGCAATGGGAATAAAAGCATCAGCTATCACAATATAAAGATTTCGAGTAGCAGTGTAGCACGCTCATATAAATGTAATATCTATTTAATTAGCATTTGAATCATGCGGAGAACTAGCACAGAAGATAGTTGATCAATATATCACAACTCGGGATGAAAGTTATAAAATAAAACATTTTGGGTCGTACTTAACACTGGCATTGTTCAGAAATACTTTCAATTTTGGTTGTCCAAGCTTGGGCAACATTGTTCTCAACATTGTTCATCTTTGGTATCAGAATGATGCTTGTTTTCAGAATGATGCTTGTTTTCCCTTCATAGCGGTTTTCTTGAGGTGTTTGAAATTTGCCATATGGTCTTGAATGATGTTTTTATTGTTTTTGTTGTTAAGTCCGTATATTCTATAAATCCTTATGGTCGGGTTTACGTGAACTAACTACATATTACCCGTCTACAAGAAGAAACCCATAAGAAGCATTTACAACAACGTGTATTACACCACCGAGATGCCAAATTTGCAATTAAGCAAAACAAGCTTGCGTGTCATCAACACCAACTAAGAGTGAATAACCTAAATATATCAACAACTAATTGATTCGAGTTATGTAGGCTGTGATGAGAATGAAATTTCTCGAATTTTACTGTATTTATTGCTAAAAATGGAGAGAAGCACATTTTTCAAACCTTAGGGATTTCAATAAATTTTTCAATGCAAAATATTTATATTAAATATTGAAAACCTCATTTTTGCAGCGATGTGTATAAACTCTGGGTTCTGCAGTAATTTATTGATTTGTTTCATGCACCGTGACAATAGTGCAATATATTTACAGTTCGTTTGCAGTAATTACTTCCAAAATAAGAAACCGCCTTGGTATGTCGTTACTTTTTTTTGAGCTGCTGTATTTAAAATACTTATGTACGACGATATAATCTTGAATGAAATTTGGAGGTGGAAGGAGAAACGGTTAAAGTCATGTTATGTTATTTTTACATAAAAATATAACAAATAATGGTCAACCTGTTTCGGTATTTAAGAAAATAAGTGTTAAATCTAGAAGAATCGATTTTTAATTTTAGCCGGAAGGAGAGAACGTCAAATCCTTGTACCAATGTGGCAAAGATAACTGATAGCTTTATGAAATTATGCCGTTTTTCATGTCCGATGAGTTAAATCGAGATATGACGTCAGCTTTAAAATATTCTAATTGGGTTCGGGAGACACGTTCACCAACTCAGAAATAATATTTTACCGAGCATGAGCCACAGATGAACCGCGCTTTTGCAGCGCGATCTATCAGTGACACACTCTTAACAAAACATATTTAGTGAAAAAATTTATTAACTAAACAGTTTTATGTATGAAAATATTTATTATTGAAAAAATATGTTAAAATATGTATATAACAATACAACATAACAACAATATATTATAACATATATAACAATAACTATCTAGTTGATGTTCTTAAAGCTTTTTGGTGTCAAAAAATCTGATAACGTTGACCCAATTCTGATGCTTAAGTTTTATAATATGTTTAACAGCGAATAAAATTTGCATCGATACAGGCATGCATTACGCATTACGTCAGAAGTATTACTATGTCTTTGCATTAATGTTGTTCTATTAATACTTTAAAACTACTCATTCGAGTAAGTCTGGCAAGATTAGATGGTTTTCTAGATCGTGCGGACTTATAGATTATTACACACCAAATTGAGTAAGTACATGGATTTATTGAGTGCATCTACTGAGTCTCGATCCCGAGACATATATTTCTATGATAAACACGTGATTTAACAAAAAAATAAAATAAACTAAAAAAAACATAAAAAAAAATTCTGAATGAGAAAATTTATTTACGTACACTGTGGCAAATAATGTGTAAAATCACTGATCATTTTCAGCAATCGCCATGTTGATGATATTTATGCCAATTATTGGCTGTTGATAGACCGCACCTTCACGGTGCGTTCCATCAACACTCCATATTTGATCAAAAAAGTAAGTTTTGGATAATTTTCAATACTGCCAAGTAAAATTACTGTCAAAGACCAGTGTTGTATGTTTTTGTTGCACAGTATAATTAATTCGATTTAGGTTCAATAGCGGTGAAAATTAAAAAAACATATTTTTACCGAATATAGAAGTATGGAAAGTCTCGTGTATGTTTTGGACAGGAATCTTTATATTCTTTTTATTGGTTCCTTTTTTTTATCCAGCATAGTCACAGATTAATTGCTGATCCCTGTATGGAATTTTGCGATTCAACAACTATGCAACCAATCAGCAGGTCTAGGCAGGTCTAATCAAGTTAAGTTCTGGTTTAATATCCTCCTATAATAAGTGTGACGAATCAACCACGTCATCATCAGAAACTAGATTTCAAAAATTGGTGTTTCTACACAACTATTACAAACCAGTTTGTGATTTTCATACACGAGTTCTCCTATTTTTCGATGTTGATTAACGTTGTAATATTGTTATCAATCATTATATAACTCTTGTGTGACAGACACAAGTCAGGAACTCCCCTTACATATAACCGAATAGTTTCGATTATGCACGGGCATAGTTTCGGCCCATCACATTTTCTGCGACCTTTCTACTGCGGTATCGAATAACCTTGTTTGGTGCCGAATGTTGTTTTTTCTACGAATTGCTGCAAAACTTGCTACCAATAGTTGTACTTTTTCGCGATGCTTTAAGCAGTGAAAATAGCTCAATAACGAATGTTATTATTCTTGGTGTATATTTGATTGTCATCCCTGCGCAAGTCCAGAAACATCATTGGTTTATAATACCCAACTACAACAACATCAATGAATATCATGGAGGGATATTATCTAAATAGCCGGTGACATATTAATGTAATATTTTACAAAGAATTTTTAGCTTCAGTCGTTCTATTTCTTTCTTATAAATGACGTGATAAATTGATATGTGGACTTCTATAATCATATCATAAGGTCACTCGCATGTAAGATGATGATCGTGCACATTATAATAAGTATTGAGAGGTCAGGTAATGAAGAGCTCCATGCCTAGGGTATATGCGGGGTCAATTTAGAGTCTGTGTTAATCAACGCCATTATTTTTTTTTTTTTGTAATATATAAATTAATTTTGGGAGTTTTAAATTCATTCTTCTTGTCCTTGATCGAGTATATGGACTAATGATAGTTTTGATATTTCTGAACTGTTTAAGTATTCAGGTTAACTAAACTTGTCTAAACACATTGCAAGTGGGTATTTAAGCAAAAGATAAAAATGGAACGAAATATACTAACACGATTAGATTGGAGCAAGTTCGTTAACTTGCACTGCTTTTCGATCGACGAATTCTTTTATCCATGTGATTCGAAAGCATAAAAATTGAAAAATCCAACTACCATTAGAACAAAAATACTTTTTCTTTCTATTCGTAATTCAGGAAATGTTCGTTTCATTTTTGACATTTCATTTTATTTCAAATGTTTTGCGATATAATGATATGTCATTATATGACAATCAATACGAAAATCAGCCCTTTAAAATAGCCTAGAGCGCAAATTTGGCAGTTAAGTCAGCCTAAAACGGTATTATACTAAAAGTTTTTTCAGTCGCGCTGAGGCAGCGGTCGCAATTCTATTTTTTGTGCTTCGTTCACTGGTTTACTCAGGTCTTTTAATACTTTTTTAAAGTATGTGAAAGAGACAGTTTCGGCAATTTTAAATAAATCCCATGCGTGTTGCGAGTAGATGAGAAATACCGTTATACCTAGTAATCTAAACCTATATTGAACCGTACACACAAAGTGCATAACGCAATCACAGTAATTAAACCCATTTTAGTTTCACACAGATGTCCTGATACAATACAACTTTGTTGGTAGGACAGAAAAACTAATGTTATGAAAAATATCAGAATTTGAAATTTTAAAAAAATTATAAATTCCCATACATGAAACACAGGAAAGAGTAATAAATAAATTATAATACATGAGCATTTGTTGAGTGATCTAGTGTATCAGAGACTTGTATCTTTTTACCTTACACCGTTAGTACAAGGCCTTTGAGAAACAGCCTCTAGGATGTCCCAAATGGTATTTTATTTAGTTAAGTGTGAGGCGTAGATAGAAAGGCAATCAATTTTTTGTCCTTCCCCAGCAACAAGTAACATGTTTGAAAATAGTGGTGAACAGCTGCGATGTAAAACCAACATACAATTAAAGAAATTATGTGAGCGTGGTGAATTGCGCGTCAGTGTCAGTGAAGTGCTACCAAATTGTTTTCTAATATTCAAATGTGGAGCGTGAATATTCTATAGTTTCATATGCCTGAACAAGGAATAAAAATATGAGCTATTATATGAATAATAAATATGCGTTGTCTTCTATAATTATTATCTCGATGTTTTCAATTCGAATACTGAATAATGGTAGACAAATGAATATTCGAATCGTTGTTGAGGAATTATAAAAAATATCTATACTCATATTCGATTACGCCGTCTAGTACAATAACATTTATATGTAAGATAAATTTTATTTCCCACCTCGTATTTATCTGCTTTACAAATATTTGTTTGAACAAGAAAAACAATATTTTCATGGAATATGTACCATTCTGTTAAAATAGTTTTTGTGTATTTTTTGTGTTTATAGCTTAAATAGAATGTACAATTTTATCACAATGTAAAAACTTCTGAATTTTGTACTTAGTACTTTTAAAAATGTCTATAAAACTGAACATTTGCAGAATTTTCCGTGACTGTGAGAAATCTCACGGTTTACAGTGTCATATGAAATAAAATCCTTTCCTTTTCAAATTATGTTTAATTATTCAAAAAATGCTTATAATAGTCGACTTTGAAAAGATTGCAATTTACCGAACAATTATAAATGGATTGAATCGCTTATATAAGTTACTATGTACTGTGGTTCAAAGCACAAAGAAATCGTTCCGAACTATGAGCACCATTTAAAATGTGTTAAATGGTAAGAACCACGCACATACACTGCAACAAAAGTACAGTAAATTTACTGGTCATTTGCAGTAATTGCATATTTTCAAAGTAAAAAAAGCGCCGCATTAATGCGATTTATCGCTGGTCTTTGACAGTAATTTTACTTGGCGGTATTGGAAAAAATTCAAAATTGACTTTTTTGGTCAAATATAGGGTGTTCATAGAACGCACCGCCAACGATCCTGCAAACATTCTTGAGCATGTGTCTATTTTACTATTGTCTCTTGCAAACGCTTATTTAAGGCGGGTTGTATACTTCGTCAACGCATAATTGGCGCTTATTAAAGTAATGCTATTGTGGGAAACTGTGAGCCATTTCATTTCCGAGTCATGAAGCAATACCAAGCGTCTATGCGTCTAGGCTTGGGGAAACTAAATGATCTTGATGTTTGAATGATCGAGTATAAATTTAAATTCCTCAAGAAGAGTGCTGTAGAGAAAATCTAAGATTGCTTATTTACATATTATATATAAATTTTCCAAGTTATGTTTCGAGTTGGGGTCTGTATTGTAGATGTTTGATCAGTATTCTGCGAATTGTTGACTTATAATCTCTCAGATAATATTCTGGTTCAGGATTACTTCATAACACGTATTATGTATGGCTCGTTTGATAAAACTTACTATTACGCCAAACATGATTTATGAGGGATATACTAGCCGGCGATAGAATGCTTTGACTGAATCACACATGAGCTAAGTTTTTCCGTTTTTCCATGAGCGGGTATAGTATATAGTTAATTCAACACATAATATCGTGAACCACGGTTTCGAGAGTTTTTGTGACATGTCATTCTTTTCTTATAAGTCTACTTGTAGGGAGAATGAACCGACGTACGTCAATGACAATAAAATATAATTTCTTTATTAGGTAAAACAATGATCTCGGCACAATAGGTGACGTACTGTCACGGCCAGTCTAAGGCGAAACATACGGAATATTGAAACGGTTTGGGGTTTTTGCAAACCGGTTTTGACGTGGTTTCTAGTTCTAATAAAGTATAAAAGTGTGAAAAGTAAAATTCAAAAGCAATTTTTCATTCAACTCTTATTAGACTGGATTGTAATATATCCGCAGTAATTATTGAATGTTTGTGGATACAGATATCAGATTCATGGAAATTTTTTTGCTTTCACTTTGTTAAATATTAGTTATTAGACACTGGTGGATTGCGCAAAGTTGCGTTCTATTTTCATCTTGAGATGTTGTAAACCATTTTCCAAGATTCTCTCGTGTGTGAATGTGTTTGAAAACTAGGAAGTTAGGAGCGTTATATTTATTTATACTTACGGTTTCGTGAAATCAAATTTATGATATGATGATTATACTAGCATTTACTAATGATGGTGACATTAGTGGACGCGCCGAAAGCATATATTTTTTGTACAAAACAGTAGTTTAGAATATATTAATTTTGGTATTTAAATTTGCTATAAATTAATCGAAAGCAGTTCAAAATATTGTTCGACGGTTGCTTACTCAATAATATCGATCCAATGTGATCCAATGTTATAAGCTCATATTATCAGGTGGTATTAAATATAATTTTATTGGTCTATTCCGACCAACGAAATATTTAGAAATGAAAAATAAATCGAAGGAGTGAGCTATTATATATTATTTTTGCCGAAGAGAAACTTTCAAAATTGCCCGTGTTTTGACGGTTCAAATATGTTGAGGTATTGAAAATAATAGCGTCAGTCGAGATATTTATTGATTTTCAACTAAAAAATTCTGCCAAAACATGTTTTGCCAAGTATGCGTTTCTGTGTTCCTCTGCGGCCAATACTTGTTGAAATATTATCTTTATTTAAGCAATTCAACACGCACAAAGCAATAATAATACCGGGCAATATTTTGCGTGCGTGGGAAGTGATCAATTGTTCATTTCTTTAATATAATTTGAGATAATTCTTTATTTCTACAGAATTAGCACTGTTTATAATTATTAATTATGAAAATTTCTTTAACTACTTCCCTACTTATTATTTTCATTATTTATGGATATTCTGAAGCTTTGACAAAACGACGGCCAGTGCGTGGACAAGGTAATGTATTTATAACAACCTAATAACTTAACTTGAATATTAAATTTATTTTAGGATGCAATCGTACAACAGTTGACAGGACTGTACAAATAGCTCATTCTAAGCATGAGCCGTGGGTATGATGGTTTTAAGTGGTTAGCCTGCACATCAGTGGCTCATGCTTAGCAAGATTTTGAAAAAAAATTAGTTTGAGTTAAAAGTTTGGGTAAAACTATTGCCATGTTTAATCATCGGATGAGAATACTAGGCCCGACAATACAAAAAAAAATTTCTGGTTCTTCCTGGCCATGGATAAGTAATTAACAATATTATATTGGTCATGAGGCAATGACGCATATCCTTTGGTTATTTTAGATTATTTTCTTGAATAATTTGAACTTTAAGTAGATTAAGAGATTTAATATACGATCAAAGAAGCCTTTAAATGTCCCTTATACAGTTTTAAATTAATATTGATTAAAATTATGATGTTTGTAAGCAACATCATTGCTTTTGGTTAAGTACGTCACATCGCTCAAAAAGCTAAATTTAGCTTAGGAATTGGTAATATACCAAGTTATGATCTGATAGAACTTCACTCACATATTAATATTGATTATGATTTGCACTGACGAAATGGCTTGATCTCCTCCCAGTGAATAAAATACCTATTAAACATTTTCTTTCGAAATGAGCATCTGACGAAGCTATGATCGGCCAGTATGAACCCATCTAAATTAATTTTGAAAAATTTTTGTGGAAGTAACTTTCAGATGCAACGCTTGTTACATGTTGCACCAAATTACGATATTATGCTTTGTATTATTATGTAACTAACATTTGCATTGACTATAATTTCTATAAAGAGCTATTATTCACTGCAAGTCTTTTCATATTTAATTTGGAATTAATGACGTCACCTTTACCGAAAGGCCTAATTTTATCCAGGACTAATTTGTTCCTTCAAACAATAAATGATATCCACCCTCTCACCAATTTGCCAGTAGACATTGAAATCTGAGATCCTTTTTTCATAGTTTAAATTTTTATCAATTCAACGGGAATTGTCATATTCTTTGGCATATTTCAACATTTTCAAACGCTTGAAAAACATAGTTAAAGATAAAGTGTAGATGTGTCCCTTTGTCAAGCAAAGAATTGAAAACAGGCATTGATATATTGTGAAAAATAAGTTAAAAGATAAATTACAAATTGAGTCGCTTTGTTTTTGAACTCTGATATATGTTTAATTTAAATATTCTTTCATACAGGGTAATGATAATAATAATAAATAAAAATGAAATTGAATTATTTCTGTCTCGCAAAAGCTAATTGGGGAAATATCATGAGCTATTAATAATTAATAACATTTCCAGTAAATTTGTCTGCTGTCGGATCATTTTGCTGATATTGTGAATATATTGCAGTGTACAATAATATATTAAACATTATACCCAAGCAAACGAAGAAAACAGTAAGAGCCATCAGATCATACTATCATGCCCAAAGTATGAGTGGGTTAGCACTCAATGAAAAATCAAATACGAAAGAACTATGAGCACGCGTAGAACATGCTGATAGAGAGAAAAAATTCGAATTTTGAAGAATAATTATATAATAGGCATTTACAAAAAAAAAAAAAATAGAAAAAATACTATTCTTTTTCTACGACCAAATTTTCCTATAGTTGTTTCGAGTTTTAATTAAATAAATTGATGCGTAAAGGACACGTGAAAATTGTACTTTTTATCATTTCCGAGCTGAAAACGTGTTTTTTGGTTGTTTTGGGTGAAAATAGGCTCCTCTCTCTATGTTTAAAAACATTTTCTTCTAAATCAGCACAAAATATCGTTAAATTGTCGATGTGCCCCAATCAATATTTTTATTTGGCCAAACATGAGCCACAGATAGACCGCGCCTCGACGTACCCACGCAAATATATTAATCCGACCCCAGACTGTAACGTCTGAACATAATATGCCCTACAAGTTCTACATGCTCATAAAAATAAGAACAATTCTTCTGTCTCGTTCAGGAATACGACGGCCTACGAAAAAGCCCTTACGGAGACGAGTAACTGACACGAACAGGTACAACTGCGATTTCGAACGAGGATATTGTGGATGGAGGAATGACTCAACTGCTCAATTCAATTGGTTCAGAACCGCCAATCAAACACCGACGGGAGAAACCGGACCTCGGTGGGATCACACGAACGCAGGCGGTAAACAATTTATATTCTAATATTTTCGCACATGCGGTTCAAAAATTCCCTCAGTGTGATTTTGTGCTGCGTGTTTTTTTCGTGGGCAATCTTTTTGGCCACAAACTCAACAAATTTTGGCGTCTTTTATAAACTATAACTGGAAAGCATAGGCTATTGCACTCGACCCATGGGTCGACAGTCGATCAGTACATCTAATATAGCGCTTTCATGTATTCTAATTTTAACTTTCTGGTGCCCATGCGCATATACCGGTTCTAAACATTCATCTATATAGGCAGATTGATGTGGAAATATGTGGTTTTTATTTTATCTCAATTCACAAATCTTGAATTTTCAAAATATGGCGATGACTATATAATACGAGTCAGCTATCTTTGACTTCTATTATTTATTTTTGGTGGTATCTTAGTGTGGTGTACAATAGACAAAATTAATAATCAGGGATATGTATTAGATTTTTTCAACTTTATTTCGGCAAACCTTCTGAATAATTTAATGCAAAAATATCAATATCATATGTCCACTTATATGGTTACTGTGGGAGTTTTTTGTTAATGTTAAGAATATCACGCCCTGCTCAATACATGAAACTTTCTTTGTCAGTGAATATTCCTAATACAAAATTGAATTTAGCTCTTCATGTTTAAAGAGAAATTTTTCGCTGACAAGTTTATGAATCATGGGTTCGGGTAACCTGCTGAGCCAGTAATAATGTATTGTTGTTGCTAAAATAACGATTATATTTCAATTTTCTGTCACGTTTGAACTTCGAAGAGAGAAACTTTAAGTAAGGATAATTGAGTCTACCATCTTTTTTGTCATAATCTCATTGTTGTTTTCTTGTTAAGTGTCGTGTCTAGAAAGCTCGTATTTTTGGAAATATTTTGACAATAAGTCATCGCTACGATTCATATAACTTCGAAATTTGTTGGTAAAGTTCACACCTGTATTGTTTGAGAAATTTCAAACAAACACTCTAACGTCATAATTGTTTGTCAGTAACTTAACCAAGTATTTATATATTAGGCGTACATCTTTCAGAAAATGGCTGTTAGTTTAAATTAATTATTCAACAATGTATTTACAGTTCGTGGTCTTGGACACTATATTTATATTGAAACATCGGTACCGAGGGAAAATGGGGACCATGCCAGGCTAATAAGTCCAACGTTATTTGAAGAGGGAACGTTTTGTCTAACGTAAGCTTTTTATTTTTTATTTTGTTATACTTTAGAATAAATTCAACAATTGGGGGACAAAAAAGTTATAAGCCGCATTTAAAAATGAACATTGCCAGCCAAATAGATTGGTGATGTTTTATTTTAGATTAGGGCGTGGTTCATAAAGGGAACACCAGATTCAACCCGAGATAAAATGATTATACTTAGTTTAAGTATATTTCACACAATGATGTCATACTTATGAGATGCGTTAGTTACTGGTTTATACAAGTAAACAAATAGCATGAGTGGTAATGCTTAAAAGAAAACAGATGACAAATTTATTTGCTATTCACTTACCTGGAATTTGCTGCAGACACAAACAAATGCTTTTTATTTTCATGGAAAATTCAACTTCTTCTAAACGATTTAGGTGTAGAAAGGTAACTTATCCTCAGATAAGGCCACGAAATCCAATAGATGGTATTTAATACTTCATATGAAAAGAAAATTGTCATGCATTGCCATGTCTTTCATAACGGTAATATAAGATATTGAAATATTTCGTTTTTAAAATGAAATATAATCTTTAAACAATGGACTGAAAATACTCGGGTATCCTGTGCAACGCTAATTCAAAACTCAAATATAATTATGATATTGAAACTATGTCCTATTTCATACTCTGTCAATATTCATTAATACTCGATTTATTTCTCTAATATGGAGAATTTTTTTCTAAATTCTATTGATGTTCTATTATGACTTGTGGGCGTGTTCGTTTACATGTAATGTTTAAGTGAACATACTTTAAATACAAGTAGACTATACCTAGATTACGGATTACATTTACGAAATAAAATAATTTACAAATAACAATACAATCACTGCTTAATCAACATCTTCTGAGTGCAAGTCAGCAAAGTCTCCTGGGAAGGTCACAGACTGGCTCTTGTTCCCATAGTTTTGACAGGACGTCAGATAGTGGTTTATTGACAGATAGCATTATTCAATATAAAGGTGTATCGAAAACATTGATCATTGTCATGTTTCGCGATTTTATTGAAATTACTACAAGTTGTGAAATTGAAAATGGATTATCTAGAAAAAGGCTGACTAGCTTCTTTAATTTGCAGCATGCGGCATCTAAGACACATTGTCACTCCGTTAGACTGTGGAATTCCAATTGACTGTCGTTTAGATTTGTTTAATAGAATTTTATTAATTTCAGTCGTTGAAATCAAATATAAAAATGCCTAGATATTCAATCATTATAGACCCCCACTTAACGTCAACGTAAATATCTTGATGCGTTTGTATTTCAGTTGTAGCAGAACCGTCAATATAGTATACGATAGCTATTTCGAGGGAAAGTTAATGCTAACTATCCATTCGTTTGATAAAAATCTTATCAGATATAATTCTTGTTTATATTTAAGATTTTGGCATAACATGCACGGTTCTGACGTGAAGGATTTAAATGTCTATCTGAAAGGTCGAAAGTCGAAAAAATTACATACGATAACACACCTTTCTGGTCCATGGTCGGTTGGAAGCAACATCAGGAATCTCGAAGGAGAAGATAATGACTGGTGGAATCAAGAATCAATAGAATTTACTGTAAATGAACCAGTGAACGTAAGAGGACTTATATATATTTTGTGCGACAGAATAACAGCGAAAGCGAATAGGCAAGGCTGGACTGGGATATTTAGATATTCAGTAACATGTTTTGAGATTTGCGGTACAACGCAAACTATACTCAATCGACTGACAATGCTATTCTAAGTCAGGGTTGCACGTAATAACTTATTTTCCATGCATTTTTAGTTCGCTAGAAATGAATCCAGGTTACTTTATTAATATATTGTTTGAATTTTTCCAAATTTTACTATGCGACAATTCTGACAATCTAGTAACTTGCGAGAATGAAGTATAACGCGTGAAAAAATATTCATTCTTCTGTCTTCTTACACTGTTCATCTCGAATCTGTGTGTCAGTGACGAGTTGACATCTGATAAACTCGTCTATATCAAGATATTTAGAATATAGCTTTCAGTTCATTAGTGGAATTACATTTACTCGATAATGTCTCTTGATTGTCGTGGCAACCAGCGCTATGTCCGTTGTCACTTTTCGTTCCAGGTACGTTATCAGATAACTAATATATTTTAAACATGAAAATCTTTAGATCATATTCGAAGGAGTTCGTGGGAAAAACTATAGAGGCGACATTGCTCTTGACGACATATTGTTATCACCAAAACGATGCGAGAGAAGTATGAGCTAAAAATTGTGTGTGTTGTGAATTTTCGGGACGGTACAATTTTTTTTGTAACTACCGTATCTTTTACTGTAACAAACATCCATGAACTTAGTTTTTTAAACTTTTAATTCGATATAAATGACATTCAAATGTTTCCAACAAATATGGCGTTTGACAAATAATTTCAACCAAATATTAAAATATCTGATTAACCCAGTTTACTTTTTGCCGTGTTTTAAAAGTTAAGCTTAAAGGGCAAAATAGGTAATTTCGAAGTACGTATTTTATAGCCTGAGCACATAGTGAAGAAAAATAGGTAAGGTGTATGTACATTCGTTAAAATGGGCTTTCAAAATCAAGTAAAAATTCCAACTTTCAAGTTTTTTTCATGAATGCCCCTAGCCAAAAGGTAAGCTGCTTCTTGCTTAATAAGGTATAATCTTTAAAAAAAATGTCCTAGTAATTCCTAACACAATTTATAGAAATACAATTGAACTTTACTTGAATTTGAAACAAGGGTGCTATGTTGCTTATATTAAAATTACGAGGCGCATCGTAGTTAAGTGGTCAGTAGGGATGAATGAGGAAGATAAAATTCTTCTCGCGTTCATGAACTTGTATGTACGTAGAATGGTTGTGTTATGCGATAAGATAAATTTATCGCAAATAATAATAAACTGTGACGGGGTTTTCATCTTGTTAAAATAATTCGATAATACTAAAACATGGCTACGCATTGTTCCTAATTTAGTCAAATTCAGTTAAGATATCAATTAATGTATGACCCAATCAAATATGCGTTATGTCAATCAATCTGACTCGCTCAATAGAAAAGTCGTTGATGAATAAAAATGTAACTGGATGGTGAATGGAAACGTGAGTTGACTGTGGCATAGCTAACCCTTTTTATTCTTGACAGTTTCAAAAGTATAATCAAAACAACTAAAATTCATCGCGATAACTTTTTCGCTTCATATTTTTTCAGTAATCGATGTAAGCATATTAGAATCTATTCAACAAAAATATCGTTACAATCATGGTGCAAAAGCTTCGAAACCACACTCAACTGTGCAATCGTTTAATGTGTAATTTGAAAAAAATAAGGAAATTGGGACAGGTGTCACACTGCTTCCGTTCATTGGCGCCGATATTAGTTGTCTGATATTATTCATCGAATCATTTCAGCGTTTAATATTTCCGAGTTTTAGAACAAAAAAAGGTTTGAAATCAAATCAAACCGGATAAAGGACCAACTTCTCTGTTTATTTTCATGTCTAGAATCAATAAACTGTGACTTTGAGAAAAACACATGTGGTTGGACTCAAATGTCAGGAGATGAATTCAACTGGCTGCCAAACAGAGGAAAAACACAAACTAGGAATACAGGACCAACTCATGATCATACTTTAAGAAATTCAAGTAAGTAAAGTAAATGTCAGTTGCTAGCAAATGGTAAACCATGGCAGAAATCATAGGATAATGCTACAAATCGCTGAAAAAGGTTTTCGAGACTCTGAGCGATTTACTGAATTGATTTACTTTTTATTTGAACGGGAGAGGTTGTATTTGGATCATATAGCGCAGTTTTTTTTTTTTTTTGTTTCATTATGATTTATACGACAATAATGCAACTGCAAGAGATTTGCTGAATGTGGCACTTATTGTGACGTCATAAATTACCCACCAGGATACTTGAATCTTTTTTGCAAAGGCACGATAATAATAGACGCCGACTACAGAACACTGCAAAACAAATATTATTAGGCTATATATTTAGTTTTGAGTTTATATCAACGTGTGTAAAGATGTTTAAGTGTGTTTTTGCGGGAATTATAAGTTGGAACTATTTTGTGTCATATTATCTGACGTAAAGATATCAGTCACCGGAAGGAATTAAACATTTACAAAAACAATCCTTGAATACCAAAATAACGAATTTATCCCGGCGGTAATATGCCTCTAGCAATATTTAACGCACTTAACTCGTGAATGCCTGAGATTTGATGCGATATACTTAAAAGCCTCGAAGTTTAAGTTTCTGGTCTACAGTAACTTTTATAAGTTGTATGATGTCGATGAACATCCATTCTATTTTTTCATCCATTAGCCATGGCAATCTTATATTTTAAATTCGATTTTCGTCTCTTTTTTGTTTTTTGGAAGAACAATTTACCTTTAGGGAAGTCTCGTACAGGACACTGAAAATTTAACTCAAAAAATATATATAAACCTTATTTCGACCACAATCCAAGTCAGAAATTTTGTTCTGTCAGCCATGTTACACATATGGAACGTGTCTTAGCGAGCACATGCTCCAACAAAAGTTGATTTGACAATACTTTTCTAATTAAGGTTTTTAGGTAAATTTCTCAAACACTCCCTATATACTGGCCTAGTAAATAGGAAATGAAACTGATGTTATTTTGCATATATAGTAGAATATTGGATATGTTTTGAAATTAGTTTCTTTGAAAAACGATTAGATTGAAAGTACAATATTCTTCAACAGGTGGGCGCTACTTGTACATTGAAACATCGTGGCCTAGAGTTGAAGGTGACAAGGCAAGACTGTTATCTCCGCCAATAACTTGTGACAAGGGAGCAACTCCGGTGTTCAACTTCTGGTATAATATGAATGGGCCCCATATCGGTCCCCTAAACGTTTACGTCACACGAGACAGAAGCAGGCTTGGGAAACCAGCGTGGGAAAAGAACAGTAATCAAGGAAATGTTTGGTGGCATGGACAGTTCACAATTCCTCCTGCGTTTCTGGGAAAAGGTTCTTTCATGGTGAGTGGCGCGAGGTTTATTAAGGAAGAATCATAGTTTGAATTCAATTCAAATCTTTGCCCAATTATCCAAATTCATTTTCTATCATGAATTGCAAATTGGGTGTTTTTCATTCTAAAAATTGTTCCAAATATCAAATTCAGCAACTTTTTAGGCGTGTGTCATTAGAAAATATTGCAACGACAGTTACTGGTAACTTTGATTGAAATGCAAATCATCAAATTTACTAATCCAATATTAATATGTTTATTTTCTATATTCAGAATATTAAAATACCATATAAGATGACAAAGTACTTCAACCTGTAATAATTTTTTCTTCAATGAAACAGATCATTATTGAGGCAGAAAGAAAAGATTACCAGGGTGATACGGGCATAGATGATGTTAGTCTGACCGGTTGCCGGGCTGAAGAACCCACATTTGGTAAATTAGCAGCTCTTACAACACCTACTGTCACAACCACTACTAGAACTACTAAACCGACAACTACAAAATCGTGGCTTCGAGACAACGGAAAGATTGACAAAATGCCGGGTATGTATGTTATACTTTGTTTTATGTGAATCGTTTTATTGTTATATATCTCTACTAGATAAAACAAAATCTCAATCGACATGTCTTATAACAACGTTCGAACGTTCCAAAACAAGAAGATGTAAATTTACTCAGTTATACCCAATTTACTCACTTTAACCCTCTGTACAAATATCTTCTTGCTTTACAATAGACAAAAAGTAGAACAGACAAATCAAACTATCATTCAGTTATTTTACAGTTACGCGTATTACTTTTATTATGCTCACAATGCGTCCTTGAATTATTGTATAATTATTGCTTTCAAGTCTCTTCCACCAGTGGTCATTTGTAACAAAAACCGACACTATTTTTACGCACTAAAACTTTTCAGGTGGGATCGAATGTAATTTCGAACAAGAAAGTATGTGCGGTTGGAGACAAGATAATAATGATCAGTTTGATTGGGAATTGAATAGAGAAAATACCCATTCAGAACGAACTGGTCCCGCCGCTGACCACACTAACAGGAGTAAGTATTATAATCGATGGTTCTGTTCTTGCCCATATGACTAACGTAGCTGAAAGGACAAAAAAAAAGAGAAAATATATAAGCGAATTGGTAATTCTCGCAAAAATATTGTTATAGGGCGACTATTTGACACAATTACTGTTCGTGTAAAAATTAAAAAAAAAATGTTTTCCTCTTCCTCGGAAAATTTTGGTATTCCAAGATAAACTAACATGGAAGGAAGTGAAACTCCTGAGCGTATACTTCTTGCAACGCCACGCAAACTCAATCTCGAAGTTGATTTCCATTTTCAAATATTGTCAATTTGTTTTCAGTGGGGTGGTATCTGTATATTGAAGCTTCATCTCCGAAAAAACCAGGAGACAGAGCAGTCATAAGGAGTCCACCTATTGCTCCATCTATTGTTTCGTGCGTTAGTTTTTATTATCACATGCAGGGGAAAGACATGGGGAAATTGGAGCTGTTATCTGTCGCCAGAGGTGGACAGAGGTACAACTATTTTTTATCCTTTATTTTATCATTAGTAGAGTGATATTGTTAATCAACGACAATATAGAAAATGAGTTTGTTATGATTACAGAATTCAGGTTCAGATAATTCGCATTTGTTGACTCAGATTTCGATTTTAATAAAACGCTTTTAAAACATTAATGTCAATTGCTTGGAATTTTAGAAACGTACTTGTGCCTGAAAGTGGGTTTGTGGTACGTTCTAAGCCCCAATCGCATGTTTTCATCCAAAGAAGCTTGGATATCTACTTGGTCTCTTTTACAGAAAACTTTATGATAGACAGTTCACACTACACACTCATATTGTCATTACACCCCAGCAGCCGGAGCGTCGTCCAGCTGAAGCTCTTGCCTAGGAAAATTAAATTAATGATTGCGATTGTGAAGAGAGTACAGAATATTTACTGTTAATTTGTCGTAAAAGAATATTTTTAAATTCGGAATTTTCTAATTGATGAGATTTATGCCAAGTATGGGCTGTTGATAGTTCGTTCCAGGGCGGTGCCTGTCATCAACAGTCCTTAATTGGCCAATTTCATCGCAATCAGTTAAAATTATTGCCAAAAAACGGCGAATTTATTGCGTTTTTGTTACAGCAGTATTACACATAGAAGGTTTCATTTTATTGCAATGCTATTTTGACCTGGCTTTTATAAGACAATAATTTTGCTAAATTCTATTTGACGCATTTCAGACTCAATTAAAGCGACGTATGTCGTCAGCAATCCAATTAAGTGAATCGATTTCAGAAAATAGAAAATGACCCAATATAATACAACATGTGCCAGATGGAGGCATTGATTATAAAACATGTTCTAATTCAGAAACTTTATTTTGTTAAGCATGGACCACTGATGGACCGGCGCGATTCGTCAGTGACTAATAATCAACAAAAGATGTTTCGGCTTCGAGCCGAATACGTTTGTTAAGGCTTTCCGACTGGTGGAATAAAACACCTGCAGTTTTTCAACATCTGATATTTAATTCTTTTTCTTAGTTTTATTTGTCTTTAGCTTGAGTACGTATAAAGTAGCAAATGTTGCAAGAGGATGAAAAACGTATTTCATCGTTATTTCGTTTATTTTTTTAATTTTTATGTTACCGAATATTTCAATCAATTATCTACTACCATCACCAGACTGTTTGGGATGTCAGTATCTTTTCACATATACGAAATATTACTTAACCATATGTGCCCCATTGTTGAATATGAATAAAAATATTCTTCCATTTAACAGGAATAGAACAATCATTATATTTCTATTTTGTATTTCCTTATTTCAGGTTTACAAAACATTGGTTTAAACAAGGACAACAAAGTCAAAACGACACAGATTGGAAATTTGCGAAAGTCGAAGTTCGAGATACTGCATACTACGAACTTGCTTTCAGGGCAACTGTTGGAAAAGGATTTTATTCAGACATAGCTATCGACGATATTAAAGCTGACAATACACCATGCGGTATGACCTTATTTAAAAAATGTTCACATGTCATATTTTCTGCATTTGAAATGTCATGTATGGTATTTTACACCGTGCATTAAATGATGTAATCAAATAATTGTTTATATGAAATTGTAAAACGGCTCGTTGTAATATACAACGTATCTTGAATGAATTCATTTTTTTTCTCAAAAGGCAGTTTATTCATTTTTCACACTCATGTCATTTCACTCATTTCACTCTGTCATTCGCCACCATAAATTTAATTTTGTGGAAGTCATGGGCTCTTACCTTTTAGCGTGAACCATATCAGCGATGATGCACAGCATAGCTAACCATAAATTGTATTTTCGATATTTGGATTTGTGAATACCACACTCACGTCTGTCTAAAACCGTTTAGTTGAAAAAGAATGTAAAATTACATGCTTCGAACATTGTTTGTAATGATTATCTCATGCACCACTTATTTACCTTCATTTTACCAGAAAAAGTAGTCAGTCATACAGATACAACTATTTCAAGTCCGACTTCACCAGCAAAAGAAACGCGGGTTGCGACCACAGGTATGATGTATTCATCTTATTCGAAGTCTAATTGAAATATTTCGGATCATGTTGAAAAACATTTAAGACGTTGGTATGTTAGTTATTATTGTACATGTGTTATCATACACTGTACATGTTATTACAAGAATTTTATCAATTAAGCTGTTTATCTAAAAACTTATAGTTGGAAATTAGGATTACATACAAATTTTAAACCAAAATATTTACATCAGCGAACCTAACATTTCAATCATATACTTTTTTATTAAGGCAATCTTAATTATTTTCGAAATAATCAGATATCTTAAATCAAACTCAATACCATTATATTTTTTTAGAATTTTTGTAATTTTAGTGAGATAAAGAGCTCCGTTTGTGCTTGCTTAAAGTATCAATTGTGATGGCCCACAGCCCCGCATAAATATATCTACCATATTGTAGCATATTCCCATCTATCAATCAATCTATCTGTTTATCTCTCACTATGAGTTGTTGTCAGAACGGCATGGTTAAATTTACATGACACTTCCATGGAAAGTCTATGAACTCCGCACAACCTCATTTAAAAGAAAAAACACTTTGATATCAAATAATATTACTACCTTATATCTTACATTCATGTTTAGTCATACATTTTCTAATCAAAATAATAAAGTTAAGTATCCGTGCCAAGCACCGATATTTCTCATATTTATATTAGTAATACGTTTTTACTTTAGCCTCGTCATCCAACGATATTGACTGTGATTTTAGTGGAGGGGAAACTTGTGCATGGATTCAATATCCTTCTTCTGAAGACGAATTCGATTGGACAGTTGAGACATGGTCCCGTAAGAATCAAGCATCACAAACAGGTCCCTTCGTCGATCACACGTCAGGAAGTAGGTACATGCGATTTTTCTATACGTATTTTGCTATATATTCTTTGTTTGAATTTGTTATACCTTCAGAAGCTGGGACTGTTCATATTTTGGACTTGTGGTAAACTTGTAATCTTTTGCCAGGCTTGTCCTTATTGTTCGGTATAAAAAATATTCGAAATTCTTTATTTGAAGAGAATATTATTTCAACAATTCAAAGAACGAAGTTATTTTACCCATTTTGGAGCGAAGTCACGAATTAAGTAATATTTTACAACGCACCATTTGGCTTACATCATGATTTCACTGCAAAATAAATCGATTTAAGAATAATCAAATAACGAAATACTTTTAACGAAACTTTCAAAATACCTGACTATTCGGATGAGGACTTGACCAATATTATTAATATGAGTGAATATATTTATATCAATTCAAAGCTATATGTGTTTCAGGCCGTCATTTTTTTTTTAATTTCCAAGATTAAAAAGAGGGTATCTACCGTTTCTCAAATGATCCACCAACTTTCTTACGCGTTCAAATGTCAAATACCTATATCTACTTCCAATATCTATTATATCGCCGAATGAGTATTTTCTACGCAGTCAGTACTGCTAGTTATTTTCATATATTTAATGGCATATTTATTTCTTATTTGGCATTAACTTATTAAATGATAATTTAATACCAAATTATCATGTTAGCATTTGTTCTTTTCGCAAATTATTTGACGATATAACTGTAACGTAAGTGACTATTATTACATCAAAATGTATCAAATATCTGTATACTAACTAGGCAAAAAATTGTTGTTTAAAAACAGTTTTTATGGATGTTGGAAGAATGACAATTTAGAGGTTTTGGTCATTCTAAAAGAGCGATCGAATCACGTAGCCGATGCGCTGTTCATATCTCTTACTTGTTTTTGACGAAACGAATGATTTGTAAATTTGAGATTGTATAGGACGAAATTGGCAATACGAGCACAATGCGATATTTGCATAATTGTACGGAATGGAATAATGTATAAGAATATATGATAATTTAAGCTCTTCCTTCCAATGTCCAAGTCGGTATTCAATATATATTCACAATTTCTGTTATGTCCCACAAAAGTTAATAGTATGGATTCAATGCAAGCCATACAATACAAGTGCAAATACAAATTTAAATTCTAATTTCGCGAATCGTCCGTGTTGCATCTGATAAGACTACCGTGATAGTTAAGTGGAGATAAGCCACAGTCTTTCGCTTACAAAGAATGGTCTATTGTTACTTACAGAAGAAGACTGTGGCATCCTCACTTATCTGTAGTGAAATCTTGACCTCTTGAAAATGACGTTATTCATCCAAATTGTTAATGTTATTGCTCAACAAGATAAAACTGATGATTTATGTCGTAACCCTCTGCGCTCCGCACTTTTAAATAATACATATCCGTCTAATGTTTGGAAAAGAAACAATCTAAATTTGAATTTGTTCGATAAAATAGATATAAAAAAATCAACCTGATCAGAAATTTTATTTTACCGCGCACGAGGTCCAGATGGACCGCACGCACGAAACCTTTGAACATTTATTTAATTGGAGATACGAGTTCAAGTCAAGTGTTCAATTGTTTGATTAAAATATTTGTGAAACGCCCCGGTATGTATCAAGGAAAACTGATAGTATATTGAATCTTGAAGTGAAGTCACTATTTATGTTTTTGGCAGGGGAGGCTACGCCTATATTGATGCATCAACACCCAGAGATGAAGGTGACAGAGCAATGTTGGAAAGTCCTAACTATGAGATCAAGTCCGAGATGTGCTTTCATTTCTGGTACCACATGTTCGGAACAGGTTAATATTTTTTATGTTTCGTTTACAAGCTTAGCTGCGGTTTCATAAGGCATTAGTGAGTGTAGATGGGTAAAACAGACTAAGCAGGCGAGTTTCGCTGCAAAAGGTCGCGGATGCGACGACGTCCGGTTAAAATATTGTTTCAAATACAATCATTTAGTTTTTATTTTATACATTTGAACAGACATTGGCAATCTGACTCTTTACCGGAAAGTTCCAAAGTCGGGAAAATTAATTACCTTATGGACAAACGGAGGAAATAAAGGAAATCAATGGCTCGAAGCTACTGTAGACATCAGGAAAAAAGGAAATATGAATCTGGTTTTGGAAGCAAAACGAGGAGAATTTTGGAAAGGAGACATCGCGATTGACGACTTCAAAATGGTGGAGGGAAAATGTCGTAAGTGCCTAATTATTAAATTATGCCATGTTTTATCTTTTTAACTGTTTTATGCAAGAACTGTGCATTTAAATACCCTTAGTACAGGCCGTCGAGAATTCAAATAAAAACCTTCAGGGGTTTACAGTGGATGAATCAATTAAGGCGATATCTGTGACTGAAATAGCATTTTGTGCAGAAAAAGACTTTACATATACGGTACCCGTAGATATCAATACAAATGCGTATTGAATGTGACAAAATAGTAAATTCACAATTTATTTGCAGTAACTATGAATTTGCAAAATTCCGAACCACTATGTTGACCAGATTTATGTCAATTATGTGGATGTGGATGGCTGTGCCGAAAACAGTCCACAATTGGTCGAGCATGTTTTATAATTTTATTTAACCAATAATTAAACCGATCCGAATCACTAAATCCAAATAAATACAAAAATGTCCCACTTTTATCCCTACATTTATCCCCATTATCAAAATCAACTCATTCATGGCGTATTCGCTCATTTTGATATAAACAGAGTCCAAAAGCAATTTCCTATCGATTCACACGTCGTCTTTCACGACACGCCTGAATGTTCCCAAAAGTTGCCGTGAAAATACGACAATTCCACATTGATCCTCAAATTTTGTTCCTACGGCCGCCTCACAGCTGATTTGAATAATTTGCACTTCGAATCACCGAATCAAATTGCCCAAGCCTCCGGATCAACATTCACATTCAATAGCCATACAGGTTTTTCACTGTAATGCTGAACTATGGCGGGCGACATAAAACTGTCATGATTGAGGTTAAGGTTTCATCATGGCCTTAAGAGGATTAGCTAATTTGTGAAGCAATTAAAAACTCAGGAAGTAAGCAAAAAGTGATTACGTTGCATGAAAATTTACAGATTATCCTAAAAAATGGTAATATTTGTCAAAACTGCTGTTCTTGTACATTTGTGAACAACCTCACAAACCTCTAATATTTTTGATAAAAATAAATCTGAAGTCTATTTCAGATGTTCATCTTACGGGCTTTAGAATAGTCCTAGCATATTTCCTGCGTGACGTAAGAGGCGACTAAAAGGAATTAAAGAAGTGGTAGATAGTTTTACCATTGTCCAGGGCAGATACCACTCACTGCACTTTGCCATGACGGCTCAGTTCCGTTTGGGATGTTTTTTGTTCAGAGTGTAGTTTCTGGTACTATATCTTTTAGTAGCTCTTTGCTATTAAGTGGCCTTTAACTGATTTCTTTCAGGCACTGCTTCCGGCCTTACCCAGAGTGAATTTTAATAAAACAAATGATCCGATACCTGAAATATGATCAGATAACATTTCTGCTTTGCTTTTAAAAGCTGGAGAAAATTGATGTTTGAATATGATTTTTCAAATTTAAGTCACTGATAGATCGCGTTGTGAAAGCGCGTTCAATCTGTGGTTCATGCTTGACAAAATACAATATATGATTAGGGAAACTCGGAAAAAGGATTTTCGTTGTAATTTTTGTGTGATATTTTATACAATTCATATATTATATTTTTTTAACGCAGCAACTTTTAACTGTAATTTTGAAACTGACAATTGTGCCTGGTATCATGAAACGGAACACGTTGATTTCAACTGGACGAGACATCAAGGAAAAACAACATCAAAAAATACGGGCCCTGACACTGATCATACAGTACAAAGTAAGTTACATATTGTGAATAATTTTCGATAAATTTGGATCTTAGATTTAGCTAGTTGCGATACTAAAATATTTAATTGTATTAACTGCAGATGAGAATGGAACATATCTTTATATCGAAGCATCAAATCCGCGACAACGTTTTGACAAAGCTAGATTAGTAAGTCCTGTGATTGATCCTAGACTTTCTTCAAGTGAGTATAGTCTGAAAATATTTTGAAATCATGTCGTTTACGTGCTTCTTAATTGACATTCGTGCGTTAATTGTTAACCGCGCCTAGGCGGAATATTTCTTCAATGGGTAACACACACAAAAAAGATGAATTAGCACTTTTTACTTACCTTGATTAATTCACATTTATTTTATTTAATATAGTTAATTGTTTATATGTTCCGGATATACAAATTACATTACAATTCACATTATAAGAAATATCAGTCTGCTTGTTGGATACTTGACCCGTTAGCGACTATTGGTCAACAAAGTTAATGCTTTGGCTGATAACAATTTTTTAATATTTACAGCCAAATGTGTTACGTTCTGGTTTCATTCGTTCGGAGATCATGTTGGGGCAATAAATGTTTACAAAATTGAAGCAAGACACACTAATTCATCTTATCTTGGGTCGCCTATATGGATAAATGCAAGAAACGAAGGAGACCAATGGGTTTTCGCCAAAATAAATATCAACGATGAATTACCATATCAAGTGAGTGATCCCATTCTGGCTTCCGATCTTCCCTTGCTTTGCTAGACCTGTATCCGATTGTTTTGATATTTAAATGTTGGTTGGTTGTCGCACCGTGTATCGGTAAGTTCATCTAATCACGTGAAATGTGAACATAAAAAACTCATACTTTTCCAAAAACTATGACACTAAACAATATGTGCGACTCATTAGTAGGGCTGGGCAATTAGATTCCGTATTCGAATCGATTCGAAGTAGAAATTATTCGAATCATTCGTGAATCTGTCATAAGAACAAAAACATGCTAAATGAAGTGGAATTTTTCTTTTTTAACCACAAAATGCAATCGATTTTCGTCAAATTTGACCCAAATCGATTGTATTTCGTCGTTAAAATAAAAATTTCTGCTCTTAGACTGAAGCGTAATTGAAAATACATCGCTTCGCTTCGTCAGTTGATGCTAATATTTGTAATTTTTAAATGTGAATTTTTCCTAATTATCATAATGGAGGAAATAATAGTAATAGTAAAAATGGGACATTTGTTATTTTTAGGAAACCAACGATTCGATCCGATTCGAATCAGATTCGAATTCCAAATGATTCGGTTTTTCCCAGCCCTACTCATTAGACAACATAAACTTTTCCTGCCCCCAAGTGGCAGTAAGCATTAAATATAGTTTTGTTATTCTAGTAGTTTGCACACGACCCTCATTACCTACAATTTGATTTAGGAGAAATTTATGAAACAGTGAAGTTAAAATAGTTATAAATTATATTATATTTTCAGATTATGATTGAAGGTGTTCGTGGCCTTGATTACTTGGGTGACATAGCTATCGATGACATAAGAATGGAAGATGGAGCTTGTGACGCGTGTTGTGAAAAAACACATTTCAAGTGTGGAAACCATTATTGTATACCGATCGGTTTGAGATGTAATCACCATGATGATTGTGGCGATGGTAGTGATGAATCATTTTGTGATTATGGTAAGTATATACTATTTTCCAAGGGGTTTGTCGCGTTGGTTACAAAACCTTGAGAGACGAAGTGTCTTATCAGCAAACATTACCAGCAAATGTGTAAGTATTCTAGTTTTACTGATAAAGTCCTTTTAGACTTTGGTCCCCTAATCTTTTAAACCTTTGTCGTCCCGCTCATACCAGCATAGAAAAAAAGAGTCAAATTCCCGGACTTTCCCCAATTTTCTTTTTCCTGGAAGCTTAACCGTGCTACCACGAGCACTAGAATATTTTGGACAATGATTACCAGTGTCTACTCTTACGACACGCAGGAAATAAGTCAAAAACTATTCTAAAACCTGCACCTTACCCCATGCCACGCTCTAACTAGACATACTCATTATTGTTCAGATCCACCATGTGGAACACCGTATGCTTATGCTCCAATCAGAGAACCTGTTGATTTGCCAGAGAATATTATGCACGATGAATCAAGTCAAAAAATGATACCCTATCCAGCTGTAAGTTAGTGTGAAAACTTATTGCTGATAATCCCTTTGATTTTTTTTTGTAGGAAAGTGGTAAGAACTGTTAACCAAACAAATCCAAAAAATATGAAAAACATGTTTTTCTCGTCTCACATGTTTGTGAGAGTTTTTGCAAGATCAAGGCAGATTTTTCTGTTGTTGGTCATCAAATATATATCACATCATAATGTAATCATAATGATGATGATGCAAAGATCTTGATGTATTTTGAACGAATATATCAGGTTCAGCTTCAGTTATCTTTTAAATCCGAATAAGTTTGTTCCTTTTTACAATAATAAAAAATGGGTATAGATTTTAGATGATACTATGTTAAATTCCACTTCCTTTGAACAGGAAGACGAAAGTGATATTCCCTCAATTATGGCGCCTGATAATAAAAATGGTGCAGCAGCCAAAATTTCAGAGAAGCAGATGGAAAAATTCCAGTATCCCAAAGCTCGGGTGGCTCACCGTATCAATCCAACGTTCTATTCGGAAGATATGCAGTTTAGTGCAACGAGTGATGTAGAAAAATTTATTGAACGTAAGCGGCGAAGTTTGCAGTCTTCAACAGGACCTCAACATAAAAACCAAATTCTGACTGGCAAGATTACTCAACAATACTCTTTAAAACATTTGTCAAATAGTGATGCAACGGAAGATTTTGAGTCGATTGATTTACTTAAAATTCAAGAATATTATAGAAAGATTTCGCAAGGTGAGAAGGCGGAAAAATTAACAGCAAAAGAATTGGAAATTGCGGGAAAACATTTTGAACACAAAAAGAAAATTCAAAAAACAGTCGGAAAGCATCATAAAATTGAAAATGAGGAATGGAAAATAATGAAACCATGGAAACAATATCAAAAGTATGTATTATGTCATTCATTCGTTCGGGTGAATATCTGAAAATATTTGTGCTTTATTTGTGCGTATGAATTTTCCTGAATATTAATTGCTCGCGTTAACAAATGACTCGACTGAGATTTGAGAATCTTTGTTTGGTTGTGAAATCCAATCAGATTCAAATTATGTTTTGACAAGTATGGTTTATTGAGGAATTGCGCTGCTGGTCCGTCAGTGATTCTTGCTTGACAAAATAAAATTTCTGATTGGGAAAAGATCCCGCCGATAGCATTTCTTCAAACAATTTGTTTCAACATTGCCAACAGCGTTCGATTCCCAGAATCGAATATGAGTTTAAATGAATTTAAATGACTTAATCACAACATTTCAAAAATATCCCTATATCAGCAAATTATTCTTATTTAAACTGCATATGCTCAAATACCACTCTGCTTCAGAAAATCAGAAATAAGAAGAGTTCGACGTTCTGTGAAGAAAATTGTTGGTGGGGTTAAAACAAGCCAATTCAATTATCCTTGGCAGGTATATATTTTTCTATTTCGAAATTTCTCTTTTTTGTTTTAACTTATTTTTTTCAATTTTGAGCCGCGGGAGCTTGGACACGATGATTTGACTTGGTAATTATTTTGATCAGTTTAGAATTGACCGTAAAAACGTAAAAATAAAGTTGACTTACAAACGGTAGCCTCGATTTAATAATTAAAACATTATTCGAGTGTGATAAGTTCGCTACATCATCTTTTATATGATTATTTGATATATAAATTGCTAAATCAATGTTTTGATTATTTTGTCAGTTCTTTAAACGTAGGTTCTACGGAAGAGCGGATTTAGTTTACTGCTTAAAGATACAGTAAATTCATTGATCTTTTACAGTATAATTTCACCTTTCCACAATTTGGAAAGGCCTTGTTGATGAAATTTAAGCCAATTATATGCTGTTGACAGACCGCAACTTGTCGGTGCCTTCCATCGACAGCCTATTGTTGACTCAAAAACCGAATACCTGTGGAGAAGCGGCGATTTTACTGCATTTTTAATTACACCGTGTATACTGTCAAGAGTTTACGTGTAGCCCTAAAATTTAATTACTATTTTCAGGTTGCATACTTCATCACAGAATCCACAACAAAAAGTCACTATTTTTGTGGTGCAACATTGATTGACAGATACTGGGTTATAACTGCAGCACATTGCCCGCATTTGTAAGATGAATTTTGTTTTAACCTTAAATTCTTTGAACGATTTTGTTAAAAAGGACATTTTCACCTTGATTATAATATTTACTTATTGGTATTTCCGATTTTATTCATTTCAGAGGAGATGCTCATAATATTGTAATAGGGGAATATGATCTTTACATCGATGAAGGAACGGAACAAGAAATAATCGTCGACGCAATTTTCCTGCACGAAAAGTACAAATTTTCGGAAGACTTGGTCGGCGATATTGCTCTTATAAAATTAAGGTAATATAAAATACAACTTTTGCTTAGTGGTAGATTTTCCCTAATTGTATATCCGATACTATAGCTGTATGATGAGTGCCTGAGAACCGTTTTAATGGCGAACCTCTTTGTGCCTTGTATAACATCAGAGGGTTTCCTTTTTGATACAAAATAGTAACTTGAAAGATCCCGAAACAAACTCATCATGTGTACAGCAATGAGGCATCTTATGATAGCAAACAACAATATTAAAATTATCATTTCATGAAAATAAGCGAAAAGTAACGTTTTGGCATAAAATATTCCGCTTGTCGAATTGACTATTTATTCAACCAGAAAAATTAAGAAATATTTTCAAAACTGCTGGCTGAATATTATCGAGGATTACCAATTTTGAATGAAATTAGTCCTATTATTCTTTAAAATATCTCATGGTAGAGCAAGCGATCAAGAAGTTTTTCAATTTTTTAGTCTTTTATATCATTTATTGTTGGAGTTTATAGGTCAGAAAAAAATCTTTATTTAATGGGTATTCTAGAATTCTATATGTTTGAAATTTATTCTAAAAAAGTGTCATTTTGCAGAAAAAGTTTTTATACACAAAATTTTACTTTGTAAAATTTAATACAAATGGTCCCGATTTTACTTCACAATTCGTCAAAATAGGATTTTTTTGATATCATGATTCTAGTGGAAAACCACCAGACACCGTTTGAACTAAATAGATTTGGTAGATCGAAATTTCCATAGTTAATAATATTATTTGATTAAACCTTGCGCAGATATCCAGCGAGATCCTCCAAGTCAGTGCAGCCAGCTTGTTTATTGAAGACTGGGGAGGCTCAGTTCAAAACTGGTGAAATATGTGTGTCGACAGGATGGGGAAGAGTTGAAGCTACCAGTAAGTCAAAATATTCCAATTCCCCTCTCCCATATTTTGTTGAACATAGATCACTGACCGCCGGAACCCTAACCCACGCTTGACAAAATATAATTTCTGATTAGGTTCTGACTAGTCTCCGATAGAATTATATTTTTATCTGAAAATACTCATCTAATCGTTTATATTTGACGTAAATCTTTACAGCTCCTGGCATTGAAAGATATATGCGACAGGCGGAAATGCCCCTCATAAGCAACGAGCAATGTCAAGCGACGTTCTGGTCAATTTATAAGATCCATGATTCGTACGTATGTGCGGGAGGTACAGGCGGAAATTCTTGTCGGGTGAGTCATAACAAAAATATTACGAAACTTAATTTTGAATTATAAAACAGATTATATTTGATTATAGATTGTGACTGACGAGTTTGTATTAAATAAAATTTTATTGATAAAATATGATAAAGTATTACTTCGTAGTTTGTCTGCGTGGCGTAGCGATATAGTGGTTATCACATTGATATGAAAAAGCTTGTAGAAAAATTTTACTCAAACAAAGGTTGAGTAAACATTCAATTGGCAGTTGTCTCGAGCATAATTTTTCTTTAAATTAAACATGCGGGTTTGTCTCAAGTTTAATGATTCTAGAAATTACTTGGAGGATGCCAGTAGCAAAATCTAACTATAGCTGCTAAAATTGACCTGCTTTATAAATGTAGCTATTCCCCTTCTCAGTAGGCAAGAGGTTTGGTCGAATATATGTTGTTTCGCATTGGTCACAAGCGGGTCTTGCAAACTAGACACGGTTCATGTGTGGATCAGGCATAACAAAATGACATATTTATTTGAGTTGTTAAAGCAACAGATTACTTGTTAGTGCAATTTAAAACACACAACGAAGGTAACGACGTTTTTCAAAAGAATTCCAAAATACACAGGGTGACTCTGGTGGACCTCTGCTCTGCAAAAGAGATGACAAATTTTACTTGGTCGGAATTACAAGCTGGGGAGACACGCGGTGCAAAACTAATATACCTGGAGTTTACACTCGTGTGCAAAGTTATAATAAGTGGATGGACAAGATTATGGCAAAACCAGAATGCTCGCCGCAATAGAAAATATCCATTCCTTCATTGCTGTTATTTCAATTTAATTTTGATCAGTCAAATGATTATTTTCGCAGTATTCTCGCATTTAAATATTGGGGGTAAACGAAATATGTAAGAATTCTGCTTGCTGCTTTAAATGGTTGCCATTACTCGTAGTCTAACAAAAGCCACTGATTAACCACACTCTGGCAGGGCCATCAGTTAGTGACTCTAAAACGAAAACTTCATATTTCACAGAAGTCATTAACGTCATTCGGAAAATTTGACCTTTGACATGTTTATTTCATAATGATTGCGACGCTGAGACAATAATTATTTGACTTATAATTTTGTTGTTTTCTTTGAAACATTTCACCTTGAAATATTTTCCGTGCCTTTTTTACTAAACTTTATTTATTTATGTTTTTGCTTGAAATGCATAGTTGAAATAATAAAACCAACTAATGGTGAATATTGTACGAAGCATAAGATTTGATGTATTTGATAGAAATGTTCAGTGTTATCATTTCATAATATTGTATTGCAATTAATTACTCATTTATTTCCTTTTATCAAATTGTCAATGTTCAAACTAAGGAGAACTTGTCGACTGAAAGTTCAAACAATTGTTATAGTAATAATTACACCAATGTGTACACAATGGCATACACATATGCTTTAAATTCTGCACATTTTACATACTTCGCCTGTTTGAGCCTTAGATCTTAGACTGGGTAAAGAGAAGTTAATAATTATGTTTGTAGCGTATGAATGTGACATTTCATTTTCATATTTCTTGTCCCTGACAACTTTTCTAGCATCTACGACCTATCAGAAATATTCGATAAGCCTTGTTTTGTTGAAGAAAAACACATATACTGATCGGAAATTCTAGAATTTGAGTATCAATATTAACTTGACCAAATATATATTCAGACGTTGACATATAAATAAATTGTCTATCATATAACACAAACTGACTCTTTAATTAATTGCTACACTTCAAGCAAAAGAATATTTTAACGATAACATATATATTATTTAGAATGCTTGTTTATACCTCTTATTATTAAAGAATTGAAAAATATTCAAGATTGAAAGAATTTTCGATTGATACGTTTTGATAGGAGAGGTGAAGAGGATTGTATTTGAATCAAGTTACTGAAATTAGAGCATATTCTTTTCTGGAAGCAAAAACAAAAAAATATGAGGGTGCAAGCGTATTGTTGTGATGGGCTGGATGATATGGAATTGGTTTGTTAATCGTATGAACGGACTTAACAATTGCTCCGAAGGTACTTTCTTTATATCGTAAGAGGCGACTAGGAAGTAACAAAAAGTTGTATATGAGTTTATAATTATCCAGGACGACTAGCGAGCCGCCGCTATTGCGTGGTGAAATCGACGGTAGCTGCCAAGCGTAACATCTAATGAATGACGCGAGTCCAAGCCACGGCAAATTATGGTAAAGATCAATGGAGGGTAATCCTAAAGCAATACAAGCGGGGTTCCCTGGTAACCAAGGATGGCAGTACGGTACAGTATGAATTTTTTATCGTACTTCGAACCAGCAAAATAATTCGTACCGTACCTTTTGGAAATTTTCCGTACCGTACGATATTATTTTTTCGTACATCGTACCGAACTTCGTACCAGTACGGAATTAAGTTCGATTAATATTTTTCATTTATCGTACCAAATTTCGTACCAGTACGAAAACAGGTACGATTCGCTAGGCAGCAGTTTTGTACCGTACCAACTACCAATGTCCGAAACAGCCTTATTTGTAAAATCTGGCCACCGCAAAAAAACATTACCAACATCTTAGATCAAAGTGATGTCGTTTTATGCTATCTGGTTTAAAATTCAGGACAGTAAAACATAGGCGTAACTGGAGGGGTCATTTGCTCATAGTCCATATATAGTATTTATACTAGCGCATAATATTAAAATGGTAGACCGGTGGTGATAAAAAGTGGTGGGATGGGCACTGCCTTCGCGAAATCTGGCAATATTTATCACATTAGCAATTCTGGTGCAATTTAATTCTCTTCCCATTATTGAATAATGCTATTTATTTGTTCATACCAGAAAGACGTATTCTCGACATGCCTCGTTCTCTCTATCGTGACTTAGCTGTTTTTTACAAAATACAACTTCTAATTGAGATGAGCATTAGGCAACATTCAACCCAAAACAGCTTAAATATATCATTATATCCTGATGTTTCTGCACTGATAATATACTTCTACGCGTCAGAAGGCAAACAAAACGTAAAAGTGGTGGTCACTGGTTAACTTCGTGGCATAGTTAGTCAGGGGGAGAGAGGTTTTATTTCATTTTCATAAAATTTTCGCGCGCCTGCCGCGCGCAATATTTTTCCCTGATTAATTCCGTGTATTTCTTAGCATTTAGCCTTCAAAGTGAGAGATTTCATTCAATTTTCACAAACATTTTGGCGTGCTTCCGGCGCGGAGTTACATTTCCTGTCGGGCTAACCTTTTTTTTCATTTGAAAGCATATGTTTGCATGTTGAAAAAAGGTCCCCTCCCCTATTTTTTCCTGGATCCGCCATTGTAGTTGGTATATTCGGGCACTGCTTCCTGTGACATTGCGAATTTTAAATAAGAACAGGTCAAGGCACAACGACGATGCTAACGATATATTCAGGAACTACACCGTGGTTTTTATTATTATGAATGTTGCTTATCTTGTCGATTTCAATATTGCTATCACAACTTTCTTTATTATAGAAAAATGCATTCAGATTATAACGTCATAAATTACCAGCCTATATGTATTTTCATGCAAAAACCGATATACGACATAGCTCATCTAATCAGCTCAAGTGAATCAGTTGCATTTTTATCGCCATACCTGCGCCGCTTTAAAAAATCTTTGATAGACACAATTTATATTATCAGCACCCCATTATGAAGCGGCATTGATGTTCAATGAAATTATTTTTTTTTGAATTCATTTGAGAAGAATACAGTGTAATGCGAAGGTACAAAAAAGAGTACGATACGGTACGGTATGAAATAAATACCGAACCTCGTGCCGTACTGAAACTGGGAAAATTGAAAAAAATAAATCGTACCGTACTATCGTACTGGAAAATTCAATCGTATCTACCAAACTTCGTACCGTGCCGTACTACCAGCCTTGCTGGTAACCGACAGCTTTAGTACGATGCTTGACAACCTTATCGGTTCCTCGTTGCTCCCACACTGGACGGAATGATAAAACGGAAGATCATTCACGTAACGTGATATAATTGTAAAAATTGTTAATTGCATACTGAAATAAGCCGAAGATGCTTACTAGTCTTGGCACTGCTATGCGGGATTGATAACAAATCTTTTCAAGAGTAAAACATATGTGACATAGTTATCACTTTTCACTTAAACCTGCCAATTGTCACCGAAGTTGAAAGATCTATGTCGCTTTTTTCTAATATCATATTTTTTTCCTCCGTTCAACCGAAGTCTAAAGTAAAGACGCAACGAGAAACAGAGAAACTAAAATTGTATTCAATAATCTCCCCAATCAAGTAGTAAAATATAGAACACCGTAAAATCTCGGAAATTTACGTTAGAACTAACATACCAGTACACAGTCACGATATTACAATACAAATATTCCACAGTGGATTATTGCAACATAAAATTGGAAGTAATAGTATCCCTAACTAATATTAAATAACCCTAACTTTTATTTCAACCCAACTCCGTCAGAATATTATAATAAAGTACTTCCGAGCCAAACTCATTCGCCAAGCCTCAGCGGCAATCGTTTTAACTCCCGACACAGTCGTACAATACAAAAGCCGAAATTTCTTACCTGAGAACAAGGGGAAAATTCAATGGACATACTTGCACGTGAGGATTGGAGAGATTCTTTTCTGCTGTGTAATGCAAAGAAACACTGCAGTTCATTAAGTAAAACGACGAGGTAAATCTAATGACTGTCGCGTCAACATCGCTTCAACCAAGTGTTACGAATGTTAAATTTTACTTTTTCAACCACAAAAACATTTGGTTCTTATGAATTTTTTTTCCTCTCATAGTTAAAAAATTCTCAAGTTTTTTTGCGAACCCCTGGTACGCATTTCATTGTAGTTAACAAAATTAGTATCTCGCATAATTCGAACTCAAAAAATGAAGGTTATCATTTTTGTCAAAAAAGGAAGTCGGAAGTCAAGAGGCATGAGAAAAATGGTTTTTTAATGTAATGAATATATTTCTGTGTATTTAGAGATCATTAAACCCTCTTCACAATATTCAGCTCTGGAAATTAGGCCCCACAGAAGTACATTCCCAATCAGGAATAAAATTTTGTCAGGCACAAGCCTTCGATGGATTGCGAAAATACCTGACGATCCATCAGTGACTCCGGCATAACCAAACAGGTCCACTACAACGGTGTTTTAAAGCTTATTATTTTTTAAAGTGAAAATTTTTGAATTCAGTTATATGTTATTTCATAATTGAATAACTTTTGCGCAAACTTATCTGAGTCGTTCAACTCAAGGTCAAAAACCGCTACCACCATTGTGACGCCAACATCTTTTGACGTCACAAAATCACGCTCCTTGATTAGAATATATTCCTACGACTATGCTCACTAGCCGTATGTTTGAGACGCCTGATGACCCAAAATGAAGTATCCCCAGATAGGGCTGGACAAAACCGCATCATCTGGAATTCAATTCGAATGATTTTTTCGAAGCGGATCGAATCACGAATTCGATGTAAAAAACAAATACCCCGTTTTTGCAATTACAACTTGTCTTCATCGTGAAAATCAAGAAATTTATACTATAGTGTATATTCAATTCACATCTAAAAGTAACAGTTTTCATATTTTAACGACAAAGTATAATCGATTTTGGTCAAATTTGACCAACATCAATTGCATGGTATTTGCTGATATTATTTGTTCCTATTAACAATTCACGATTGATTCAAATACATTGTGCTTCGAATCGATTCGAATCACCGAATCGAATTGCCCAGCCCTACCCCAGACAGATAACATACACTGTACTTCACCATAGCAGATCAGTCCTGTTATGTTTTTCGAATTGAGTGCAGTTGGTGGTACCGCATAAGCATTTTGACGTGAATGGGATTCTTTTGGGTGCTACTTCCGGTCCGGCCTTGCCTGTAACTTGCCTGTAAAAAATATATTAGATTGAAAGCCTATTTTCGCAATAGGACAATCGCGTAGGTCAAATCATTCTCAAATCTCTATGACTTGACAATAATGCTACGTACTGACAATCCAGACAACCTCCTCGCGCAGTTATAACCAAACAGCCAATCAAAAATGGGCCAATAGTAGACGTCATGGATCTATTAACTTGGTTCTTTTAAAATGAAGTTATAAATTCTGCAATATAATATTCTGAGAGGTGTTTTTATTACTGTCTCTCGGAATGAGGTGTGTCTTATGACATCCGTAGGTCGCAATAAACTGTATATAAAATCATGGTTCATTTTCTGTTACATAACCGACACTACACGTGAACGGCTGCATGCAGATCTTTCGAAGACCATGCGTTCCCACCGTGGATATTAATTATTTGTCCGACGCAAACAAAAAGTCTTGCCCAACAACTGATAATCAGAGAGAAATGTCGTAAATGCCGGTTTAAAGACACACCCACCGCCAAAACTCGCGCAATGATTGGTTACCCGATTCATTCCACGATTAGCCGCCTTTGCCCCGCTATTTTTTTATTTCTCAAAAACTTTATTGGTCGTCGACCCCGACGCTTATATTTCAACCTTCCAGCGACCCGACAAGATATTTTTTTATGAATATAAACATAGACTGCCTGTTACATTAAAAATTTTAAGGGTAGGAACTACGAAAAAAGGAAAGACAGTCTATGGAATGCTCATCCGCTCCTGCACACTTTTTTGACTGGAAACGTAAGTTGTGAACTTTTAGCATTAAATCCGTGTTTCTCTACATTAAATCAATTTTCCTATTCTTTGAATAGAAAATCTGGGTGATAAAAACTATTTATTGTTGGTGAACTGAGAAGGGAGATTAAACTTTGGTGGAGAACTGAGAAACTAGATGTAATTTTTTAGTAGCTGCAAGAAAAAAAATTAATCTTTGGCGTAGAAAATTTCATATTGTTAATGCGTTTGAACGTTTTACATTTGTGAATTCATTTATTTACAGGATTCATATTATTGTAGCGATATGCTTTATGAATATATTAAAGCATTGCTAACCAGACTTCGTAATTTTGTGGGATTAGGTTTAGTTCAGCATGCGAGGCAAACAAAACGGACAGTGGCTTGGTGGGAGGAAAACACTTATATCAGTTAATTTTGAAAGACCTCTGGAAGCATGTATCTATATAAATTAATATTATAGATTTCAAGAATACACAAACCAATTCTCACACTCCGTGTTTATCGAAGAGAAAAGCCTTATCGGAAATGCTCTTCCATTTGCTCCACATGATACAAACTCGGCTGGAGTTCACTTTTTCACGCATGCCATTAGTCCGTGGATCATTATATATCAAATATAAAATTATATCTAGATGTGACAAATCGGCCGGAATAGATTAAACGCCAGAATAAGCAAGCCAGAAAATTAGAAAAATTATGAAATAGTAGATTTTAAAAGTACTTTTGAATTTTAAAAAGGGAATGCCAGCTTACCAGTTGTACTATAAATAAATATATATTTATAAATATATATTTTTATGATATTTTAGTGTTTTCCAGAATACACTTGACGCCAGGTTCCTTTGGGCATAACACGACCATACTCAGACTTCTTAGGGATAATACGTTCTTGTCGTACCTGGTCTCAACAACTCCGAGAGCATTTTTGATGAGCGGTTACATTTAACTATTTTAATATAACAACAACAACATCTTTGACTTAGTTATTTTATTATTAAAAATAAAAAGAGTACAAGTGACAAAAATGCAACGTTTTAACGTTATATCAATAAACAGAAAATAGTTTTTTGCATATCAATCTAGGAAATAAATAATATGAAATGAAGTTTAATATACATATATGAATTTTATAATTGTGTCGTTGCTTCATCCATATTAAATGCCAAGTTTTCTTGCTCCAACGATTTTAGAATATATAAATCTTGTGAAAATTCTGGTTTTTCGCAAAGTATGGGTGAGGCACCGGCAGATTCATTTGCTTTTTTACATTCGACACTTATAACTGATATGCAATCTATAGAACCATCATAAGAAGGTGGTTCCTGATCTTCATCTTCAGTTTCATGACAACATTTGCAGCAAAGTAAAAATTTACCAAATACTTTATCATAGGGTTGTAATGATCGCAAAGGCAATGGAAGAAATTCCCAAGTTTGAAGAGACTTAGGAAGCCAATGAGGTTTACGTGACTGCAATATATTAAGTATGATAACAAATATCACAATAACCGCTATTAAAATAAGAAAACCTCCCATGACCCAAATTCCAGCGAACGAAAGTCCGAGAATTACACCAGGAATGAGGAAAAACCCGAATATGAGATAAAGAACTGCAAACCACCGGTACTCGGCGGTTGTGTTACCCATAAACTGCGCTGCTCGTATGGGAACTCTCCTCATGATGGGAACAGGATACCAAATGATGATTCCAGTTATGTTGAAGAAGAAGTGACAAAGAGATAGTTGAAGCGCAGAAACCATTCCTGCGTCACTTTCTGTTGCAAATGCTGCCAGGATTCCTGTTGCTGTTGTACCGATGTTTGCACCAAGTGTTAGAGGATACATGCGTTTCAGACTTATAACGCCAAGTCCGACTAAAGGTGTCATCGTTGATGTGAAAACTGAACTACTCTGCACCAGGAAAGTGAGTATGGCTCCAGCAATGATAGCAAGATAACCTGTAGGAATAAAAGGAAGCTCTTATCAATGCTGAATATTTTGCATTGTCGTTTTAAATATTTCCTAGCGAGCACAACATCTAACCCAGAGTTTGGTCATAATTTAAGGAAGGTTTAACTATAGCCATACCTACCTAACCACATAAAATCATATTTTAGAAAGATAAGATAAATGATGGGACATTTTTTGTGATGTCGCAACAAAATTTGAAAACTTTGGCTAATAGTCAGGAAAAGTTGCATATTCCACTAATGTAGGTTAAAATGTATTTGCCCAGAGAAGAATACCATATTGAAAAAATATTAATCGAATAACTAATAGAAATTGTTACCTGAAATCCATCCAAAAGGACGCTTAAAATTAGTATTTAAGACTTTTTTGATAACTCTAGCTACACTTCCTTTTAACATTGAGCTCAATAGTTTGACCATGAGAACAAGACAAGAACACAGTACGAACAATGACAATACGAGTAGTATTGCACCAACGGCTGGGTCTGACATTCCGGTATTGGCAAATATAAAGTCGTGAACGTCACCTGAATAAAAGGTAAATATATATTTTCAGTGACAAAATCTTTACTAAACTTGTTTTGCCAGATATGAGTTACGAATGAAGGGGAACTTTTTACATCCAAAAATTTTTTTGGCTATTCTTATATATATTTTTATCGGTATTTTACATCACTCCAAAAATATGCTTTTCAAAAACAATATTAAACTAATTAAACATTATAAGCTCAATAGTTGATGATCTCAAAATCCCAAACTTAAAGCATGCTTCAATTTGCAGTCAATTTCATCAATCAGTTGCGCTCATCAAACAATATAAAACTTATGACGATGTCGACTGAATACTTAAATTCGAGGATTTCGCTATAGATGGTGATATGATACAGATGAAGACATATAAAATCTTACATTTTTCTATTCCAACCATCACCGACTCTTGAACAGTACAATCACTCTCAGTATAATTACACATGCTGGTGTTCCCCGGATATGATACATTGATGTCAACATGTTCTTGCTCGCACCAGATCTGCAATAACAACATTACGTAGCAAATGACTTGAGTATAAACGTATGACATGTAATCATTGAATATTTCAATAAAAAATAAAGTAGGTATTTTCTACCTTTATCATGGATGAGTTTGCTTCCAACGGAACTTCCAAAGCCACCAGGCTAATAATAGACTTGTTAACTTGAATCACGTGGTCAGTCAGTGGATCGGTAATTACCTGAAAAAGAACACAATATATCTATTAGTTACAACCTATGTTGATTGACATTTTACTACCCTCTGAAATGTACTTCTTATGTGCATTTTTTTTTAAATTTATGTTTTGGCCCGGTAAAAAGTTTGTTTCGAGCATGTCTTGCTAGTAGACACCACAGACCAATATTTGACAAAAAATATGTTTCGTATCTGGTATTTAACACACCGACAAAAAGACGTTGCGGGAACACATGATATGTTGATTCGGTAACTAATGGCATTGATGTACGAAACTTCCCAACAAAACATTAAGAATTCAATTAGCCCAAACTAGCGTACTTTGGTATTGCAATGTTACACAGCGCTTCTGAAACTGAATTAATAAGGACCTTTTTTAATTTTATGAAAAAGTATAAGTTTAATTTCAATACTTACATCTAACATATCGGGAGGTCCATCTCCACCAGAGACAAGATTGCTGCTATCAACAATTGCTGCAGTTGTTTTCTCGAGATATCCCGTGACGACTTCCAAAGGTAGAAGAATCATGACGCTGAGAAAGTTGAACATGTCATGGACGGTTGCACCAGCAAATGACCTGGGCGAAATAAAATCATTGTTATAGTTGTTGGTATTACTTAGTCCATGAGTTCACGAAAAAATACAAGTTACAGGGCACTTTCGGTGTTAATTAGACTTCCACACATAAAAAAGGGAATTTTAATATATAAAAAACGCCATAGTCGATAATTACGTCGATACATTTTCAGCATTGTAAAAACTTAGATGATCAATAACATCTCACTTTCTGAATTGATCTCGATCCATCGACTGTGTTAGCGAAACAATGGTGTTCGTGACGGATGTTCCAATGTTTGAACCCATGATGATAGGTATTGCTTCGTGAACATCGAGGACTGCAAGAAAAACATACATTATTGGGAAAGAAAGTAGCTTTTCATTCACTTCAATTTATCACGCAACTGATAAAAGTGTACGGATAGCGTATGAACACTTTAATATTTGTACAAAATAAAATAAAAGTTCAACAAAATATTGATGCGTTATGCCCAGATTATTTATTTGAATTCGATCCAGCGAATTACTGAACTTAAATTTGTCTAAGGTTAATTTCCAAGACTAAATATAATAATATCAAACGATTTCACATACTTCCAGCTCCGACCATGGTGACAATGATGGAAGTTGAAGTTGATGAACTTTGGACAAGAACAGTAACTAGTATACCAATGATGAGACCAGTGACTGGGTTACTCAAATATTCGTTGTTGAAAAGTTGTCCACCAGTCTTTCCACCTGGAATTGAGAATCGAACTTATTACTCATTATACAAAAAATTTTCTTTGTTTTTAAAAATAATTCATATTTTGCTCTATTAGATGGTGAATAAGAAAATCAAATCTTACCAATAATTTGGAAAGCTGAACTCATGAGACTCAATGAACAAATGAATAAATACAAAGTTGCTAAAACCCCAAGAATTTTTCCAACTAATTTCAAAACGTGCATCGTCTTCTTTTTCCCCGACATGTCGCTAAATTTCTCAGCATCGTCTGAAAAAAGCAATTGTTATGTATAAATGATAAATGACTGGTCGGTCACGTCGTTAATGGACTGACTTGGTATATCTCTTCAGTGGTTAAAATCACACAAATGAATTTATCATAGTTTCATGTCCAACCAAGCGTGTTTATTAATTTTTTGGCTCCATATTACAAATTTAACATATTAACTTGGATTTTTAACCCAAATTTCTTTCAACAAATACAAAAAAGATAGCCAACATTTTTTAACATCAACTTACCATCTTCACAATCATCCATAACAATTGCCCACGCATCCTTCTCTAATTTCTCCTTCAATTCTTTTTCAGTCATTCGAATTGTATCATTCTGATCATTCGATTGTTCGGCTTCTATCATTTTATTGGTAGCCATTTTAACGACTAATGGTATCTAATATCTGTCTTCGACAATAGTCTGAGACTGCAGCGACGTTTTCAGAAGTACTTGTTCAGCATCCAATCACCGTCGTGCGGAACTGAAATTTCGTCTACACCAAACCCTCTTTTATAGATGCTGAGTATGTGATGGAAAATAATGAAAACGCCCCTTCTTGGTGGCATTTTTAATTCTTCGACAAACAAGTCTTTCAATATCCAAGCAGCGTTTATTTATTCTCAAATAAATTGTGCATATAATCTCGTGCTAAACGCATGATAGTCTTCATGGTTTGTATTTGTTTTTGATTGCGATGACATGAAAGAAGGTTTTACGAACAGTTCTGCTTATAGATAAAATATATTTGATTAGAACAAATCCTGGCATACTATCATATATATAAATATATATATGCATAATTATATATAATTGTGGCATATATGTGAAAATTTTCTGCAAACATGTAGGGAAGCACGATTTTCCATTTTTCGCATTTCTGTTTAATTTCTTCAAACAGAAAAAAAATAATTTATTTTCATCTCATTTCGCGAATTGCCAATAAATATGAATGCAGTTAAATTGCATTATCGTTAGAAGTTTTTCTCGGTCCAACATGTTTCGATATAATAACCTATGTAGCCATGATTGGACATTTATAAATAAGATTTATTTCATTTTATATATAAATTATCAAGATTATGAATGCCGAGGAACCTAGAAAATATGATTCAAATTTTTGAATTCACATAGACAATTCGATTTGAATAACTCTTTAGCCGTATTATCAGTGTTATGGAAGCTTGGCGTATTTGAACGTGAAACGGGAAAGCTTCGTGTTCAAAATATAACGTCATAGTTTCAGATTAAAAAGTTCATGTCAGTGAACTTACAGCGACGCAGTAAACTGCTGTGTGAAACGGAAACGAACAGTTTCACCCAAACAGTATTTGGCTCTTTCAAGCTTTCAACATAAACAGAGAATAGCATCGAATGATGTGCAAACAACGTACACGTTATTTCAAATTTTGTCGATGCCACCACGAATACTTTTATCATCTGGGAGAAGTATTAGAGCTTAGGGCTGGGCAAAACTGAATCACTTGGATTTTTTCTAATCGGATCGAATCAATGATTCTTTGTAAATAACAAATATCCCATTTTACTATTATAACCTGTCCCATTGTAAAAATAAAGAAATTTATAGTTGGCAGTGTTTTTTCAACGCACACTAAGAGAAACAATTTTCATATTTTAACGACAAAAAAATCGATTTTGGGTAGAGCTACTGTATTTGCAAATACCCAAATACTAAACAATGTTACACGGGGAGAAAAATGCAAATGATAGTTAGCCTTACCATCGACCAGAGTAGATCACTCAGTGCACTCTAGACTTCAATTGAAAGGTAGATAGATATAGGCTTAAGAAACAGTACTTTCGGCGTATAACATCTGCTATACGTTGTTCAAGCCAAAAGGACTTCGTCTCACAGCACCATTCACGCTACAGAAACATGGAAGATTGCAATATGTTATTTTAGTATATGCCGACATAGAATCCACTTAAGGATGGTTGAAATCACACCCAGTAAAAACGTGTAACGCTAACGTTTACTATTAATATATAATTCCATACCATCCCAGTAATCGATGAATTTCATTGTATCAAATTATTATGATTACATTTTCTTTTAGCAAACTAAAAAATATTCTAAGTGCCTAAGGAACTAGACAGCCATGTTGTAATTTTAGTGAATGGTATCTGCCTCAAACGAGAGTGTGCGTGAAGGGCTGGGGAATTAAATACGGTGATTTGAAAAGATTCGAAGCACAATTTATTCGAATCGATAATGGATCGTTTATAGAAACAAAACTTACTAAATAAACAAAAATTTTTTTTTAAAGACAAAATGCAAACGATTTTGGTCAAATTCGACCAAAATCGATTACATTTTGTTCTTAAAATGTGAAAATTGGTGTTTTAGACATATAGTGTGAATTGAAAATACACTATAAACTATAAAATTCTCGATTTTCCCAATGGAGCCACGTTGTAATAGTAATAATGAGTAATAATTAGTTATTTACATGGAATTAGTGATTCGATCCGATACGAAGAAATCGAGAAGTAAGTAGACCTTGTTCCGTGAACGTAGGGAAAATGTCTCCGAAGAATCCACAGCAACAGATTTATTTATATCTGTTTTGAATTATATACCTGAATTGATTCCATTTACAGTTAATTTCCAGCTAACTTTCCGAAATAGGCGAGCGACCCGTCAAACAAACATATAGAAAATGTCAGTGTACTTTGGAAATTTATGTAAGGACGTTTTGTACTTTGTGCCTCATACTTTTGAAAACACATGCGTTCAACTCATGATGTGTGTTATGGGCGTGATAGTGTGCTGCTATCTAGTCAAATAGCGATATCCAATGACTGCAAAGGATATGTGAGTGGCCTAGTGCCAACGGTTGTATACGGACAAATTCTTTGGGTTCGTTCTGATGGAATTGACCAATGAGAGTCCGCTTGTCTGAAAAGAGTTTTTGGAGGCGTCTTTCTGTCTGACTCGCGTGTTCGTCAGGAGTAATCATGACAGAAATAGATATAATCGTACCGGCTGAGGTCAATGAATAAATGACCTGGTCCTACTTCATTCAAATCGGGTTTTCTAAATGGTTCAAAAGTTGTCAATGTTTCCTAGGATTGTAGTGAATCTAATTGCTCAGCCGTTGATGTGCAAACGCTATTTTATATTTTGCCAATGTTTCGAATGTCTATACAGACGTTCTTCACCAGGGCAATGGAATGGTTAAGTGATCGACAATACTATATACTGTAAATGGGGACGTTCTGAAATAAGCTAGTAAATAAAAGATAAAATGCTCTAAATTCTGAGTTTCCTAGCATTGTCGTGTTATTGTACTGTGAACATGTTGTTGGTTTCCGACATTTCGTCGTAATAATAAAACGTAAGTTTTATTGTTCGGAAATTTCAATTTGAAACATACATGGATCAAATTCACATTCGCAAATTGACACAAAATAGGATTCCAATTTGAATTCGAATCAAATACAGAATTTGCGAATTCAAACGAATTTCTAGTTCAGTCACCACGCTAAGATTCTATGATTTTAGCAAATTCCGTCTTTTTAGGTGTGAAGCAATTGACTAAAGTCAGATGAAAGCATATTTCTAATTTTGGAGCAACGATTAGACGATGACTTCATTTGATGAATAACATTCCGTTTCTATATCATCGTTATATTATACGCGTCTCACCATTAAAATGTTTTTTTCAAACTTAGCAGAGTATATTCGAAAAATTCTGATTAGGAAAACATCATAGGGTAAAAAAATTCTCATAGTTTAGTGTTCCATTTGTTTTCAATTTTGTCGTATCAATTTTTTTTACATATATTCATGCGTCTTCGAAAACCCTACTACAGTTTTTTCTACTTCCATTTTGCAACTTTCTACTTCCCTTTGTCGGTGGCAGCACAAAGAGAATTAATGTATCGTCGTCATCAAGTCGTCACGTAAACAGAGGAATGTTTGTTTTCTGTCGCAATTTTCTGACGTCAAGCACTCATGATATAACGCCTGACATCAGCGTGATACACATGCAGTATGGTGTTCAGGATCACCTATGGGTCACTGAACAGATAGCGCCACCAATGCGCGGTGCGTTAATGGCGTAAAGTTGTACAAACCTCTTATTTCACAGTAAAAATACTGACATGCGTGAGGAGACGAGAACAAGAGAGAATATGCTGTATCTGTGCTTATGGCGGATTTTATATCATCCTTAACACATTACAAAATATCCGCATTTTTGTTAGATCATCAAATGCAACGAAAGAAAAGATACTCATTTAGAATAATCCTAATGTATTTCCTGCGCGTCATAAGAGGTGACTTAAAGAAAACGAACACGTGGTAGATGGCCTTACCATCGCCCAGGGCAGATGCGTTTCATCGCACTTTTCTATCGCGATTCAGTTCCGTTTGGGGTGTCTTCCTCTTACAGTGCTGATACTACATCTTATAGTACCTCTTTGCTATTTAGTGATCATTAATTGGTTTCTTTTAGGCACTGCTACCAATATTACTCAGAGTTTCAATAAAAAAAGAATTTATCAAGTTTTAGGAACGATTCAATAGTATCGTATCGTATCGTATTTACGTATCGTAAAAGGCTCAACCAAAAAGAAGTCGTTAAGTTGACGGGATCATCGATGATACCACTTTAAAATTTTGAACAAGAAACATATCAGCTTCTGCTTTGTTTAAATGTGATATGTTTTCCGCTTAGAGCAGTTGCTTGTACTACAATTCAAAGCAGTGCGCGCTTCTAATTTTCATGCGTAAAGAATTGCGTAAACTTTAACTAACAACCTGATAGGTCGCCGTGGTTACGCGCGAATGTATTGAGAGCGATTATCGCCATGACGTAGTGTGCGTTATAATATCGTAGCCATGTCGCTGACATTGTGAGGTCCTCGAAGATAACGCACAGTACGCACACGTATGAAATACAGAATGTTTGATGGCGAAATTTGACTGTCGCAATGCAGCAAATCGTCATGTCACTTTTCAGATATTCGTAGTCATTTAATCATTTTTGTCGTTTGAAATTGCAGACGTTTTAGTATTTTAAAATTTTCCTAAATTTTCGTTTGTAACCCATGTATATAAATGCCTACAATAGTAAAGTTTGTTTAAAGATGATTTGAGAGAGAGACATTCTAGAAGCCTGTCAGGTGAGTTAATGAGCCTATCTATCCAGTTGCTTATTAAGTATTGTCAGTGCTAAGTATGGTACGGCTTTCTCCACCAATCAGGTCCATGCACAGGAAAAAGCCAAAAACCTCCTCATCCTGAACTGGTATCTGCACGAAAGGCCGTGGTTCGCCATATGATTGAGCCTTATTCTCGACATTTCTCTCCAGCAGGATAAAACACTGCCCATAAATATTTCAAGTTCATGTCAAAAGTTTTATAATCCAAATACGAACAGCCTTGGATGGTTTGATCCTATTTCTCGGTATCATTTTGGATGAAAACCCAAGATGAAAATCTCAGATTTTCCGTGTGCTGACAAAAGTGAAAAGACATTTAGGATTGTCTTCCCATACCCAACACAGCACCAACAGAACAACTTTAATAAGTATGTTCCAAGCTTTGGTATTGAGTCACATACGGTATCGTGCGTTAGTTTGGCTCCATGGGAATGAACGCTATTATATTGTTTGCAGAATACATGTAATTGGTTTATAAGAATGGTATTTAATAAGAAAAGGCGTGAAAATGTTGATTATATTTATAATTCACTCAAAATTTTAGTACAAGATATCTGCTCGTTTGAAATAGCTGTCCTGACACACAATTTCCACACGAATTCCTTGGGAAAAGGGTTCAATGATATGTTTGAAAAAAAAAACTCGAGTAGTAGAAGAAATTCCTCAACAATCTTTTATAAAAAAAAACGTAAACCAACAGTTATTACGTTACGTGGGTTCAATAATCAAGAATGACTTACTTGGCAACTCTAGAAAGACCAGAAGTAAATCTCAATCTTAGAAATTGCCGCGAAATTAATATGTGTCAAATTAGACCATACAGTTAAGAAAAGAAGATATGGGGTATTTATTAAGAAGTGTCAACCTTTCTTACTCTATTTCGCACTGTTGTGTCTTATTTGTTTACATCCCTATCAGAAGTCGATGGATAGACTAGTTGTCACGATCTACCGCCGGCCCATGCCTGAATGAGCTTAAATTCAAACCTATCTTCGGAATGTGGGTGGTGATATTTAGTATGTTCTGCGGTTGGGATATGTTTGATTTGTACTCGAAACAGTTGCTCCGATCATTTTCGTGTGTGAATTGTGATGGTTTTTAATTTCGGATGTGATTGGGTTTGTAATGAGCATAATCATGGCTCATAATCAAGCATGCATGATATCCTTTGTCAGGACCCCAGTCGAGCCTTGGCTGTTCCCCCATTTTAACGTTCGCTTATTTGGAATGTAATAGGATAGTAATTTATAATGAGAATTAAGTGTGTTATTTCTATGTGTGTTTTACACCGGGAGTTTATGCTTATGTACCAAATATAAATACATTGCTGGCGTGCTTGTTTAGCATGACTACTTATCTCATTTACGAGGTCATGTGTGCTTTGTTTCATGTTATGTCTTGATGTGATTGCTGTGTCTATTTGTATACAACCATGTTTTTAATTCTGATTAACAAGGGATGATTGCTTCTTGATTGATCCTTATAATTTGTGATCGATGTTTAAGGAAAACAAGATAATTGCGTAAGCAATCAAAACAGTGACCCAATTATACTCTCTATAGTATACTCCGAATCCGCTTGTGATTTATACACGGTAGGATGGAAGTATTCAATTTTTCATAAATTATCCCACCAAACTTGTTTGGTAAATAGTAGACTATCTGAGTTTTCAGTTGTTTTGCAGGGGCAGACGAGAAAATCTCACTGACTATATATCGTCAATCAAAACGATGTCATAAATTTTAGTTTTTATTGCAATGGCATAAGTTCACCACCGTGAACTAGTGAACTAATATTGTCGGCTCATATGTAAATGAAAAAATTTGGCCTATCACATAGCTTTCGATCAGCAATATCCCTGTTAATAAAATATGCTTAATTCGGTCCGTAATGGAATTTAAAAATCAGACTAGCTTAAAATAAATACTATCCACTCCTTAACACATGCTAAATGTAGCCAAAATTGCTTTATACATCTATCTCCAGCGTCCAAACTTTTCCAAATCCTTAAAATACGACAAATTTGACTCATGATGGTATTTATTCGCAGTCACCGCAGTTTTTATGAGGTAAGCTAATCTCAAACTATCTTTAGATGTTTCTTCTTCTCTGGCACATTTTTAAAATTTATTTTAGGCTATGTTTGATTTCCTGATAACAATGTACAATGTGATATCTTTATTTGTATTACCCTTGTGTCAATAGAGGTGTCGAAATAAATTATGTTCATGTCAATCGCGGGCCATACATGACCGCACCTCCTCAACGTAATATACCACTGGTCTTTACCAATACTTGTGTGATCGCCGGTATTTTGAAGCAAAATTGGTTTATTTTCACTAATTGCGGAACTTCCCGTCGCATATTCATGATGGAATTACTCCAGACTAGTCCTGAAATATTGCCCTCATGTCGGAGCTATTAAAGACTAAAAGACTCTTTTCAAACATCGATTTTTAAAAAGATATTTAGTTTTCTATACCTTGACCGCATATTAAATCTGCAAATTACGACTATAGTCGGTTTGATTAGTCTTGAGACTCCTAGGACATCCCATGGCGAGTTCAAGGCATCTGGAATGAGTACCTTATATATACCTTATATACAAAAGAACTAAATAATATAGCGCTGTGAGTAGTATCCATAATGCTTAATAGATACAACGCAATGTAATAATGACAGATACAATGCTTAACACTTTGTTAATATTGCAGTCTGATGGTAATTGTTAGATACATAAAAGCTTTCGTTCAAGATACGACGTTGGCAATAAAGAAAAAAGATGGCAAAATGTAATAACTGTATAAATCTGGTTTCTGTAACGACCATCGGTTAGGAACTTACTAAATAAAAAGCTAAAATTTACCAAACATTATTCAGCTATCCACGCCATTTTTTGAAAAAATAAAATCTGAAAATTCATGTGCGGCGAAAGCGTGAAAAATTAATGACTATAAACAAAAGCTGAATTTTTTCAAATTGGAAACGAGCACTAACTTATAGCCTCATCATCCTGTGCTTTCGTCGGAATCAACAGATTTGCGAATTTATGTGTGTTTATCCAGGAATATTTAATACTTGAATATTTTATCACTTGAGTGATATCGATAGAGAGGTGTTTAAAAAGTATTTAAGAAGATTAGAAGTCCAATTTCGAAACCAATTTGAAAATTATGGATTGAATAACTGAAATATGAAATATAAAATTTTGTATCATGTTGTAAAAATCAACGCCAAGACATGTTATTTATAATTTTTTAGAAATACTATTTTTTATTCAAATCTTTGAGTTATATCAAAAATAGCAAACGTTTATTCACATGATTAAGGGAATTGCTTTAAAAAGAATTAAGATAAATCATTGCCTAGTTAAATGAGACTTTAACACAGATATGAATTATAAAAAGTTTATTTCTGCACGATTTATTTTTAATAGAAATTTGAGAGTACTCTATCAACTGCCCCAAGATTTGGGAAATCACTACTTTGTTGCCTTTTAAACAAAGTTGTCTAATGTTCAGGCACTTTTAAATTTGCAGAAGAAACAGATGTTTGCGTATTTAATGTTGATGTAATTTTCTGGTTAGAATGTAATAGTGCAGGTATCGTATAGATATATTTCATGTGGTATACAAACTGAAGTCATCTTTGAGCCATTTCCAACTTATAGGTGGTCTTTTAGCTTGGTATAAAGTCCGTATCGGCAATTTCGACGTTTCAGTTTCATCCAGACGTCAGAGACGTCATCTGAAAATAACTTTGACAAAGCTTGACATCCACATGGAAACGCCAGGAAAGAAATGATTGCGAGCGCGACAAAAGTTATCAAAGATGGCGACGACAACAAAGCATGCGGGCATGCGCGTGTGTATAATATATAATTTATATAATTTTTATGCTACCCCTTATGATGACAACGATGCATATTCTTCAAAATTTATGTTGCAGCACATTCAGAAGTACACCCTAAACCCTAACAAGCTAGCAACTAACCAGGAAAAGACCCACTAGCCTAACATCGAGGCCGTAAGAACTCGTTTATACATAAATTATGACGTCATCATTTTGGTGAGATTCTACAAGTCCGATTGTGGTGAACTCTTGAAAAGCAAGCCTTTGGCTACATAATATGTAAAAATCAGCTTTAGAACAGTTTTTTGGGCTAATATGTAGTTTGACTGGACTATATAACTTCTACAATGAAATCAAAGTAACCACGCAATAAGTTTACAACGATAAACAAATTATAGGTTTTATTAACCGATTGTAATCAAATATACAGAGTAACAAAAAACTGAGAAAACGGTTTGAGAGCCCCAAAAATCTCATCCTCCTCTTACCTTAGAGTTTTTCTTTTTTCAGTTTGTTTTGAGGAAATTGAAAGCTTGAAATTCGAAGAGTTATTGAAATTAGTAACCAAATAAGCAAACCAACACAAAACTAGGAAATGAATTTCATCCGAAATATTCACGATTTACGTCATTAAAAAAACAATACTCTTGCTGACAGTGCTTGCAAGTGAATAATAATTTTATATGAGAAAAAACTATTTATTTTCTCAAATTTTTGTGCTGATATGACCGTATCTATTTAGCAGACATAGTAGTTTCGTTTTTAGATTATTCTCAAAATGATTCATTTAGCAGTAAAGTCACAAATATGCTAAAAGTTTACAACGTAAATATCACTACTGATTTTGTACTTCAAGCAAATAGTACCACGACTGATTGTCGGTCCTCACAAAATAAATTACAAACACAAAGTACAAGTAAGCAATGTATGTCTACCTTTGAAAATGAACTAATACAAATAAAAGGGTGCTATTATAAATCGTAATGAACTAACAAGAAAGAAAATCTCCAACTTCTTTGTTCTTGGTGTCTGAAAAAAAATACATCACACCAAAGTCAGTGGCTTGTCTCCGTCGACCGTCGCAGCAATAATAATCAAGAAATGCACGCTTCGCTTCATGCCGCAAAAATTTACTCTCACTGTTGGCATTCACGCAACGACAAAAACATCGCCTTTGACGTCAAATCCCTCCCGGCCACATTCATATAATCGGATTTCTTTGTCAAGTTCAAATTACAACAGACTCGTTTTTGGCAATAGCAAGTGTCGAATATATACCACATGTATATAAACTATTGGCTTTATACAAGTCAGGCCAAGTTTATTTTACCATATATTATAAAAAACACAAGTAGAAAATAAATGAAGGAGGGACTTGCGAAGGACAAAAAACGTCACCGAGCATGCAACACCCAGACGGACTAATATAAAAAAATAATAATTACAATAAAAAAAAGAAAACAAAAGCATTGTAAATAGTAAGATGAATCAAAAAATGACAAAATTGAGTAATTGCAAAGAGTCGCCTCGTTGCTTATGTGCGACCTCATGCGGAATAAATATATAAAGGTCAAGTTAGCAGCTTAACACTCAGTCAGGCGTTCCAAGGGGATTTCCCAACTGTTTTGTTTGTTATTTAGTTAATGCTTTGCATCAAACAATGACTAAAAATTTGATGCACATTTATTTTGGAGTACACAACAAATATATGATTATATACTTTCTGTTGTTTCGACAATTGATCAAGAAGGTAGGTAGCTTGATTCAATATTCTGTATAGTTTACTTTTAATACTGCTGCCTTCCTGATATACGTTAGGTACTGTATATAACGTTAGCTTTCAAAAAGGGTGTAAGATACAGCTAGAATACCATAGCAAAAAAGTGTTTTTAACAAAATATTATGGCCTACGGTATCGAAAAGCTTTGCGTAAATCCAGGAAAGTTGTACTAATAAACTCATTATTTTCTAACTTGTCATAGAAGTATGTTGTTATGTCTAGGACTGCATGGCTTGTAAAATCTTTATGTTGAAACCCAAATTGAGATAGGTTGATTATTTTATGCAAACTATTGTCAACCTTTTATGAAAGAGCTATTTAAAAATGATAGTTAGACTTGATAAAACGGATACATACCTGTAATTTCCTTATTATTCCCAGATTTGAAAATTGGCAATTTTCAAAGACGATGGAAATATACAAAGCTTTAATAAAGCATTAAAGTATTCATACACTATTGGAGAGATGATATCTGCAACATGTTTGAGAAAATTAGAGGGAATATTGACATGGCCAATAGCTTCACCATTTTTACACTCAACAATTAGAACAAACACCTTATTTACACTCACCTGGTTCTAGATATATTGATGATTGGGTTGATCTATCCAGGTATTTTCTATAATCACAACTAACTTCTGGAACAACATTTGCCAGTTTTTACTAACTGTCGAAAAGTACTTATTGCATTCGTTACCAACAATGATTTAATCTAGAATAAAAGTTCTGTTGTCAAGTTTGAATTCACTTATACGTATATTGGTGTCTTTCTCTATTGCACTTTCAGATGCGTAAGCAATTGTTATACTTCTTGTATGTACATTTCTGTACTGCAATTCCATGCAGAAGAGATTTCTTATGTATTATATCTTTGTGCTTAATGGACTTAAGTAACCCTCTAGTAATAAAAGGTTTATGACATAACTTTCTTTCCTTGAGACTAATGATTTTAATCGACACATGTTTGTTTATCAGGCTGACTAATTTGTGTGAAAAGTTATTAAAGAGAGTATCAAACTCTACATCCAGAGTGTTTGGTACCGGTCCCAACAAGTTGCTTGCATCAATTCGTAATAAGTTAGTGTCAAAATTCCTTAGAATTTCACTTTAAGCGATGTCTCTGTGGACGGACCATATTACTTTTGAACGCACATAACTGGAAAGTGATTGCGTATATCAGTAAGTAGTACATAGGAGTTGAATCTGCATTGTATTGAATTTGTGTAAATACGGTAAAACAGTGTTTTAGTGATACGGGATACTCTTGTTGGTAATGTAATCAATGGCATTGCAAAACATGAAAGAACTGTGGGTTTAATATATATATTTATATATTAAAATCCCCAAGTATTATAAAAAGTTTGCTATTTTGATTCAATATTGTTAAGACAGAATGTAGTGTCTGTGACAAGTCATTCACATCATTTCTAGGATGTTTATGAATAACACCTACAACAATTGATATTTTATCTGATATATTGAGATCTTCTGACATAGGGTTCACTGTTGTGATACTGCAGATTCATTGAGTAATTCGAGCAGTTTTTTTTTTTCTACATTGCTACACACCCACAATGAAACAGAGTAGGTTTGATAGGTCTTTTAATTTTGTTTCACATATTACGATGATACTGGGAGGCGATGAGAAACAGGATAAAACAGCTAACAGTTCATCACAGTTTTTAAAATGACCTGATATTGATAAACGATGCAGCAAATTTATGAGGATCTAATTTTTAGAGATCTAATATTTTGATATCTTGACACTCGCACCCACTAATATCAAATATAATAGAAAAGTGTGCATTAGAGCTTAGGAGCTTGTATCATTAATAGTGCGAACTTTTTGAAACGGTAAGGTTGAATTGATGCATTGTTGGCAATAAAATGAGTTGTGGCTATCTGCAGATACATCAGTAAATGTGAGACAATTTATATGATAATATTTGGAGCACAAGACACATTGAACATTTTTGGAACGACCCTTAAACATTTTTTTTACAGATGGAGCAGTTGAAAGTTACCATTAGGGCTGAATAACTCGTTTCGATGATTCGAAGCAGAGATTATTCAAATCAATCGTGAATCGGCCAAAGGAACAAAAACTCGCCGAATGAAGTAGAATTTTTCATATTTAACAACAAAATGCAATCAATTTTGGTCAAATTTGACCAAAATCGATTGTATTTTGTCGTTGAAATGAGAATTTTCGCTCTTAGAGCGGGGTTTATTTAAAATACGTTGCTTTTAAGTCTGTTTAAGCTAATATTTGTATTTTCAAATATAAAATTCCTAATTATCATGAAGGAGACAATAGTAGTAATAGAAAAAGGCATATTTGTTATTTTTATGGAATTAGCGATTCGATCAGATTCATAAAAAAATTATCCAAATCAGATTCAAATTCCAAATTATTCGATTTTGTGCAGCCATAGTTGCCATTTAAAATGCAAAAAGTAATAAGTTGAAGGGCATACGAATGTTTTATTTGATCTTAACAAGATCGTCTTCGCAATGTATTTGTATGGAACGTGTGATCTTGTTTTTTCTAACAAAAACTTTTCACTGAAAGTCGAAATAAATTTATTTCCACAGGCATTTTTTCGTTCCCGTATAGTATAAATCTCGATTGACTGAAGCAAGATTCTCAGAAATAAAAAGTCTTTTCATTTAGGCTTGGAAGTGGAGGTTGAAGAGGCTGAGACTACTAACTTCTGAATCTTCTTGAAAATTAAATTTCTTGTTTTTCTGCTAACAAACTTTGCTATGATCCCTGATTGTTTTGTCGAATTGTCATTCGATAGGCAATAAGAGGTATGAAGATTGTTGGGAGATAAATCAACCCCAACCAACTTGGAAATTTGGCAGGCGATGGCACCTGTGTCATCATTTTTTTCAAGAAATGACCATGGAATTCAAGATTATCCAATCATAAACGCCTATACTGGTCTTCAACCCTTTCATAGGTTTCGTAGAGATTCTCTTGCGGATCATAGATACTATCTTCAAACTCACGGATGACCTATTTATCTGGCGCAGTGGATTCTTGAAACAGCTTTGAGTAAAATGTCATCATATTGTCCTGAGTTGAAAAGTTGACTTTGCTTTATTGTCGATGGTTCAGCTGTAATATGTATGGAATGGAGAAAATCATTGATATTCAGGTTAATAGGTGTTTGAGTATCAGATTCCCCAGTAATATTAAAATTTTCACTGATACACCGACCTATCAATGAGGGCAACTGGATGTTGATGGCGTTGAAAACGCTGGATTTTATGATTGGAAGTATATCACTTAGGACTGTATCATAGTTTGAGCTTTCTGATAGTGCTGCTGGTGGAGCGGACTGGTCATAGTTTGTGGGTTGAGCTCGAGCCAAGTTCTCTCATTTGGTGTGTTGGAGAGGCGAGGGAAATTTGCTGCTGTTCATCGTCATTCATTCCTTTTACGTTGAGCTCGTGTTGATGGCTAGCAATCCATCAGCGGTTTTGAATTTATCAGATTAATTTGAATCCTTTCAAGTTAGACATTGTTTCTGTAAACTTATTAGGAATGTCCGCACGACTAACAGCAATAGCATGTTCACTATATTTTTGAGCGAGCTGGAGCGGTCAACATAAAAAACGCAATAATTCCGTTGATTAACTGCTACATGGATTCGTCGCTCATATCACGAAAAGTGTAATTTTTCCTCGTCCCAATTTTTGAGAAAACCGTAAGTCTATAGTTTATTATTCGGTGACATAAACGCTAGGGTTTTACCACTTTGGTCCCTAGTATGTACCACAATAGCTTACCGTTTGTTGCTTGGTTGCAAAGAAGCCAGATTCATATTTTTGACATCAGCATTTTCTGATTCTTTGAATATCTAGAGTAGAGAGTATCTCACATTCTGCCAGTAGAAAAATTTTCCACAAGTGTGAATCTATGGCAGTATTTGCCATATACTTGGAAAAGTCATTGAGGCGTCATCGTCAAGAGGCGTATAGAGAGAAGTGACTATCACACAGGACAGAAGACACATACTGCCCTATTAATTTAATCACTAAATACTGATATATTAGTGGTTGAAATTAAATTCTACATTTATCAAGCCTGTCTGGAAAAACTTGTGGCTAAGGAATAAAATTTTGTCACAAAACAATAGCTTAAACTAATCATGTGAAATTCTAATCAACCTTCATGTTAATTTTGGAAATATCTTTGTTTGTTCATTGTTAGCGTGTGTTCTTCTTCCATAGGCAATATACATTGTACCCGATTCGATCGCATGGTGCAACTAGAAAATATGAAAATAAGTTTTAAAGAAAAAATGAGGTGACAAAATCTTTGTTCACCGATCTATATCCTTGTTTTGAAAAAGGGTCACAACGTAATGATATATGAAATAAGCCAAATATATAGAAGAATTTATGCATAAATATCTCATCTTACCTTAGACATTAAAAAAGCATTAAAAAAGAGTTTTTCAATCATTTTGAAGAAATTGTGATGTAAAAATTAGAAATCAGCCAAGCAACGCAATTACCTGAAAATAGAAACCAAACACTCAGCATAACTGGGTGTAGATGTTTTCTATTTCTTAGCAGTGTTGTATTTTAGAGCTATTAGTTCGTTTATTAAATAGTCGTTTTCCAGAACAAAGAAGGTTGTTTCGAACCCCTGATAAACTATTTATCATGAACGAGTGCCTTCTCAACTTTTTGCTGATGTTACAGTATCCGAGAAGCGGGCATAGTAATTTTGTTTTTAGATTCTCAAAATTGTTTATTCAGCTATGAAATCACATTATATGCCAGAAATTTACAACGTAAATCATCACTTTGCAGCAAAATGGTCAAAATTGTGCACAATATAGTCAAATATCGGCAATTTTCTTAACCTAAAATATTGAAGAAATATTCTATTTACATAGTGAATTTCAAATGAGACTTTAAATTTAAACTCATTGCACAATTATAAAACAAGACCGCCCATACATCTGGGATTCATTCTCGTTTACCCATCTTTACGCGGTACCTGGTGCTTTTGTATAATCTGATAATCAGATAATAATCTGATCTTGTATAATCTGATGTTAAATTCATAAGTATTGTAACAAATTGAAAAAAAATGAGAAAATTCCCACCCTAGAATGTTGGGCAAACTAATAAATTTTTTTCAATAATATTCCTGATTACAAACTAATACTCTGCTTGAAAGTGAATGATATTGATTCAAAAATAAAATTACGTGAAAACGGAAATCGAATCCTAAGCATAGCCAGGTTTTAGCTAATCCCTACCAGTGTTTAATTCTAGAGCCATTAGAGCGCATTTCTAAATTGGTGTTTGCCAGAACAAAAAATGTGTTTGAACTGTCTATTATGAACCAATGTCTTGTTTCCGCTGATGTTGAAGTACCTGAGAAGCAGACGTTATGCACAATTATGAAACAGAGGCCGCACATGTGTCTCAAATTCTTTTGTTACTCTATATTCGCACGACGCGGTTCTTGATTTCTTTCTTATATTCCGAAATTTTTTTAGTAATGAAATTGAAACCAGAAAATTTTAAATACTTCTATTTGATATGGAATAGAAATAAAAAGTTTTCTGGAAATGGTAATCGGACATCTAGCACAGCCATATATTTTAAATGACATATAAAAACACAGGAAAACATTACAAAAAGGTACGGTATAATTCAGGGGTTGCACTCGATCATGTCACGTAAAACATTACTACAATATAAATAAAGGAAGGCAATTTGTATGACTAAGAGTTAGAAGCAGATATCTCAAAATGGAGCGCTATTATAAGACGCAGTGGCATGTCTGGAGCTATGATAAAACTATGTACCACTCCTACATTTCCTCTCAGTCGCCTTTTCCAAAACACGGGAAATATGTGTGCAAGTGCAAAAAAGGGAGTATGTTGTGATCGAAGATTTAAAATATTCAAGTAAAATATAAGATATATATATATACAAAATTTCCAGCCTTTAGTATGCACGACAATGACCACCTCCCAGTCGCATTTTTCAAAACACGGGAAATATGTGTGCAAGTGCAAAAAAGGGAGTATGTTGTGATCGAAGATTTAAAATATTCAAGTAAAATATAAGATATATATATATACAAAACTTCCAGCCTTTAGTATGCACGACAATGACCAATACTGTTTGTTAATCTGTTGAAGAGACGCCAGATTTGTATGCCTCACATCAGCCTTTTCTAGTTCCATCAATACCTCGAGTAGCATGGCATCTTGCATTCAGCCAGTAGCAAAATTTCAGACAAGCGTCTTTGACGAAGAAAATCCCCAGGGTTGAGAAGAACATGATTTGGTCCTATCTGAATTCAACCCGGAGCACCCATTTCGTGTTTTTAACTCATTAGGATTTGCAATCTACCGTTTAATACACAATTAGGATAAATATTTCGATTCAAGTTTTATTTTTTTTTTTTGAAACTTTAGGGCAATCGGGTACATTATTGTGTTGATTGAAGAAATGGGAGTCTGATCTGATTCAAATTGTAATAAATAACGAGTTTCAGTTAGGGCACTGATATTCATGTCAATGGCTTTTCCTTGGTTACTATCACAGCGAGCAGATACCACTTACTGCACTATTAGTATGGTAATATTTATACGTCAATAGTCTATACGGTGATCTGCCAAAGTGCATATAAATAAGGTTGTCAAAAAAGATAACATAAAAGGTCAGGTTTATCGTACAGTTGGTCCACGTTCATGATACATTTTCCATCATGAATGCCTACTTCAATAAAGAAATTTACTTTATATTTTTATATTCAACTTTTCAGATGAAATGTAAATAAAATGTTGTTCAGACATCTTCGAGGTTTGGCTGAAGGACATTGCTGAATAGAGATATTGATATCCACAGCCAAGAAGCTAGTTTGCTTGACAATAAAAACGACCGAATTAAGGGTGGACAAGTCAATTCGTTGATTAGAATCGATACAGAACACAATTGATTCGAATCAGCATTGTATCGATAAAATAACCTAAACTTGCAAAATGAGGTTTCATATTCTAATGCAAACATTTTTGAAGCAAATACATGGAAGTCTCAGACACCCGATACAGGCAGAATTCATTAACATAGTTTAAACTATGCGGGACAAACATTAATAATATGTGGCGCGATAAAGTTTGTTTTTTAATTAGTCCAACCAAGCAACTTTATTAACTATATTTGCTCATCAAATGCTTTCGGTATTCAATTTGGAATTTTCCAAATGAAAAACCTTTGATATGTTGAGTAATTTGATTTCATATACACGACCCAGCTATTTTAAAGGACTTGCGAGCATGAGCAGTATTGGTTCTGTGTATGAAATAAGAACCGAATGTTGGTGAACGAGGGTTATAAAAGTGCATGATACTGTATTCAATGAAATATTCGGAAAAGGCATTTGGAAACATTCCATGATAAAAGCAGAACGTCTTTTTGCCAACTTCATAAATGTACAGTTCACCAATTTTTAAAATGCCCAAATTTTTATATGCTGGGGTATTCCAGTTAATTTAAAAGCTGATTGGACTTACTCCACGAGTCCCAGTGTCTGAATATCAACCAAAATGACATATAGTCTATGGTAGGTGCGTGTACTGGTTGCAACATTCTGTTACATTCTTTTCTTCGACACACCAACACGTCATAGAATATTATACAGTTCCACAAATACCGCCGTGACATATCAATGTAAATCAGTTCAAAAATTAATAAAATAGTTGTCAATATTACATACAATTCCATAATGCATGTTGTTCTTCTAAGATTTTGTTCAACAACTGTACTTTGCAAATAAATTTATATTTGATTCTCTTTCTGGTTTAGAAATATTAGCTAGAAAAACAGTGATAGTATTTTCCGTAAATTTTCATATTTTCCAAGATCATCCTCACGGAATCTCTCTTCAACGTATCCTTCATTCGTTTTGATTAAAACTCACCGATTTCTATTGCTTAAAAGGCCATCATGCAGCAAGTGATAAGCCCTTGGTTGGTTTATTCTAACACATCTCCCTTTCTTCCCAGTTTAGCAGTTTTTATTTGAACAGTATCGCCAGGTTTTTATGAATCGTAATCTTTCTTGATTGTTTTTTGTCGTAGTAGTATTTTTGTTTTCATTTAGAATTTTCTAATCTAGTATTGGTCATTTTTGCATAATCTTGTTGCTATAGAGAAGCTTTCGTTGGTAACAAGATTTTAGTCCTTCCCTATCGCCTCCGTCTGACAAATCACCCAAGCACTTTTCCGGTAAAATATCCTTTACAAACTTTCCAAAATACAAATTATTTTTTCAATGGTAGCTGAGCTGGTAGACGGCCCTTACCAGCTGGAAAATACTTTCCACAAATGTGCCATCAATGTCCCATTCCCAACAAAAATATAATCAAAATATTCCGGACTTGGATTGCAGTATCGTGAATGACCCGCTATCGACATATTTTTGTTTTCTATCATGCGCAATGGCCGTGCTATTCTCATTATGACGCAGTCATATATCGTTAAATTAACTCTCCGCTATCTTCCGCAAATTATAAAGTGGAATATTCTTGAACTTTGCAAAAGCGCTATCTAAGTGTGAAACATAGATTAACCTATCTCTATATTTACACCTTAGATAAATGGAAAGAAAGTTCAGTTTCCAGAGATATGCAGAGGAATGAGATCTTTCTTGCACACTGCCCAAATGCTAGGACTTGGGACTTGAGAATGCATTTACTCAAGTCTCGAAATTTAAATTTTGGAGAGAATCATTTTCGGCTCGCACACAACTCATGTGTTCTTCAACTCGATAGAATTTTTATTGGGTCATTCCCAACACCGAGGGCTTTGAACTGTCGAATGAAAATACGGACATTTCTTAACACCACATATCAAATAAAAAAATTTATTTTACCCCAACGGAGTCACAGATATACCGTGGCCTGAGGCGTGACGAGGCTTTGCTGTACAAAACAATTTCGGTGCAAAAGTTTCACATTCAACATCATTCAAATATTCAGGGTGAAAATTGTCTTTCTGGTACCCATTTGTGCTTGACTGGCGGCAGAACCGGGTGTGGGTCATACGCTTAAGTTTTGAGGCCACGTTAACGTTTGCGTAGGTTGCGTTTTTCGGTTTGTTTTATTATACTCTTGTGTTTCGTTACTTTTACCAACGCAATCGACGGTTTGCTATGCAAGTCCCTGGACCTGATGGTTTGATCAAAGAGCATTTTGTTAAATGATAATTCTACGCCTGCTTTTGTTGCATTTTTGGATGCTTCAAAAGCCTTTGATAGTATAAACCATTTTACGCTCTTTAAAAAAATGATTGACCGTAATGTGCGAGCTGTGTCCATTAAATTGATTTACTTTTGGTATAGACATCGAGACATGTCTATTGAATCTTTGACTATCTTTGACTACAAGAGTTGTTCGCGCATCGCTGAAAGTATGTCGCTCTTTTCCACTTACTCCGTGATACCATTTTCAATCATTCATTCTGAGTAGAGATTTTTGTAGTATCGGTACTAGTATCGGAAAATTTTCATCACCGATACCGCCGATACCAAAACCGATACTGATACCGGGTCCATCTTTACAACGGAGCGTACAAATACGCTTTATTTACTGATAATAAATGAAAAGACCTTGCATTCCGCTGCTCTAAAAAATAGTTGAAACGGGGCGTGTCTCGCGTGAACAATTTTATTTACACTTTGGGTTTTATTAAATAAAACCCATCAATCCACTCACTATATGCTCATTTTGATGCAGAAAAAGGTGTTAAGGTCGCACTACACGTTTGCGTAGGTTGCGTTTTTTCCTGGTTTGGTTTACGCAAGCGCAATGCTCTGCATGCACGTTTTCCAATGAAACAGAGCGGCTTGCTATGAAAGCTACCGCAGAGTGCTTGTTTCTTTTTTTGCGTTTGTGCTCTGTACGCGTGTGAACACGATTAACGCAAAGCAATGCAGGCATGTATTGCCGTTTTCATTTTATTGCTCGAAGGTAATGCAACGCATCGGTAAGACAACTTCATGTGTATTGTGGCCTTGGCCTCAATGAGATGTCACGTTAGTTGTGTAACCACGAACATTTGCACTCAATCTTTGGACCCCTGTATGCTTGGACGCAGCAACATGTCATTATATTTTCATCCATTAAAGTTTGCACTCAAATGGATGTAAGAGTTCAAGGGTACAAACGTACGTAGGCGCTCACATACGTGGGTGCAACTATAACAAGGGCATAAGTATGTGGATACAAAAAGGGCTTTAACATATTTAACAAAGTACTCGGTATCGGCGGTATCGGTATCGGAATATAAATTTTGAAAGTGGTATCGGTACTTGTATCGGTATCGGCGGCCAATCTCTAATTCTAAGTCGAAATGTATGATTTCAACCCGAAAGATTTCTAGCTCAGCGTTAGACCTGTAATAAAGTTAGGTGACAATATTTTGCACTTTGCCGAAAAAGTGAAATATTTGGGGTATATTTTTCCAACACACTATCTGATAGCAATTATATTGCCCGTCTGACTCGGTCTATCTATATTATTTGTAATAGTTTACTGTGAAAATATGCCAACCTATCATGTGATGTTAAAATTCGGCTTTTTAAGGCATATTGTGACACACTGTAAACAAGTCAGCCGTGGTCTAGTTACACAGTACAGCATATTCTTGCTAAATTGAACTTAGCATGTAATTATGTATTGATTACTTCGTATGTCTCTTTTAATTTGTTTTACTTTTTGTATATGAACCTGTTTACCATGTCTTTTTTTTGAAGGTTTGAAATGAATGAATAAATGAATGAAAACGCAACGCCATCAATAAGACTACCTCGCGTGTATTGTGTCCTTAAAGGGTCTCTGAATATTACGACAAGCGTATATTTTACAAGCATAATTACAATGCCATTTAGTACAGTAGTTTAGTACCGTTTGGAGCGTTTTGGCAAAAAGCCTGTTCCTTACAATATAAGGCACCGTTAGTTGGTACTTTTTAGTGTAAGCTTTGTTTCTTGCTTTTCTTTGAACGAATTTAGACAAAAATATTTAGGTTATTAACGAACAAAAATCAGCTGATCGACATGTAAATGTATGCCCAGAACACAAAATAAGACGTCAGAATATGACTGCCTGTAAACCTTGCATTATAATTTAATCTTTTCTCCGTGTTATTTCTTGGATAGGTACTGGTCAAGAAGTCAAAATCAGGAACATAATGCATTCAATTACGTGATTTCCGAATATACCCCCCAAACATGCTGTAATAAGAAGGGGTATAATTAGCTATTGCAGAGCAACAGGCGTCTTTTCGTAACGTCAGTTTTTTAAATACTTTGGGTTCAACGAAATTAAAGCTTCGCTCGCTCGCTTGTATTACGTGTTGAGGCCTTTAGATATTGTTGACGATGGATTGGTATTGACGTATGTTCTAAAGAGCGAATGTTCGCTCATGCGTTTGATATTTTTTCCTCGACTCGTATATAAAAACAGTTGTCTCGACTTCGAGCTATCACGCTAATCTGAAACAACGCGAGGTTTATTGTCTGCCGCGCGGAGTGAGGTTATATTTTTGTACCAACGTCTCAGTCAGCCTTTCTTGGGCGAAGATTTTAAGCAACGACATTTCGTTGAGCAGGAAATATCTCAACGAAGCATAGAACGTCACGGATTTACACTCAAATCAACTTCATTATTCGCGAAATATTTCTTGGACATATTCTACAACAAGAATTATGATGCCTTCATACAACTTCTACTATGCGATTATTGTTATCTTGTCGGCCATACTCTTTCAGGTAATACGCGGAAACAAACTAGGATAGTTTATAAATCGATTCTTCAGGAACATTGTTGCGATGATGTGTGTCTCAAACCTTGTTTAAAGAGACATTAAAATTTATTACAAATTCGAAAATTTCTGAAAGAGTTGGAACGTTAAACCATCAATTAAATCAAGCTTAAAAATTTTATTCCCTGTATAACGGAATAAATCAATCTAGAGTTATGAAAACCTAAAGTAAATGTGGATCAAATAAATGTCTTAAATTACGATTCTTCGAATACAGACCTCCGCAATTAATTCATTATCTAGATTATGGAATATGACGGAACAATAATAGATATTTCTTCGTCGAGGTATAATTTTTCAACGACAGCGTAGGATGTAAAGATAATTAATATTCGCACCAGGGCACATGGTCACCACTTAGTCATGTTATTCAGACCAAAAACGCTGTTAGGTTTTTCTTTATGTTTTCGAAATCAATATTGCAAATTTTAGTTTCTATTGGAATGGATAATAAAATACCTCTCCAAGATTTGATAGCATCCGTACCTAACATAAGCTCATTCTAAATCAAAAACAGTATCTGTAGTACAGAAAATCTAAATGTAATGTAGCGAATATAGGACGTCGTGTTACATTTTTCTGGGAAGTTGGTGCTGAAAATGTTGAATAATGGAGATAAAATAGCTCCACATGGTCTATGAAACAAACTTATTTTACGTTTGGTTGAGGGCGAACAACATTTTGAGGTCTAAGAAAGATTAAACATCACACACTACCGGTGGTGCAAAGCACATTAGACCACATTGTACCGATTTAATTAATATTTTCAGTAAACTTCCGTCCTTCGTCACATGTTAAATATTTTCTCCCGTCACGGGATGATAAGTATGTATGTATGTATAAAATTCCAATGGTGCGTGCGACAGCTAAGGTCTTTTGCATCAGGCCACGTAACCACCAAACTCCCCGCGAGCCCCCCCCAAGCCCAGTCCGAGGATAGAAGCAAAAATATTGTATATAAAAATTTCGCTCCGGCAATTCTGTATAAAATTTGCGGTATAAGGAATGGGGAAACGAATACAAGTTAAACGATTTTGCCAGTAAAAGTACATATTTGATCACGTAGGAAATAACTTCTGTCTGTTAAAATATTTGTTATATCTGGTAAAATAATAAGTATGAAACATAAAATTTTAATTATTGCTAACATTATTGAAACGCGAAATATTTATTTTCACTTTACAATAATAGCGTTGTTTGTTAACCATTTCATGAAACCTCGTGTATGGTCGAACAAACAATATATGTTATGCGACATCTGCCTAGAGGCTCTAGACTGTTTAATCGAGAGACTACTTATCTTGTCTCCTGGTGGCATTTTTCGCATACCAGGAATTCTTTGAATAGGTATGAGTAACAACTCAGCTGATAAACTCAATATAATTAATTTTTCATAATGACCATATTCGGATAGAAGTAAGAACTGTCGACTAGAAATAAACCCCGTGATAAACGATATTTATGGTAAGACGTATGATGAAGCGTAAAATAGTTTTCGGTCCGAGTCATAAATACAGCTTATGGCGCCATTAGGTATTCATCGACTGATATCGGAAACCCAAATGGTCGACTAGGAAAGTTGGATTTAAATTAAATCGTAGTATTAAAACTTCCGGCAGTTATGAATGTAAGAGTGCCGTCGTAATATTAAAGTTAAATAGCACATCGTATGGTAACTAATAATCTATTTTGGCCTAAAAGACGTCTCTTGTGTGAGATTCGATTTTTTCGACTGAATAAGGTTTTTTGATCAAAATATTATTGAAAAATGCTTTTAACATTGCTTGACTTTAAATGGAACTTATTCTTTAACCACACAGGACGCCACGGCAAAAGATTGTTCAAAACCATGTCCAAAATGTCCAAGTTCTCTCAAATGCGCTCTTGGTGTAAGCATAATTCCAGATGAGTGCGGATGCTGCAAAACATGCGCAAAACAACTTTACCAATCCTGCGATGCCGCCAACCCATGCGATCATCATAAGAATCTATATTGTAGTTTTGGCGATGTTGATGACAGCACCGGCGTGTGTGTTGGTAAGTTCAATGCTTTGTTAACATATACTATTTCCACACTATCATTTATGTAAAAAAGAAGTGTTACAATTCCACTGAACCTTTTAATTAAACATTGTATGGTACGAATCGAATACTCACTCATATTAATATTGGAATCAAAATAATATATGAATATTTTATACGAATTGTGCCGTCTAAACATAGTTAATCTGTGATTCATAACATGATACAAGAATCTTGAATAGTGGTATCTCAAGTTACATTTCTCTTGTTTGTCAAACTGTGTTATTGGTAGTGTCAGAAGATTCGATTTCAGCGTTTCACTCGATTTTGAAGTGCTTGTCCGGTAGTCACTTTATTATTTTCATAAATTTCTTTTTACAGCCAAACCTGGACGGTCCTGTTTTCTCGATGGAAAAGTATATCTCAATGGGGAATCTTTTTCGCCAAGTTGCAAAGTACACTGCACATGTATTGATTCTGACTTCGGTTGTACACCACAATGTCCCGTCAGTGCTCCAATACCGCGGGTAAGATTTCCATTTCATCATAGGATCCCGTTTTAAATTTGGTAATAAAAATGAATGAGTTCAACCGATCGTTTTTTTACTGAAAATCCAAACTCCAATTAGGGATTTTTTTCATTTGTCACACACGATGTGTCACGCAGTAGTCTGCACTTAGCGAAACAAAATTTAGATTTTTTTTAACAAATAATGAATCTTGTTTATTTCAGGATTGCGATCATCCTCGTCTTGTCAAAAAACCTGGTAAATGTTGCGAAGAATGGATTTGCATAAAAACCAATCGAAAATCGGAAATGCCGCGAATTCGCAATCAAATCAAGCACAACGAATCACGACGGAATGGACATACTTCAAGACCTTCGGTTTTCAACTTTGCCGGTACTTAACTCTTTATCGTCTGTTTTTTTAGGCAAATGGCTAGGACATTGCCCAAACTAACATCAACGGTATTTAAAGTTCGGTGTTGCTCTGTTGCTTCCGTGATAGGTTCAAAGCAAAATTAGTTATCCACATATTTTCGAATACTTTCATTATTGCGCAGATAAATCATGATCTCTGAACATGTGAAAGCGTGAAAAAAACTTGAAGCTGTTAAACTGCAGTGGCGGTAAATTTTGTCAACACGCAAAAATTTCGATTGTAAAAATAACTTTCGTTGACGTTAGACACGTCATTGTACTCATATAATGCTGCAACACTTGAAGCCACAAGAATGTCAGTAATCCATCGCTCTAGTTCAACTGCGGCTAACCATTTCCATTCACTCAAACGTGGTATACTTTATAACGAACGCACTGTGTTTCGGTGATCAATTTATTTAAATTTATTTATCATGGTATTTTTGTCATGGGACAACTATAAGCTAAAAAGTAATTTGAGTTGTTTACAAAAACATCTAACAATTCGTCTGTTCTGGTCAGATGCGTGGCATATTTTAACCATATATGGCTCGTCTGATCGTAGTATTTTGCCTGGGGTTGTGTCGACGCTATATTCATAGTACGGAACACTTAACTTTCAAAATACGTGATATGACGATGATGAATTTAACTCACATTCTAATGAATTTGTACGACCGTTTATCGTAAACTTGCCGTGTTGTTGCATTGAGTGTGGTAACTTAGAATTTAACATAATTATAGCACCCAAGTATAATAAAATATTATTTTACTACTTTAGCTGCCAAACGCCGACCTGAAGTTGCTCTTACTGTTCGTGGAAAATGCATGATACAAACCACCCAATGGTCTGCCTGTTCTAAGTCATGTGGTTGGGGTGTTTCTGAAAGAGTTACAAATAACAACAAAGCTTGCAAGTTGACGAAAGAAACAAGGCTCTGTCAAATCAGACCATGCGATGTCGATTTTGAAGCAAATATAAAGGTAACTACATTATTATAAATTTCAAGTCAGTGTGTTTCCTTAGTTATTTTCTGCATGTATAATAAATAAGAAAACTATAAAATCTAGTAAGTCTTTATTGTCTTTTTATGTTAATGAAAATTAAAGCACTAGGAGATGTAGTTTTAAATTGGGCTTTGCTCATGTTGTTCATATAATATATATATATATATATATATATTCATTTTTATTGTTACTTTTACAGAAAGGAAAGAAGTGCTTGAGGTCACCAAAGGCAACTCGTCCCGTCCGTTACTCATTCTCAGGATGTAAAACCAAGGTTCACACACCTAAATACTGCGGGCAATGTGTTGACGGAAGATGTTGCACACCTGCCCGTACCAAAACCGTCACAGCTACTTTTCATTGTGATGATGGGTTTAGTTTTAAAAAGCGAATGATGCAAATCAAGTCCTGTTCTTGTCATCGTAAATGCGGTCAATCAGACAATGATATATTAAAATCTTATCAGCAACTAAGCATGCACGGTAAAGCGTGAGGAACAAATTCTTTCGCGTTCGTGCCGGAAAAGTCATGTTTGCTTAGCATAATGTCGCAGACAAGGAGAAGCGACAAGAGGAGAGAATCGCCGTTAATTGAAAAGTAATGCTGCTTTTGTCAATCGCAGATATATACTGTCTATGGCAACACAATGTAAAAATCCTCCCGATAGTGTTGATGAAAATCTACACAGAGCTGATCGGAGCGATAGGAGCTCTCTCGCATATATACAATTAACGATTGAAATAAACTAAAACCACTGTAATTTCTAAGTCAGAATACCTCCGATTCTTATTTGATATCGATGTCGTAATATATTTCTTCACATGCTCTCACAATGGTCAAACTTATAAGAAAACGACCATTACCAATTTGGAATCCTGTCAGTGTCATTATTTCCGCGAGGTGTTCGAAAGAAATATCTATTCAAACCTTCATGAGGTTGCCATTCAGGCATTTGTTATTTTCAGTATTTATTTTACTTTTTAATTTACCTGAAATATTTTTCTTTCATTGTATTTTTATATTTCTATCGACTTAAAGTGCTGTTAAACAGCGCAACATTTTTTTAGGATTACTTTTTAGTATTACTTCCTTCGCGACCAACATGCACTAATCGACTCTCCTTTGGTGATATCATCAGAAATTGTGTATTGTTGTTTAGTTTGAATATTTATCGATCAGATTTTTGACTGAGAACGTAACATTCCCAAAACAATCATTTTGAAATAAACCTAACATTTCAAAATTGACGAAACGAAAAATTATTATTTTATACCAAAGATATATCAAATGTGGTTTGATTTCGACCTATACCCAATTTTGTTGCTCAAGTATTTCCTCTTTTGTACATGACTTTTCTACATATAAGGGGTTGTTTGTGATAGCAAGTTTCAATTTCTTATCCTATCCTATCGGCGTCAGTCCCTCAGAAAACATGTCATACTATTAATTCCAATCAAAACAAGCCACTGTGTTTTCTATTTATGTTTTATTTAATCGTTTTAATGATTTCCTGTAGTTGTTAGTTGCGATATATTCTTGAATGAGACGACAAATTGTCCAGATCAAACATCCGATTAGTTGAACTATTTCCGCAATTTATGCCTACACTTTTGGAATTTCCGTATTTGGTTCCGTTGCCTACCTTCGTATCCTTCACTCTGTTCAGTAATTTTAGAGGCTAAATTTATGAGCTGCTGAACAAAAAATAATAGACATATATTTGTTTTAAAAATTCTAATAAATATTACATATGACGCACTTCTGGCTTACAAAAGTTTTCAAAAACCTCTATTCTCGAAATACCATAATTTCCAGTTCAGGTATGTTTTGCGAATTAATCCATAATTTCCTTCCAACTCACACACCGGTATTTCTTAGATATTTGACTGGCGACGAACGAACTGAATGTAATTTTCGGTGCGCAGTACACCGAATTAGCTCACTTTTGCGCTCTGTTTGATGTTTGCTGAACTTTTTGTCGTCGCTCATTCTTGATCTTCCAGGTTTTTTTCAAAACTGCAAGTAGTTGTAGAAATTGATACTTTAGTATGAAACATTTTTTCCTCTAGTTCGACCATGTTTTAACTCTGTTGAAACAGTTAGTGTATACTTTATTTATTATTTTGTATTGTCTTCGATAATGTCAATTATTTGGCAGAACGTGTTCCTAATTTATTTATCAAATCAATTGCGATTTACTATTCATCAGCCGACGGATTTTTTTAAACCGTTGAAACTATACATAAAAATAGAACATTTCAAACCTAATATTCTGTCATATGTATATTTTTTATGAGTGGATGTTATGAGAACAAAAGTCTGGACAAACCTGAGTTTGAGGAAATTTCTAAAAACAAAAAAGAGTTGGCGTGTTCGTCGAAAACGTGTCCGCGATTATTGTTTGGTGAAAAAACAGGGACAAGTCATTGTGCCAAACATGTTTTTTTAAGTGGCAACGGAAGACGAAAAACAAAAGTACAATTGTTTTCGGAGATAAAATATGTGGTACGATGACGACCGACCACCGCTCCAATGTTTCAATCTATTATGTAGACAGTGCAAAATGTTCTATTGCTATTGTGTCGCTCAGATGTCACTTCAGTACAATTGAGAAAGCGAAATTTAGTACTCCTGGGACGAAGCCTTGTATCACAATCCCCAAGACGAGATTTCAGGCCAGGCGCGCGACATTCTATGTTCTTATAAAACAATTGTTCTCGGTTTATTTTAAAATAAAGGTCGACGCATGATGAGCATAGAAATATGATATGTATGTATTATGGAAGCACTGTACACAACTTTAAAATTATATTGTTTGATAATTATGACACGTAATTAGATCATGTTTGAATAGAAAAGATGTTTCCTGTATCAACCTATTGATAAATATTCACTCATAGCCCACCAACATCATATCATAGCTGTCTCATTCGTCAAAAATTATCAATTAAAAAAAGAATAAACATAAAGTGTACATCCCCAAACAATACCACGATTTTACCTTCCCGTGTCCAACAAATGACAAAATTTTAGCTCATCATTTATTATTTACCTTATATATATAAATAACAAACAACCAGGTCGCGAGCTCTTGTGGGCCACAATCGATCTTCACCGAAGTCGTATAGCACTCTTCAAATCTTTGTCTAAGCATATTGAATTCTTGTAAACTAAAATTCAGGCTGGGAAGAAATGAAATTTTAATATCGTCAACGAAGTTGTGTGGGGTCACCAAAGTTTGATGAGATTGATAAATTTTTGTCGGGAATGATTTATCCCGAACTGCATCACAGTTTAATATTGTTAGATATCAGCTTCCTTTACCTTGAGACCTTGAGTCATATTCACGCAAGTAATTAGAGAATTTTTCGGTTGATTTTGTTTTTGGCTGGACAACCTTACCTTTACCAAAAAATGCATTGCCCAAGCTCAGGTTTTAACTATGGCCAGGATTTTTTCATATTTCATGTCAATAAATAAATCTTTTCGATATTTCAAATACAGAGACCCCTTTTATTTTAGTTTGAAATGAATTTATTTTTAAAGCCACTTCTTGGAGTGGGTCACCATGGCCAAGGCTTTTTACGAGCGGCCATCAGGGTTAGTGTTGTTTTGGGCGATATCATCTTTCCCGCTTGACCTACCCAATTTGTTACACCCTGGGTTATTATCTGGTCTCTGTCATCTAAGATGTTTTTGAGACCTTAATTGTAGGAAACTTCCCTAACAATAAAACATTTTCTTTTTCTATTTCGCAAAAAAAAAATTCATTTCTCATTCTGTAATGTTTGCAATTGCGAGATTATCGAGTTATCAGCAAATTTTGTTCAGAGTGCACACGCTTCAGTAAAGAAGAATCATATCATGTTTTGAGGCTTTTGTCAAGCACGAGACACAGATGAGCCTTTGCCTAGAGCTCCACCAAATTAGTTAACATGACTGAATAGAACTGACGGAATAACACTATCCAAACAAAATATTATAAAGTATGTGGCATCATCTCAAAATAACAAAAGATTTTGAATTCTCCTGAAAGCTACTGTGAACAGATTATTTCAAAGTGATACCAAATTACATAACTGGGATCGGATTCATTTATTCTACTTGACAGAAGTACTGGTGGCGGAATCGAGGGAGGGGTTACTGGTAGAACAGACTTATTCTAAGATTTTTGAAAAGAGTTTCAAGTTTTCATAAATTATTTGGCTTTTTTTTACTGGACAGGAAATCGATGATGTCGGTTGGTCTGGGCTCATCAGCTCGGCGTGCGTTGCTGATAGCTTTAACTAATTTGTCCATAGAGATCAATGTTGAGAAGATATATCTCATACAATCATATCCACACTATTCGCTCTGTACCTTGTCATTACAAATTGACTTTATGATTTCCACAAAATATTATGACCTCACCCTTATTTTCATATTGTCTTAAAATCATACTGCCTGCTGTTTTTATTTTTCAGATAACATAAAATGACCTGATGTAGAATTTATGGATACTCAATTTTTGTATGAATATAGGATTAATTATATAATGAACATTTCCTTCAGTTGTGTAATGTCCCAGCATTAATTAATATCATGGCTGTCGCCAAACCTGAATATAGTTCGATTAACAAAGTCTAAATTGGCAAAACCAGTATTGAAGATAACCTGTTCAATAATCATTTTTCAATTATGTCTACTTAACAGTTTTTTGATTGAAATAAATAAAAACTACACCACCTACATTTGATACTAAAAATATATCGACAATAATTCGGCAATGAATTTGGATGTTACATAGCGGGGTTTGCCTTCTACATTGCAAACTTATTTGGCTTCCATTTTATCGGGAAATTTGACATTTTCTACTCCAGAATTTCTCAGCATGGAGATATAATTTGTGTATCATAATGTCTTTTGATCGTGTCAATTTATAACACTAATTATCTTATTATTGATATTTTTGCGTCTTTATTTAAAAAAAATCTTAAGTAGGCGTGTATGCGTGAAGGATAAGGGAGTGCGTATGTGGGAAAGTGTATGCTTTTCTTTTTCCAAATTTATTTATTTTTTATTTATTATTCCAAATGAGGTGAGCAAACGCGTGCAAACTTGCATTCTGACATTATCTTTTAATATTTAAATAAGTACGTTTTTAAACTCAACTTTAGGTGTCATTTGCCTTCCTGACCTTCCTAAATATTTTTTCTTGCTCTTTTTTAACCAATCATCTATCGCCTTTTATGCTGATTATGGAGTCGAAATAACCTTACTTATATATGGAATCGATATATGCATGAATCATATATATCCATGAATTTACTGTACATCCCTTGATTAAGCAATAAAAAGCAATTGTTACCACTCATCTAATTACATATTTTTTTTGGAGTTTACTATTTGAAACGGAACTGAACGCTATGATGAATTGCAGTAATAAGCATTATAATCGCTGGAGTAGTAAGGGGGCAAATAAACTAGTACTTTTGTGACTAGAACATTTACTTTTGGAAGCACACAATTTGTATTTCCTTGTCCGCTGTAATAAGGTAAAATGGGGTGAAATAAGGTGAAGTGAATTGTCTCTGACCTGGGCAGCGTGTCTTGTGATTAATTAAGTATTGTGGTTTCTAATTCTAATAATTTTCCAATTGACGTATTGACGAACTTGGAGCTCCCTGAATAAATTTGTTTTCTTGAACTTTACTAGGAAGGTTGAACTTTACAACGAAATGTATTTAATGCATAAAGCCATACAGATAAAGTCATGAATACTCAGCTCAGCTAAACAATAGGTAGAGACCAGCTCTTGAGTGTGCTTAATGAACAAGGTTACAGGGAATTGTTCTTAGTTGAACTCGCAAAGTTGTTTTAAAGATTTTTAAAGATTTTACCTCAATGAGCTACCTGTTGAAAGGGACGCAATCTTACAAGTGTTACTTTAAGGCCTAATATATGAAGGGTTTTACGGGGAAACATTCGTTTTTGACATAATTAAAATACAATTTGTTCATATAAAAAGCATCATTCAGATAGGCGTCTTTGTTTTTCGCCAACGTCAAAGTTGGAGTAAGTTTGCGATTTTGATGCAACAATACCTTCCATTATCTCAAATATTGTCGTCAGACATGAGGCGACAATGAGTTACTAACTACACTTGTGACGTATAGTTGTAATTTTCGTAACGTGTGCTGGTAGTTTAGTCCCCATTATAAAATGAAATGTTGTTTGACCATCCATGCTCTCTAGTAAATTATCGCTAGGGGCTCCCAACAATATTAATCGTGATATGCGAGAAAAGGAAGTAGCATTATCGACATAAAAGCGCTTCGGGCGTTATTATTGTGAATGGCTACGTACAAGACGATATCATACGGAGCCTTTAGCCTAATTGTACACCGTTAACTGCCTTAACACAGTGAAAGTGTTTAATACTGGTATATTGTAACCTAATTGTTAAATCATAAAGTTAGAAGTTTGTCAAGAACTAACAAGTTATGAGCCCAGCGCGTAATAATGGATAACTTGACTAGGACATTCATAATTATGAGCACGATATTTGTAATGCAATCTCATGCAACCACGAAGTTAGACATAAAATCTTTGGAATTATATTTAGATTCTTGGATGAATAAGACGCTAGGAGTGAATGTAATGCAGGTGGGATATAACCTATTCTTTGAAAAATATTTTTCACGCCGTATGCATGTCTAAGATAAGTGTTAGCAGTGAAAGGAGGGCTGTAGTATATACCACGTTCGTTCATTGAGACTGAACGAGATTAGATATCAATGGAGTACTATGAGCATTCACCCAATTAAGTTAAAATCTGAAGAATAGATAATTTATCAATACTACCACACCGTGGTGTGGTGCAATATCTCAAATACGCATACGTCGAAAAAACCACTTCAGCATTGATACCTATTGTGATATAAAAGTCATGTCGTCAAAATTGTGATTTCAAAATTAATATCTAAAAAGTGGAATAAATAAAAATTGTTTCTTCCGAAATTTATTCATCAGCATAAGCAAGGGTAGTTCTTATGCAAATAATTTTCTGTAGGAAAGTGACTCAAGTTTTTAAAAAAAGGGCGAAGGGAGAACTAGGACTATTTTGACTAGCAGTATATCAAGCATCTGTTGAATTCGTTAATTTTGAGCAAATGACAAAGTTAGGATATTTAACACAATAAATATTGTATTAAATTTTTTTATAGAACCGAATCGATGTACTAAATTTCACAAGACGAAGATATAACGGCAGCTTGTTGGTGAAGCAGGTAAACAGATAATTCATTTATCCCGGATTCTCTAAAATATATTGCATAGACTTATATTTAAATCATTTCCGGCATGGATCTGAATAATATCACAGTGATGCAGAATTCATTCGGATGTTAGCGGATGTTAGCGGATGCACAGACGGGAAACATTTCCTAATTTTTGTTATTTTTCTCCAAATAAACAAACTCTTTAGCAACAGAAAATCATCTGGGGCTAAACTAAGAAAATAATTTTGAAGGAATTTGTACGTTCTATTTTCAATTACAGCGCATTAAAAAATTCAACATTTATCTATCCATACAATGCGGATAAGCAACGACGCCGGAAACATGTTGGCTGTTGGGCTGCGTCGAAATAAAGGATACTCTATATGGGAAAGAAACGCGCCGAATGCTACTATTAAAGTCTTGGCGCCCACCCCATTAAGAACCAAAAATAAATTAGAAATAGTCCTTGGTAGCAAACTTTGAGAGCGTTAGTGCGTTCAATAATTCTGTTGTGTGTATTTATACTCGTTCAGGTACAGGAGCGTATCCAAAAAATTGGATAGAATTCGTAAAACATCGGACTTGTTATGAGCTGGACGTGTAAGAAAATTCACTCTAAGCAAAACGGGAATCATCCTATGCGAAAATGAACCGCAATATTACAGTACAATGAATGCCCTAAACGATGGGAAATATCTACCTCTTAAAATCCGTCGGGACTCGGGAATCTTACCATAACTCTAAGAATAAAAGCTTAAAAAAAAATTTCGTTTCAGTGAAAAAATTTTGTTTCAGTGATTATAAATCAAAAATAATAATCCAACAATGATCAAATTTAGGCACAACAAGCAAATTTAAGCAAAATTTCAAAGGTGATATCCTCATCCCATCCCACCAAATGCCAAATATTGGGGGTCCGACCCCCCTAAATCAGCGAACATTAGGATAAATTTGTCGCGCATTTTCGTTATGTTACACGTAATGTGAACGTCGAAGAAGAAAAATCTGACCTCCCAGTATCCGAACCCCTCTTGATGCATATTACATGTTGTGATTGTAACGAGTTATTGAAGCCCGTCGACCCTCAGATTGTCTCGAGATAATCCGGCTTTTGTTTACCTTGTGAGTGATCGAAAAAATCGCGTAACGCAACTCCCTTTATTTACATGCAGCTGTCGGAAAAAATCTCCGAGAAAATAAGTCAAAATATAAAAGGTCTGCGATTGACGAAGCAAATTTTGGAAGCGGAAATATTGACAGGCAAACATAAAGTGTCGCCTCATTCCAAGTGGGAGTCGTGCTGTCAATACGATGAGTCTAAAACGGTCATGGACAAGCGATTCAAAATGAAGGTAATATAATTTTTTATACAAGACTTGTTATGTAGCCTGTTTTGTTTATAGTTTCAGATGTGAATCATGAGGTTGTTTACGGTTCGTGGAGATGTTAAAAATGTTTTATGGTTAGTGGTATGATAAAGATTTATGCTCCGCGAACCTATCTGTTTTTGATATGCTTTGGGGTGTTCTCGATTTAAGTCTTCTCATAGTTGTTTTGAAAAGTGAAGTACGCTATGCCATGTATAGCCAGGCGCAAGGTTAACAACGCCACCAACAACAAAAATGGATTGAGGAATGGAGGCCCACAGCCGCATAATAATATTAGCATCAAGTTACATAATGTCGCACGTTACACATGGTCATAATGTATCATTTTTGTCTCGTAGTTTGTCGAAGTTCGACGCTGAATAAAGATTGTATTAGCACAGAACAGGAATTTTATAGGTCGAACCATTTCAAATAGCTAATAAAATGAATCCGCATTTTTGTTGTTGTTTGTTTGATGAATGTGTCCTCACGCTTCTATATTCAATTTTTTAGATCGATAATAACAGCATTTGTGAACTTGTGTCTACAACAACACCTTTGGCATATTACCATCTGCCGCACGCAGTTCTGAAGCAAATGATAGAAAACCAGAAACGAATGCCTTTCTTGAAATGGCAATACGTTGGTTCAAATCAAGGAGTTCTTTTCTCATATCCAGCACATAGAAATCCGGAACTTTGTAAACGAAATCACTATGATCCGCGATACAGGTTAGAACTATGACATCGAAAAGTCACCAACATTATTATATTTACCAAAATTTCTTATATTGCCGAAATTAACAAGTCTGGGGAGATAGAGCTATTACAAAAACATTGGGTGTTGGCGAAATCAAAAGGAAAAGTTGTTATTACAAAAAACGAGTTCGGAAGAATCGTCCTGAAATTTCCTTAGAGACTGCCGATTTCCCTACCTTTGGTTTTGCCATGATTAGGTGTTGCAGAAAGACTTTTGTCATGCTTGATATCTCGCGCTTGTTGCTACAGAAAGTCGTTCGTCATGCTGGATATCCAGCGCATTCTTTCTCCCGTAGAAGCAAAACCAACTTGACTTGGCAGGTACGTAGCGCATGTGTTTCAATCTGTACCTAAATCCAGTCTTGAATCGTTGAAGGTCAGGTTAAAGTTTGCTTCAAACTCTTTTATGAAGATGTTGACGTAATAGGCAGTGACCAGTCTTGAGTCGTGAAATAAATATCACTTCGGATTTTCGTGAGAAGCTTTTCGTTGATGGACTGGGCAGTACCGACGGATAGAGGATTTCAAAATGAAGGGCGGTTTCCGACTCCTAGTATCGATTTTCCAATTTCTGCTTGCACTTAAATCCAATGATGTTGCTTCACGTTTTGAAAGGGTAAGAGTGCCATCCATTGAATTCTCACAACAGCATCTTTTACCAGCCGGTAGTCGCTGATCTTCGAAGCCAATTATGGAATAATAGTTACTACTGTTTATTAATATGAGAACAAATGTTGTTATCCTAAAGTCAGAGCGAAGAGAAATAAGAAAAATAGTGAAAATAAAATAACACGTTCACTCGCGCTACGTCTGCGACCATTATATTTGCATCAATGTACAAGCGCATTCAATAGGCATACCATACCATTCATTTATACAAGTTTAGGTATACATTTTGCACCTTGTACATTTGTACCAATGCACTTGCCCCCGCGCACGGTTACATGCATTTTCACAAGTTTAGCCTGCGCTTCACTCAATTACTTTTGCTTGGCGTAGGTTTGAGCGTCTGTAGCAGCTATGTTTGTACACTCGCATACAATATTCAGTAGAAATGATAACACTTGGAAATTTTAGAATATTGACCTCTCATAACTCCATTTTGGTGCTTTTTTCACTCGGCGGAAGCGTTGAACATCCCTGCCAAGGGCTAGTAATCGAAGGATATGCATTGCAAACTGAACTCCAAACTATGTCGCATCGCCAATATTTATGATGTATTAGCCACATTTCTGATCCCTACTTGTGCGAATGTATTGCGACGGTCTACCATATACGCTTCTTGCTAGTATTTCCAAATACAGGTAAAAGTGGCGTGTGTTTATATTGACATTGGCTAGTGCATATCTTCATGGAGGAGTCATTTTTTGGCATGAGCTACCTCCTAAAGCAAGCTACACGGTCGGTATTCCTGATCATGCTCTTTAAAAACCCGAAAACGGATTTTCGTAAACTTCGAGTTTTTTAGACATTTTTAGGTATTGCCCTCATTCGGCATTGCCCCATATGAACCCGCTTACGGTTGGGATTGCCCGAAACACAATTGCCTCAACAGAATGGAATTACTCCCACAAGGCATTGTCTCCACGTGAGATTGCCTCCACGGGGTTTGCCTTCACACGAGACTGGCCACACAGGGATTGCTCTCACAGGGGACTGGCGTCAGCCCTACGCAGAATTGTCAGTTCAGCCCCGTCTGGAATTATCCTCACGCAAGATTGCTCACACACGTGATTGCCACCAGACGAAATTGTACTCATCTGCGTACGCGGTTAGCTGAATCAGTAAAGCGCTGAGTATACGCTTGGAGCTACGCATGTCTGATCGCCCTGACGTAGATCTGAATACCGTGAGAGCTGGTGAAGATACGCGAGAGGCCTGCTGGACACCGATGCACGGCGGTTCACCTGAGCACTGATTCCGCAACCAATCAGGTCCACGCACAGGAAACATAAGAAATATGATAGTCAAAAATTATTACCCCAATTTGGAACTGGTATCTGTACGAGATGTTGCAATTCTCCATATTATGAAGCCGTATTCTCGCTTTCCTTTCTCGCAGGATATTCTATTCTATATCCATGCGGTATATCTCCCGCGATGTATTGCGAAATTGCCTCGGGATTGTCTTTGTAGAAAATTGTTCCCACACTGAATTGCGTACGAAAATAAACAAGACGGAATTGTTTCCCCTACGATATCGCCTCCACGCGGGATTGACCATACCAGGCATCACACACACAGCGATTGGTCACACACCGGAATGACATTACTTCCACGAATTATTGCCTCCAATGCCCCTTGTCCCTGCAGTATTATCCTCATGCAGGATTGCTCACACACGGTATTAACTTCCCATCTGCAATTGTCCCCACAAATGATTGCCACTCAGTGGGATTGGCATTAGTCCCATAAAGTGTCCCACGCGCGGGGATTCTCTCATGAAGAATTGTATCAGCATGGGAAGGCCTAATTGGTCTCCATGTAGAAAACATGTCATGTTCTCTGAAAAACACTTTTGACGTTTCACCTTTTCCATCGGAAAAATACTTCAAAATCTTTTTCTGATAAAATAAAATGATTTCGTGTTAGTATGGTCGAGTCTATGGTACATTCATTAAAATGAACGTGATTTCTTGAACTTGTCTTTTCCTTTTTCTTGTCGTTTTTCAAAAACGTATAAAATACTCACTTCGGCTCGTTTCATAACGTCACAGTGTTTTACCCAAAATTCCTTATACCTAAGCTATACGGTTATTGTGTCCCAGGCATGAAAATGAGCTACTTTCGTTAGGACTTGCCTTGTCTGAATTTTGTGAAAATGAACTTGCTAGCACAAAATAAAGTACACGGTTAATAAAATATGGTTATTTTTTCAAGTGATCAAATCATTACTTTAGGTACAATTTAGGTACAATTTGCATTAATTAAATAACTTTGAATCGATTCAGTAAAATGTCGAAAATTCGTTATTTGCAATGCCTTATATCCATTCTGAAGATTCGGTTTACTAAGAAATGCAGGTCAATTTAAAGATTTTTAACAATCATTTGCCGTTTTCAAACCGAGATAAAAAAACCTCAAGGTTTACGAACAAACAGTTTTCGGATTGTGCAACAGACAATTGGGACTATCAAAAACCATCGAGAAATAAACTACAATGCCAATTTTTTATATCATTTTCTAGTAGAGACCATTTGCACATATGGGTTTTAAATGGTTTTATTAAAGGAATCCACAGCTTTCAGCCAATTCGTCAAATAGTTTCATGACATCGAAAAGGTTGGGAACCACTGAGCTAGGGTAGCAATGGTTGACCTTCATAAACCTCACGTTCTGTCGTTGCGTAACGTCTGTGCCCAACTGCTAAGGCGGCTAAACAGCAATTGAATAATAGAATGTTTCAAGCGCTGGGACATGACTGATTTGACATAGAAAATGATTTATCTTGCAAAGCGTTAGAACGCGTGTCATTGAGAGTATTACGTTAATATTTCCACGCGCGACATGTTTGATTTGATTTATGTTTAAAGCTGGTGTGAACCCCTACACCGCACCCTCTTCTGATCCCACCGCCAGTGGAAGGGGGGAAAAATTGAAAACTTGTCACGTTCAGCTTTTTTGCAATCATTTCATCACTTCTTTTCAGACCGTGGTATGTTGAGGCTGCTAGCCCAGAAGAAAAGCATGTTATGATACTACTCGATTCATCAAATTCGATGGCAAGAACGCACAACAGTAAACGGCTGATTGATGTAGCCACGGATGCGATCGGGGCATTGTTGGATTCTTTTATGCCGAATGATAAGGTAGGTACATTTGATTAGGCAGTTAAGCAAGATATCTCACGGCGGTATTAGACCAATGAACAAAAATCAAAGTCACAAAAACGACCCAAATTCGGGTGGATCGAAGAAACAATCCGACTGGAAGAGAGAGTTTCATAGCCTATATGCTCGGGTGTTCTTAAACTATTTGGGCGCGCCTCCTTTGACGACACCGATGAAACTCTTTTACTAATATCGGAGATCACTGAATTGTGTTCCTTCCGATAAATAATTAACCCTTATAACCTGGATTCTGTTGCAGTTCAGATCTGTGATTGTTGGCTGTTCCTTTCAGGCGCTTTGAGGGCTTTTTAATTTAAGGGAGCCGATGCTCCGATTATTTCTGAGAAAAATGTAGTAGGTGAATAGCTGAATTTTTTACAACAATTCAAATAATGTTTTCTCTGGAAACTGAATATATTTTATGTGGCCAAGCTGGATAAAACAATCGGCCAGCGAAGCAGCTCGTTAATCCATGCCCATCTTTTCAACTCAAGGTGAAATACTGGATTAAAAACTTTGGCACACATTTTTCCGTGAACGGGAAACTTTAAAGAATAGCATAAGCTTGTTCAAGTTTCCCAAATCGTCCATAAGAAGCTATAATTTACTATACACATGTACACATCATTTTCATCCCCTCGGAGCTCGGACAGATTTACATTGGTATCTGTAAAAAGTTATTTGTTTCATATAGGTGATGCTTCTGGCCTTGTTAGGAATGTATTTCAATAAAAACATATGTAAATACATAGATAAAGTCCCCATAGAGCAAGTCCCCATGCCACATCCTGTTTTTAGATTGGTATTGTTGCATTCAACGACACGGCATTTTATCCGGATGATTGCTTCAGCAAGCAATTGGCGTATGCAGATGGAATGAACAAGAAAAAATTGAAAGAAGAGTTTTTGACAAGACTGCAACCTGGAGGTAAAAATCAGGGATGTGCCGAATTGCCTTTTTTGATGTCATTTACGACTTTGACGAACTTTTTGTTGTTTTTCTCGAATGCTATGTCACAACTGTTTTTCATCAGAGTGGACAGGTTGGCAAAGCACAATATTTTTGAAAGAGATGTTAAGGGTATCTGAAACTATCAAAAACAACAGCTGAGACGATCAAACCGCAATAATAATTTTTTATTGATAAGAATTAAGTTATTCTTGATGAAGAAAGTTGACCAAACCCTAAAACTAATTTGGTGTGAATGCCGTTTTTTCAAAAATATATTTTTGGTTTCGGTTATCAGTTTAAAATATATTTGCAAGTTTATTAGTTTATCATGTTAATGCGCTTAGGATCGTTTGCAGCGTTCACCTGAAGAAAGGCCGTTATTTTTTGTATAATACCGCAGAACCAAACCTGTGTATAAAATTGTAGCATCAGCATTATGGCGCGGATATGGGTACAGGCTGGATGATTGTGAACTGCACGAGGAGCAAATGCACACAACGATTATATTAGCAGTAATGCGGTTTTTAATCAAGTTTCGGGTTCTGATTTCCTGTTCTTGGATAGCACATATATATCCTTCAGAATAAGGGGATAAATACAATTTAGTGAGCCTATTGTTCGATTGTTTTTTTTGTAGTTGTTCATGGATTGATTTTGTCTCTGCATGTAATCTTGCGGAGGTTTTGCATTCCATGCTTACTTATGCTTATTTTTCATTCTGATACACTTTTCGAAGCTTTTCGTGAGTGGGACTTTTAGATGCTTGACCAGGCGAATAATGTACCTTTGCCTTCTTTCAATATAAATATACGCATATTTCTCTTCGCCCAGTTTCACACCAATGTCTCCCGTGGCTATACTATTTGGCATGCGTCATAGTAAGTTAAAAAAAGTTAAATTTCATTTAAAACTTAAACCGGTATGAAGACAGCCTTCTAAATTTCTCACTGGAACAATATAATCTGAAATAAACCCTTGTAAATCATTGGCTGTGTGGTCTGTAGTAGTGGTAGCGTCGTAGGTTGCGATGTAGACGAAGAGTATCCGATCCCAACGACATGTCAACACTTTGTTCATCATAACACAAAGTATTTAATCATGAACCCTATGGTAAAAATGCGCCATACTCATCGGAGCAACATATTTTTCTGTCATATCACATTATTAGACCCACGAGTCTCATTTAAAGGTATTTTCTTATTTATTCTCAATATGTAGGTCAATCAAATTATGCTGCAGCCTTTCGAGCGGCCTTTAGTTTGATGGAAGGTGAAACACTGGACAACCTTAGATCAGGTATGCATATTTTCAAGTTTTCATTCTCGTGTTCAGAGTAGTTCACAAGCCTTACGCATATTACGGACGATGTTTGTCTGGTCTTAGCGTCCGATAGAGCTTGGTGGTATGAAGAAAATATTCGATATTAAGTAGGGGCCAAGATGATCAATGAGAAGTGTAAAACATGTAACGAAACTCGGCGAATGTGCAAAATTATTAACTCAATGTTCGAACCAGTAAATTTGCCTAAATGCCGAATTTTCATAACATGGCTGTTTAAAAAAGCAATGTGGAAAACTTTAGGCTTGAAAATACATTTGACATAGTTATGTGTATTATACAGTTAAATGAAAAACTTATCTTATTTAACTAATACCAAGGCAGTCGAAAAAGCCGATTTAAATATTTTGGAAAATATCAAATATTGAGGGGTGTGCTTCTTTTCTTCTTAATTTTCGATTGAGAGAGATAGGGGTTATCCAGTGCTCGTTTTAAGGACTCGTCTCAACTTAAAATGGATTTATTGATTCAATTGTAAATTATTGAACTGTGCAAAATATATTTATTCTATACATCGTCTGGTACTACGAAGTCACGTAAATTTTAGAACAATATTTCTTTTCTGGAGGGATGGCGATATGTACATTTTTGGCAAAATACCGGATTAACAAACTGTTCTAGATTTTTTTCAATTCCTTAGTTTCTTCATTTTCATCCTAGTTCATGAATTCCCTATTTTTTCATCATCATCTTGGCACGTAATATAACATAAAGATTCAAGCAAATTGTTTGTGCTAATTGTTTATGCAGGTGATATATCGATTCAAATTTAGAGTAATGCTCAGACAAAAACATAATGTTTTAAACCCCTCAGACACTTGACTTCAACGAATTCTTGCTATTATTTAGATTTTCGCGGTATGATTTGATTATTAGTGCTAAATGTGAAACAGATCTTGTTGGCATCGCAGATTGAAGACTTGGGTTCGAGTCCCGTCTCGAGATTGACTTATTAATCTATGACCGTCACTCAGCCCAGGATGTAATAATTTGGGTATGCTAGGCCGGACCGGAAATAATTTGTCCCCTGGTACAGAATTTTGGTCAGTATCACGCCCTCGCAGGATTCAAAATTCTCAAAAAAGCATGTTTTCCATATCTTCTAACCATGGCACGACAATAAGTAAAACGAATATTCGGTGATAGCATAATGTAGTTCTATATCGAGGCCATAACATTCAGTAAAATAATAAAAAAACATAAATACTATTAACCACGACGACAGGATACGACGTATTCAAGAGGTGAAGGAGAAATTTAAAACCTGTTTAGGTGTACTTTTTTGTTCATTTGTTGCTTTGTGTTCATCCATCGAGAGCATTGTGCTTTAAAAGCAGTTGTTTAATAATGTATCAACTTGTCAATGAGAAAAGTGTCCAATTATGTTCAGAAAAAAAATCAGTGTAATTTTTGTGCGTTTGTGGCTTCGTGTTTATCCACCCTTCGAAAAGAAAAAGCAATGTGCTTTAAAAGCCTCCATCTACAGCAAATGGGGCTTTAACTTTTAAAATACAAAATTGTCATATACAAGTAGATTTTGTATGATTTTGCATGAATGTCCAAGAATAATTATTGTCTTAGCGTATTTCAAGTCAAAGGGTATAGGTGCCGATAGCTTAACAGGGTCATCGGTGAAATCCCCAAGTGAACAATTATATACAAAAGAATTGCTACGTTCATCACCTGCGAGATTTCTTCACGTTCACAGTTAACACGGCTTGCTCATAGGCGCCGGAAATACGAACCCAGTTATCCCCGCTTTATCTACATAGGCTATAGTGCCCCTTTATGGTACACATAGAATGGATGTTTTAGAAGTTTTGATACAAAACTGTACAAAAATTTTCCTGCACCTCTGTCGCACACTTATTTTTGTTACGTCAACGGATTTCATGATATCCTATTTTATCTGGAGGTTGAAATGAATATGTAATATGTTTGGGTCACAAGATATTCACCACACTCAGATTTGGGTCACACTAAAAAATGTTTAACTCTTCATTCATAACCTAACTATTTTAAAATCTTTGATAAGTATGAATGCTGTAAATGACAACACGTGGACAAATCAACCGCGTCGAAGTTTTTAATAAAACTATTACCCTATACAACGAGAAAAATGAGATATCAGGAGTTATCAGATGAAATTTAGTACTGGTATCTCAGACAAAAAGGCTAGAGCAGATGTTCTTAAACCTTTTGAGTGGTTTCTTCTTGAGGCTAATCCTGATGACTCGCGCCTTGCGTCTCAAGCAGTTATTTATTTATGTATTAATTTGTCAATGAGAAAGGTGAAGCTATTTTCGGATACAAAAAGCTTCATGCACGGCTTTGTGATGGGCTGAGGATTCATATCCCCTATCATCTCTTCTAATCTATTTTGTTTTCGCATTGATCAGAGTAGAAAAGCCACTTTCATACAATAACTAGATCAACGGTTTGTGCCCAAAAGTTGTAAGAACCCTTGACATGAAGATTGGGCAAGTTCAGATATGCTCTTGTTAAATCAGTTAGTTGGACAAAAAAGTACGTACACGGAAACACCGCACCGGTTTCTGAACGAAACCATGAGTAAGCTAACAGTGTATTTATTTGTTGCCATCATGGTATATTGGTTGCAGGACTTTAAATTTCCCTCTCGGTATACGAATACAAATAATAATTTCTTAAATAAGTTTACTGAGCTCAGGGATATAGTTATATGGTACAAGTTCTAATAGGGTATCCTATTTACACAAGACTGGAAACGTTCAATTGTGATTCGTTCCAAGCAAGCCCAGGAGCAGGGCCAAAAAGAAACCAACCAATGCCTCAGAGGCGGAGGCTGGCTAAATAAATATAAAAATACAAAAGCTTGCATTACCTATGTTTTAAAAGTTTTTAAAAGGCTATTTTGCAATATTTTTCAGTCGGCGAAGGGGACATGGCACCATGTCATTCCCCTAAATACGCAAGTGGAGAGGGAATTTGGTGCGCAAGCTTCATTTTTTGATTTGAACATATAGTTCTTAGATTCATAATATGTTGTTTCCGACATGAATATTTAAAAATTGCACCCTCCGGTCGCATTTAATTCTTTCAGATACATTCTGTGAACTTGTATTTTAAATACGTTTTTTAATTGTTTATTCTCATCTCTGCACAGTTTTGTAAATTATGAAGTCACCGATATTGAATGGAAACATTGTAAGAGTACCGTAATGGGCAAGAGAGTATGTTAAAATCTTAATTTTTAGTAAAACTTTCTCATCAAATTTTCGAATAGAGTCGATCAAGAAAATGAGCATTTTCAGTGCAAAATGTGTTTCCAAAAAATTTCGGTAGCACCGCTATAGTAAAATGTTATCTGTCCTGGGAAATGGTAAAACTATCTACCACTATTTTGTTGCCTTTTCATCACCTTTTACGACCCAAAGGAAATATGTTGGGACTATCCCAAAGCATGTGTCTACAGAGCACAAAATTATGTGATCCTATTCAACTTTACTTAATTATTCAAGCTTTTTAGTCCAGTCAAACTAAGAATCAAAAAGATTTACAGGTCTGAAGCTGATTTTCACATATTATATAGTGGTAAGCTTGTTTTACAACATAGGAGAGTCGGCCTTTTCCTGGTTGGTTGAGTGCTTGCTTGCTCAATCCTAGTATGTACATCTGAATGTGCTACAACATAAATTTGGATGGATATACCTTATTTTTACCAAGAATAGTAGCATACAAATTTTGGCTATATGCGTTAGAAACTCATTCTGCCTATGTGCCCCGTTCTCTTATTGATTATAGCCGAACTCCTGCCCGCTTTCTATTCAATTGTTTAACATTATCCCTTCGAATGCCAACTTTCATCAACTGAATCTTATAGTCCTCTGTAAAGGTCACAATTGCCATATACTGCGTTCATACCAAATCAAGCTGAAGGACCAATACTGCATAAGTAAGATAGTTCAAAAATGAATTCTGTTTTCTTATCGCATGGAATATATCTGTATAGTACTTGCAGAATCACTATAACTGACGACGACTTTGCAAAGGAAACAGTAGTGCTTTCCACTAATTTTAGGATATTTTGAAGTAATTGAAGTAGAGCAAATTTCTATTCAAAAGTAAAAGGTTTTTATAATTTATATATGTGTTAAAGTCGTATCTAACCAGACAATGATTTATCTGAATTCTATTTTAAAGCAATTCTTTTCAACCATGAAATCTAACAATTTGAATCAAGAATAGTTTTTTTTGTAAAATTCAAAAAGTTGAAATGTCAATAACTTATAATAGTATGTCTCGTCATTAATTTTTTTGTTGATGAATTTTACATGAAAAGTTAAAAATTTATTTTTTCCAATTTTACTTTCACTTTTAAACACATTTTGTGCAGCCTTTAAGCATCACTCAAGTGAAAAAAGCATTGAATATTGAAATTTGAGGTTATTTATTCCATTTAGTATACCTTGAACACAAAATCATTGACTTTGGATTTTTTCAGTAAAGCTTCATATGTGGATATCCTAGAAACCACTAGAGCACTATGAGTGACTAGCGTAAAATATGTGCGTTTGAAAATCTAAGAAGGTTAAGCATAGTTGCAACCATGTCGATTCGGAATTCTGATACGATATTCACATCTGGTAAAAACAAAACGAAATAAATATAATAAATATAAATAATAATATATATATAATATATATATAATAAATGTAAATAAATCTTCTTTAGTTAGGGTGTGGTGGAAACGAATCAAAATGAATAGTGTAAAGATGTGAATTTTTTTCAGCATACTATCTAAAATAAAGAAATATATATGGCCGTAAACATAACATTTTTTTGTTATCCATGATGTATTTCCCATTTTTTTAAATGAAATAATTTAAAAAATGTTCTTTTCCTATAATCATCATTTTTTCTGAAACATTTGCTATTTTCTCGCTTGATCGAATGCTTTTGATTGCAGGCATGATTTGAGTGGGCCGATTTATCTGTTTTTCAGTTGCATGATATCTCTTCTGTGCTCTTTTCATCTAGTATCTGGTTAAGAAGACTCTGCGTAAGAATGAATTCCCAAAACAAATCTAGAGGAACATGAGGAAACAAGATGTGGTGGATGGGCCCTAACCGATCACTTGCACCACAATTCCTTATGTCAATTGGAAGTGGAAATTATGATAGTGCTTTCGATTGTCCATTGTACTAAAACATTTTAGACCAGCACCAAATAAGGTGCTAATACCCCAAAGATGGTTCTAACAAAAATAAAATCAGCATAAAAATTGAATATATTAAAAACCATTAGACTACTACTTCTGGCTAGCACAAACTGAGTTTTATTGTAAGGTAATGCAGTCAAAAGCCTGTTTAGGCAACATAAATGGCCTTAACCTGCTTTCTCATAATTTTGGAGAGGTTTTACAAGTTTGATTTTGATAAACTTTTAGTATGTCATGATTCAGGCTCATGGCTACGTAATATGTAATATCAGCTTTACACCAATTTTTGGGACTCATTGCAGTATTTTGACTAGACTTTGCTCTCACAGAAGATTTTATTAAGTGTCTCCTTTGGGTAAATGACTCGAGGGTCGGGATGCCAGAAATGAATATCTGATGTCACAAAAGTTCAGTAAAAAAGATTTTTTTTTTAGTATGATATATTTATTTGACCTTTCTCTTCATTGTGAAACATGGCATTAATGTCACTGGAAAAAATACAAAATACTTTTTAAATTTATATCAGGATGCCCTATTAACTCTCACTGCCTTCTTTCTTCATTAAAATTATTTTTCTTCTGATGTACTTTTCACAGCGAATGCAATGGACTCGTTCCTGATGACCTATTTGTTAAAGTTATTGACTTTTTTCTGCCTGTCTTTGAATGAAGTATTCATGTAATTTGGATTTGACAGAACTATAACACTTCAAAATTATTTTTTAGATCACACTGGCATGAAGGATATGCAATGTGCTATATTATTTATATCTGATGGAGATGCTAGTGAAATTCATCACAACAAAATAAAAGATATATTTTGTGCCATCAGAGAAGGAAACAAAAAGATTTTAAATCACGCTACAATATTCACATATGGGCTTGGAAGAGAAGGTTTTATTTACAATTATGTGCATAACTATGCACATTATGAAGTATTAGACTCCTAATTATGCTGGAACGGGCAATGTTCGGTCTGATTTTTCATAATTGATTGATGAGAATTTGGTGTTTTTGAGTTTTTTCCTACAAAGTGGAAGATATTTCATAATATGCATATTTATATATAGTGAATATATAGACTCACTTCAAACTTCTTGTATATGAAGTTAGTACAAGCTTTGGGTCTAGTGAAGCTTAGTACCATGGTACTAAACTCCATGAAGCTCTAAATTTTGACAAAACACCAGTTTTTACTGTGATAGTGAAAATAGACTGTGACACATATTTAAGTGAAGAAAGATATCAATTTTTTCCTTGCTTAATTACCTCAAAATAATATTTTGGAGCAAATATTACTTACAAAAATAGGGTATGTTTTATTGAAACAATACTTGCAATTTGAGTTTGCGTTATTGCTTTCGAAACTCAATTCAGTTTACAAGTAGATTTTGGCAATCATTTTACCTTACATGTGTAGCCGTTATTAACAACCAATGCTTTATTCAGTTAATCTCACACTTCTGGAAAAAATAGCAAAGCAGGATTTTGATGACGACATTGGAAAAGATGTTGTAATAAAGAATCATGGAGTCAGTATACGTAATGTTACACAAGGTATTTGTAGTGGCTGTTGACTAATTACAACTTGTTCTTTTCTTTTGGAAAATTGTTATATTTGTGCCATGAAATAAATTGCACACTATACACCTGTATTTTTGCACTTCATTATTTTTTAGATTTCTATAAGCACATCTTTCTATAAGCGTCCAATCTTTTGTTTTTGGCTAGGACAGTGCAGTAGAGATGGTCTTGGCTCTTATATAGATACCACATTTTAGTCTAACTATTATGGGGGACACTGAAATGCAAGTTGAATAGCCATGAATATTTACTAATCTTTATTTTCGCTCTCATATAGCTCTTTGGCATTATTGGTTGGTAGACTTTTATATAAGAAGTACCTTTCAATCAGAGGTGTTTCAGTGATGTGTCACTTAAAGCGTAAGCGTGAGGCATTGGGAATACCTTTTGAGCGGCGCATCACTAATGTCCTGAGTTCGTATAATGGGGGGGGATGATTTTACGCGAGAGGTCTGCTGTACACCTCACCAAGCGCACTGTGGTTCACGTAAGCACTGTCTTTGGCTTCCTCATTCAACCAAGTCCAAGCGTAGAAAAAGTGAGGGAAATAACCCAAAAACCCTCACATCTGATTCGGAACTGGTATCTGCACAAGAGGTTGTGGCTGCCATATGGTTAACCCGAATTCTCAACATTGCTCTCCCACAGGATACAAATGAAATCCTATTATATCTTTGTGATAATTGCATTAACAGTTCATTTTATAGATTATAGTACATTAAAATCATTGTATCTCAGGTCAAGCTTACATGATAGAAGAACCATCTCAATTGCGAGACCGCTTGTCATTCTTTTACACAAACTTAATTGAAAATGACACAACAGACAGAGATGACCAACCATCATTCTCAGTGCCTTATTTCGACTCTGGTGGTCTTGGTATGGCTTTTGTTTTTGCAGTTTTAGGCTATAGGTTTACCCCTTTAGAAGATAACCAAACTTGAAGATAAGATAATTCTAATCTTCCTATAGCCTTCTAATAATATGAATATTTATTTGGGTAAATAATTACATCTGAAAAAATTTCCTCGTCTGTCATTTTATTGAAGGTCACGCAAAGCCTGGCAGGAAGCAGCACCTAAAAACAACCGACTAATGACTACTTAATGACAATTATATAATACAAAATGCTCTAAATTGGAAAAATCCTAAACAAAACAGAACTGTCATAGTAAAGAACTGTGTATGGTATGTGCCCTAGGCGATGGTAGAACCATCTACCACTATGTGAAATATACGAGGGACAATGAAGGTATATGCATACCGATAGTTCTTGCAAAGATAAAAGATGCAGTGAACGTAAATTAAAACATATTCTATTGTTAGAAAATAATATATAAACGTACCTATTACAATGGCGTAGGTTCTATCAGTTATCAAACTTCCAATCAGCAAAGTATAAGCAAGTCTTGATTACTGACTTTTTATAACAAAACTGCCATATGGCAATTACTCATCAAAATCCAACGTAAAGAATATGTTTACATGTTTTCATAGTTTCAAATGAACATAAATAATACTGCAACATTCAAATGGCTAAAGTGCATTGCTTGTGAACTAGTGTTTTCTGTGATTTAAATGCATGTACTTTTGCGATGATTTGGGGTATTTATTATGTTTTTACAATATTACTCATTACCTCACGGATATTTCATAGCTATTGCGATTTCGGTGATATTAGTGTTAGCGCCATAACTGAAGTAGTTAATTGAATATTATTAGAGATTGCTACAAACGAGTATTCAAATTCCTTGACAAGTTCACTTTGTTGTGTCTCTGGTGAACTGTATGTATTGTACACCCACCGATGGGTGTACACACACACTTTTTCAGGGTAGAGTTAGCATTTTTTTTCCATAGCCACATCTTTGAGTGGATCACCCTGTCCAAGGCCCTGTAACAGCGGCCACTTATAGACGGACAAGGTTACAATTGCTGGAAAGATATGATCTTTTCATGTTCGGCTTAGCCTACCCAAGTTATTAAGTGAGCCGGACTTGCCGGGCCCGGGACTCGAACCCAAGATCTTCAACCTGAGATGCCAACATGTTTAACCACTAGGTAGGTCATCGCGCCCGCATATTAGGTACAGGGAATTCCTTTTATCAGCTGTATTTATCATCAAGGCAAGTATGTTAAGGAGTAATTAATAATTTAAGCGGTCTGATAGAACCCCAGAAACTAAAAATATGAAATCGGGTCAGAAGACAAATCCGAAAAATACCGGATTCAAAAGTGGTTCTGAATTCAGATCCAAATCTCGTCCTATCCCTATTTCTACAAAAAACTTATAAAAAAAATTATAATGTAGGGTTTAATCAAATAATGTGGTATATTCATTTCATAAAATTTTAGTGAAAAGCAGTTCCTAGTGCCTGCAAATGTATTATTAATTGCATAGGATGCAATTTCTATGAATTTGACACCACAATTTTTATAGTTGATCAAATTGTCATAATTGTGTTAATATTTACAGGATTAATTTTCACTGCTGGATTTCCAGTGACTGTGAGTTCTACAAGGAAATTTATTGCCGCTGTTGTTGCCAATGACATTTCTATCTCTGATTTGCTGGGAGATATTATTAAACTTAAAAATGATGATAGATCCTATGTTTTTGTAATAGGTATGAATTGATTTTCATTGCTTTGAATTCTTAAAGTCAGTGTCCAATGACTTTATGGTTTCTATTATATACTGATCAATCCATTTCAATCTAAGTGTAATAATCCATAAGTCCATATCTTTTCAGCAACCATCATTCTGATCATTTGTAAGTTTATAAATATATGTATAACCCTGGTCTTGGTTATACATCCTCTTAAATAAGAAAATTGGAAGAAATTAAATGTCAATTTCCTGGTTCAACCATGCAGTCAGAGTGATAAGATGTATTTGTATATTCATAGTGAAATACTGCATTTAGTAACATGAATTTAATTATTCAAGAAAACACTCATTTGTTAACTACACACCAAATTTAATTTTGTGTAGAATGGAAATATTTCATTATATTTTATATATCACACGGTGACCAAAAACAGAACCCATAAAAAGGTTTATTGTCTTCCAACAAATTTTGTCAAATATGGGAGATTGTAACATTAGTCAGTTTCAGCTATTTATACAGGTTTGCTTTTATGTTCTTTCTAAAATGTGCCCACACTTGGAGCCATTCAAGCTTTCAAGTTGAGACAATCATCAACTTCGCCTCTTAGCCAAGCTAAGAATAAATCTGATGTGTGAGGGGTTGTCTCATCTTAATGGAGCCACTCTATTCATCACTATGAATGTCTTGACTCTGCCGCAAGGATGCCCTTTCTCAATACCGTACTGCCGCATCAGAGCCATGTGTTCATTGCTTAAGCTCGCTCTTGCTCATTTTTATCCTCGTACCAAAATGGGCCTATGATGCTAGTCTAAAAATACTTACTCATGTTGTTCACATTATTGAGTGGAGTAGTTTCTGTAAGACATCATCTAGAGTAGCTGGTCCCCGACTCGGCTATGGGAGAAATCTGATAACCGCTGAACAGACTTGAATTGCCAATTTTTACCTGTGGAGATATTCCAAAAAATGTCTATTTAAACAATTATTATGCAAGTAGTGACCTGAAGGCAGGATTCGATGAAAAGATCTGAAGAATTCAGAGACCTGTATAGAATGATGAATATTTTTACTAGTTCTCTTTCTTCGCTTGGACCTGTAAAATAAATTTTTCTGGTTGAAAATAAATTTATTTAGATTTATTTTTAGTCTTATTTTTATGTTTTTTCAAAGAGCTCAATATTTCATCGAGTAAAATCTACACTATTGTTAGATGAGATATTGCTCCCATCAAACTTGTCTCATTTTTTTTCAACCTATTTTATATATTGACAATCTACAGATGGTTCTGGGCGAGTGCTAATTCACCCCTTAATGCCAGTGCCTGATGATTCACTCAACGATACATCATATTTTATCCATATTGAAGCATTAGAACGTGATGCTAATCTGAAAGACATCATCAAGTCGATGAAAAATGGTTATAAAGGGGAGAAAACTGTTGTATCAAGCAGGGTGGCACCAGCTGGTGACTGCAACAAAGTATTTATTGTAAGTTTGTAAAATGTAACATTTGTATCCAGATGTAAAATGTATCCAGATTTTCCCATTATGGAACAGCCTCTGTTTCTGTTATTAAATTTTTTTTTTACAAAATGATGTAAAATGTTCGAATTCTTTTTTTTACTTCATTCATTCAAAATTCCAATCCACACAAAAAAATTTTCACTCCCAATAATTGAAATCATCATCAGAGGTTCTAGATTATGTTATCGAATCCTTAAAAAATTCTTCAAATACTGGTGTGAGTCGTAAATGTTTTCTTTCTTTATTTGGTCCAGTTCAAATCGTGAGTATATGCAAAACTAGGGAAAAGAAATAGTGTTTTTTTTAACTAACAGCTATTATAATTATGTACCATTATTAGGTATTGTTAACCACTTATTTTTACATTATGGCCACACGTAAAAATGAATACCGGTAATTTAAAACAGGTAAAAAGACTGATTCTATGGTCAAATTTACTGAAAAATGGTACAGATTTGGCAAAGTAAGTCTAGATTTTCCTATATAGTACAATATATAGTAAATCCAATTTGATTCCAGTATACAATACATGATCTTAACATATTCCGGATACAGTTCTTATTTATACCTCAATTTAGGACCTAATTGATCATGGAACTCATGGTCATCGGAAGACAACAGAAATTTCTGACATAATTGGATTCTCTCAGATCACTCATATAGTTTTCTTGAAAAATGATTTTTTCTTTGTAGGTAACTGACTTCACTTCTTATAAATAATACACTTCTCACTGCTTAACAGTTATTTCTCCACTCTAAAAAACAAGCTTTTTACTCAGATCTGTTATTCATGTTTTTAAACACTAAACATCAATGTCAATTATCTCTTTTCGAGAGGTGGAACATGATGAGTTTGTAATTTCATACAATAGAAATCAGACTTTTTCATACTGATTTTCTGAACACTATTCTGTATACATTCGGCATTGCTTAGATTGTGAGACCTTGGGGTAAATATCAACTTTTAAATTTTTCTAGCACAATGAAATTTAGCAGTTTGAATCATAGTGTATGCGAGATGATTGTATTCCTTTTCTGTTTGGATTGGACTCTTTGGATATCTTTTATCAAGAAAGACAAATTTGCACAAATCTATGCTGTAAAATTTATGGATGTTTAAACTTTACAATTCTAAATTAATATAAAATCAAGGTTTTACTTTATCTAATGTATTTATTTTTGAATGCATTTGAATCATTTTCGACACCTATGGACACACTTTGCTCCATGTAAGACTTCTCTTCAATGCAAGATTTTCTTGCTATTTCAATATTGTTTTCAGGAGATCAAGTTAATTTCTTCCTGTAACTACCTTCGCATGATTGCATGACATAATTTCAAAACTTTACTGATTATTTTTATAGGTATATCATCTTTCTCGTTTATGAGCTTGTTATTCCCTAATATATAATTTAGCTTGATGGATATTTTCCTTCATTTAATTACCATCTATTTTACTACAAGAAACCCATTATCATGACATTATGCAATTCTTCTATACATGGAACTTATATGATTGGCAAAATGGTGTGTATTGGGATTGAGACAACAGTCTATGAATCTGTATTCAGCAAAGATTCTAACCACAATGTACACTTAATAGGAGAGAGAAAAAGAAAAAAAAGTGTCTAGATTTGAGAACCAAAGTGGTCAAAGATTAACAAGGCCAAAAAATGGGGGGGTTATGTTACTAATATATGAAGAAAAGCGTGAAGACTATTTGACACCACCATGAATAAATGTGAAGGAAATATGGAATAATTTTGAAAAAAAATTATTTTTTTTGCGATTTTCTCCAAGTACAAGTGTGCACACTTTGATTTCATACATCGTGCTCATAAAGAGCTTTAATTATGTTGCCGTGCAAGTACGAGTCACTTTGTCTAAGAATGGATGACAATAATCAATGACTTGGTTTTGTTAAATAAAAACAATTTAGTTTTGGTGGTTATTTAATTTTCAATGAAATTCCAGGTATTATTACATTCAATATGATAATAAACTTGGATAGGTTTTTCAATACTATTACCGTATTTCGCGGCCGATAAGTCGCCACTTTTTTTCCAAAACTTTCCTTTCTGAGACTTATACATCGACCTATGTATTGTTTTTTCCCGATCCACAGCGAATTGTGAAGCGTTTTTTATTACGGTATATAAAAGTTATATATAGATAATGTGACGAGCGCATGTACTTTCAAGATACGTCAAATTGTAGAGAGATTTGAATTTCATTGATAATAGACTGCACCCAAATTTACCGTGTGCCTAGCACATGCTCGATCTTTTTTGCTGCAAACATTAGTGAATTTTCATTGGTACCCGTCATACATGCGTTTTAATTTGATGACAATCCGATCATGTGTGATCATGTATCTATTAACCTGATCGTTGTACAATGTATTTTTAGAAAAATCATGCCAACGACAACTTATGTTTCAATCATATTATATATAGAATGGGAAATTGTACTTGTATTTTTTGTCACTGTTGGTGGTACTAATGCAAGTCAAATATTCTTCCGTTTTTATATTGAATTTTTTTTGAATCGAATATTCATATATCAATATATTATTGCTAGAACTGGAATAGAAATTACACATGTATTCTTGTAAGAGTGCTGGAATGCAATCTGATCATACATAAAGCAAACCACTCAATGTGTTCGCTAATATTTTTTCATCTAAAATGAAACATGTGTACAGTTAAAACAGAAAGTTAAAAACTATCAGATATAAATGTTTTAGACATGCACTTAGATAAACATGCTCAACTTTTTTGTATGCATTAAGTTATTAAATTTTAAATTTTAAAGTTACTGGATTACATATATTAGACTCACGGGAAGGCCCCAAATTTTTCTTGAATGTACTATATTTTTTATTACTGATATCTGAAATTACCACAACTGAAAAATGCTAAAACATATATAGAAGTATCTTATTCAAAGAATTATGTCTATACTGAATCCCCATTCCGTTGAAATTATATGCTTTTCTGGTAAAAAAATGCCAAAAATTATTAAGAAAAATTGATAAAAATGAAAAGGGTAAAATGAACACAATGAAAAGATCACTTGGGTTATGTTAACTGTTCACTGTTAACTGTTTCAGTTCTAAATGATGATTCGTTATTACTTCAGAACCTTTGTGGTCGTTTTTGTGTTAGTAAGGTTAAAAAAATTTTGGAGTTTCCAGAAGGTTCGTTTGTGACTGATTTCAAATGCTCAGCACAAATATAAAAAATGCAGAAAAATTTTCAAACTTTATTTCAAATTGTCCAGGATGCCCCCAAAAAATAAAAAGTGCCCTTTCAGTGCTCAAAAATTCAGCATGAGTAAAAGTAGAAAAATATCAATATTTTCCAAATTTGTCGATTTTCTTCTAAAATTTTTTATGTTTCAAACTGAATTCCTCTATTATTTTTTATTTCTCATAGAAAGTTTCGATAAAGATATCTCAAATATATTAATGCAAAAAGTAGTTCATAGATTCTTTAATATGAAAATCTAGCATCAATATATGATTGAAAAGGGGCCTTCTGTGAGGCCCATTTTTATTTAAATTATCCTATATTTAAAATTTACATATATTCGCTGAAAATGTATGTATTTTATGATTATGTTGATTTCGAATTCCTGCATGAATTGTAGGTATTGTATGATAAGTTAGGGATGTCTGAATTACTGATGGAATATTTCTGATAGCCATAGTACTGACCCAGCTTAGTTAATCCGTTCTGCCATAAAAGTGCTGAACCTTTTTGCACTTACTATCCTCATATTGGGTATAAAATCCTGCAGTAATTTCTGCATGTGTGTTGAATTTTCTTTACATAATTTAACACTGCTCATGTTCTGTGTAGGTGAATCAAACATATCACTGGCATCCAATATCAAACACAAACTTTTCAGTTTGCTTTGTGGAAGAAATGAGCGATTATACTGTCAGTCTGTTACCCGAACTCTCTATATTTGGATGCCTGGATGAGAGGGGGAATCCAATTGTTGCTCATCAGTGTTCAAACATGTCGATACCAAAGTTTCGATATCATAGACTAGATTTGAAAAATTCTCCTGATGTTTGTCGTCATCTGTACAAGGTATGGTGGATTAAGAGGTTTTACAGCTTTTGTATTCTTTTTATAGAAGTTGGTTATTGACTTGACTTTGACTTACTTGACTTTAAAAGCTCCTATTTCCATAATCACAAGAGGTAGATTAATTATAAATATATCACAGAAAAGCCTGAAAATGCAAAAATATGTGATTACCGTATTTCGCAAACTATAAGTCGCTATTTTTTCCCAAAACGTTCCCTTCTGAGACTCTTTACTATGCTTCGACCTATGTATTGTTTTTTTTTCGATCCATGACGAATTGTGAGGTATCTCTTTTATATATACAAGATGTGCAACAAATTTGCTTTGATCATATTTTAATTGCTAATATTAGTATCATGTTCAGTTCTAGTGTTCGTCATACAAAAGCCTTGAGTGATGATGCTCTGATCATGCATGATTTGCTGACTTTGCAAAAACTCGCAGTAGGCTTTTTTCAGACAATTGTGATATCGAAGAATATGTTCCAGTATTCATTAGCTGAATTTTTAAATAGAAATGAAGTATTTTATTAGCAATGATATATTGCTTTAAATATCGTTCCAAACAATCTAAACATGACAAATTGGGCGCAAATTACTTAGGAATTTTGAAAGGCGCCAAATTCAAAATCCCACAATTGGGGGATTGAAGAATTTGTTTCAATATTTAGCGAATAATTGTTGGTTTACTTAAAATAATCCACATAGTATTAGCAGGCAATGTATTAAATGCATAATATATATCTCGATAAGTAACAATTACAACATGAAATAGCGAAATTTAAACAAAACTGTTCAAAATGTTCGTCCTCTGTGTCTGTGGAAAATGGATCACACGAAGGTGATTGGTTACACACCTAGAGAAAAACAATTTTTTTCGGTCAACGACTGCAACGAAATTGTACACCATGTGTTTGAGTTATTAAATTATGGTACTGTCAGCGCATGATACGGCACAGCGTGCATTTCCGTTTTGAGGAGTCATTCACTGACTCTTTGATGAACTTTCGTGCTCATAAATTTAGTTATCTGTGCAACCATTTTCTTTTATAGCCACTTCTTGGAGTGGATCACCCTGTCCATGGCGCTGCAACAGAGGCCACTAATGGATAGGGTTACAATTACTAGAAAGATATCATCTTAATCTTATTCTATTCGTTGTCGCCTACCCAAGTTATCACACCCTGAGTTGAGTGGTGGATATGGATGAGCGAGACGAACTCACGGGGGCTCGAACCCAAGATCCTCAACCTGCCAACATGTTTAACCACTAGTCCATCGCGCCTCACCATTACTCTCTTATGTGATATCTGTGTACAAAATAATAAAATTTTGGAAAAATGATCTTTGGCGACCATTAGTAAGGAGGTGCACATAGTCTGGGAAGTACGGTATATGCGATAAAATGGTTATTAAATACAGCCCCTAAAACTTACATGAATACTGTTCTCAAATTCTCTTTCTGTTCAGCTTAGGCAACAAGGTAAGGATATTTTTATTCTGGTGATATCATTGAAGCGTTTTGTGGCAATGCATACCATTTTCTATAGACAATTTTGTCTGGTAATTTATAGCCCTGTTTGTGCCATTACGTCTGTCAGTCTCTTGAGCGACATGAATTTGTGCATGATGACACAACTTCAATTACATAAGAACGTTATTGAAGTAGTACCAGCATCTGCACTTTAAACGGAAAACATACCAAACGGAACTGAAGAATCACTTATGGGGACTAGGACACATATCGTGGGTTTATCATCACATGGCATGAAATAACGCCCCTCAATTCTTCAAAGAGATGCTGACATGTTGATGATATCGACATAACGCCACAACGTTGAATGATTACAACGACGTTGTTCCCATATTTACGAAGGACGTAAGAATGCAATCCGAGCATCAGAGGAGCCGATTGCCAACTTTTTTGAATAACGCCACCAGCTGATAATGCAAAAACTGTGATAAAGATCGTTGTTCTGACACATCCTAGTTCTAAGAGTTACTCCACAGCCTTGGATTTCTTATACTTTGTCAAATCAAATTTTTATCGCCATTTTTTTGGATTTTCAAGGTTCTTTTGAGGGAATTCGAGAAAAGTGTATCTAATTTTAATAAATAAAAAAATAGTATAGGATTGGCTTCTTCTCTATTTACAATACTGAATCAAAATAGGTTTATCTTCTTTAATGTCTTTTTCAATGCCTCAACTTCTTGATTTTTCCCCCTTGTTTTCTATTTTCTCCTTACTCGCCAATTTCTATTTCAACCTTATTCACTCAAATACCTTACATAATTACTTACCGAGTGTTCAACAATAGAATTTAAAGGCTTTAAATATACTCTACTCTTCCTGCTGAAACTTAGGAAAACTCAATAAAAAGAAGCAGGGTAAAAGAGATAACTATATTTATATTGTACATGTATATAAGACACTTCCACCAACTAGTTCCTTGAATGTACCAGCCAAATGTATTACAATGAGGGTGTGAACACAAAATACGATGATAATATAAGAGTTCTGGATTGAAAAATGTGTCAATACAAGCCGTGGCAACACTAAAATCAGTTTTTCGAACATAACTTGTTCTTTTATTATTGGGACTGATAGGGAAGTGGAGCTTTTGCATCTTTTTAAGTATGTCTTTAACTCCATCTTGTACTGTTTTTGAGTTATGACTGAAAATATATTTTAGTGTGTTCAGTGACCTTTGACCTCGTATAACTTTGTAGAATCAAATTCTGATTGCCATTTTTGGGATTTTCTGGCCAAATTCAACCATAAAAAGTTTGTCCACATAGATCTTGAAAAAATATCCAAAGTCCTGGTCAGTCTATAACATGAAATTTTACAGCTGTCTGTGAAACGAGTACTTAGCATATATATTTGCAAGAAAATATTTCTAAAAACTGATGTGAGGTTGCACCTTAAATGATTTGTCTTCAAAGTTTTTGCCGTACAGTGGTGTGAGATATATTTCAATTTCATTTGCAGATATCTACTGTTACGTCAAGTGTAGTGAAATTATCATCACAGTGTTTTGTTGATCCAAATGAGTACGAGCAAAAAAGTGAGACACTGGGTAATGTGCTGGAATATGAAAATATGTTTAATAATCTTCTGAGTGCATCATCATCACAGGAAGCAAAACAAATAATTCAGTATTACACAAAACCCCCTTCATCATGTGGTGAGTATTCAAGTAGGTATACATAGCAAGAGACAGTTTCATCAGAAAAAACATGTGTTTTTTAATATCCAATTAAAGCTCAACATTTTGGTACAAAAATCATCAAATTTTGACCTAATGGTCATAACAGGCAAAAATATTTCTTTTTTTACCGGGAAGATCCTGTGACATAATGCAGTTCTGCTTAGTGTTCCTCTTGTTCCAGACACTATTATCAATTGTTGTCCATACTGTCTGGTTTTTGCAATCTGCTTGATTATACTGTCGTCAGTCAGGCATATGCTATGATGTTATAATTATATAGCAGAGGTTATACACCAGAAATGATCCTGGTAGTACATCTCTTAACTAACTTTGAAGATTAGGTGATCCTGTTTGTATCAAGCAATATTTTGGTAACTGACTACAGAAAAATATTACAGATAATCAACAAGTGCTGAATATTAAATTTGTTATTATATCTCACTGATAGCGATAGACTAAATTCGCATATTGCACCAGCACTCCATTGGGCATGTACAAAATTACTTTCAAAGAAATTTTACCCGCTGCAACCATATCTTCCCTTCCAGTGATGTAAAGATAAGATGATAGCTCGGATGCTCTGAACCCAGCCCGAGAATTTCTACTATCACATCACAATTAGTGACATATTTAAAACATAAAAAACTGGGGAGAAATTTGGATTCGAATTATGACCTCATAATGGGCATAACAGGCAAAAATATGTTATGTTTTTTTTTGTCAACACAAATTAACAAACCCAATGTAGAATATTTTCCACCATGAAATTTCTGGGCCTACAACAAACTAAAACTTTATGCAAATTTCTTCCGGGGATGTCAACGGCATTATTACAATGAAAATTTGGTACAAATTAGGACCTTCCAACTTGGGAACTTGGGTTGACCTTCACGAAGTAGATCACATTTTATGCTAGTAGACGAAAATTTTGAAATATGGGAAAATAGATAATATCTCTCATGTTCCTTTTGACCAAAAGTTTGTTTTAACATGTGCCAGGCATGTATCAAATTACTTGAGCAGTTCATTTTTGTGAAAATTTGCAAAAAAAAAATCAGCTTCCCCCGGCTTTAAACCACTGTCACCTCCCTCACTTTCACTGGGCTGGACCCCAATACACAATAGAATTGAACCAAATCATACACCGTGGAATTTTATTATGATTAACCGTTTTTGAAAGCTATTATATATTGAGAATCAGATTCTTGTTTATGCCTATCCTAACTTTGCACTCGAATATTTAATTCGTTTTTGACTTTGTTACAATACCCCTGCCATTTTACTTGAGTGTAATTCAATTTCCTGTTTCCCATCAATACTCTTCCAGCTGGAATTCAAGTTGATGTAATATCTGATATAGTTTGGACATCTAGTGCGGATGATATATGGCTGGCCGTAAACGACAGTCATGTTGTAAGGCGGTATATCGGTACAAGAACAGGGATGGTCAGATTTTATCCTGGCACTAATATAACATCTTCATATGATCCATTAACACGAAGCTGGTGAGTAAAATAAAACAATTTTTTTGTGAAATTTGACTATGTCAAAATTATGTCACAAATCCAAGTAACATAACGGGTCATGAGCTTTATCTTGTGGCGCCCTACTATGCATAAAAAAAACTATGCAGAAGTTCGAGGTCCACATTCAAGGTTCAAAAGTTATATATAGCGAACACTTTGCTCATTGTTGTCAGACAATGTTAAACTTTGCCATAACGATATTTAACAATAAATAATGGCTTATGAAATTGTCTGGTAAATTTGCGATACATATGCCCAATCAGTAACATAATGTTCAAAAATATTTATCAAACTATGATGGAACAAATCTCTTAACATATTTTCAAAATGGCTGATTTTAAGAATATAATGAACTCAGACGAAGTTCGCTGTTCAACGGTTGGCTAATGATATCAGTAAAGATAAAAGTCTCAAATAGCAAGAATAAAACTTACTGATAATATTAACTTGTCAAAATAAAAAATTTTATTCTGCCAAGAATGACCGAGAGATATTGCACCATCAGTTGCATTTTTTCTCTTGCATATTGCAATGCATTGCATGGATTTTTTTTTAAATTCACTTTGAGCAAAGCCCAAAACAGTGCCTAAAAGGAACTGTCAATCAGTCAGAGTTTATTAATCCACATGTCATGCAACACATTTTTTATGTATGCACAAAGTGACCAGGCACTAAAATAGAGGTCAAGAATAAGTCAAAACTCTATTTTTACATGTTGCTGAACCCTTAAATATTGCAACTCTTCTAAATATTGCAATTTCATATTGCCTATTTTTCATATTCCTTGTTTGATTCCATATTAAAATTGTATCCCATTATTTTTTTTTTGTTTGTGCGCTTCTCATGCCATACAAATGCCATAAAAATGACAATCTAATCATCCCTCCCCGCATAAAAAATTTCTGGTTCCAACATTGATAGGCCCATTTTGTTTTGGGGATATACTAAAAAATAATAGATTGGTTAAACCGGAAGGGAATTAAGCACATTCCTTTAATGCCATACGTCTCACCAGAATTGTCAAGTTCAATAAAAAAAATGGAGAAATGCGAAACGAAACAAACAAAAACAAATTATGAAGACTAACCATGCATTAGAGAATGGAATTCAAGGAAACCCCAGAAGTCTGACACTATGTCATAAAGAGACAGCAAATATCTTTTTTGAATAGTTTTATTCCAATCTCTTAACCAAGTTTCCAAATTTTTATGAGTTGCCAATGCATAAAATGAAATTTCTGAAAACACTACATCAACTCCATGATGATTGCTGTAAATTTTTCACCTGTACATCAGTTCTTTTTCTTTACATAACACCCGGAGGATGTTGATTTCAGGGGATTAAATTTCAATTATAATTAGTCTAAAAAAGAACAAAAATACATGCATTGACAAGGTACGAAAGAATGATTTATAACCACATTTGTTTACTTCAAAAAATTTTTGTTGCAAACTTCTGACACATTAATGTTATATGGAGGTGAACTGGCAAGCAAGAACAGTGAAAATCTCGAGTATGCAAAAGGTATTCGGATTTGAAAACATTAATAACTAACTATTTGTAGGTCAGGAGTCAGGACAATAAAGAAAATTTATCATTCACATGCTAATGTTGAACATTTAATTATTTTCACTTTCATTATTGTCAATCAGCAACGTTTTTCTTAGACTCTATTCCAAGCGACATCAATTCTAGTCTCCGGTCTGACAACCCTAATGGCTAGTCCGCTGAGTGAGGAAGGGGACCTTGTCCCAAATATTTGGATAACCCGTTTAGCGTTTTAAAGCAAGATGAAATGCTGAATGCTGGTATTTAAAAACTAAATTTAATAATAGGATTAAGAATAATGTTTGTTTACTTTTGTATGCTTATGTCTATGAGTGGCAATTATCGAAATATTGCGCTAGATAGCTGCATTTTCATTATTTTTATGTTGTTGGATGTATTGTAAAATATTATTCAATATTTTAGTATAATATTCAATTCCATTTATACTTTAGGTATGAATTAGCACTTTCTCATCCAAATACAAGAGTATTTTCACCACCATACAAAGATGCGGCTGGTGCAGGCAATATTATTACAATAAGCCATACAGTTCACACACCCCAGATACCTCTCAATGATTGGGTAATGTATAAATACTCCTTAATGTTGGAGTTGAATGACTGGGAACCTGTTATAATGCTTTTTGGAAGCAATATATCCCAATAAATCATATGCAGATTTTAGCACCAATTTATATAAGTACTCATACACGCTTTAAAAGATGTCTCATCTTTCAGCACACATACCTCTGCACCAAGATTGTAGCCGACAATCAAAGTTCACTACTCATGATCAGGCCATGGATATTAATCCACAGAAATTGCATATGCCCAAATGCCAGTCAAATCAGTCTCAAAGCATATTTTCACACACAGTTTGTTGGATTCGGTGATATATGTATGGGCCATCTACAGGACAAACATGATGTGGGGTCCTAAAATTATAATTTTATCACTTATGCCAGGACTGAGTCAAATCAGTCTCAAAGCACGCCCTGGGACGCTTTTTCATCAAATTAATGCTATATGTGTGGTCCATGTAGGGGACAGACAAGATGTGGTTCCATAATACATTTATGGATCATGGTGGTATTTTTGGATCAATTATGGATCATTTTCATTTCAGGTCAAATCAGTTAAAAAGCATATATTTACCGTATACACTTTTGATCCATCCAGTGATATATGTATTGGTCATGCATGGGGGAAATATGATGTGCCCCAAATTTGCAATTTTGATCATTTTTGTTGTCAGGGCTATGTCAGTTCAAAAACATATATTTACACACTTTTTGATCTACTGAATCACATATGTACCAGCACCGGTATATTCCATAAATGGGAAAGACATGTCATGGAGTGCTGAAATTACAATTAGACTATTTATTTTAGGATTATATCCAATCAGTTTATCTCAGGTCTGTGTCGAACCAGCATCAAAGCCCATCTTTACACTCTTTTTAATCTATCAAATGATATATGCATGGCACAGTCTTAAAAATATTGAACATAAATTCTAATTCTAAAAATACCTTATTAATGATAATTATTGTTTTCAATCCAAATATTATTAAAATTGAGCCGTTTAGTTGATTTACTCACACCCACATCGGGTACTCGAATGCCTGTGGGTTAATCTAGGTTTATAAATGAGTCAAGTTGGGGGTTTGAGGAGAACCAGTCATTAAACAAGCTATTGCTTTTTCAAAATTGTTCAACTACTGATATGCTCCATTAGCTTATCCCATATTGGATGCACAGGCTTGTCAGCACAACTCTACTAGTCCGTACATGTTGAAGCTGTGTGAACTTTTTTTTTTACAGAACAAAGGTTTAACAGAGAGAAAAGTAATTGGTGTTATGGGTATAGATCTTACACTGACATATGTTTATGAAAGGCTTCTAAAATTATATCCAATGTGCAAAAAAAAGTATGTGTTAAGTATATTAATCATAATAATAAAGTGTTATAATCATTTGATTAGATTTCTTTAAAATTTATGTTAAATTGCATGGTAATATTAATGATGGTAAAAGCATGCCTTCTTGCGATTTTATGTTTAAACACTTCCTTTGTTATGGTACTTATTATTGAAGATTGGTTGATTTCGCAGAGGCCGATATAACCACATTTACCACCTTCTTAATTTATATTCCGGTATCGCCTATACGGAGTACCCTATTAACTACGCCGGATTCTAGAATACATGAGTCCAAAGACTGTGTGCGAGTAGGGTAGAGATGTTTGTGGGCATGTGGAAACTGAGCAAGTGGAAAATTTCTGAACAATTTTTATTCTTCTTATGATGAAACAGTTGCTCAAACATTTTACAATCACATGATTAAAGCCAATGCATTGCTGCATTGCAAAAAGCAGCATACTAGCTAAGAACCTTTTTTCACTGTTTCATGTTAATATACCATAATACCCTTATAATTTGAACAAAATTATGTAGGTGGCATCGAACTATGATGTCCTAATTTCACATGGAAAATTTTTAAAATCCCCCTCCTTCCAGGTTCAAAATACACCACTGCTAAGAAGTACCATACTCTCTAATAATATCGGCAATGAAATTTTCCGATACTTCATAAATCATCAATACTAGTCGATCCTGATACATTTTTATTATAATATGTGATATTTTTAATTTAATAAAATATATGACAAATTAGATGTTAGGCATTTTAAGACTGTGATGTTTGAAGTATCACCCAGCTTCATAAGAATGTTTTACTCAGTTGTTCTTGCAATTATTTTGTTTTATATCAAGGTGGCATTGCGTATTAGTTGACATCAGAGGATATTTGGTTCTACACAAAGACTACACAGAATCAGAAGCCCCAGAAAGAAAACACATTACTGGTATTAATTCAAAAATTATTATCGCAGTAGCAATTATTTTGTGATAAGACCAAGATGAAAATTCTGTCCAAGATGAAAATTTTATTCTGTCTAAGTTCAAATCAGATGTATTCTCTGAGGGCAGATGGGCACAATATATGTCTTTTCCTCCATTTTTGGCAAACCAACAGATCCCCAACTCTGGTGAACAGTAAAAATCATTATTTACCAATTAAAAATTTTATTTGGCGAACATGTGTCACAGATAAATAGAGCCTTGGCAGCACAAGTGTTTCAAAAACCCTTGGCACACTTGTTGTTGTACAGGCTTTGAGACAGATCCTGCCTTAACCTTTCGTTTATTTCTGCAACAATGCGCATAAACGGCATCAGTGCCATATTCAGAACTTTAAAAGGGGAGGACCAAAATTCGAAAAATTTTCCTGACAGAGTTTTGCTGAAAAAATTTTTTTTAACCTTGGGCACACTTGTTGTTGCACAAGCTTTCGGAAAGATCATGCCTTGACCTTTCAATTATTTTTGCAATAATACGCATGAACGGCATCAGTGCCGTATTCGGAACTTTAAAGGGGGAGAACCAAAATTTGAAAAATTTTTCTGACAAAGTTTTGCTAAAAATAGTGTTTCTAACTATATATAACAATAGAACAACTTGAAAATCTTGCCAAAGAGTGAAAATTTTTAAAAATTTGATGTATGAAATCAGCTCAATATTGTGCCCCAAAGTTCAAAATCACTTAAAAGACCACTCCAAGAAGACCACCCTAAATATGCTGGTGACAGTTATGTAACAAAAGAGGCGAATGTTTTCCACACCTTCAAACTTCTAAAAATGACGTCACAGAGAATGTCCAATGTGGATCCATGCAGAGACATTCTTGAACCCTGTCTAATGCTTATGAAAAGAGGTTTGATGTCATTGTATAGATACTAAATTAACCTTTTGTTATACTTCGTAAATAAGTACAATTTTTTCATTACAAATTTCCTAAAACATTTTTAGGTGATGATGGTCCCTTATCTGAAATATTACTTGAACGTGGTCTAATGTATAGAGCACGGTGCCTTGAACTAGAAACAACTAAATATAAAGTTTCATATGTTATTGTGGAGAATGCATATCTGGATGACATGGAGCATAGGTAATGAGATACTTAATATGAATCTTTGAGATGTTTCAAATAATATTTTAGTAATAACAGATGTTTGGGCCTAATCCAGCCCTTTATTAGATTTCCATCTTGCTATGTACAAATGCTGTTTCATTTATGCAAATGTATCAAATGCATTGATGGAAAAAGGAAATTTCAGCCTGATTGGGAAGTACGTTGTTACAATCTTTAATATAAGGACAGTGTAATCTGTAAAAGTTTTAAAATATAATATATGTAATATTTATAAAACAATTCGATCCATATTGAGCAGTCTCAAAAGTCACCTCTTTTAAATTTTTTTTTTTATAGCCACTTCTTTGAGTGGGTCACCCTGTCCAAGGCCCTGTAACAGCGGCCACTTATAGGCGGACAGGGTTACAGTTACCGGAAAGATATGATCTTTTCCTGTTCGGCTCAGCCTACCCAAGTTATTACACCCTGGGTTGGGTGGTGCGCATGGATAAGAGAGCCGGACTCGCCGGGGCTCGAACCCGAGATCTTCAACCTGCGATGCCAACATGTTTAACCACTAGGCCATCAGAGTAATTTGTGGATTATAAACTATGATAGGGAAGGTGGAGACATTTCGTTCGATTATTTCGTTAAAACTATTGTTTGAAACATAAGTAAGTAATCTTTCTTTACAAAATCTGTGTAAATAAAATGTCATGATAAGCCCTTACCTTATGCAGGGAAAAACCCAGCAGAGCTTGATATAATGGTCTATTTGTTCTGTGTTTTTCAGGGATAAATGCAAAAGATATTTCATGCAGTCTGTTCCAAACAGTAATATATTCTTTGTGGCCAGAGAATATCACAGCTCTTGTTATTACCATACATGTGTTAAGAATGATGAGGTATGATTAATCCTTTTTATTGATATTTGATCCCAAATCTAGTTAACCTAGCATGTAATTTTGTAGCGCCAATTTGATAGTATGTAATATAGCTAAGAATTATTGACTTTTTTAGTCACTCATTTGACTGAATCACCCTGAGCAAGGTCCTGTTACAGCAGTCACTTATAGGGAAACAGATAAGAGTTTTTGTAAAAATGAGTATGATGGCCTAGTGGTCAGGGATGTGGAGTCTGTATCAAAACATTCGACTGCGACTCCCCAGTTTGTAAAAACACCAAATCTGCCCCTTCTATTTCTGGCAATATGTAATGGAGACTCCTCGACTCCAACTCCACGGCCCTGCTAGTGGTTATCATGTTCGCATTGCAGGTTGAAGATCTCGGGTTCGGGTCCCAGCGGCTCAGGCTCGTGAATTCATGCTCATTATTCAACCTATAGTGTAGTAACATGGGTATCAGATCATATTATACACATTAATATATATGGCACTCACTTTAGTGTGTACAAAAACAACAGTATCTATCAGGTGATCATCTGTGATGACCTGCAGGGGTAAATTTCTGATGATTTAGTATATAAAATGTCATTTTAGGATTCCTAGTCACTGATATATTTGATATGGTCTGAAACCTGTTGAATGAGTTCCTGATGACAATTTACTCATCTCATGGGTTCAGATGGCTTTGCCTTCACCTGGAGATCTCGTTGCACAACTCTTGTATTTTTAAATGCTGTTCTGAATTGGAATATTTGATTATTTTATTTTTACTGCCCTGTACAAGCAGCCACTTATAGACGGACAGGGTTAGAGTTGTTGGAAAGATATGATTTTTCCTGTTTGGCTTCTAAGCCTACCCAAGTTATTACACCTTGGGTTGAGTGGTGGGAATGGATTAACGAACCTGACTTGTCAGGATAGAAAATGAAGCAGTCTCATTTTCATACTCTGTAGTATAAATTGCCCAAAACAGAACCAGATAATTTAATTATATTTCACAACACGCTGTCCACATCGACGAGGAGGTAATAATCTCTGCTACCAAGCTTACTATGGTATCATATAAATATACAATTTCACCAGCACTTATTAGGGGCCTTGACAAAGTGAATTTCTGTGTGACTTGCATTTCTCACAGAATATGTGACTCTGAAAGCACTCAACTTTAGTACGGTGAATATACCCATTCACAAATAGATCTTTTGTGTTGAAAAAATGATCCTGTTTCTCTAGAGATGACATACCACAGGCTGGAATCATTGAGTTCTAACGCGTTTTTGTGAAAGATAGAGTGAGCATTGGTACAGATCATTTGACTAGCGGTTGATTTGAGAGCTCAAGCTCTAAATCTGCATGTTTTTTCATTGATTGGATCATTTACTAACATGACCAATCTTTATAGTGATACTGTCAAGAGGCACTGAAGCAAGGAGCACAACCTTGATAAATGAAATGCTTTTCGTTTCCTAGGCAACCAACTGCACAACACTATTTACAGTAGAACATAAGAGTTTAATTACACAACCTCACATGACAACGTCAACCAAGAAGGGAGAGACGTAAACAGATAAACAATGCTATTTATGCTAGGCAAAAGTGACGTAATTTCATAATAAATTAATTATGAAATTACGAGAAATTTGTTAATCATATCGACACAATAATAATTTGAACTTTTTCTATCGACAATAAATTGAAAATTGTGATGCAATAACTGTTAACATAAGGATTCACCACAAATGCCAATATTCTATCTAATCAAACAATTAATTTTCAATCATTTACAGTATATTGAACAATAGACAGAATAACCAAAATTCCTGTTATGTTTACATTAGAAATGTAAAAAAACTATTAACATGAGATAAACACAAAACAATATTTTATTTAATAATAAATATGATTGGCAGTATATTGCTGTCGATCGACTTGGAACTTTTGGGTTCACTCGATCATACACTATACACATGGTTTTGCTCATACTCATTTGTGGCCTGGAAACTTACAGTTACTAGGGAGATCCAGCGAGAGCGGTGGTTGAAATGGTATTACAGAAAGAGCACTTTTAATCATTGGGACAGTTACAGGGTGTCGCTCAGAAGTGGGTGTATCGCATCACATCAAAGACATCTGTCATTTTAAAAATTTAAAAATTATAAAGGAGATGGTGCTCACTCGGGCGTGTCACTTGTTGGATTGCATCTTGGTGTGTTGATGTCTATCCACAGATTTGTTTCCTCCTTTTTGCTTGAAATCCGATCACTTCTAATATTACTGTAGGGAACAGTACTCGCGCATTATAATGATAACAAGTCAATTTTTATCCTATACATATGTGTTTTGCGACAAAGATGCATGGTTAGGATTGGTTTACTTCCCATAGGCTTTGATTAGATTTGATTTCAGGTTTCTACCAATAAAAGATGTTATTGTTCGCTTTGAATTGAAAAAACAGAAACTTATTTTGAGACAATATCAGCAGGGCTACTTGCAGTTTATTCCAAATCTTATTTGAAAATGATAAATACTATTGCAAATCGTTATATCACTGTTGCAAAAATACCACAGACTAATTGTTTTGTTGTCGCATGCCGGTACCAAGTTTAGATTATCAGTCAATTGGACTTTTTCTGGTAAATCTAACAATCTATTCTCATTTAAATTAATTTCATCGTTATTAGTTATTTAAGCATAACATAGAAGTGTGGTAAGCTAGCTTGAGTTTGAGGCAAGCTTCAAATTGGCTACTGCTGCCTATTATTATTCAAAGCCGGATTTGGGTTACAGATTTACAGAGCCCCATAGCAGCATCTTATCTGCTAAATGCAACGACCAACACAAAGTGAGTCTGATTTGCGTCTATGTGAACTAGAAAGCTATCGCAACCAAGTGAGACTTAGAGATTGACAAAAGAACTAACTGTGATATCAAATCCCGGTTAAGAGAGAGAAGTGGTCGTCAGTTCGATTTTCTCAAATTCACGTTCTGTAATATCAATTTTGTTTTATCCCAACCACGCGCATAGCGAGCACACTATTTGTTCTGTAATAGACCCCAGGTTTATTAATAGCCTGTTTGTTGTTTTGGTGTAAGAACAATAAATGACGAATGATGGTGTTTAAGAATACAATTTAGTAATAGTTATTCTTGATTTGATGCAATGTGGTTACACACAAATATCATTTGACGGTACTGCTTACTGTTTATCTTGCATTCACATTACTGCAAGTGAACTGTTGATTTTGTCACACTGCAGCTGCATAACTAGATTTATGCTTAGATCTAACACGTTGTTTAATGTAAATATTGTAACAATTTTTTTTTTATTATGTTCAGCTATGTCATCTGCATGAGGAATGCGTTATACATGATGAATGGTCTAATACAACATGTGAATGTCCATGCAGAGCTGATCTGACTATCAATAGTTGCACCAGTTTCATAGATGTGAGAATTTTTGTTTATTTTTGCCTCCAACAAATATATTTTGTTAACTTGTAACATTACTATTATTTATTTATCTTATTCCAGAATAATTTAGACATATTTTCTCAAAATGTATCTGGACAAACTTTTTCTCATTGAATTTGGCCTGAGAATCACAAAAATAGCAATAAAAATTGATTCAAGTTATAAGAATTGGCAAGTTATAAGAACTCATAATCATGTCAAATGCCACTGAAAACGCTAAAATGCATTTTTAGCCACTCTGAAACCCTACAATCCCACCTACCTTTTTTGTAAATCGCAAAGAACTAACGTTATGCCGAAAAAATGATTTTAACATTGTCATAGCATGATATTGACACAGCTTCTAATGCTTCTCTTATTACAACATATATTCATCGTCATTGTAATACGTCAGACCTTAACATATTCGAGGACCTACTTGGTGTGAAAAAATTTCAACATAAATTTTGTTATATCTCTTCTCTCCTGCTACTATTTTTTAAGTTTTTTTTGTTCCAGCTAGATGTTCTAAGTCCGTGTTTCATGTTATTTTTATTAAAATTCGCTCTGAGCAAGGCCACAGGAGACAAATCAAAAATTCTCCTGAAGCCACCAAAGTGCAAATAGTCACATAGGACAGGGATAGGAACTAATGAACCCTCATCCCTGATAGATGTCTATTATCGTGAGTTTTGAAGCCTGGTAGATCAACACTATCAGGAAAACAGTGAGAAGGCAAGGAATTTCAAAGTTTAGAGATTCCTTGCAAAAAGCTTCTTGCATAAACTGTGTGTGACATTGTGGAACCTCCACAGTGAAGCTCCCTTGAAAAAAGACCATTATAATATATGTAAAATAAACAAAGTGATGTTGCGACGGTGTGACAAACCGGAAGACCGGAAAAAAGTTCAGGGTCAATCATATTAATCACACGTCGTTGAACGCGGTCGAGCATGCTGAGAACAGTGGAAGCGACACTGCTCCAAATGTGACAGCAATACTCCTTGCACGGTCGAATAAGTGATTTGTACAAATGAAGAATAATTTCGGGAGTGAAATAATGGCAAACTCGATATAGAGAACCGACTTTCATTGAGGCGTGTTTAGCAATACTAGTGACATATTCATTTAAACTCATGTCCTCGGACAGTATGATTCCAACGAGACGAATATTTGGCGATTCCTCCAGAACAGTACCAGATAATAAAATTTGAGTTGCATTTGTACTAGTGTAACGATTACTTGATAAAAGTCTTGGTCTTCTGCTGCTTCATTTCAAAAATACATCTTTTTCAGTAAAATATTGATTTGAAATATGAATGGTATTGGTAAGCAAATACTATGTATAGATGTCTTAGCTCGCCTCTGTCTGTCTCTGGTCTGCACTCTGGTCTCAAATTTGTTGATTCTCTGTCCTGTTTTCCCATTCCGCTTTACTGGAGGTTGTTCAGTGGAAGCTCAACATAATATATATTGGCTGACACCAACAAAACTTAATAAATAGGTGCAGTAGAGAAGATATATTTATCTATATATTATTACATAAAATTATATAGATAAAATGTGTAACTAAATATATATTGAAAGTACTTAGACCAAGTAGGGCCTTAAATATGTCAAGGCCTGTTATGTTGCAATGATGTTGTCAATATCATGCGAAGACAATGCCAAAATCAGTTTTTTTAGCATAAACTTTTGTTCTTTGCAATTATAGCAAGTTCTGTCAAGTCAGATAGGAATCTTTGGATGGATCTCCAATATATTATCTTGTACGGTTTCGAACACATACTTTTCAGTTACAATTTGTTTTGTAGAAATCAATATTGAAAAATTATTCTATCCAAAAAATTTTAATATAATGCATTTCTTCAGTAATATTATGCCCAATATGATAATACATTTATATGTTTTTCGAAAATTATCTTGAATAACTTTTATTAATTTTATTTTGTTATTGTAGGCTGGTGTTGATATTTTAGCATGTTACCCCATTAGAGACCGTTGCGAAGTTGTGAAAAATGATTGTTTTGCAGATTTTTTGCCACCATGTTACGATCCACAATGTGAGAAACTGGTGAGGATAGATATTATATATTTTCTTATTCTGTTTTATTCAATTTTTAAAATTCAAAAATCTTTTTCATCTGAAGTTAATCATATTATCTTTTAATTTGTAGACATCTCACTTCAACTGCTCAAGTGTCGTTGGTTGTACTTGGTGTAAGAAAAGTTTATCTGGTAGTGCAATAGAGAAACCATATTGTTCTGAGACTGAGTTATGTTACGATGGATATGAAGGACAACAGTTACCTGAAATAGGTCATTGCACACCTACTAATTCTTAATCGAACTGAGTCACTGGTAATTCGATGTTGACTCATCTTAATAAAACTTCTTCCTTGCTCAGTGAATTTCCGAAAAAAAACTAATCATGTTCCGCTGAGGTCATTCTGAATATGAACAAAATAAAATTTGAACAGAATTATACCTTAATGTGCAGGCGGTATTTCGCTGTCATGTAAGTGCCATTCAGTTTGCTTCCAGGTTGTTACGAGTAAATTTCAGTAAAAAGTAGAATGAAATCCTCTATCATCACAAGGTTTGAGAGACTATACACACACTGTAAAATGACTAAGCGAAATATGATATCAGTTCCCACTTTCTAGAGGGTATACATGACTTGTTGTCTGAAAAAGGCAGATTAAAAATATTTTTTTGGGCGCTGGTATTGATGCAAGATGATGCAACACCAGTGAGTGGCTGTAAAAATTTTTCTAAGTTCGCTCAACAAAGAGCCATAAGTTTGTATTTTTTCTTCATCTTCAAAGCATTATTTGTATGTAGGCGCTGAATTATGAATATACACCCCCAGTCATTTCAGTACGTTTAAATTGCTGATAATATTCAGAAATAAAATATGTGGCGAGTGGTTCTTGCCTTATTGAAAACAAATATAGAAGGCTTGTTATAATAGAAATATTACAATTTTAGGTTCTGAGCACAAAATCATGTTTCACTCCTGTTGAATTAGATGAGGCAATATTGTTGACGATCTGTATTGCTGGTGGAATGTTTGTTATTATCTTCATCACAACATTAAGTGGTTGCTACTATCTACATAGGAAAATGCACAATAAAAAGAAAATGTTGGGTTTAAGCAGCATCAAGCACTTGGATTCGGATGGTATGTAATCATTGTATGATCATTATTATCTATACAAAGATTTGAAGGTCTATGTTAAAAAAATCACAAAATTAAAATTGTTCCTTTGGCTACCCTGAAATACCCTTTTGAAAATGATTATATCAAACTCATTTCTAATTTTTCCAATTGCCAATCGGAATTCAAATCTAATAGTCATTATATCATGCTTGATTGAATCATGAATATTCATTATTCCGTATTGAGAAATGCAGAAGCTAGAGATTGTGCACATGTAACTGACGGTAAAAATTACATGTCATTATTATTGCATTTGTTGAACATCAATTAATTTGGTAGTGTGTATTGAATGATCATTAGTTGTCATTTCGGACTGACCAACTTTTGCCATACAAAAAGTAATGAAGGCATTGTATGTCGAGCGATATCTATTATATATCACTGTAAATGTTATAACTGAGTAAGAAAAATGGCATAATATAAAGTTTATATATTACAGTGGCGGCACTATGACAAAAATATATCTGTTTATAGTGATCAACATATTTAAAAAATTGCCGGGTCACAAGTTTGGCAACTTGTTGTCTCTTCAATAAAAAATTAAAAAAAATCCTTTTGTGATAATGTAGTTGTAGCTAAGAGAGAGAGAGAGAGAGAGAGATTTATTATTATTCAATTTATCAAACAAAAACCCAATATATATACAGTTTAAAATAATTGAATGAATACAACAAAAATGTTTGGTCGGGGTCAACTGCCACCCAGGTTCATAGAAAAGTACTGTTGTGCAAAAATATTGAATAAAGAGAAAAAAAAGGAATAACAGATTAACATAATCCATAAACAATAACGGTCTGTCATATAATTCATATATCATATAAGAACAAAAAAAATCACCAACTAACGGCCACTTGATAGCGAAGATGTAATAAAACCAGTAACTGAACTCTAAGCATAAAACATCCCAAATGAAACCTCTATCCTGTCCTGGGCGATAGTGAAACTATTTACCTCTTCATCACTGTTGGTTATCATAATCATGTACTTGTAATAAGGCATCAGCCATCATTTTTATTTGTATTCATGTTTGAGCTTTATGTATTTTCTAATAATGGCAAATAAGTAAATAACTGCTTTAAGGTTCCTCTTATCATATGTACCTGGCTGCAGGTTCTTAACATCAATAAGGGCTGCCACTTTGGGAATCAAGTTTCAAATCGATTCATTCTGATTCGACAAAAATTTTGTGTAAATATTTCAGATATGTTGAAATCTTACATTTGTTTAAAAAAATATTCACCTCTAAATTGATGAGTACGTCATTTTTTTTTTACCTATTAAATAGAACCATATTCTATTTGAGAATAAATGTACTTATATAAGTGACAGATCTATTAGATGGTAAGCAGAAGAGTTTTATATTACATCTCGATTGGAGACATGCCTTTTTACAATGTTCTGTGGGAGAGAAGTGAAGCCAAAATATTTTACAAGAAAAATTATGTCCAGTTTTAAATTCAACATTGCACATGTTTGATATTTATACATGTAATACTTGGCAACTGTAAAGAGTAAACTTTTTCATTAAAAATTTGCTTCTAGCCTAAGCTGAAAACAGTGCCTAAAAAGCTGATTAATATGTTAAATATAATCAACTGCGGTGCATGGTATATAGTTATTATATTTAAATTAGTAAAAGATCTTGAATTTAAAAATATTTGTTCGATTGATCTCATGTGCAATGGAAGGGTATTATTTCATTCATTTCCAAATTTAACCCCCAGATAATTGCTTCAGTTTTTCTAATTATTATTACTTTTTTAATGTTACCTTTTTAGATGAGGAGGTTGCAAATATCGTGGCTGCCATTGGTGGCAAACCAAGTAGCTCAGTTCAGTCGAACAGTATATCCATAGGTCCACGAGAATCTGTTCAAACCAGCGCATCATCCAACACGATCAATGTACGGCAAAGATCCCTCTCTTCACCACAAGTGGTTAGTAATAAGAATTAGCGGGTCAAAAAAGAGGATGCATTTTGTTTCGTTTTCAAACACCACCAAACGGTTTGCTATCAAAGAAAACAGCGAGTGCTAGTTTTGTTGCATGGGTTTTGCTTTTTGTAAGCATGTGAGTACAATAAAAGTGAAGCAATGCAGACATGTATTACCTGACATGTTTTGTTATCTGAATTACAATGCATCAGTAAGAAAACTTCATGAACATTGTGGCCTTTTGAACCAAACTGTTGAAAAAGGCAGTGTAAATTTTAAAGGCGAAGTAAACAGATAATGTAAATAAATGTCCACACGCTCGCAGAACAACGCAAGAATGGCACTTGGGACATGTTAATGTATCACAACACGACAGACACATTATGTAACACACTATTACTCTGCAGCTGTATTTACAGTTTTTTGCCTACGTATGTTTGAAATATTTGGTGAGACAACGACTTCCAATTATCGATCCTGCTGTAGTCTCATCACCAGCTAGCTGGTTGTTGCTTTTTCAATGTGTTGATAAAATATGTGAAAGTGTGGCAAATCACAAGAGAGCATCCTAATGCTTTATAACACATGTTAAGCAACATATAAACTGATAAACAATAAACTGATTTGGTGCTTAAGTTTTGTGAACGATTGTTGCAAGTGAAACGCATATTTTATTATTGCTAATGCAATGCTGTGGTTTAAATTGTTGAAAAAATATTAGCAATAACAAGAATGGTTGTGCATTCATCCTGAATGTTATATTTTCTTCATGTACTGTCTCCACAGAACCGAAATTTGTACAATTCATGAACTCTTAATTAGAGAATTAGGCTCCGCTGCCAGATCAAATTACGTATAAGTTGGCTATTAAATTTTCATCACTTTTTGAACCAGAACGCTTTCCTCATTTCGAAGTGAAATTATAGATTTCATCATAATTAAATTAGTCTCTCTTACACAGGAGCATTAAAAGTGCATGAGCAACAGGAGGAATGTGAATAGTGCTGGTAGCCTTTCTGACTTAAAAAGTGTACCGAAAATGACGTTGTTGTAGATTTCAAGATTTGTATATTCCAATTTTTCATGCGTCAGTTTTTGTTGAATACACAAAATTTTTCCAAAATTACTGTAAAAATTGGGGTTACTGTGACGCTGGGAAGCGTTAGCATATAAAATTTTAACTTTTTTGTTGTTCAAACCCTATTGACATAAATTTTATTTCAACATTTCAGATAACCGACATTGCTGACATTTGACCATATTTTGGCAATTTTGAAACAAAGTTTTGATTCATGTTAAATTTACATATGTGAAATCATATTTGACAAATATCATGATTTCACTGCAAGAAAAGTTAATTTAAATAGAATCGAAAAAAATTACTTTAAATCAGAATTCAACAATACCTGACCATTTGAATAAAGTCATGCCTAATAATGGCCCTTTTTATCGCATCAGCTCTCCGGCCTCCAATCTCATTCCAATCTCATCAGCCGCGGCCCCAGTGAGGTGCGCATACTCTCCATCCATGGATTCGTTTATACATTTGTGGTTTATTTTACTTGTGACCTGGGTGCAAATTTCTGGCAATTGAAAAAAAGCTGTAAAAATTCAAATTTTGCCTAATTTTGAGCTTTAGATGTGATTAGGTATGTACCTTCAGTTATTCACTGCTTTCCATACAACAATAACAATTCTCTTTTCGATTTTTTCCCCTTAAATTGATTAGTAATTCGGCTTTTCTTGTTATTGTTGAACATGAAAGCCATGTGTTATTTTTAGCAGATAAGATCACTTTGGTTCTTGGTTAACAGAAGGCTGAGATTATGGTCAAGCATCATGGTTTGTGGGTGAATTAAATATTCAATGTGCATATGTAGGTTCTCTCTATCGTTGATAGTGAGGGAGCAGAGATTGCAAGGAGTTTGCCAAGACCTGTCCAAATTGTCCGCAGTAATCAAGCCAATAACAAAGAAGAGGGAGAAAACACATCACATGACAATGAGAGAGAAAAAATAAGATCAGCAAGTTCAAAAACAAGCATATTGCTGGGTTTGGCTAAAACTGGTGAGCTGGTAGGGTTAGTTGTTATATCTTGAGTATCTCACTTGAATTATGCTGAAGTCCATTTCGACTTCCATTTTGTTGTTTGGTCTTTGTGTTCTTTGTGCTTGTATTGATTGCATTTAATTTTAGGGTCTTCATCTTTGACCAGTGATGCAAGCTCCAGCCAATCAACAAATGTTAAACATACAACAAAATATTCCATTGATAGTAACAACCACGGTGTGCAGGATTCGAAGAGTATATGCAAACGAGAAAGTTCCTCTAATCCCTATGATTTCAGCAATGGCAATTTTAGAACAGATCACAATAGTGAGCTTATTACAAGAAATGAAACTGACGACAAGCATTCACAGAAGACTCAGGAAGAGCAGACTCCAGAAAATAACCTGAGGTATAGAAGAAATGTATAGTCTCAAGCATGTGGGTCTGTGGTCTGGCAGGACATTTTGTGTGACCTGTAATGTATTTTTTGAATTTTCAACTTATTTACGAACATGTCTTTAAGGGTCAGGTCTTCATAAATTCGCGCCATGTTTGAATGTTCTAAAAAACCCGGTAATTGCATTCATTTTTTTCACTCCCGACTAATTCTGAATCGATTTTGTAATTTGGGCACGACTCAGTCCTCACTTACTAGTCCCATATGTGCGGGTTTGGGAATTACCCCAACTGTTCCCTGCATAAAAGGAATGAAAGATAATATATTGATCTAAGTTAATATCTTATTTATTGGTGGACCACATCCTATTGAAACAACATGTGAAACATGCATGGTTTGTTCCTTCTAATGTTAACATATTTTTACAGATCTTAATTATATTATTGTCACAAAAATACCATTTAAATATACATACATTTAGGCCATAGTGCATTTCAAACTCTTCAAACATCATAAAGTTTAAACATGACAAATTTGACATGGGCTTCTCACATAATTAAAAAAACAGCACAAAATGGTTAACACTAACGCACAGTTCCTCTGAAGAATGAGCGGCCGTAAATAACATGAATCTCGTACATTCCAACGGTTTCTCTTTTTTGTAAAGTAAACCAGAGTGAAAGCGTTTGATGATGTGTTTCTTTCATCCGGTCTGGCCCCTACCGTTTCCCTAGCTTTTCGTAGAGTTTTCCCGGAAATTCTTCTCACGGATGGACACCCTCCCGGGACATTTTGCATGGTCATGCTGGCAATGTCTCGTTAATGTTCGTTGAACTGTCCCATTGCATTCGTCGGAAGCTGCGTAGGTAGGCCAAACTCCCGACTCGCTTCCTCCCTCCTCCATTCCCATCTAATAGGATTATGACAGACCGTCAAAGGTAAATACCTCGTTTGTTGACTGGTGTATCACTCGAATAATCTGGAACCCGGATAGGTGGTTTAGCAATCTTTGTATTAATATCTTGGGCTCGTCTTTTTATTTTTTTCAGCAACCCAAAAACTCCCATATTGTCTGTCATCACTGTGAAAGGCATCTCATACAAGATCGGTTGCCACTTGTCCACCGATTCTTTTAACCCTAATTAATTCTCAATACTTCTATATGATCGTCGGTAATCTTGATACCTAGAAAAGATATTGTCGATATAGCCCTCTCTGGTCGACACCTTTGCTTCATCCTTTCGTTTCTGACCCATCATATAATTTTCTGTATTGTCACACTCTTGCATGTTAGCTGACCAAATGGACACTGCAGTGCGCAATCCCATTGTCATTTTGCGCCACCGCAAATGGGTACCTTTAACGGCTATCCCCATATACTTCCTAGAATCCTCTGTGATTCCACAATGAAAGTAAGCTTTTTTCAAATCAAGTAGGGATAATACCTCTCTCCCTTGGGCCATTTGTTTGATATCCAGTATTAAAGGTGGTGGTATCTCGATTAATTTTAACGGCTTTTATGTGTTGAAGCTTTTGAACAACCCTCCAAGATTGTTGCCACCCATTCTTGCTTTTGTCACTCGTTATTTCTGCGTCACAACAAATATTGCCAATTTTCATTCAGCAAACCTAGTCTCAATCACCCCCAAGTCCAATAGATTTTCTACGGCTTCCTGCAAGGCATCTGCCTGACCCTCACCCCTCATGTTGTACGGGCCTGAATCGAACGGCTTCACCGTAGGATCTTTCAATTCTATTTTGCAAGGGTACTTGAGTGCCTGGGGCAAAAAGAGATGGCTTGTTGAGTGCATTGATCTCGGGTGCCACATATTCTTCTCAGGCAAGGTTTACAGCTTTGTTACTTAATTCTTGTAACTCTTTTCATACTCTTTCCAGTGTACCTTCTTGTAATACGTATTCTTCTACTGGTTTATCCGCCCACACCCTTGAGTATAGCGTTTTGGACATGACAAACTATTTTCTTGCCTTTGACTCACCCAGGGGTTAGTTTCCTCATAATATTGCTCACACAGGTTTGCTCTATGTTTGAGAGAAGCTGATTTTTCGGACTTCAGGTAATCGTTTAGCTGGTCTATGGTCAACAGTCGTCGGTTTAGCGGGTTTTGGCCATTAAGGAAGACTCCCGAATTTGCTCTGCACTCTTCCAAAAGATCATCGGACAATTTTCTTACTCTTGGTTTGACTACCCAATCGTCTCGTTCTCCTCTGGTCGGAACCGAATTGTTGATCCACAAGATGGCCTCTGCTATACAATTAGTAGCCAAGTGCCCAGTTGATTTGCACAAGTAACATGCTGTTAAGGCTTGGCCATTCTGAGGGTTAGTGTATAGCCCCAACAATGCAAAAATATTAGCGGTGGCAAGAAAATCATATTTTTCACTTTGTTGTTCCGCTATCTGTCTTATTTCTTTCAGGCTGACAGGCGTATCTCAGCAGTTGCAGTTGTTGCTGTTGGAACGTTGACTGTTGTTTTCTTTTGGAACGTTGGCTGTTGTTGCCTTGGAGCCTGGCTAGGCTGCCAGGACCTTCTGTTTTTCTGAGCCCCTCTGGGGGGGTTACGCTGTGGTTGTTCTACTACCACAAGCATTCTTACCCTCTCATTATCTTTTCTGTTTGCGTCGGGGAGGGCCGTTTTTGTTCCATTGCTCTAGACATTGCCTGTTCGGCAACCTGTTCTTCTTTCAATGCTGGCTGTATGTTATATACGTGTACAGGTGGGGTTTGGAAAACATTAATTTGTGGCCTCACCGGATAACTCGGACTGGCCTTTTTGCTCCGTTGTTAAGCCAACTGCTTGTTTGTCTAATTGCTCCGAATTCCAGAACTGTTGTAATTCTTTTGCTACTTCTCCCCACGCACTATGCTCGCGGCCTTGTATGGTCATTCTCAGCCTCTCAAGCAATCTTGCTCGAAGATTTCGAAACAACCTCACTTCGTCTGGATCCGACATGATCGCCTCGTTAATATTGATATCCATTTCCCACAGTGCTCATTGTATTTCTAGCATAGGTCGTTTTTCTCAGCTATATTCTCTTGCAAAGCTGTTAATTATCTTTTCATTATTAGCGATTCCTTGAAAATTGGAAATAGCAAGCAATTCCATCACTGATTCCCAGTCTGTGTTCAGAACATTAAATAGGTCTGCAATCTGTGAAGCGTACTCTGTTCTTTCGGAATTTTTTTTGCATCACGTTTGCCAGTACTCTATCTGCCAGACCTGTTTCTGTGCGGGATGGGCCGCATCGAATCTTCAAGCCAGCAGAGTAGCGGCATCTGACCTGGCGCTTTTCATCTCTTCCATAGTCATAGGCTTGGATGCCCCTATGCCTGGGGCAAGTGCAGAGGCATGTGAGAAGCCAACCTTGACGATGCCTTGTTAACAAATTGTTCATATTCTTCAGACCTCCCCTCCCCTCGTCCTCTGGGTACAGGTGAGGGGTTTCCTTGTCCGGGGCTGAGATTACTATCGAGGTTGCCTAGCACAATTGTCCAGTTGTCCATTATTGCCGCCTGTGCACTTTGTGGAGTAGGAATGAGCGACTGTGGTATTATCATTGCTTTCTGTGATGCTTAAACTCTTAGGTTTCTGGGATCTTCCCCAGGCGCGGTCAAGAGACGACCCCACATACTCCTCATTTTTGCCAGGGACTCCAATTACTGAGAAAGAGGTTACTTCCTTCTATAATTTCGGATAAACATTTTTTATTTTGTGATGGTCTAGTCTAGTCCCTTTTCTACCATCAGCATTGGGCCAGCTGGTATATCAGGGTGAGCCGCCAATGCATTTGAGGTCCTGCTGTTTTCTGGCAGGAAATAAGAGGGTAATGCTGTTGGGATTGTGTTCGCCGACAGGTGCATTTTTGATTGAGTCCTGGAAGGACATGAGCCTTCCCCAGTTCAAATTCTTGTTTTAATATATCTTGTAAGTCCTTTATCGAGACTTTTGAGCCGGCTTTTTTTGCCGCCTTTTCCATGGTCTGCAGGTCTTTTTCCTGTTTTTTTACCTGAGACAAATCTTTTTTAGTCTGGGGTATGTCTTTGCGTGCATTTACGCAAATAGCTTTTGTTTTGTCACTGGGTCTTTTTCTTCTTTTTTTGGCGCTTAAAACATTCTTATGCCTTTTTGAGTCATTTTCATTACATCCATTTTATCTCGGAGTTCACTCTCCCCTCTCATAACCTTTCTGCCCTTCCTAAACATTTTAGATGAGACTGATTTGCATGCAATATGGAAGAAACAAGACCATACTTAGCTCTCATGTCTTCTCTCTTCTGTTTGTGGTTGGCCGGACGGCTTCGCTTTTCAAGGGTTTATACCCTTGAGTCCGATGTATCATGATATATTCCCCGTACCACGATTTTTTTTAAATGTTTTTCTCTATTTATTCAACGAATTGCAGGCAATTACACTTGGGTTAGCGGTGGCAAGAAAATCATATTTTTCACTTTGTTGTTCCGCTATCTGTCTCATTTCTTTCAGGTTAACAGGCGTATCTCAACAGTTGCAGTTGTTGCTGTTGGAACGTTGACTGTTGTTGTCTTGGAGCCTGGCTAGGCTGCCAGGACCTTCTGTTTTTCTGAGCCCCTCTGGGGGGGTTACGCTGTGGTTGTTCTACTGCCACGGGCATTCTTACCCTCTCATTATCTTTTCTGTTTTCGTCGAGGAGGGCCGTTTTTGTTCCATTGCTCTAGACATTGCCTGTTCGGCACGATCACTCAACGCTCAACTCATCCACTGGACACGCATAAGTAGAGTAGTCTTTCAACGCTGGCTGTATGTTATATACGTGTACAGGTGGGGTTTGGAGAACATTAACTTGTGACATCACCAGATAACTTGGACTGGCCTTTTCGCTCCGTTGTTGAGCCAACTGCTTGTTTGTCTAATTGCTCCGAATTTCAGAACTGTTGTAATTCTTTTGCTACTTCTCCCCACGCACTATGCTCTCGGCCTTGTATGGTCATTCTCAGCCTCTCAAGCAATCTTGCTCGAAGATTTCGAAACAACCTCACTTCGTCTGGATCCGACATGATCGCCTCGTTAACATCGATATCCATTTCCCACAGTGCTCATTGTATTTCTAGCATAGGTCGTTTTTCTCAGCTATATTCTCTTGCAAAGCTGTTAATTATCTTCCCATTATTAGCGATTCCTTGAGGATTGGAAATAGCAAGCAATTCCATCACTGATTCCCAGTCTGTGTTCGGAACATCAAATAAATCTGCAATCTGTCAAGCGTACACTGTTCTTCCGGAATTTTTTTTGCATCACGTTTGCTAGTACTCTATCTGCCAGACCTGTTTCTGTGCGGGATGGACCGCATCGAATCTTCAAGCCAGCAGAGTAGCGGCATCTGACCTGGCACTTTCATTACCACAGTCATCTCTTCCATATTCATAGGCTTGGATGCCCCTATGCCTGGGGCAAGTGCTGAAAACATCAGAGGCATGTGAGAAGCCAACCTTGTCGATGCCTTGTTAACCAATTGTTCATATTCTTCAGACCTTCCCTCCCCTCGTCCTCTGGGTACAGGTGAGGGGTTTCCTTATCCGGGGCTGAGATTACTATCAAGGTTGCCTAGCACAATTGTCCAGTTGTCCATTATTGCCGCCTGTGCACTTTGAGGAGTAGGAATGAGTGACTGTGGTATTATCATTGCTTTCTGTGATGCTTAAACTCTTAGGTTTCTTGGATCTTCCCCAGGCGCGGTCAAGAGACGACCCCACATACTCTTTTTTGAGACACCTCATTTTTGCCAGGGACTCCAATTACTGAGAAAGCGATTACTTCCTTTTATAATTTCGGATAAACCTTTTTTATTTTGTGATGGTCTAGTCTAGTCCCTTTTCTACCATCAGCATTGGGCCAGCTGGTATATCAGGGTGAACCGCCAATGCATTTGAGGTCCTGCTGTTTTCTGGCACGAAATAAGAGGGTAATGCTCTTAGGATTGTGGTCACCGACAGGTGCATTTTTGATTGAGTCTCTTGAAGGACATGAGCCTTCCCCAGTTCAAATTCTTGTTTCAATATTTCTTGTAAGTCCTCTATCGAGACTTTTGAGCTGGCTTTTTTTGCCGCCTTTTCCATGGTCTGCAGGTCTTTTTCCCGTTTTTTTTACCTGAGACAAATCTTTTTTAGTCTGGGGTATGTCTTTGGGTGCATTTACGCAAATAGCTTTTGTTTTGTCACTGGGTCTTTTTCTTCTTTTTTTGGCGCTCAAAACATTTTTATGCCTTTTTGAGTCATTTTCATTACATCCATTTTATCTCGGAGTTCACTCTCCCCTCTCATAACCTTTCTGCCCTTCCTAAACTTTTTAAACATTTTGGATGAGACTGATTTGCATGTAATATGGAAGAAACAAGACCATACTTAGCTCTCATGTCTTCTCTCTTCTGTTTGTGGTTGGCCGGACGGCTTCACTTTTCGAGGGTTTATTCCCTTGAGTCTGATGTATCATGATATATTCCCCGTACCACAATTTTTTTTAAATGTTTTTCTCTTTTTATTCAACGGATTGCAGGCAATTACACTTGGGTCCTTTTGCGGGATCACGGTTCACGAACTTAGACTTCAGTCCTATCTGCCCACACTAAGGTTTAATTTTTATTCCTAAAATCTTAATACAGCCAAATACTCCAATCAAATTAATTGTCACTATATCACTATCGTTACAAAATTAAACAATACCTTCATAAACAATTTTCACAAAAATAATAACTAGAGTCATAGTTTGGGTAGGGACACAACGTAAGCTTTGAGCAAGTTCCCCTGCTTCGTTCTTCTTTTTCTTATACAAAAAGTTATTCAAAATTTCGAATTAGTTAAAAAAAACCTTTCGCAACATCATAACCAGGACATAACCTGAAAATTCCTTATATTTTCGTTTGTATCTCAATTAGGTTGAGCACTAACACATTACAGATTCTAAATTCACAAATTAATTTTCAAAAAAAATTTTATATATTTTTATTTACCACGCCTTCGCTAAAATATTATTAATATTTTTTTTCAAAAAAAACTTGCCACACATAAATTTTCAGAATTTCCATAATAACAAATTTTACCTGTCAACCAGACTTGCCTGTTATTGCATCAGGCTAAGGGTTTGAAATCCCGTATATTATAAATTTTCGTAATAAATTCAATTAACGAATTTTTGTCTGATGATAAGATCATAGATTTTTTCAATTTCCTGTTTCCTCATGACACCATTTCACATTGCAGCTAGCGCCGCAGTTTCTGCATCGTCTCTAATTATGTCCTCTATTTTGTGGTGTTTATGGTTTCATCGACCACGTACTCTCCCGTGGGCCTTCCGACTTGCAAATAGGTTGGTAGGGCTGCCTTACCAAGCGAGCAATACGGGTGGTTCTGAACCAGACAGCATAATAAAATTCAATACCAATATTTTCACGACTACAGGAATCAGTAACTTCAATAAGGGTGCAATTGCCCCCAACCCTTCCCCAAAAATATCGCCAATAAATCTGCCTACCACTGAAATTCCCTTCTCTGTAAAATCCGCTCCTTCGTCCAAGACTTTAAAAATATCACTGGAGTTTACGCCTAAACCTACAAAAAAATTTTCACCAAAAGTGATATTTATGGGGTCCACACATATATTCTCATACTGCCAACCCGTGGTATTAGTCAAGGTCGTTTCGTTTGCTCCGTTTTGAAAAACGCATACTTCATACTCTCTTCATTTTCATTTAAATGACTCAGTTTATGTTGTAGTTTTTTTGCAATCTCTACATCTTTTTTTCCCTATACATTACTCCGCTTTTCATATGCCGAAAGCAGTTGTGGTTATTCTCGCAAATAAACAGCGGGTCTTTTTATTCTGACTAAATAGGCTTTAGTTGCATCAAATAATGGTTTAGTGGTACTATTTTTGAGCTCGTCCATAATAAGTTTGTCTATCGCTAATTCGGATAAAGTCATGGTTCTTACAATCTGCACTTCGAGCAGAAAGGTGTCCAATTCTTGTAAAATCATCTGTTTTTGATCTATTTCTGTCTCCAGAAATTCTGTCTGGTTTTCTCGCAGTCTTTTCGCTTTGATCATCTTTATTAATATTTGATTCGAGGGAAACCGAAGATTTATTGCCTCTTAATATGTTTTCAGGGTAATTGTTTGCCCCTAGGTGAAAACTTCGGGCTGTGATTGGCGACTCTGGTTTGGCATTCCTCGAATACTCTGACAATCTCATTGGACTATAACTGGGCGAGAAGCAGGCAGGGCTATAGGTGGACGGATTTTTTTAGCCATGCTGGTGTGTCCAGTTCGTCATCTGTTTCAATACTCCACAAGGGGTCAGGTAGCTCCGCTTGGTTTTTCGAACGCTAAAGGGATTTCTGTTTCACCCTTTTCATCCGAGTCCTGATTTAGATCGATAATACCCACTGCAGTACACTTTCTGCTTGGGGCAACTGCGCTCGTCGGAATTATTTTATTCTTATTTTCCATATTTATTTGCTGATTGAATATGGAATTTGGGCACAACTCACTCCTTTGAGACATCTCATGTGGGACTTAATATTAGCCCATAAGCTCTCTATACAATTCGTGTGGATGCCAGAGGCCGTGACAAACTGTTATAATTTCTCCCCAATCTCTCTATATTGTTGTAGGAGGAAAATTGGCTATGTGCTTTACAATCAGTCCCTCCATAACGAGTGCCGTGCGGCCAGCTTCGGGCACCAACTCGACAAATCCCTCTTTCGATTTGTGTACGATTCCACCGAATAAGCAAACTTGATTTTTCATTTGCCGTGCATGGCGGTTGGTTCCCGTCTTATTCTTAGCTAGAAGAGTTTTCTTATTAGGAATGAATGAACCTGCCCCGCAGAGCTGTTTCCTGCTCCCCAACAGTTCCACAGAGCATATATCCCTCAAAAGACTTGTCCATTTTACTACTGTGCGTTCGCTTGTCTCAGTCTCAAAGGCGATTTGTTGTTGCAAAACATCTTCGGCTCAAAAATACATTATAAGCAACAGCTTAAACAGACTCAGATCACTTTTCTTGAATAACTATCCTTTCTGTATTGTTGCGCTAGTACAGCACGTTGATATTTTGCACCTCCACTTGCAGGCATCCCTCCCCAGCTTTCTAATTTGTTCTTTGATCATCGTACTTCTACATTTCGAAGATCTCATTTGTTTGGCCAGAAGTCGATTCTCTCTCAAAAATTCCACACATTCATTTGCATCAGTCCATATCCCTTTTTTGCGAGATTCCAGATATTCATTCTCTGCTTATTTTCTATCACTCTTCGCAGAACAAACTTTGTTAGAAAGCTATACGTTTCGTTATTTTACTTCTATACTAAAGACATACAGTCTCATGGATATACTGGCGCCAGGCGTGTGCCTTTTAATCATTATATCTTGTCACATGACGTTTTGTCCAATTTTGTTTACGCCAAAATGGTTATGTGACCCCAATTAAGTACAGCTAAACCTCTAACAAACAAGTATAAATGCAGGGAGATTTGAGAAATTTTCAGAGGGAAACACACCAGAATATGAATGTTATTATTTTTAACTATTAAGAAACGAATATAAACCCTTCTTAGGAAACATAAATTTGTCATTAATGTAATATCCTATCCAACTAAAAGTAACGTAAAAGTGCATAAATTTTTTTGGGGGGTTATAGCGGCAGTATGCATGTCCTGATTTACTGTCAGGACAAATGAACTTTCCGTTTTCAAAAAATCGATTGTATTTCGTCATTAAAATATGAAAATTGTTCCTCTTAGTTTGAATTGAAAATACACGGCACACTGAATTACTTTATTTCCGCAATGGGGACAAGTTATAATAGTAAAAATGGGATATTTGTTATTTACAAAGAATTAGTGTTTCGATCTGATTCGAAAAAATTATTCGAATCATTTTCGAATTCCAAATGATTCGGTTTTGCCCAGCCCTAGTTGTGACCTAATGAAAATTAACAAAAAAAAAATGATTTCACAGAATATTATTGATATCAATCACTTTGGATTAGCTTATGAGTATCGGTGACTAGATCAACCAATAGTGTGGAGTAAAAATAAATGATCACATAGCAAGGATCAGAGATCTAAAAGAGGTCTCATTAAAGTCTTGCTAATAAATACCCATATCTTACCTGGCCTATATAAACTGGCATTATTTTTTTTGGTAAGATATTTAATTATATTTGTGGTACGAAACACTATGAAAGTATGAAAATTAAGTATTATCTCTTCTTGGAGAACACTACAAAACAACAATCAATTTGGCAATTTTTTTCTGTAAATGAATTTAATAGTGAACTTACTGTCAATTGCTACAAGAACTAGCATCTTGTTTTTCTGAAATAGTTTGTATATCAGGTGTTTGAATTATTTTTCCAGGACGAAGTCCATCACTGATATACTCTTTTCTATGCTAAAAAAGAAGGGGCAATCTGAAATCAATTCTACATCTGTCAATATCACAAATATGGATGATATCAGTGGGATGATGTACCACAATATGTTTGCTGAACCGCTAAATGTTGAATGTGACGTCCCTATTATTCAGTCTGATCACTCGGATTCAGAGTATTTCGATAATAAAGAAAATAGTGTTAAAGCATCTGATTACATGTCAATGTGTGGTGAGTCAAATCCAGACTGTCAGCCTTCTTTGCGACAGTTATCAGAACATGAAGATGCTGTCCTTGATGATAAAAAAGAAAATGAGATATTTTATATCGAAGCGCAAAAATTTGATGAAGACCCCTTCAAAAATGGTAGCAATAGCACCATAGAGAAAAAATTTAAAAGACTCCCAATATGTTCTGGTTCAGGAGCATTTAATGAATCATGTTCACATGATGAGACTGAAGAATTTGCTGAAACACATTTTGCAGACAGTGTTCATGAAGTCTCCAAAAGAAGTCCAAAGTGCAACACTAAACAGACAATTCAAAAAAATAGTAAAAATAATGATAATTTTATTGTTTATGTTTGAATAATCTGTCAAAATTCTGAAGATGCCATTCGATATTTTTGCAATGTAGGTCACTTCCATCAATAATATTTTCCTCGAGACATTAAAACTCATGTATTCTTTTTAATATTAAACTTTGCTCCATGCAAGGGCGGAAGCATTGTCTAAAAGATACCCAATTACCTTTACCCACTTGATAAAAAAATTCTGCAGAATGTACTACCAGCAACTGCATTTATGTGCACTCTATGTGGGAAGCATCTTGGAGAGAGTGAATTACTATGGTAAAAGACAGTGAGTAGACCTGAATCATCTGTAACTTTCTCCGCAAAAAGCTTTACGCTGTAAAAAACAAGTTGAAATGAGTTGAACAAAAATGTTTTCTGAGATATTCAACTCAAATTACACAGTGTAAAGATTTTATGTAGAATGCCGAATTTGCACGAAATTTAATTCTAGGTTTAGTTTAGGGAGAGGGAAATTTCTATTTAATTTTTCTGTTTTAACCATTTTTATTTCTGTACCAATAAAAATTTGATTTGCATCCGAGCTCAAGCATATTTGTAAATACCAGATAACAGCCCAAGTTTCCTCTGAATCACAAACCGAATGTGGAATGTTAATAAAATGTCTAAATATTCTTAGCTATGCAGTTATGATTATATGAATTTTGAGCGATTTTAAACAAAAAAATTTCATTTTTTTAAGTCTTATACTTAAGTAAGAGCTGAGTAAGAGTCACATTACGGAATTCTTCACACTTGATGTTTTTGTGAAATTATACTTGCATAAAAGACGTTGTTTGCTTTGCTATTACACATTAATTTTTACAACTATTGCAATTCTTTTTGGTATGCCAGTCTGTTTGTGTAGTTATTTATCTATCTGAAGAGTATTAAAACTGTAAACATTGTGGCTATGGGAATTTGAAAAAATAACTTACATTTTGATAATATTGGACTACTTGGCAGGAAATGCAAGAAAGGTGCTTCCCCATTCTCTGTCATCGTCGCTTGACCTACATGAATTGATTACCAGATATTGCGGAGTTCAAAATTATTTCGGGAATTTATACTTTTGTATGTATCCGAAATAGGAGATGAACTGTAAAGAGCTAAGATACGTTTTCATTTGATCCTAATCTGGAGAACTAAAGCGGAGAACATGGCAAACCATGACCTCTCATGTAGGTACCAGTTCCAAGGCGGAGGATTTTGCCTTTTACCGTTCACTGGAATAAGTAGTATGGGAATCTACTTGTCTTATAAAAGATTTTGGAATGGATAAACCAGGCTAAATTATTTCGGTGGGAGGTGCCATTTTTCGGCGAACAAATGTTGATGATGGATTTTGAATAATAGCTTGAGATGTGCATGCGACTTTGTGGCATCGTCGTCGACACAACCCTCCTTTTTGCTGAAAATGTTTTTATTTCATGCTATTTATTACTGGCCTCATGAGAAGTTCTATGCACCGCTGTCTCTCAAAACAAGAAAGTTATAATTGAAAATATCTTGGAAAATATAATAAATAAACAAGCTAACCGTTACATTAAATAGCACATGAATCATATTATAATTTTTTAGTTAATTGCGCAAACAAAAGTTTAGATTAATTGGTCTGAATGGATTGTTTTCTGCTGTTTAAGATTGAATGCTCGTTTCTGAATCGTCTACTAAACTGAAACTACTAAGGAGGAAAAACAGCGTACTGTTGAGTTTAGCGGCAAGACATCACAATCGTTGCTGTAATGACACTCATGAAATCGAATCAAAACCTAGTAAATAAATGTTTTTTAAGTTTATGCTCACAATCCTCAGTCCCGAGGAAATTTTCACGGATGTGACGTCATAGCACCATCATCACATATAATTACAAAAGAAACTCTTTCGTCTCTCATTTCAGTCGGGATTCGTTTATGTAACTAAAATCACATAATAATCCAACAAACATTTAAGTACGGCTATCAAGGTAAGCATAATTATGTCACGTAACGGGTCATATGATCTTCTTAGCGTAGACCAAATTAGATAAGACGCTATGTTAAAGAAAACAAATGGAGCCCAGAGACAAAAAAGGTATTGAAAATAACGCGACAAGACATAATAATAATAAAAAGCACTCGGGCAATGCCATTGTATCTCTGAAGCTGTATATTGTTGATATAGGAAAAAAACATAGATCTAACTAATGAAGTTTATTCTGTAAACAGGGATGGAAAATACAAAGCGAATAAATGTTTGGCACTTCACCGAAGAAAGAGTATCGAAGGATGTGCGGAGATGTATAGAATTATTTATAGAGAATCGACTTCTGGCCAGACAATTGAGATGATTAAAATGTGGGAGTTCGATAATCGAGGAACCAATCTGGAAGCCGGGAAAGAATTCCTGCAAATGGAGATGCAAAATATCAACTTGCCGTACTAGTGCTACCATACGCAAGAGATCGCAGTAAGTAATAGAAGTAATGTGAGTCTGATTTAGCTAGTACTGATCATGTATTTTTTGAGCCGAGTATGTCCTGCAACAGCAAGTCGTCTGTTATATTTGGCCTGTCTGAAATCATGTTTACAATTTAATCGTCCTCCGACGAAAATCTAATTCAATTATTCGAAATGTTTTGTTCATTATTGGTGTTGCGCATTTCTAAATTGGTTTGTTTGCGTGGTGACCTTATTGGCAAAAGGTGCCACGAGACGAGAGAATTCGTCACGTTAAATTTTCGACGCATTAGTATACTTCTGTGTTCGACTCAAGTCGGCAGCGTTAAATTGTAGGTGGTCTTTTGAGGTGTGCTGTTTTATGTTGGTTATTCGATGCTAGGGAAATGGTTGAATTTGGTTTAGGTGACTTGTATTTGTACTATGAATCTAAAACATGTCCCTAACTGTCCAGGTTACGTAGTTGCTTAATTTGGTCTAATGTATTCTTTTAGACGGTAGCAAAATGCTAGTGACTTTTTCACGTTTGTTTATAACTCACGATCCATGATTACGCTTGGCGAAACAAGAGCTGTTAGTTGTATTATCGACTACTCCTGCTTTGGCCGTGCGAGTTATGTTATATATAGCTGTATTTAACCTATTTATGGGTTAGACTTGATTCTATTTTTTTATTAGGATATTACCACAGAGTCAGGCATGGTCTGGGCTTGTTTACCACTTGACCGTTTGTCGCGGTTTTGTGGCTGTCATGCTCGGCCTTTGGCTGACGCTCCGGCCGGTAAGGCCGTGTGAGCACGTTATACGATTGTTTCTTTTTCAGACAATTAAACCTGTAGTGTGCTCTCACATTTAATTCAAAATCGCACGCAAGCACGCAGAGTGGGCGTGAAGAACCAAGAGTGTAATTTGCGTCCAGGCATACCAATATTCATACGCTGCATCAAAGGTTGTCACAATTTATCCTTGCGTTCACCATAACATAACTTGTGTGGGCGCAACTTTGAGGCTCGTAGTCGAAGAATTTGCTGCAATTGTATTTTTCCATGTTTGCTGTTTATTTCAACTCTTGCTGCAAGTTATAAGACATTTTCTGGCACATACCAGTGTTCTGTTGTTTTCAATATAAACTTTTGTTAAACCACTGGTTTTGTGAGGTGTGTCCGTATTGTGTGCGCATATTGAATTCAGAAGAATAGAGCACCAGGAAATAGGCGCGGATCGCTTATTTCAGCTAAGAATTCAGGCCACCATTACATAAAAAGTCAGTGGGCGGTTTGGAGCTTACATCGTCTTTGGGAACGAGACAAGCGAACGCACGATAGTGGATTGTGCAAATCTTTTGAAAGAAATATGCTCTGCCGACCAGATGCAAAGCAAGAAACAGGTAGGCGGCGATGAATTATTGATTTCGATCGACGAGAAGTTAGTCGCTAGGAGAGAATATGGTTCCAACCGCCAGGCGCGTTACCGCAGAAAACTTTTTGGTTATTCAGGGGCGTCGTACACCAAACAAATCAAGTTTTGATCAAAATAGTGTCCGAAGCTGGTCGCACTGCTCCCGTTATGGAGAAATTGATTGTAAAGCACATAGTTCCTGGAACTACAATTCGGTCGGAAAAATTTCTCCTTATATAACATATATAACAATATAGAGAAATCGGAAATGAGGTATACCTATCGAACAGTTTGCCAATCGCGAGAATATGTTTCCACATCAGAGATTCATTTTAACCACATTGCAAAACTGTGGGCCAATATTAATTTTCGTTTGAGACGTTTAAAAGAACCCAGTCGGGCCCACATTCCGTCATATCTGTATCTGATCATGGTGCAGACGGTTCCCAAGATCTACTCTTTTTGCCTAGCTTTTGAAAACTATAGCTCGGAATTCCGATTATAGGTTTCCTGAAGCTGTGAAAAACACACGGAAGCTTTGGAACTCAATAACTTAAAGTATTATTGGATTTCTCCACAACGGAACCAGTAGAATAAATATTAGTCATGCCAAATATGGGACAAGTATAAGATTGTTTTTTAATAAGTCTTCAAATATCTATCATCGCACGGTTAATTAAAAGTTGTTCTTATCTTGAACAATCTCGTTTGAGCAACTACATGCAAATGCATGAGAGTTGATTGATTGATAGGGGAGTTATATATGAACTTGCATGAAAAAGTTTTCAAATTGCATGTTCACATGAGAATGACTACAAGGACAAAGATAAGGGAATTAAAGAAAAGAATTAGTTGTCGAAGCCATGAAGATATTAACAAAAGATAAACTCTAAATATACTCAGTAATACCATAGGGCAGATAAGTCGCTCTTACAAGAGACAATTGGTTATATAGCTAAGTAGATCTAGATTGGGAGTTATTGGATGGAGGAAAAATAATACGTAATTTTATCTAAAAGGATCTCTAAGTACTGTAATTGAAATGTCAAATGAACTAAATAATCAAATCCTGTGAGGGGTAGCGATATACCAACGCAAGAATCAGAAGATCATCAGGAGAAATCATGCAAGGATATACTTAAGTATTGGTACAGAAGTATTGGTAACTCCGGAGCAAGAATGACTATAATGTTTGTGGGTAGGCGATGCGATGATTATAATGTGCTCTTAATATTTCTGTCTGATACTAGATGGGCCACAACCTCAAGTGGAAATTGAAACAGGGCGATTTAAGACAAAAAATGACGCCCGGTTCAAAATATGTCTGATTTTGTAACACAGCGATGGATAATTGAAAAACCGATTTTCGCTGTCCGGTGCGATTGACACGGCTGAATTTCTTGCTGCTACGGCGCTACGACAAAAAGAGGGAGAGAGAGAGAATTTATTATTTTGTCAACCATAAATGCAATACATAATACATTAAATTGTATGTAGATACACAGCATATGTATTTCGGTACAGGCGGGGGAATGGCGATACGACCAGTTGGTCATCAAAGTCTACCATCACCCATTTCTGCCAAATATATATGAAGGAAAAATTTGCAATTTGCAATGATGACACTTTTCAAGAAAATATTTTAACACTCTCATTTACCACATAGCATTCAAGCACATGGGTGTTTGTATTCTAAAATTCAACACAGACACCAAGAATGCCCGTAACAATACCTGGTAAATTTGCGAAAGAGAACAAAAAGAGGTAATCGAGGCAATACAATAAAATAGAATAAACAGATGGGACAGTATAGCCGTTTAACTATAGTAGTCCAATAAAAAAATAGTAGCTCAACTAAATACTATCAATTCTTTTATGAGAAGTAATTTAGCAATTTGATTTTATGCTTTTTGTCAGATTACAGTAAGACTAAGGCTCTGCTAAGACTGAAGAATTCACATCTACCGTAGATATAGATGTAAAATAGCTAAATGCAATCTTATATACATCAATCAGGGTGGCTGGCCATACGAACTAGTCATATATATGATTATATAACAGAGTATATTTAGTTCAATGGTATTTCAATTTTATCAGATCGAAGCAATGGATCATGCCTATCGTACAGAGTAAAACTTAGTATGAATCAATATCAAGACAAAATGAGACAGTAATAAACTGTAATCACTTCATGAATTATCATGATTCAATATAAAGCACATCAGAACACAATTTCAGTAATCACTGATTAAAAAGCACAAATATTTTTTTGAATAGAGAATTATCCGTCTATGACGAATTCATACCGAGAATGTAAGTAACGGGTCGCACAAAGGAAAGATTGTCATTCGCCCGTTGGAGGAGATGAAATCGTCGAATAAAATGGGCGGTGGTGCGCAGGAGCAGATGTTGAAAGACTCGATGCAGCGCAGAACAGTAAAAATCAAAGGACAATTTTGGGATTTTGCTGTAATGATTTTTGATGAATAAAATAGCAATAATTTGCAGGAAGAGTTCAATGAAAAGATAGGCGAACTAACAACACAGCTGAATTTTTGGTTTGGTGAAGATGAGGATCATTTCAAGGAACTAGCAGGGAAACTTGATGATCTTTCACGACTGAATCGGATTATATACAAATGATTGAAACAGAAAGGCTGCGAAAAAAAAAAACAGATAGAGTTCATTGAGGCGGAAATATATCAGAATAAACAAATGCTCTTTCGAGACTTGGACACTTTTCTGCACGAGGTTCAGACCATAAAAACAATGACTTTATCCGAATTGGCGATAAACAAACTAATCATGAAAGAGCTCAAAAATAGAACTGCCAAACACTTGTTTGATGCAACCAAAACATATTCGGGAAGAATAAAATAAGGTGCTGTGCATTTGCGAGAGTACGCGCAACTGCTATCAGTGTATGAAAAACAGAGTGATGTATCAGAAAAAATGGATGTTGAAATCGTGGAAAAACTACGACATAATCTCGGTGTTTTAAGTGAAAACGAGGAATGTGAAGCAGGGGTTCTTTAAAACGAAATAAACGTAACGGAACATCTCGGTTAAGGTATTGGTATCCGGAACTGCCTAGAAGGTGTTTTATTTTTCGTCGAGATGGGCAATATGGTATCAGATTCAGGAAAGTAATTTTTGGTGGAATTTGTGAGATTTTCATTATATGTTACATATGATTCTGAATTATTCCAAGAAATGGGAATTATTTTCTCTATGCCAAAAATATGATTTTTTATTTTAATTAAAAAAATTTGTAATATCGCTATTTGAGGTAGGATATTGTGACGATTTATAAATCTTGTGCGTACTATTTGGTTTTATTACTGAAGCACGGAGTAATTTTTCATTACGAATTGCATTTTATAGGGAATTGCAGCGAGTTGCAGGACTACAAAATCGAGCAAAAATAGATTGCAAAAATGCAAATTGATCTTGTAAAAAGGAGTTGTCTGTGCTTGTATTCTGTGGATTGGTTGATATGTCTCCGTGGGAAGCAAACGGTTTCCGTTTTCCCGGGAGATAACAACCGAGATCTCATTGGTCGAACAAATCCAACATGCCCATAGTTGGTTCAAATGATTTTGTAAATTTCCAAGAACAAGGCGCCTAAAAGTCAGAAGTATGTAATAATTTTGTTAACTTGTTGAAGAAATTTTTTTCTTCAGCGAGTAAAAACGTATTTTGAATACCAGACTCTGGGCGTGGCTGCTAATTATTACCCGTTGCTACTAGGAGAAGGACGTGTACTGCATACTTGTATTTAACTGTAATGGCTTATGATATATAGAATTGTTTTAATGATTAAGTATGTATTGGGATATATGTATTGTTATAGTGTATAGTATGAAGTTAAGAATTGTACTGTGTGAAGTGTTAATTGTATGAAGAAATTATGATTTGTATATTCAGCGGACGTATGATCTTACTTATACGAGAAGCCGTGACTATTACTTTGTTATGGGGGAAATAGAAAAGTTACTTGAGCCTTGTGTAGATTAACAAGTTGTACTGGGATTTATTCGTCTCAAGACCATATAACCTTAGGGGAAGGTCAGACAGCCGCCAAGCCTTGGGAGGCTTGGAAGTAATTGAGACTGGGTTTTCCGATTAGTAATTGGAGACATTCGTAGTGGCGCAGAAAATGAACGATTGGCAAAGACAAGAAAAGGGGTGGCAGAAATCGTGGAGGGTCGTCCAAAACTTTCAACCATTAAATTCCGCTATATAGCATCAGTCGAGATACCACCACCTTTAATACCGGATACCAAATAAATGACCCAATGGAGACCTGTTATCCCTTCTTGATTTGAAAAAAGCTTATTTACATTGTAACGACGTACTGCCGTGTCGATTTGGTTTGCTAACATGCAAGGGCGCGTGGTAAAACCTGTTACCCAACAAGATTGGGATGACATGGTCAGTCAAAAACGGGTGGACGAAGCGAAGCCGTCGCCGATAGAGGCCTAAGTACCATAACGACCGGCGATCATATAAGAGTATAGAGAATTATATTTGAACAACAAAAATGAAATTAACATTTGAGCATTAATGAGTGTTTTGTTGGAAAAAAGAGGATCAATTTACTAGGATCAACCCGACTGGAAAAGCCTGAAAGATTGAAGGCTTTAATAGAACTGACCCCACCCCGGAACGTCTACCAACTTCGGAAGAACGCGCTTGTCTTATGGACTGAACAATTGACGGAAGATTACAAAATTGCCCGGTGGACATTGGCCTATACAAGCGGAAGTAATATAGTTTATGAATTACTGGGCTTGTTTAAATAAATCAGTGTTCCTATTTTGCAAAATTTAAAGACGAATACATATACGCGACATAGTTCATATGATCCTATGATTAAAGATCACGATACACGTGTGAAGTTGTCTTGCCGATGCATTACGATGTCTTTCACGGCAATACATGCCTACATAGCTTTGCGTTTATTGATTCCACGTTTCACGATCTCCAATAGTTGTGCAATCGGCTTCTCAACATTATTATAAGTATGCCAGTATCACCTGATGCCCAACTTAAAATGATGTTTTTACTTTCATAGAAGAGAATGATTCATGCATCAGTTTCCTATTCATCCTGGTTCAGACTCCCAAGCAAGGGTGGTAGTAAGGTACGGTACGAAATTTTTATCGTATTTCGAACCAGCAAAATAATTTCGTAGCAAACTTCGTACCTTTCGAAAATTTTCCGTGCCGTACTGTACGATATTATTTTTCTGTACATCGTATCAATCTTCGCACCAGTACGATTAATATTTTTCATTTATGGTATTAAATTTTGTACCAGGACAAAAACAGGTACGATTCGCTAGGCAGCGATTTCCAACCGTACCAACTATCAATGTCCGAAACAGCCTCATTTGTAAAATCTGGCACCCGCGAGAAACATTACCAAATTCTAAGATCAGAGAGATACAGTTTTATGCTATTTAGTAAAACCGATATATTACATAGCTTATCTAATCAGCCCAAGTGGATCAATTGCATTTGTTGTTGCCCGGTTGGCATATCTGAGCCGCTTTATATCATTTATTGTCCTTTCATTTAAAAAAAATCTTTGATAGAGACAATTTATATTATGTGCGCCCCGTTTTGAAACGGCATAGGTATTAAATGGATTTTTTTTTAATTCATACGAGAAGAATATGGTTTGATGCGAAGGTACAATAAAAGAATACTGTACGGTACGAAGTAAATCTCGAATTTCGTACCGTACCAAGTACGAAAATTCAAAAATGGATTGTAACCTACTATCGTAAAGGAAAATTCCATCGTACCGTACCGAACTTCGTACCGTACCGAACTTCGCACCGTACTACTAGCTTTGCTCCCAAGTAGTCATTATTAATCTTAAGCAGTTGAAACAAATGAAATTCCGAACATTGTGATGTGCGCATTGGTTATAATTTCCTACTACAAATATTTGGCAATAAAATTTGTATGGGTTGGTTCTTTATTTAGGTCACATTTTGAGGTATCTTGAATTTGCTCAAGGAAATGAATACTTTTTCTCCAGTCCCTCTTACTCTTTTTATAGCCAATTTTAGCGAAACGCTGAGACAACGTCAATACACTTATATATTGATAGTAATTTTCTGGTAAGCGTTCCTTGTCAGATCTACTATGCAATCAGATATTGCGTCTTTCTTGGGCTGAATGCATCTTAAGAAAAATATTAAGAGTTGATCTGTTTGATATTTTTATATCATTCTTCTCCTGTAGCTTGCATTTTTTTATGCTGGGTAGAAATGGATAGATACTCATGAGCGTTTCGATATCTATCGCTCTACTAAATTTCACTTATGCCTAAACAAGGATTCCTAAATATTTCTCTCATAACTGAAAGAGTTTTTACTTCGTACTGTCTTAAATTTTAAATGCGATCTTTTTGCTGCACTCAACAATTGTACACTCGTGTTTTCATGGGTCAAAAATTTTTCTTCACGCTATACTTAAGCCGCTATATTCGCTTGTAATCTTCGTCTCCAAATTACTTTTGCTGAAAAAAACTTGAGTTCCTTCCGCGTCTATGGGGATTCCGAAACTGAGATGACAGCGACTTTTGTCAATATTTTTTTTTTCAAATGGGTTGATGTAGGCCTATTCTTCTTTCGGCATCTATATGATGCTTGCATGACAGAATTCCGATTGTAATAATAATTGCGATGGACTGAGGGGTTTGTACATGGTATATGCTCTTCTATATTTACAAAATTAGGATTATTTCCCCTACTTTCTGCCCCTCTATTGAGTGTTATGAGAATTATTATTTGTTATATAATAATGCATTTTTAGCGACTTTGTTGACTACATTTCATTGACAAGATTTTTATTTGATTTCCGCCATATTGCGGCATAGACTTAGATTTTGTAAACTGTTTACTAGCGACTGATTGGCAGCGCTTATTTGGGCTGTCTCGAAAACTGTACTGGATGCACTGAAAGTGCGGGATGTACAAGATGTTCGGGATGTACAAAGCCGAATGCTTCTCCTTGAAGGAAGCCAACGAACGACTTCTCAAATGGCAAAAAGGTACTAAAAGATGTAGTAGTGCCAGGAGCTGCTCTCTAAGCGGAAAATATACAAAACAAGATTAAACAACCATGATGAAGTGCAAAAAGTGGTATTTACCCTGGACGATGATAAAATTATCTACAAGTTAACATTCCCCATATAGTTTTATTATTTTTGAATAGCAATTTGAATAACCCGTATTTGTGCTGCCAAATCAGAAAGTTTTTTTATAAGCTTTCGATTAATGAGCCCTGTTCGAAAAAGGTAAATACCAACGTCGGCACTACTGAGCAGTTTTTTTCTAAAAATAAGGCCACGAGGAAGACTTGGTCAATGGATATACTGGCGGTTCGAACCCGCGGACTTGGGAGCGGGCTGATGGCAATCGTACCCCTGAGCCACGACGGACCAATGTCATCGCGCAGATTAAATAGTAATTAATCCAGTTGGTCCAAAATCCAATAACAATTTGTCTAATTATCCTTTTTGATACACGTCTCGATAGTCGGGCAAGTGGTGTAATGGTACGGAGGGCGGATTATGGCGCAATGGATCTTGGGTTCGATACCGAACCACTGGCTGACATATGAGTCGTTAGAGCAAAGGGGGGCAGTAATTTCAAGATCGTGGGACAGGGAATAAGGGACGCCAGGTTTGTCAGCAAGCAGCTGAAATCCAGCTGTTGGTTAAGATCGTGGGAAAAAAGAGGCGGGTGACTAAGCCGAGACGGGGCACAGCTGCAAAAAGAATAAAACATAAGGGGTCAAGAGCCGCAGGCTCAAATGGATGGGAGAAAAAGAAAGGCAGGGCAGGCCCACAGCTCAAGGTGGGGGACCAAGTCCAAAAAAGAAAGTATAATCAAGCAAAGTAGTCAACGACTAAACGTCTCGAAAGAGGAGAGGAGAAAGGCAGGCCCACCGACCGTCAGACGTCGACTGAGAGGAAACGGCAGCCCAGCTAGCTGCAAGATCGGCGAAAGATAAACTTGAAGAAGTGAGAGACTGACTGACGACTTCTCGAAAGAGGAGAGGGGAAAGGCAGGCCCACCGACCGTCAGGGCGGGAGATGTCAACTGAGAGGAAAGGGCAGCCAGCTAGCTAGCTGCAAGATCGGCGAAAGATAAAATAAGTAAGTTAAGTGTAGCTGGGCGGGTGACGTCGACTAAGCCGAGCAGCGTCAAGTAGCTCGAAGCTCCGAGAATGTAAAGTGACGTCGAGCGGTCTCGAGAAGCAGTCTCAAATGAGTGAGTGTGAGTGTGTGAGAGGTGGTAAAAAGATACAAAAGTAAAGAAAATATCCGCAAGCAGCACTCTAGACTAGACAGCCTAGACCGAAACGGCAATTTTACTACATTTTTGTTTTAGAGTGTTTTGAATAAATAGTCCAAAATGATCTTTCACTTTGCTTCAAAAGGTAATTTGCCTGAGTTTTCCGTACATCCCGTAATCTAATACATCCAGTAAATTCCGTACATTCAGAACATCCAGTACTTCCCGTACAGCAGCGTCAAGTAGCTCGAAGCTCCGAGAATGTAAAGTGACGTCGAGCGGTGTCGAGAAGCAGTCTCAAATGAGTGAGTGTGAGGGGTGGTAAAAAGATACAAAAGTAAAGAAAATATCCGCAAGCAGCACTAGACTAGACAGCCTAGACCGAAACGGCAATTTTACTGCATTTTTGTTAGAGTGTTTTGAATAAATAGTCCAAAATGATCTTTCACTTTGCTTCAAAAGGTAATTTGCCTGAGTTTTCCGTACATCCCGTAATCTAATACATCCAGTAAATTCCGTACATCCAGTACTTCCCGTACAGTTTTCGAGACACTCCGTATTTGAATTGTGCAACTATAGGGATTGCTAACCAGAGAGTAAATTGATAAATAGGCCTAAATTCGAATAATTATCATGTCACTTTGAAGCGAGTCTTTGTTTTTGTAAAATTTACAAAAAGAAGATAAAAGATACAAAAGTAAAGAAAATATCCGCAAGCAGCACCTAGACCGGTGACATCGACTATCGAAACAGTAAAATGAAAACAGATTGGAAGTAAGCATCCAGACATGACATGCATACGTTGCATCCCCATCTATGTCATATATTCTCGTACATTCATTCTGTGCCATCCAACGTACATGATGCATGCGTATTCCGTGCATCCAGTATATGTCGTACATTTTATTAAGGGCAATCCTACTGAACAACAATACTGGTTGCAATTAAATGTGCAATACGCTGTGGGTGAAATTGTTTAGGGTCTAATATAACGAGACTACAGTGCAACTGGTTGCAAATCGTTGAGTGCAATCTACGACCACATCTCGTGCATCCATATCTATGTCATATATTCGTACATTCATTCTGCGCCATCCAACGTACATGATGCATGCGTACATGAAGCATTCCGTGCATCCAGTATATGTCGTACATTTTATTGAGGGCAATCCTAATGAACAACAATACTGGTTGCAATTAAATGTGCAATACGCTGTGGGTGAAAGACTGCTGTGCAACTGGTTGCAAATCGTTGAGTGCAATCTACGACCATCATATTTTGGCAGTAAATTTATATTCCAAAATTTTAGTCTCCTTGTGGGTGCCAAATTATAGAATATGGATTTTAATATTATCGGTTGGGATTACCACCGAGAATCGGCGAATTTACTGCATTTTTGTTAGAGTGTTATGAATAAATAGTCCAAAATGATCTTTCACTTTGCTTCAAAAGATAATATGCCTGAGTTTTCCGTACATCCCGTAATCTAATACATCCAGTAAATTCCGTACATTCAGAACATCCAGTACTTCCCGTACAGTTTTCGAGACACTCCGTATTTGAATTGCGCAACTATAGAGATTGCTAACCAGAGAGTAAATTGATAAATAGGCCTAAATTTGAATAATTATCATGTCACTTTGAAGCGAGTCTTTGTTTTTGTAAAATTTAGAGATGTGTTTAAAAAATTCTCATTTAGCCCAAGCGTGGTTCGATTGGAAGCAGAAGATTTTTGCAAATTGCAAGAAATTTCATTTCATTTACTGATTAGAAAATCTGTAAAAGGATTGCTTTGGCTTCAGAAACTCATCACGCTATACGAATAAAAGAAAAACACAAACTATATGCATTATAAATCTGAATTTGCAATTATGACGTCATTTGCGTTGTGCCATGATGTTGCCGTATTTCATTTTATTCATAACACGTACAAGGCAATAGTTAAAACGTTTGATTGTTATAGACGATATGTGCCATTAAATAACTCTGAAACGTTTTTTTATGTCTTTTATTACGCCATTGTGACGTCACTTCCAGATTAACAGCCCTGATGTCGGTTGCTAACCGAACAATTATTCAAGTAGATAAGATCCCACTACCCTATTTGTTATTATTATTATTACCGATATCCTGATTATGCCTAAATAAACGAGTGTCAACCACTATAACGTAACACTGACGTCATCATTCGTGGGCCGCCCCAAATCTTGCTTCGCACGGTTTCGTGGAATCTTAGTCCAAATTTCATACTTTAATCCGGCATGTCACCTCAAATCACCCAAAAGACCCTACTGAAATTGCAGTAGCAAATCCAACTTTTCAGGGACTGGTATTCGCCACTTACAACTTGATAGAATTAAGTAAAGTTTTGCTGGATCGTTTGGTTTATGTTATCCTTCACAGCTTCTTCTTTGACAAGTTTAAGTACTTTATCGTACACTAAAAACAGCAGACAGGGGGCAAACATAGGTCAACACCTATAGGTGTCAACATCAGTTAAGCGCAACGCGAATCATAGCGCGGCTGCTGACTACCTATCAAACCATGCATGACGTGACGTCACACACCTTAGTGTTTTAATCTATCGTATCAATCTATAGTTTCTTCTTATGTTCTTTTATCCTCTACGCTTTGTCTTAGCTCTTCACCAGTGCTGCCAATTAAGTTTTTAAAGAAATTTTACGAAAAAATGAAGCGCTTTGTGAGATATTCCAATTACGGAAACATTTGCTATGCAATCAACGGAAAAAACTTTTACTTCCTTAAAAACACACGCAAGGTTGCCGGATTTATAGAAACCTTTGTACAAGCACATGTCACCGTGTCGTTTTATGGCTGGAAAGCCAATCATGAAATTATCACGATGGCAAATTTAGAATCTCCATTTCCGCTCAGTGCTCAGACAATTTTTTTCTACCCAGATAGATTTTTGATGTCGCTTTTGCTGTGTTTTTATTGGAAATATTTTAAATATATATAGCCTAAATAGCTTTTCTATACAGTGATTTACGTAAACCAGAAAACGACGCTTAATTTCTACAGAAACAGACTCACTGATGTTAAAAAGTACCCACATATCCCCTTCAACTGAGAAGGTTGGAAGATAATTCGTGTAGCTTGTGTGGTTTATTGATTGAAATATAAATAACGCTAGCCTACGCAACGTTATACCGGTACGCGGAACCGGTGCCGTATGATTGCTCATACAATGATGCAAACATGAAGTCCGACGTAATAACACCTTCGATCCTGTCAAGCGTGTCACACAAATTAGTTTGTGTGATTTTACTGGTACTGAAATTGATTGATTTTCTAATTTGGAATTGTAGCAGATATCTATTTCTGGGATGATAAAGTGATACCGGTTATTCTGTTATTTGGGAAGCATTGTATGTTTACAGTCTGCAGGGGCCTACATAGAGAAATCGTAACAAAATCATTAATGGGCCTATACTGTACTGATATACAGCGGGCAGAAAAAGACGAGAATACGGTACCTTAGTACGGTTCGGCTAAACCATGCTGCATATCCTGTATCGCGAATCACGACTTTTCATGCAGACAACAGTTTCGAATGGGTGTGTAGGTTTTGGGATAACATTTTTTGTTTTATCCTTGCATGCAACTGGTTGGTGAAGAAGGCCATAAATAGAGCTTATGTAAATTGCCGTGCGCCGACGAATCATCCAGTGGCAGACGGACCTTTGGTGTTTGGGCGGTACGTCGTGGCAGTCAGACGTTCTGCGTTGTTTAAGTTTGGTGCCAATAAATGTAGGCTGCAATATGAAGAGTGATATGCGTAATACAGAATAGAAAGAATATGGGTGTATACTTGCAAAGCATTGCGTTTTCAAGTTTTTTGTAAACAAAAAAGAAATGATTGGTTTCAATAACACTGAACATGTAAACTCTTTAAATACAGGTATATGACTATAAGTTACACCTCAAAGTTGTGGACAATTATTTGAAAGTTGTTGGGCAAAATTTTCATTTAGATGAAGATAAAAATAACATCTGAAAAGTAATACCGATATGTATACCGTACTGAGAATTGCTATGTACGAAATTCAGAATAAGATGTCAACCAAATTATCTCATTCAAATCATTGCATTTTTCAACTGCACTTCTTGCATTTGTTCTTGATTTTATGGATTTTTATAACCTACAGTGATATTAAGTGATGATCACCCTTTCCACTATTTAGAAACAGTTCAAAAGAGATTGTTCTAAGAAATGAAGTCATCAATTTTGTGATTTTTTTTGACCATTCCACTGTCCAATATAATCATATGTGCCACCATAAAATATTTTTTTCAAGTCGACCGGCATTGCCTGAATGTAGAATACTTATTCATGACACATGATTAAATTGCCCAAGTTCATCACTCTGCACTGACTAAACCTGGAACTGTGGCTTGTGTTTGTTGTTTGTTTTCTTTTGGCATGGTGAGCGATCACAAATTCCTAGATCATGTTTCAAATTTCTGAATCTCTAAACATTTGTTTTATGTGTTTGGTTTTGTGATGTGTGTTTAGAAGATTCTAAATACACTATGACCTCTCGCAGTCTCTTGTATAATCGTGAACATTAGGGTGCTTACTTTACTAATCTGAATATTAATCTGTGAAAATGAGAAAAATATATTAATGAGGTTAAAAAAGTCATTTTTTTGTCTTTCGTGCTCTTTTTGATGAAAATGATAAGATTTAATTTTTTTTTGAAATTAGGAGAAAAAACTTGATATGGTAAACTACAATAGACACATGAACTACAACAGAAGCACACAAAAACTTAGTGAATATACCTAATTTAAAATGTTATTGCTGATGGTCTAATATTTTCCAGGAGGAGCACTGCCCCCTACGCTCATTCGAACCCTGGTGATAATGACAGGTGCTTGCAGCATTGGCGCGCCTAGTTACAATGAGAATATTCTGCCAGATTTATTTTGATGACATGGTAACAAACTTCACCCCTCTTATCTTATGTAGGATGTTACCCTCTCCTTCGCTTGTGGAAACAAATGAAATGAAACTGAATCAATATAGCTCAATGGTACTAAGCAGATAAGATTTGTGGAGTCGGAAGTATTTTTTTTCTTTTGAAGTCCGCAGTTGGAGATGCTGGCCGTTAAAATGTCTGAGACTGAACTTTGCTTTGTTTTTAACAGCGTATTTCTAACTTGTATTGGCCTTGCTTAAACAAATGACTTTAATCATTTAATTAAGATGACGATGATATAAATGTTCGGACTAACAGGACGTGAAGGAATGGAGGAGTCTTGAGGTTATTTACACAGTCTCTGTAGCAATATTGGTATCTGCCCTGGGCAGTGATAAACCTACCTGCCACTTATTGACTATACTGCAGATTTGGCAACTGTTACAAATCTGACTGTGTATAATTGCGGGGGCAAAGCCAATTTCATGTTTCTAAAAGGTTTTGGTAGATTTTGACATCACTGTTTGCGACAGAAAACTCCATATTGTTGCATTTCTTGACCTTTGTAGATCAACTCATTGCAATATATTTAAAAGTGGATAAGACAATGACAGATTCGAATGCTTTTGACAGAGGTAGACATCTCAGTTCACTACACACAACTTACATATATATATATATGTATAGAATATTGTGAAAAATTTTTTGAAACAAATTGGGATAAATATACAGTATTTAACTTAGATATGAAATAGAGTATTTCGGCTATCACTCTAGGAGTCTCTTAAAACTTTTGTCTCATGCGCGATATGACAATTTCTCTTGTTTTCTACAATGAGCGTGTCCTTGTAGAGGGCCTGCTTTCAGCGTACAATTGTATAGGCTTCCCTGCCTATACAGTAGTGGATTCTGTTTCTGCAGATAAATTTTTTTCTCTTTCCAAATATGTAAATATTATTTCATAAAAACGCATTATTAAGGTTGATATAGCGTTCAAATTGGCTTAAAATATGGTGGGAAAATGTCTGACCCGAGTGTGTGATTTCCCACTCCCTGAGCATTTTTCATTTTGTGGTGTGTTTCCGAGCATTTAAATTTTATCTTTGCATGTGCAATTTGGTAAATCACTTGGTGCTGAACCTAGTACCGCATCACTTTTGACGTCTCTAACAGCAACCCGAAACATAAGCCCAACTTATTGTCTACAGTAACTCCATCCCAAGAGTTTAAACCTGTAATGCCATTGTGTTACCATGAAGCCATTGTGGTCAACAAAGGAGTACATCTATAACCATATAATTTTAATGTGAATTAAATAAAATCGTAAATGATGTATTTTCAGTTTCCATTAATTTTAAAATGGCTGAACACGAAGATGATAAAAAATTGACTGAATATAATAACGATGTTGGCGTCAGTAATGCTGGGACTTACTCCAGCACAGATGTGAATAATGCTGATGAAGAAACATTCACTGTGGAAGAAGCAGTCGAAGCAATTGGATTTGGAAAGTTTCAGTGGAAACTTTCCATAATGACTGGGTTTGCATGGATGGCTGATGCTATGGAGCTGATGATATTGAGTATCATATCCCCACAATTACGTTGTGTTTGGATGCTGTACTCTTGGCAAGAAGCACTCATAACAACAGTTGTTTTTATTGGAATGATGTTATCTTCATCAATTTGGGGAAATATATGTGACCAATTTGGCCGTAGGACCGGACTCATTCTATGTGTTGTTTTTACGTTTTACATGGGGTTACTGAGTTCATTTGCTCCAAATTACACCTGGATACTATTATTGCGTGGGTTGGTTGGATTTGGAGTTGGTGGTGTTCCACAATCTGTAACACTTTATTCAGAGTTTCTTCCACAGAAGTCCAGAGCTACAGCAATTGTTCTCGTTGAAGTTTTTTGGGCTATTGGTACATGCTTTGAAGTACTGCTTGCGTTACTAGTAATGCCCACACTCGGATGGCGGTGGTTGCTAGGCTTGAGTGCTTTCCCTCTTCTTTTATTTTCTCTTGCCTGCAAGTGGTTGCCCGAAAGTGCAAGATATAACGTTTTATCCGGTCAACCTGATAAGGCAATAAATACCCTCAAGGATATTGCTGAGCAAAATGGAACAACGTTGCCACCTGGAAAACTTGTGTATGGAAAGCAAGAGAAACGCGGTCGTCTGGGAGATCTTTTTAAAAATTCTGAAATGGCTAAAACAACTATATTATTGTGGTTGATTTGGTTGAATTGCGCATTTGCTTACTATGGAGTTGTCCTCATGACGACAGAACTGTTGCAACAAGAAGGCACCAAGGATACTTGTTCAAACATTGCGGAAAAGAAAAACGAATGTAATCTGAGTTGCCACAAGCTAACAACTGCAGATTATGTTGATTTGCTGTGGACGACATTAGCTGAATTCCCTGGACTGTTTTTTACTTTGGTGATAATCAACTTCATTGGTCGCAAAAAAACAATGGCACTAACAATGATCGGTTTTGCTGTATTTTGCCTCCTTTTAATGATATGTTCAACTCGAGGTTTGATGATATTTTTCTTATTTGTTGCAAGGGCATTCATATCTGGAGGATTTCAAGCCGCTTTTGTATACACACCAGAAGTTTATCCCACAAATATACGTGCAATAGGATTGGGTAGTTGTAGTGGTATGGCTCGTGTTGGTGCAATTGTCACTCCGTTTGTTGCTCAAGTTATGCTCCATTCATCACTTTCATTAGCTGTAGGAACATACGCAGGTGTAAGTTTGGTTGCTATGGTTTGTTCCTTATTACTTCCCATAGAAACTAGAGGTCGAACAATGCAGGATTCTACTGAGCTGGACAATTCCATGAATACAAGTCTATCCACTTCTGATCAATAGAATTTGATTATACTAGAACTTGTAGTTGTGCAATACTGCTTTGATGTTTCACAAACAAGCAATTGTTCATGTCTAAAATCTACATGAACTTACGCCACATAGTGGCTACATATTTTTATTTAGGTGAATATATATATATATAACACAGTAAGTGTGAAATTTTAGTGTACTCTTATTTTTGTATCTTATTTTTTGTTGCTGTATCTTGTCCTTTTTTGTACTGTTTTGTTATGATATATGCTTTGCCAGCTTCTGAGATTTGTAGTGCAGGGCATGTTTTTATGATAAATATGTTTCATATTCCTATAAATGATTCATTTTGAAGTTTTATTTGATAACAACATCCTTGATTCACTACAGAATCAATGAATGAGAACATGATAGGTATCAAAAATTCAGCATCATCCCTTTTTCACTCAAGGATTAGCAAAGCTTTGTCAAGTCTCAACTTCCCCCAAGCTGATATGACAAGTTGATATGCTGAGTTGATGCAAAATACTGAAACTGAAAATTTAAAATGTGAAAACATGCACTGTTATATTGTATTCCTTACATTACACATAATTGACACACAACCACATCACTTCAGCAAGGCTGCTATTTTTGTAATTATATGGATGTTAGGATGTCTAAAACTACTATGTTTTAAACAAATATATATCATAAAACGTTTGCCATTTTCAGAGACCTTTATTTTAGAATTAAATCTTTTAGAATGTGATTCTATTTATGAGAAAGTCTGAAATGGCCTATTTCCCTCAATGGATATATTTGTATGCATTACAGAAATGAATATTCGAATCTATATGAATCTATAAGTGCTAATACACTTGCTGATACTTTTTCTGTGGTAAATTGTAGATTGTTATCACGAAGAAAGATATGGTGACTAGGTTTATATTATGCTAGATATTTATATGCAAAATATTAAAACGATTGCTGGTAATAATATTTTTCAAAAGCTGGATTGTTAGGATAGATTTGGGTACTGACATAAAGTCAGTTTTGTCTTATTTTATCTGTATCTATTATTTATTAAAGCCTGGTCATTGCTATTTAGTTTGTTATGATTTTGTGCTGATATCATGAAAGTGACCACAATTTTTACTGTTAAATAAATACCATAATGCTGTATAGGATTTTTGTTTCAAGGAAGCTTAGGTTTGGGACTAAATGTGATGCTGAACATGATTTGTCACGGCATTTAAATTTCAAAATTAAGTTATAGATGCTAGATAGGTTGATTTAGACCTTTACTTGATTCAAAAAGATCGCAATAGTCGCACTGGTGATGACCAATAATGACGACCATAAATAAACAGAGAAAAGAATATATTGATGCAAAATCGTAAAGTGAAGCAAGCATTTGCCACAAATAGACCGATGCTTGGTGCCCAGATCTATTAAGTGATATATGCGTCTACGTCTTAAGGGCGTCGCCCTTAACAATTGACCCATTTTGCCAATACATCGGAATGTTTCCGGTATATGAATTAAAAAAATTTTGAGCGTAATATCATGCATTATGTCCGGTCATTTTTGAATGATTTTCGCGCGTGCATATTGAAGGAAACGGACTATTGAAAAAGTGTGCTAAATTAAAAATGGCCGAGTGAAAAATGTAGAATATAGCATGTAGGCAATCGTTGTGGGACGAAACCATAAAAAGGTTATAACGCAGTTTGCAAAGCATGTTTATCATCTCTTTACCAATCACATATTAAGTATTGTACATCAACATGGGTTCTTAAAAACAAGTCGTCCCTTGCTAAATTATAAAGTATATGTAATAGGTTTTTGAGAATGACTTTTAACAGAGGCAGGAGATTATTATTTGTGGAAGATTTTGGCAAATTCGAAATGTGCAGCCTCACGTATTCTCACTCGCAAGGCCACTCCCCTGGACTCTTCAACATGTTATTCCATCGTGAAACAAACACGAAAATGCGTTCCAGCAAATTTGAAAACAATTTTTCATTCTACTTTCTCAAAATCGTAATAACTAACATCCTATCCTGATCCGGATAACTGTAATGTGATAGCTTTATTTGTATCGAGAGAGGTGTCGAAATAAACTATGCCTATGAACAATCTTTTGGTGATCCCAAACAAGCTAATGACAGCATTACTATGGATGAATGCTTATGTGCAGACAACGAGTCGCTTTACCCCGTCTATCAGGTTTTACAGAGACTTGTAGATGACTGTGAATATTGTGCCAAATATCATGATATATTATTTAACTACACAAAATCGACCTGTATGCTATTTTCATCCAAACGACTACCAATACATGATAAGTCTTTGGGCCTCTATTGCGAGTTGTTCCTAAAACTAAATATGTGGGGGTTTTGATAACAAACATTCGGTGTACCAATGAAGAATATGCTAGGTCTCACCAAATCGTTAGCATATATGTATATATCTTCAAAGGCTCAACGCTCTTATTTCTAGGACAATTGGAGAAAAATGAAATTGTAGCGTGCATCACCATGTCATAACATTTCCTGTTACTACATGGAAGACTTTGGTCCCAGTTGGTCACGGTGGTGGTCGGACGTCTCTGTAACGGCCTCTCTTAGTCTAAAATAATGGTAGGCGATTCTTCGCTTAATATGGATACGGGAACAACGAACGGTATAAATACAGTGAAATCGAATTTTCATCTTCGCAACGATATTCAACTTACCTGCGCAGCTGGTCGATTGTACAGATATATTGGGATGGGAGCAGTGGACAACGCAGCAAAAACACTACATCGCAATCATACGTCCAAAGCAAACATCGGCGCTCCAGCCATACTTATAAAAGTTGGATTCCATTAATGGACTTGAATGAAAAATTACACCTACACGTTGCGGGAAACAGATGAGAGGGACGAAACTAAACAAACGAGGCTGCTGTTGTTATTTCTAGTTCCATCCATTATTTTTTCGGAAGTGAACGCTGTCAGCTAGTAGCTTAATTATCACAATGCATAATGCACAACACAGCATTTTTGTTTTGAATCAACTCAAAGTTAGCATATGATTTTAAAGTTTGAAACCTCCGAATGTAACATTGGAGTTTGATCGCCTAACCCCCGGAGTAAACCCCATGTCTTATTTTTAGCATCACTTTTTTGTTTTTGGTGAACAGACGCGAATATTTTGTGTTTACGTTTTTTTATTCTAGATTTTGTCCGTTTTCCCCGTCATTTTTTTCTGTGCATTTTTGTTGTGTATATTTTTTTTTGTCTATCGACGAAGATCGAAACAAACTATGACTGTATGTATTCTTCTGCAAAGCATCGTCTAAATTCACAAAACATTATTCGCCCTGTACGGAACTCGCCGGTTTTCTGTGAAATAATTATTTTCTTTCAGACTTATTGCACACAAATTGACGTCACTGGTTAACATTGATCGACGTGATTCACATTACTTATTGCACGCAAATCGACTTCACAGATTAACATTGATCGACGTGATTCACATTTCTTTTCACACCGTTTTATTTATTTTCTTTGGGCATATTTATTTCCTGCTACTTTTATTTTGCGTTCATATGAACAACACTGTATTGTTGGTCTGGAATACATAAACACAAAAGGTAGTATACTAACTTAAGATGCCCTAGCACAAGTCGATAGCCTTGGAATCACTGTTGGAAGAATGACAACACATATCGAGGAAACTGCTACCAGTACAGGAAAGTAGAACAGCTCAGTCACCTAACGCTTCATTTGCACATGACGAAGGGAGCATGAAGACATTTAGAACTGGAACCAACAGATTCAAATTGGCATGATAAATATTCGAGGTAAAACAGAAGAACATCACACTGTTTTTTCTGAATATTAATCTACGATAATGATGTTTATTTCATAAATTAATATCATAATATAGTTACAATAAACATGATGACGGTGAAACAGTGGTTTCCAAACTACAGGTCCGTCACGTGATATTCAAAATTTATAAAGCAACCAAGCGTCAACGCACATGACATCTATGTTAGGGCAAAATGTATCCATATTGCACACAAGTGAAAACCTGCCCCAGTAAATGAAAAACTGAATAGAATATTTCATATAAAGTATGGTATTTCCTATTCATTTGCTCTTTAATATATTACTGTAAATACTTTATTGAAATGTTGCCTGTATTCTACATGAAATCACCAATACGCTGCTTGGTTTGGATAGCGAAGTGAAAAATATGCCATATACCAATGAAAGTTTGGAAACCACTGATATAAAATGTATTTAATAGTGTTAGTTTAATAACAAAAATAGATAGTTAACAACCAATTAAATGTTATTCTATGAAATTTTATAATCATGTATACTTCCTTTTAAGATTCAACTGGCTATAATATACAGCAGTTTGTGCACTGAAAATAATGTATATATGATAAACAAAGAAGATTCTTAATTTCCAAGTATCAAGTGTGTGATGAGTAGTTATTATAAACATTACGGTTTAAAAATATATATCACATTGGTTATCCTATATAATTCATGCATAACATCACCCATACTGGCTTTTCTGTCGAAATTATCTCATGTATAATCAGCTCAATAGTACTTGAAAACATATTACAGATAGAACTGATAAATCAATAAGCCTATTGAAATATGATTGAAAATGAGAGTTATTTCACAGCAAGATATCGAAGTGTAATGCTAACTGGTATAGTTCAATGATATCACAATGAGCAGTAATGGACTGCAGGTTATGTGGAAGAGTCCCATTGCACTCGTGTCTTCATTACTACAAATGATATTTGCACCTATTTCTGTTATATTTACATGCGTAAATCCTAAACATAGAATGACCTGCCCTGGGTGCCAGTGCTCGGTGAAATCTCTGTTAAAAATGAACCCAATACAGTGGTGCACCCTGAAACCGTGAAAACCAATTAGGTAGTTTCGACAAAAATAAGAAAATGTGAAATCTTGTTTGAATAGTGGAAAAGATATTTTTGTCGACATTACATCATCCAGGTGCTTTTTATGTTTCAAGTATTAAAACAATATGTCGTGATTTTGGACACACATGCCAGATTTTAGCAGACACAGGTTCATCAGTGATCTGCTTAGAAGTTTATGGAAACGTTTTTGGAGCAAAATTTGTTAAAAAGTAAAAACTTTAAGCAAAACACAACACGCATATTTGCTGTCTTCGAAATGGTCTATAAATCAACAACTATATTAATAAAGGGAAAATTTATCAAGGTAAAACAAAATGATCTATTAGTATGATATGACCTTCCTTCCATGAACTTGCACTGTAGCAATACGTTGACTATAAAGTAGTTGAGGTCTAATACTATATTCGATAGAAATCTATTCAGCACACAAGTATAGCTATGGACTCATAAAATAATACTCGATGCTTCAGTTTGATACATTAATCAAATTTTGAGTATTTTCCACCAGATGTTTGCAGAATAATATCATTTTTGTAAATTCTTTCAAGATATATAGTTGCAGTAACCACATTTCATCTTAATCCGGTAATGAATGCACAAAACTAACAGGAAACACGCCTGATCTGTGTGGTTGATGTTCAACGTGTCCTACCTATGAGCAAAAATGGAATATAAATAGAGGTGTAACCATCAAATTCCGAATTTCTTTTTAGCAATATTTATTCTAATTCGAAGTCTAGAATATACCACAATCGAAAATAAAACCATTCTCTATGTTTTGTTTTAGTGTCCTCTTATTACATAAAGAAATACTGCATCTCATTAATCTTCAAAATACGGGTTTCCCACGGACCAACTAATGACAAAAAATGCGCCGTTTACACCGGTTTAAAGCCTCATTTGTGACATTTGTGAACTTTTGCAATATCGCGAAACAACCTACCCGCAATTAAATAGCGTTTTTCAACAATCAACTAATTTTTAATTGGGAATACCTTACATAGCTCTTTGAAACTGCACAATAACATGCTTTTTGATAGCAGAAAATAGCTATTTTGAACAATTTCAATGAATGTTCAATGTTCCACTTGTTATTGCCTCTTGAATAAAATATCACTCATTATTAAAATGGAGCCTCTTTTACAACGTTTGATCTAATCTGATTTTAAGTCTATGAATCCTTAATTTGTTTTCACCACGTTATCATTCATTTTAATAATTTCATTGAAATTAAGTATCGCCTTGAGGATTATCACATCAAAATCATATGTTCCGACTGCAGATTTTGCATCTTTAGAGGAAAATTTTACGTAATATTCTTAATATATGATAAGATGTTATCTAACCCTAGATACCAAATACAGTTTTGATTACAATTGCAGTTAAACCATGAACTTGGAATTTCATCTCACACGATGATGTACTTACCCACCACTCCGGATCTTCAACACCAGTTACAACAATTATTTCATCTTCCACAAATGTGAGTTCATCAGGATTATCTGCTTCGCAATCATAAATAGCTCGAACTTTTTTCGGTCTCGAATTGTAAGAACTAGAAAATCTGAAAGTGCAAGGAGGAACCTGTACTCTCCAGTTATACCGTAAACTAAAGTGACCTTAAAGCAGCTGGTCAAAATGACCAACAATACTTTAAACTTTCCAACAGATGGCTCTCTGGCAGTTGATTTTCAAATCATTTTATATGATTTATCATTTTATGTTTTCAACCAAACAACCTCCTCCATCATTCTTTTAGCAATTTGGAAACACCTAAACACTATTGAAATAAACTGAATTATATACGTCCTGAGTTAGAGCTCAAGAATCCATAGTGTAACCTTTGATGCTAACCATAAAACAGCTATGTATTCTATTAAGCCCTGTAGGTAGGGGCTTTAGTTTGTACTAGCGTATTTCTTTGGTGGCGTAAGAGGCGACTAAAAGAAAGCAATAAAGTGGTAAATGGTTCTATCATCGCCCCGGGCAGATACCACTCATTGTACTTTGCCATGGTGGTTCAGTTCCGTTTTGAATGTTTTCCACTTAGAGTGCAGTTGCTGGTACTACAACTTTTAGTAGCTCTTTGCTATTAAGTGGTTGTTAGTTGGTTCATTTTAGACTCTACTTCCGGCCTCGCTCAGAGTGAATTTCAATGAAAAAGGTACGTCGCCTATGGCCAAGCTTATGGATTATTTTTTAATAATTTTTCATTGTTTTGTTTTAATGTTCCGTATTGAAGTTAACCAACAGATACCATTACAATTAGGTAGTATTATTTTAACACTGTCATATTCCTTAGAAATTCTATATCTTGCCCGACCACAAACAAGATTTGTATTTTACAACCTAAATTAGGTACCCAAAGTGATGCTAACTGATGAAAATACCATTCAAGTCATTAGTCTAATTTGTGCAAATTTCATTTTCAATTTCTCTTCATTATAAAATACTCATATCGATATGTTTTAATTTTGATCCATTTCTGAAAATTAGATTATGTGGTTGTAGAATTATACATCCAATCGCACAATATCACTAGGACTGCCCCAAATGTTCAATTTGGTAATATTATTCCAAGTGATTTGAAATCAACAGAATATAAGAAGTATATATTTCCATAAAATAAATGTGAATTTTGGTGCATTTAACAATCAACTATTGATGTCTTCTTTACGATACTTTTGATTGGCATATTCAGTTTGAATTAGTAAGTACCAGTAATTCGATAAAATTTTGAATTCATCACATATTAGATTTTGGGCACCCCTACGTATGACTCCTGAATTATTACAACATGAGAAACTTTTCTGGAGCAGATAAAAAATTTTAATCATCCCTAATAATAAAAATGCATATTATTCTTAGTTTATGACTACGAAAAACGCACGGACATGAGTTCATTGTTAGATCCAGAATGTATTCTTTTTGAAATTCAAAAATTAATATTTTTCGCATAGTTCAGATCCAGAAAATAGGAACACTAATTGAAATTGATTCCCAATAATCAAACCTTCAATAAGTTTGAAAAATTTTCGACCTTTTTGTATTGGTCAAATATCATTTTTTCAAATCCATCATAATTGTAGCAAAATGTTATTTCTGAAAAACCAGCCAATGACAGGATGTTATGCTGTGAGCACTTACCTCGGTAGTGGGGGAGGAGGTTCCTTAGCTATTATAGATGTTTTATCAGGAACTGCTGGTGGCATAATTGCTTGTTGTTGCTGTGTAGGATGACTCGATATTTTATTCACAACTACAAAATAAACATTTTCAAAACATTCAACTATATTTGAGAAAGTGCCATGCAATGAAAAATATTCTCAAATGTGATTTTACTAGTAGATGCAAGTGTAACACAGAATTTGGGTGTAAACACACGACATTAAATGTACGATTTTGAAAGAAAGAACAAATTTGCTTCACTAAAAATCAAGGAAGTAATATAAACCATGTACGTAAAATCAGATATTAAAAGCTTCCATGCTTTACATCAAAGACAAACATACAAGCCAACAAAACAAAAATAACACACTTGGAAGGAACATGAAGAATAGATAAATTAGGATCAAATAGACAAGAAGCAGGCAAATATGTTATGATGTGTAAGATGAAAAAAACTTTGTCTCCCATTCATTTAATCATTTGGAAATTATGCTGTTCTTAAGACTATGTTCCTGACAACCACGATATTGGTTCAGCGGTCAGTAAAAAATCAAATTGGTCATTTCTGGTAAAAAGCATGAAGTTTTGGGAACGAACAGAGGAGGAAATTCGAAAAAAGGATAGATACGTAGGTTAACGAATTTCCGACTGCGATGTTATCAAATCCCCTCCCCGACCCGAAAAAATAAAATTTTTCATTACATCGCATCTATGTAGCAATATCTATGCAGTTGGTGGAAATTCTGGATAAAATCATATTTTTCTACAATGAAAACCTAAACACAATAAACAAACAAAGGGGACTTTTGAACTACAAACAAAGGGGGATTTTGAATTAATAATGTAAAGTAGTGGTATGTAGGAATGTTCTATGCAAATATGACAACTGAGTCTGACAACTGTGGATAGCGTGGATAAGAATGATACTGATTTTATTATAAAGTCATAATCTTCCCTCCCTGGTGCGAATTATTTTCTTTCACATGACCTCATTTTGTTGGAGAACAAGAAATATCTAACTTCATCTCACATAGCTTTACATGTGGAATACAAAGTAATTTTGATAGCTAATTTTCCTGGAAGTTTTTCTTTACAGATTACGAAAGAAATTCAGAAATTTATTCAAGTAATATAATTTCTTAGTCTACCCTACAACATCATTCAGTCCTAGAGAGAGAAATAGGACAATTTTGATAAGATCTTTGACCTAAATGGCAGTACACATGCGCATCCAAATACCACGTCTTTTATATTATCAAGTTAGGATCTGGAAATGAAGCAAATCAACATTTGATAAATCAACTGGCCCTTTTTATCCACGGAATTGTGTGCGACTGTGAAACCATATGAAACATTCAGATGAAAAACAAAATAGGATGCATGACGATAAAAAATGATAAGTATGTGGTACTGGCTCAAAACCCAGGTATTAAAACATTACCGTTGTCAGAAGAAGACCGTGGTTTTCTTCTGGATTTCAGCATACTATATTTCTTAATCAAATACTTTTTCGCTGTGGAACAAGATTTAAACAGTATTTTATTATGCTACTATTTCTGCATCATATTCATTCGTATTGTTTGTGATTTGACAAGTAATGAAAAAGCGAAACGTTATTTCAAAAAAACAATTTGACCATATTTTCAAAGTAAAACAATTTAAACGGACAGGGTCATCAGATAAAACAAGCATAGTGGTCAATGCTAAATTGAAGTTTGATCAATGTCTATATTCGGCACAATAATCAGCACAATCTATTGAGTAGCTTTCCTCTTTTTTTATTGAAATTTTTTATTGAAGTACAGCGAGTGGTATCACTTCGTGGTATAGCAGATTCAAAACTGAGGTAATTTATGATCTCTAGACAAAAATTTCATGTCTTGAGGGGACCTTGGATTGTGTTCCTCTTGTTCCAGATAATTTTATCAGTGTTCCCCATACTCTATTTTGTCAGCCAACTATGGTGGAGTACTATAGTGTTACGGTTATAAATTCCATGGGTTTATATAGTTTTATCCACAAGTGATGTTGTCAGTAGCCCATCTCCTAACTAAAAATGGGCCTGTGTCAAGCAGATGCTTATTAATTGCATAAAAATAAAAACAGGTAATCAGCAAGTAGCTACAGATAACATGACTGGATTGATACAGGCTGATGCCAGGAAAATGTGGAATACCCAAAACAAATACCGCTGCCGGTTAGGTACACACTTTCAGTACCATCTTGATAAAAGGCCCATATTTATGTTATCATTGTAAATTTATGTAAGATGTGGTTCCGCGCATCAAAATAAAATTTTTGTATGAGGAAATTTTGAACGATATTTGAAAACTCGACTATCTTACCAATGTGTGGAGGAATTAGTCGGTTTTTGAAATCAATCATGAAGGTAAATTCCATGGATCCAATACAAAACCAGAACTTTCAAAAATAGGTAAAGTTTTTTTATGTTAAAATTTTTAATTTAAGATGAGAAAGCTTATTTTAAACCTAACCAAATTCTTTTGACCTACGACACCCATTATGATGTCACAATTTCATCACCAAAAGTTTTCCCTCTTTACAACTTTGTAAGTATGTGAGTACAAACACAGTAACTCCAATCGTTACCACACCAATTTGAAATTCAAGACAGGACAATAGATAATCTTACAAAATAATAATTTCTAGCTTCCTGGGCTTGTGATCATATTTTATGCAATTAGCCAGTCTTAACATATCAACTTTTTACTATAAGAATTGAACTCTTTGTTTGTCAGCTTTAATCTTAATAAAAAAATATGATGTACCGGTAACATGAAAAAGCTTTTAGAACATGCATCATTGCATCAGTACTAATGGTAGATCAAGAAAGAGACGCACATCCTTTTAGTACTGTGTCCAAAAGTTTTAGTTTAAACTTACATTTGCAAATCAAGTAGCAAAAAAAATATTTTTTGATCGTAAATGCTCCAAACTCTATTTTAATGATTTCGACAAATAGAGCTTAATTTAATCGGGTCTGTATCTTCGGGTCTTCTGTATCAGTAATCAGTAAGTTTATTTATCACAGATGCAAATGAACTAACAGAAACACAAGATAAAAGGGGCCACTAGGAACCAAATAGGTTATTAAGATGTGATTCTGTGAATTGCAGGGTCCTAGTATTTTAACTGAAGGTAAATTAAGCCAAATCGAGCGTTCATTTGAGGATTATGTGAAATATATTTAAAAACTTGAATTTGCAACATCTGCATTTGCTTCAAACTCATTCTAAACAAAAAAATATTGTCTTAAAACCAGTGTTAGCTATTATTAAGATGGTTGTGAAAGATAGGATTAAGTTGTGTAGAATTGGAAGAAAAATTTTGGCTTTGTACTTTTCAAACTTTGCCGGTACACCACTAATACATTTAAAACATTAATACGATATAAGTTTAGACCAATACGATGATGGTGCATTCTAAATCAACACAGAATACAAAAATAAACAATAAAATTTCTGCCAATGCTACAACAAATCGAAGACACCGTGTCGGAGGTGGAGTAACATTATAACGAACACAATATGTTTCACCTCATCTGGGTCTGGGCTGTAGTTTTAAACAGACAGTCTAGGTGCATCACTAAATAACATGCTTATTTATCAATTTTATTGTCTTAAATTCTGCATTAAATACCTGTCTTGCTGCTGGTTTCAGTGTCCATTGAATTCCTGAAATAAAAATTATTTATCACATAGGTTGTGTGGTACACTAACGAAGGATAGAAATTTTCACATATTTGTCATATTTATTAGCGATCGCAGTTGTTTTCTTTTGGGCGCTACTTGCTACTTGGAGTAAATTATGATTGAAAATTCAATCTGATAAATGACATTGGTTTCAATTAATTAGACATACCCAATAATAAATCGCAAACAATGAAAAATATTGTACCAACCTTCTTGGTTCTTGTTTAGTAATTTGTGATTGAATAATATTTTTATTCATGCTACTATGTCCTGGATTATGAGGAGGTAATGGAGGAGGCCCGCCCCTGTTCTGCAGAATGGTTTCTGTTTAAAAACGAATAGGTCATATTGAAATCAAAATCTCATACTGCACAATGCCCATCCTGCAAAATATTAAAGAACGGATGCACGTACTGATGTTAGCTATATGATTAGTATAACATCGAGACGATACCTTCGCTGGGTTTCGATTCACTTCCAATTTTGTCGAATAATCAATTGTTTCCATTAAATTTTAGCTAACTTTACTTATGGCAGTTGCCAAAGTTTTGAAGTTGGAATCGAAATTAAGAGGGATTTTGCAAAAACATCTATGTTAGTTTTCTCACTATTGACACACCAGAAGATGAAGAATGTGTTCACATGCATCCCCAGTATTATCTGGAATGAGATATTCCCTACACAACATCTCAAACACTTTTTTCCATGTGCCTATATAAATTTACTGACAATTAAAGGAATTGTTTCAAATTGTACCATTCCAAAACGACAATCTTATATATTACAGACTAATAAGCCAATGTCAGATATATTTATCAATCTTTTTTAGACAGTATTGCATTGCGTCTTTCGCAGATACTATTACTAAACAGCAAATGCTGGAAACACACATGCAATTGAAATTTGTCAAAGTGAAATCGTTGACCGAAATTTTTAGATTCCACTGGTAAAAAAACAGACTCACAGCCTATTTGCAAACTACTCGATGGAACAGAACATTAGTGACCCATGTCACATGAAAGGTCATTATTGTGACTATGATAAAAATTAAACAAAACATATACGACTACATCAAAAAATTTCCCCACCTAATGCATTAGATATTCCCTGTTGTAATTTTGGATTTTGTTGAGAATTTGATGGTGGAAAATTGGACACATTTGTAGATCTTGAATCAGAACTCGTTCTACGATGTTCTTGTAAATTAGCGACTGGGGCAACAGTTCTACTTCTAGATCTAGAGACGTTCTGCACAGATGAACTAGGATGCATAATTTTATCAAGGCGAGGAGGTGGTTGTGGAGCTGCTGGACTATGCGTGGAACCAGAGCCATTTGGCTTTTGTCTATCTTTGAAGGATGTTGGTCGATGCCTTCCCATGTTGTCAGGTGTGGAAACCATCGGAGTCTAAATTCAAAATAGCTTGATGATATCTAATGTTCGGGAATTTTGCGATTTATGCTTGAGCTTTCAACAGCCTTAGGAAATCATGAAATCACAGAATGCTACTAAAGTAACCTAATCGAATTTGATTAAAAAACATATGAATGAAAAATGTCAAATGCAATAGATTAACTCGGAAGAAAATATATCAAACATGCAGCCTGAGTATGTGGAAATACTGATAATGAAACTGAAGTCTGCAGCAATTCTAATGCTATAAATAAAACATGATAAAATAGCTGTCATTATATTGCTTCTTTGAGAGCGGGACTGAAGACCGCGCGCTGAGAAAAGAGAAATCATAACAGGCAAGTTCCAACTTCCGTTATATGAGAGCGCGATGGCCTAGCGATTAACCATGTTGGCATCGCAGGTTGAAGTTTCGGCAAGTCCGGCCGAATTCATGTCCACCACTCAACCTATGGTATAATAACTTGGGTAGGGTAACTAACCCTATCCGTCTATAAGTAGCCGCCGGGTTCAGGGCCTTGATCAGGGTGATTCACACCACGAAGAAAAAAAATTAATATAACAAAAAAAGATTGAACTTCTTCCCAAACGTAGGACGGTTGAACCTGAACCTGAAGAAGCCAGCTAACAACCTTTAAAATGATGCTGTTAAAACATGGAAGTCAGGCATAATTATTAGTGATTTAAATTTGGATCTTCATTTCATTATGTCAAAAAATGGAAAATATGCAGATAATGGAGTTATAAACTACGGTAATTCTTCTCAGATGGGTCAAAAACAGGTGTGATTCGTAGCATCATCATGAAATATATTTACCTGCATTCCAGGATTTAATGCACTAACAGGTCGTGTGTGTGAAGCCTGGCCTGGTTTGTAAGGACTATTATAATGCGGACCCAGTGTTGCTGATTTTTCTTGATTTGATTTTTCATCTAAATCATCATCACTATTATCAGCAACAAAATCAAAGTCATCATCTTCTTCCTGAAGAACATATTGCAAAATTGGTCCATAATAAGAATATTTGAAACAATGCTTTTTTTCCTAATAAAACATTTAAAACAAAAGATCGATTCAACGATATATGGTTTACTGTGTTTAATGTGTCAATTGATTCCAAGCTTTCAAAGTGAGTAACTGTACAATACAAGAAAATGAAGCTTTGGCAGCGATTACCATGAATTGGATAAACATTCTAAATTGTATATGATAACATTTATAGGCAATATTCTTAAACATGATTAATTTTAGAAAAATTCCTCTAAGAACTCTACTGAATCTTATCTTGGGGTGTGCGGATCTTGTTCCTAGAAAAAAAAATCTAGTTGAATGCTGCTGCTGTCATGAAAAATGAACAATACATCAAATAACATGTGACAAACTTATATATACTACTCAAAAATTAAAATAAGCATACCACAAAAGAGAAATTCCAGTCAACATCAACGTGAACTATAGGATGAAATTTACCAGAGGAAGCTTGTAATAATAATTCTTCGCACGAAGAGTTTCCCGCTCTTCGAGCAACATCGACAGGTTTTTCACCGGCAGTGTTTTCTGAAAAAAAAAGGAATCGATTATCACATTGTTCGATCAAAATTAAATACTGTGCGAACTAGTGTTATATTCGCTGTCGTTTAAAAAGTAAAATTATTTAAATTAAATATGGCACACTTTACAATTTGCTCCTGTGGTGAATTAATGTGGACTTGAAATTATATCCTAAACGTCAACCCACACACATGTGAATTACGTAAATGGGCCATAATTACTTCTATCAGCATCAAGGTGTCAATAGTTTAGATTTAAATACAATGCAGCATTGTTTCATATTGAACAATTGAGTAAAATCCAGAATTTCAAAATTGTCGGATCAAAGAATATCTTCCAGGATTTATTAGAGGGACATTCGAAATACTTCATTATAAGTAGTTTCCATTATATTTTCTGAGAATCAAACTTTGGCTAATGTGGCATGAATTGCCTAAATATTTTTAAGAAGTTCTCGCGTAATAATAGTAAACAGACTGACAATATCATAATTTTTAAAAGAAGAAGATAAAAACCTACTTATATCAGTCTTTGCTCTAGTTCGGAGAAGCAGCTTCATACATTCGGTTTTATTATATTCGGCACATACATGTAGGGGAGTATTTCCATCAGATATCGTCTGACAATCTAAACTTGAACTTGAATTCTGGACCAAAAAATCTACAATATAAAGACTCGTTCGATCTTCTTGCTTTATTGCTAGATGTAATGCAGTCTCACCATTACTCTAAAAAATAAGAAACAATATTAGGTTTATAAAATTTGAAAGGAGGGTTCAGTTAAGAAAAATGGCTGAATAAGTTCCAGCTTCTCGCACAAGATAATACTGTAATTCCATCTCATCTACATGCAAATCCCTTGAAATGGCATATGTGGGCGCGATGGCCTAGTGGTTAAACATGTTGGCATCGCAGGTTGAAGATTTCGGGCTCGAGCCCCGGTAAGTCCGGCTCACTCATCCATGCCCACCACTCAACCCAGGGTGTAATAACTTGGGTGAGCTAAGTCAAACAAGAAAAGATCATATCTTTCCAGCAATTGTAACCCTGTCCGTCTATAAGTGGCAACTGTTACAGGCCCTTGGTCAGGGTGATCCACTCTAAGAAGTGGCTATAAAAGCTATAAAAGATATATATACATATATATATATATATATATATATATATATATATATATATATATATATATATATATATATATATATATATATATATATATATATATATATATATATATATATATATATATATATATATATATATATATATATAATATTTTCTTATTTTAGCAACTAAATTGTGACATAAATTTTTAATTTAACTATGCGATGCACTTTCTTATCTGAATAGTCAAGCTGAAATTTGGTGTAATTTTCGATATTCCTTTTTAACCCTGCACTCATCTCACAGGGATAATGGCTATGTGTTCAGAAATTTCATCTTTTGGAAGTGCATATTTTACTTGTATTGGGGGGGGGGGGTATAAATTGAGGACTCACATATCCTGGTAATGGTGAACTCAGTTCAACTCCTTCAGCAAAGACTTGTAATAAAGCACAAATATCTTTAGTCTGGACAGCTTGTGTCAGGTCTTCAAGAAGTTTATCTTGATCATCCATACATATATGCAAAGCATAACGATGATATTCATACTTATTGCGAATGAACGATTTTCTTGTCTCCCTGGAAATGAAAAGAAAATTTTTTCTAAAAAATTCACAACTAATTCGGAGGTTCTTTGCATTTCAAATGGGTCTGAGAATCCTTCAAATATTAAGATTTTGTCTAAATTAAAAAAAATACATCATAGGTTCTATGTTTTTCATATTTCCCAAAAAAGGCTCTTTTGGACATTAGCAGTTGGTACGGTTCCAAATTGTTGCCTAGAAAATCCTACCTGTTTTCGTACTGGTAAAAGATTTAATATATTAGACGGAAAATATAAATCAAACTCGTTTTCTAACCAGTACAAAGTCATTCTGGCATATAAAAAACAGCTTGCAGAACGTTGGGAGAGGCATGTTCATTAAACATGCCTAAGTTTGTGTTTATGGTAAAAAAAATTCAAAATTATTTAAAAAGAAAATCTAGGCGAGCGCTATGGTTTTTCAAAAAATCTGGAAACAACATTTCTTGGAACACAAATACCCAGAACAATATGATAGAAATTCTATACAATAACAAACCGCTAACATTATATGATTAGAAAAATATCATCACTATGAAAAATTAAGTACAAGAGAAATGGCATTACATGTCACTGGCTTGAGTTGGCTTATCTTTATATTCCAACTGTGATTCCATGATATCATTAAAACTTGTGTTTCCTACAGCCCTGGCAAGCTGAAATAAACAATGATAGTTTAACAATACCAGTAGCAAAGCACAGTAATTAAGTCGACATTGAAGTCAAGGAGCCAACAAAATCTATAAGGCAAATTATAGCTTGCATAGCGAAGGCTTGGCTTGATGAAGTAAACAATGCATTTTATGAAGCAACTTCATAATTTGGCAACCATTAAACTTAAAACAATCGCAGATTTACAGGTAGAGCTAAGTAAATTTTGGTACAGCATAATTCCCAAAAAGCTACGATTTCTCCCAAAATACTTGCTATGCATGTATTTATCTAAAGCAAAGTCTCAATGACCTTGGCAGAAACCTCTGAAGCTGAGAAACTTCAGAGTGGGCGCGAAAAATACCAAAATCATATTTTCAAACAACTTGAAGTGGTAAATATTAATATGACCTGAAACAAAATCAGTAGCAGATAGTTTGTAATACAACAACTTTTATTATTCAATGAAATATCTGGAGTACCAGTTTCTGTTGGCGGATGCAATGTTGATAGATCTCCCTCCCCTAACAAGTTACGTCACTATGTCGATTAAAATACGCCTTTGTCAAAGTCCATTCTCTCGCAGTTTGTATTACTAATGTTATTCGATGCAGCATAAGGCGTAATATTATTGCAAATTAATAAAGATTCTAAGAAATATTGTGGCGTTCATCCAAAAACACATGCAACAGCAAATCCAAGTACCCCATTCTCAACAAAGGCATCAATATCAAATGAGCTGAACATTCAAATAATATAAAAACTGACCAGTAATTCAGAAGTTCCCAAGTCATCTAGCGTAATGGATTGTATTCTTGAAATATGAACTCCCATATCTCGGTGAATTCCACTACATTCAATACAAGTCAAAACACCAAGATTCGTTGACAACCATGTAGGATCTTAAACGAAGGTTTTTGAAATTAGAATACATATAGGAAACAATATTTATTTTACGAATAAAGGAGATTTCTGACAAATGAAATCAACACTGGGAAGCAGGTTATATGTGTCAGCTTCCGAAATACTCTGCTAAATTTTGGTTTTCTTCAGGTGTCCGAAATATTGATGTAATTTTCTTCGGATAAACGAAAAAGCTTCAAAGCCATCAACACTGTTATTTAATAGCAGTATTGATGATTTTGAACTTCTTTTCAAGTTTGGTCGCTACAAGACATTCAAACAGAGAAAAATCTACTATACACAGATATATCATTTGCTTATTTTATTCTTATCGAACCCATTTTCTTCAGGTGCCTGAGTAGCAGGCATTCTACCAGCCTGATCTGTTGCTTCTATCCTTGGCTGGAATGAATTACCAAAAAAAAGCAATTCTGCTCATTGCATTAACTACGTAATATCATTCCAAAACAACTTCAACAACCTATCTTTTTAAAACTTTGTTTCAAAATAAGGTATCATAGACATGATATGAGTATGTCAGAAACAACTGAAGTACTACTTAAGCCAATATAAAGTACAATGAAGTCTGTATTTAATACTCCAAGAAGAAAAATATATACGCAAAATTTGAAATGATTCAAATCAGTGAAATCTGAAAAAGTCGGTCTGGTGGTGGAAGTTATATTGTCCGGATGTTTGTGACCAGGATTGCAGGCTTCCAGTTTCAAAGACATTGGCCTTAATTTTAATTTGACTACAGACAATTTCTACTCAACCGAATAGCAAAGTGGCGGATAGTTATTCAGGTCTAAGACATGAAACAGTGAAATATGATAGAGAAAAATTTTGTACACTTCTCTATTCAGTTTACTTATTATGGACCGGAAGAAACTGAGCAGGATAACATAAAGTAGAGTTACCTGGAGCTCCGCAATCACAACAAATGTCATTTCCTGGCAAATGCTTTACTTCATCTAATATTGATTTAGTAAGTTCTTTTAATCCAGAATTCTGTTGCTTGCTACTGCCTTCATCACCGAACACACGATTCAACGCATCTTCCTTACTGTTGCTGATAACTGAAACCCAGCTGAAAACATGTTTTATTGATTCTTCAATTGCCAAAATCATAAAAACGTTTTTATCAAAGAACACAGGAAATATAAATAGCAGATTATCTATGATTAAAAACTAGGGGCTTTAGTATAGTCCTAACATATTTCCTACTTGTCGTAAGAGGCAACTAAAAGTAAAGATGGGTCGATACCACCTTCGTAATTTATAATACGATACCAACACAGAGAATTTTATTAAAATATGTTGAAGCCCTTTTGGTAGCCACATATTTATACCTCTCAGTTAAACCCACGTATGTTTGTGCCATGTACGTTTCACCCCTGTACTCTTGCATCCACTTGAGAGCGAACTTTTACGGATGCAAATATACTGATCAATGCTTTGTTCAAGCATACATAGAAGAAAGACTGTGCGTAAATAAACGAGGAAAATATTTGTGGTTACACAACTAACGGGACACCAAGCATTCTTCTGCATCAAAAAGAGCATATAGTCAAAAATATTGACAGTGGAATGATGGATTTTATTTAATAAAATCCAAGGTTTAAATAAAATCGTTCAAACGAGGCCACGCTTAGAGTGTAGTTGCTGATAATTTATCTTGTAGTAGCTCTTTGCCATTTGAATGACCGTTAGTTAGCTTTATTTAGGCACTGCTTTCAGCCTTGCTGAGAGTGAACTTCTATAAAAAAATGACATTAAATTAAACATCAAGTATTATTTATATGGATAATATAATTTTTTCATAAAAACTCACGCCACTGATTCTGTTTCATCATCTGCCATAAATCTGTAAGTTCGATTATCTGAAATTGATAAGCAACGAATGAAATACAGACAATAAAGTTGAATATACATAGTGTGGTATACACAAGAAAAACTATCTATCTAACTAAAAAATCTCCTTGAACGCGAAAATGCACAACATAAATTATTACTCTACATGATGATTTTAATTCATAAATCAACACACCATTTACAGAAGTATAGTGATACTGATATCAAAGAATATTGGTGTATAGAACTTGAAATAGAATGGAAATCATTAGGAAACATTAATATCACTTACGAGAAACTAAGTCAAATATTTTCTTATCTTCTGCAACAGGTTTTACTTGACTTGTTAGAAGATTTAGCTTTACGGGTGGTTTACTCGCCTGTATTCAAAAACAGTAATTTAGAACATATATATTATAAAAATGTCAGATGGACTTGTCATGGTACAATGAAATTTGTGAGTCATGAGCCCACTGTGTCTGGAGTCTTCATCCATACAGCTGCATAATATTTTTGATATGAAAAATACTTATGTCTAAACTACAGATATAGAGAGGTGATGAGGTGAACGAAGAAGCAAATAGCATTGTCTTTAAAGTTTTTTTTTTATAGCCACTTCTTAGAGTGGATCACCCTGTCGAAGGCCCTGTAATAGCGACCACTTATAGATGGACAGAGTTGCAATTACTGGACAGATATCATCTTTTCCTGTTCGGCTTGGCCTACCCAAGTTTCTACACCCTGGGTTGAGTGGTGGGCATGGATAAGCGAGCCAGACTCGTCGGGGCTCGAACCAGAGATCTTCAACCTGTGATGCCAACATGTTTAACCACTAGGCCAACGAATTTACTGATACTGGATCCTATTTTGCAGCAAACTCATGATTTATATCAAATTTCACAACGTAAAATTTAGCATATGTCATGACTTCTATGCTTTTTTGTCTGGGGTACGTGGATAATTCAATAAGACATATATGTGATCACTCAATCATTAAAAAAAAACATTTCCAACAATGGACATTTTGTCCATTTTGGCCAATTTTATAGGCATCCATGTTAAAATATCTGCTAAATATCCATACTAAGCTCTTAAATAGCTTCACACACTGATCCAGTTAACTTACATTATTATGAGAAATAGTCAAGTATCCATCGCTGACAGTACATTTACGTTTTTGCCATGCTTTTCTTAGACCTTCACTGCGTTTCATCAAATATCCAACTTTTTCATTACCAAACTCTTTTAATCCCTAAAAAAAAGAAAGTGTACATGAATGACCAAAAAAAACCTGCACATATATGCCGATGGAGCTGGATATTGTTGAACCTACAATAAGAAATCGATTTTAGATAAAAAATACAAATTGGAAAATTAACACTCAACTTATGCATATAACGCATATATATTACGCATATAATTGTTTCGCCAATGTTTCAAACCTCTATACAGACATACTTCATCAGGGCAATGAAAACACAGTGAATAAATAAATATACGCCGCTTTCTATCAACCACCTAGATTTTGGTAGTACTGCTGACGTCAGTAACGTTTTTGTAACTATTGGTTCTCTTTTTATAAATAATCTCTTCATTTGCAGATATTTTCATTCACATAGCTCGTGAAGATTTTCAAATATGGGAGTTTTCCTCTTCCTCCATCAGGTTAGTTACAAAGCAAAAAAATTTACTATGGGCATGATTGATTCTCTTATAATATGAATAGCTATTCATAATAAAGTAAACAATGTCATTATTTATCAGGATCATAACTTTCCCCAAGGACAAAAAATTCTTACCTGAAGTTGATGAAGATTATAAACGCTGGTTCCAGATTTGGAAGAATTTGAATCACCAACTGCTGTCCGCAGTAAATTTCGTAATTCAACAAGTTGTCTCCTTTCTTCATCTTGTGATTGGCGAATCTACAAATAAACTTAAATGAGCATGAAGCAAAAACCACAGCAACTAATTTTTTTTTACAGTCACCAATCTTATACAAGTAAGGCATTGGATAAGGTTTGCATGCAATAAAGTCTGGATAATGAATTCATGCTTGTGATATCTTTGGTAGTCAATACACAACTGGTTGGTACAGTGGACTGTTCTTGCTTGGGGTGCAACCACTGCCCTTGCATTATAGGTAGCTATCTGCTTTATCAGTCAGTGGTTATATGTTCTTTTTATTTCCAATCTTGCTTGAAGATGAATTCCAATCAAAAACTATGACTATTGAAAATTAAAACATATTGAAAATTATTCAATTGTTCGGTTTAGTTTTATAAATTCACTGCGAATTACGTTCTGATCATAAATTTTAATGACAATGCCAAACAAATATGGACCGATTCTTTAGTGTATTAAAAGATTACGAAAAAATATTATGCCAAATATGGGCCGATAATGGAGTGCTGTTATAAATTTGGATGATTTGGTCCTTCACAACTGTCTCAAAATAATTATATACTTATAATGTCAACATAAAGTATAGTAAACGTAAATAAAACTTTACTTGATCTAAGAAAAAAAGACAGCCGAAATCATTTGCAGATAAAACATAGGTTGACATACTGATCGAGCACTAAAGCACTCGTCATACTAAAAATTATTATTTTTGACAATATTTATATGCGTTCGTGATTCACTTTTTCCAGACAAAAATAGCGATAACTATTATACAGATAGTCAATAGTTCAACCAAAGAAACTTCTATTCAACACTCCAAATAATACAAACAACAAATTATGACATCATAAAAGAAAAAATACAATTGATATATAATTATAATTGAAACATAATTGAATAATATTCAAATATTACAGAATATAAGTTGGCAGACAGTTCGGTAGCATATGATTTGAAGTGTTCTGTGACTTTACGTCCTTCGCTGAAAAACCTGAAAAGATAATTTACTTAAGTAAGTACTTCATAAATAAATATTATTCTATTAAAAATTTTGACGTTAAATGTTAAGGATGCAAAAAATTGAGGGAAAAAATCTATGAATGAGCATATGAACGGAGCAATAGAGTAAAAGTGAAAAATGTAACTAATATTACATTGTTATCCTATTATAGCAAGTAATATATTCAAAAGCGATGGACAAAGTTCAGGTGGAGGATGAAAAGAAACAAATAAAAGAGAAAAGGAAGAAAAGCAGCATTAAAAGAGCTATTAAACAATGAAAAAACAGTGAAGAAAGAAAAAGAGGTAGTAAGCAGTGATAAAAAACGCAAGAAAAGGCATTCCATAAATAATGAAGATGAGATAACTGAACCAGAGAGAACTCTGGAAGGTAAGATCTCAATTGGCTTTGTTTTGAGCTCTTGGTAAAGTTCTTGCTTCTTATTAATAGTTTCATAAATAGCAACACATACTAAAAATCAAATAAGTGGATTAACCTCTGGCTAGAAAAATAAATGTATAAAGAACTTCAAAATCACCAGCACTGTTATGAAATGGCAGTGTTGATAATTTTGAAGGTTTTTGAACATCCGAAGAAAATGGATCGAACATTTTGGACATCCGAATAAAACCAAAATTCTGCCACGCTGCTCCACTGGATGCAAGTGAATGATGGCAAGACGAAAGGTAGGATAAATGTTCATGAATAGTAGTTGCTAGTTTCCTTACTTCCCATTGGTTGAAAAAACAGTTGTTAAAGTGAAAGGTTCTACCCGAGCACTATAGAAAATATTTTTAAAGTTAATTATCAATTAGAAAAGGTGAAGATTATCATATTGTCAGCATTGTTGAAAAGCTTTGTGATAAAACAAGTCGCACATAATCAATCACACAAATTTACAACAGGCTGGTGATAGGCAGTTAAAAATAAGGCAAACATGATATGACAGGAACAAATGGTTCACAGGAGAACGCTTCCACAGAAAGAAATCACATCATGGTAGACTAGACAGAAAATCATTGTATGAAATAACTGACAGAGGATTAAAGGTTTATGATGCGAACAGGAAAAAGGAAAGGTAGTTTTTACAATAATGTAGTTTACTATGACAAGCTAAAAAGGTTTAAAAAAAAACAATCGATTACAATCGTGCAATATCTGATTATCACTTATGTATTATCAGTAAAAAACAAGCTACGATTTAATCCTTAGTCAACAATAAGTGGAGTGAGATATTTTGGCAATGCTGTAGATTGTGACAATGAAACAAATCGTTTTATAAATACCAACCAAAGTTGCATATTAGCGTATCTGTTTATTAAAGAAATACTTCTCTCTCTTATTTGCCGGAAATCAACGTTGAAAAGTGAGCCACATGCACCACCGGCAAACTTAATAAAATAAATGTGACCGCGTCTCATAGTAAATTTCGTTTTCAATTGATGACTTGGCGCTCAATTTTCACAAAATAATCTCAACACTTTTATTTTATAATGGAATTTGGTTCGTAATTTCTTACAGTCAAACAGTTGAAAGAAAAAAGAAGCGAGGTGATTGAACAACATCCGGTGTTCATAAAATTTTTGAAGTCACTTCTTTTTTACTTTAAAGTTTTTTAAAGTATATACCATTGTTTTAATTACTGCAAAAGTTATTACTGCAAGGATAAAAAAAAATTCCCTTTAATTCAACCAACCACACTAACGCAGTTCTTTATTTTCTATTGTGGAATATTGAATTTCTTGACAATTTACAATCTCTTGACAATTCTCAATGCACAAGTTGAGTAGTGCACACCGGGCCTGGCGGTGGCCAAGAATAAGTTTGATTACATAGAGATCAAAATACTACGACTGGTCAGCAGCTCAACTGAAATCAGAACTGGAAAAAGCATTACAAAACCTCCAATAACGAGTGCAAAATTTGCGGGAGAAAGAAAATAAATAGGATACTTGTGCATGCATCTTATCAGAAAAACCAGTACAAAATTAAAGATGAAAATACCCAAGATAGCATTTTTGCCATCCAAAGGGAGTCAAAGCCTAAGAAATCCTTTGTACCAACTAGAGAGGCTCGAAGTCTTGATTTACAAAAATTTATTTCTGTAAAGTGTGTCTGACCAAAGTTAGACTTATTCAGACAAGTATTTAATGATAGAACTGATAAATGAAAGAATAAATTTGAACACCTTGTGCCAGGGAGCAATTCAAAAACAAAAAGGAAACTATTGTTTCTTCAGACTGGAAGAGATGAAAGAGATGAATACTCCGTATAAAGTTGTACTGATACCTGGCGACAATCCCGGAGTACGTTGGATAACAACACTTGGTTTATCGTTTGCAACACTGTTTTTTTTCGTTGCTTGGGGTTTAGCACTTTTCTACATAATGACACCCGAAGAATCGGTAAGCCTAACATTCAATTTTTTCACGTTCAAAGTTCTTCCTACCCATTTATGACATACAGCTGTCGGTACAAAAAGTACAAACCAAAAAGTTACAAGCTTGTTCTATTCAGTGTGGAATGATTGTATGCTATTGCTGGACAGTGGATACCTTGTCACAGGTTTCAGTTTACTCCACCATGCATAGAAAATATCAGTAAAACAGTTTATGCAAAAACTGCGTCTGCACATCCAGACTGGTAACTACACAAAAACTGCAGTAAAAATTGAATGATTTTTATTGAAATTTGTTTAAAGCAAGGACGATAGCAGTGCTTAAAAGGAACCAACTAATGGCCAACCTAATCACAAAGAGCTACAACAACATATAGCGGACAACTTAAGCAGAAAACATCCCAATCCCATACGAAACTGAATCGTTATGGTAAAGTGCAGTGAGTGGTATCTAACCTGACCAATCGTAAAATCATCTCCAGCTTCTTTTGTTCCCTTTTACTTGCCTTTTACGACACGCAGGAATTACTTTCACTATTCTAGGACTATTCTAAAGCCTGTACTAACAGTGGAGATGTATTTGGATTTCCATTGTCATGAGCATATGTGATACAAATAGGAATGGGGCAAATTAATTTTTGCAAAACATTACCTCATTATAAGACAGAGCTATCTATCTCTAGCTTAAAACTTTCAAGTCACAAAAAGTTTGTCAGAAAAATTTCTGTCTTGGGTGCAAATGTTGTAGGAAAGGCTTTAAAATTAGAAAATAACGATAAAGCCCAGGACGACTGCGAGGAAAACAAAATTTTGTCAAACTGGAACAATTTTATGATTTCATTCTGAAGTAATGAAACATTTTTGTCACAGGAAAATGAACCGATGGTAGATGAGATTCAGTAAATGCAACTCACGTGTTTTGAGCATGATAATAGTCAATAAGATGTTGCAATAAATCTACTCCTTTCTTCGTCTTGATTTCATTTGCTTTTATGAGATACTGGAAAGGCAACAAAGATATTGAAGAAAAATTATTCCTAAAGAACATGATAGAGTCTGTAGAGTCTTTTAAAAAATTGGAGTAAATTAGAAAACAAAGATGTTTTAAAATATAATAATATTTTGTCAAATATACCAAATCCTTCTCTTCACAGAAATTTTTAGTTAAAATAAATGGACAAGCATTATCTTTTACCTTTTCTGCATATTTAATCCACAAAAATTCATACATATACAATTCAAGAAATAATTCTTGCACCCTTTCTATGATCCTATGGTTAAGAATACTTGGAAAAATAGCACAACGGGATGGATATTAGCTGACGAAAACTGGCATCAGAGACACTATATCAGGATAAATTGAAACATTGCTCAACTGTGATAAGAAATTGAAAAGCTCTGAAATAGCAGCAAAGTTTCAGTTGTAGCAAATATGAAACAGTTTTGAACTAACTTGGAAGCACAAGAAGAAAAAACTACGACAAACAAGCAAAACCATCAGGCACAAAACAACAAACATACCACAAACACACCACATGAGGTGTCAAATGATTAAAAACCATCAATTATAGTGTTCCTATAATTTCATTCTAGGAATAGGGAATCAAACACACAATTTTTTCCACAAAAGCATTCATAAATTTTGGTGTTTTTTATCAAAAAACTCAATGGCATAACAATAACTTGCAAAAATTATCTGAACATCTAGTATAATTCTAATTGTCGGTATCTCAATATCTAGACACCAAGTATCATCCCTTTTAAATCTAGAAGTTTTGAAATGTTTTCAATATTTGTTGCTGGTCACTTTTTTCTAATTTCACAAGGATGATACTGAAAAAAAAGTTTCGCAACTATAAAATGAGATGTTTGACAAAATAGTCATAACAGCAAGGAATAATTTTGACATCTGTACTTTTAAGACATGAATTCATAATAAAAATGAGACACCGTGCAAATATTGTTTATTAGTTATGGGTAATAACCAGAGCATCCATATGTAATATGACTGGGGATTTCAAACAATAAATTACATTTTTTCGTAACTTGTGTAAGGTACATTAAACCAAGTATGTGTCAAAGTGGAGGATCAAATCAACCATCGCATGACATACCTCACACATTTGCAATTGGAACATTCTTCTTTCTTTTTCCATTTCTTCAGCAATCTGTTAATATACAGAGACTCAATCAGAAAAATTTTGCAAGAACATCTTCTGTTATGTATGAGTACTGATGGAAAGCGCTGATGCTCGACAAAATAAAATTTCTGATTGGGAGAGTTGTTGAAGTATATAATAGAATCAAACTGAAGGCATGAAACAAATTTGTGTTTTCGATAAGCAATGGTGATGTTCACGAAACACATATTACAACTTTTTATGTGCATCTCGGCACAAAATGGATTTAAATGTTGTTTGAATTAATAGCCTCCACCAAACAGGTCCATGCACAGAAAAAATGAAAAATGTTATCTACATTCGATTCGAGAATAGTGTATGTATGGAAAGTTGTATTCTCTGACTTTCTTCTGCAGTCCTAATAAAAATGAAATCCTATCCCTAATTATAAATGATAAAAAAGAAATATTGTAAAGCAAGTACTGTACCTCTCCGCCACTTATTTCATTCCGTATCATTCCAGCTTCTTTTGCCAACTGGCGTTTTTCTCTTTCAACTGTTTTACTGTAAGAAAATTACTTACATTGGTTATAAAAACAGTTTCTTCGCATGTGCAGCGCAAAATTGAAATGAGGACAAAATAGAAATCGTGAACAAACCCCAATTCCTCATGACCAAGTCATGAGCAGGGATAGTGGATAGTCATGCCAGTACTGGATATTTTGCACAAAATCTACCATTGAAAAATAAAAAAAATTCCTGTGATTCCTGAGAGTAGTCGAATATTCGATTCACTCTGGTCATCCCTGGAGGATGATGACTGACACATAATTAATAAATCTATACAAGTTGAAAGACAATTATATACTTACACTTTCGTGTCATAATCCTTCCACGATTTATCAAAAGGCCTTTTCATATCCTGTTGTAAACAAAATATTTCATTAGGAGGGCCACTTAAGCCTGGCGAACTAGCATTCAATTAACTATGGAGGAAAAAGAAAGGGTAATAGTATTCAGCCATTGTTAAAGTTGAGAAATCCCGGGAGAGTAATCAACTACCAGAGTCATATGAGTTTGTTGTCGATTGTATTACTACTACTTTATGGTCTCACTGCTATATAGTTAATGTCTGTTTACAAGTCCGATGTTATTCTGTATTGAATCTGACAAAACACCGTGTCTGCTATGAAGCTGAGGAACTATCCAGGTTTAAGCATGGTGTTGTCTGCATTCAAAGTATATATTTTCTTATTAAAATCCAGTAGCCACCCAAGTGCAAAGCGCTATATGAATTGTAGGAATGGGAACCAAGGAATCCCCATTCTTGACAAAGGTTTATTGAAGCGAGTTTCAAAACCACACAGATCAACACGGTAAGGAAATTAGTGGAAAGATAAGGAATTCCAAAGTTTATAGGTTCCCTAGAGAAAAAAACTTCTTGCATAAAACTGTTTGTGACACTGAAACCTTCACAGTGAATTTCAAAGTTAATCGAAAGCCAATCGAATATTTTGTTTGGTAGAGCAGAAAGCAGAGTCGAACAAAGTCCATTACAATATCTGTTAAATCAACAGAGTGAGGCAACATTGGGACAATGTGACAAGTTTTGCAAACAGGAAGAAATACTGGGGCCAATCTTATGATGACATGCCATGATTGAGCAAGAAATTGGCAAAATGAAAGCTGAGCTGATCACTCACAAACCGTACTCACAAACCGTTATTTGTGCCACAATCGGATTAGCTAAAGAAACAAACACACTTGGTCCTTCGAAATGAGCGGTCCGTTTCAACTGCGAGGTCTCTCCCCAACAAATTTAATCAACCTTTGTCAGTGCTTTGTCGATCATGAGTTCACAAAAATGCCAAGCGCAATTTTTCCACTGGGCAGATTTATTAATGGCATCAAGGGGTGGAAAACCAATAGAAGATTTAAAGAAGTAGGCCAATACTATTGGTCAATGACGGGTCAAACGATGAACAATTGTCCCATTCAGCAACTTGTTGGTCAGTTGCATATGTTGTAAATCCCCCGTTAGCGTTTGGAGCGCAGAGTAAAAATTAAATAATTATTTACATACTTTTATCAGCATGTTTTTATTTTGAGAGTTGAATTTTTATCTTTAATTATATTTTTAGGCACAGGAATGGTCAAAACAGAATTTTTTCCTTTCCTTTCTGAAAAAATTAAATGAATATGAAATATTGAATACATTCTGAATTCAGCCTTGTTTTGATGAAAAACTGTAGCAAACTAATTTTAGAGAAAATGTTATATACAAAATCTGGGAAACCATCGGTATAGGTCACAATTTCTTTTGTTCTATGAAACAAAGTCAACCCTGATAGTAAAAATCTTTCTCTGTCATTTTTACCGATTTATGCAATAAAAGCTTTCTATACCGTGTTCCAAAGGAAATATTCAAGGTATAAGAAGGTACAGCAAGATAATAAATGATGACACAAATCAGTAGCATACGCCTGGGTTTCTCATATTCAAGTGAAAAGTTGAGAATTATAAAAAGATGACAAGTCGTGAATAAAAACGCACAAACTCGTTTTGTCAAGTTTGGATCAGCGTGGAACATCTGTTACCGTACATATGCCCAATATATTAATTTCAGATTGTGTGAATAAATTAGCATATTGTTACAAACTGAACAAAACTTAACAAAACCAATCATGCTGCAGAGCTATATTAAAAAATGCAGCAAAGTTTGAATACAAGAACATACACTACAGTCTGTAACATAAAATGGTCCGCCCCGCCCTCTTTTTACATTATGTGCGTAAATGTGAAGAAATGAGAAAACTTTTTCTAATATAAAATGAGAAAAAATTAATAAAGAACCATATTTCTTACCCCTTTTATCCCTTTCAAATCTCCTTTCAGTAGAGAATCCAAAGGAAACATTATAATATTGTTGATGTTAGTCACCTGTAGATCAAAAATGGTAGGTCTTTTTACAAAGCATACATTCTTATAACATGCGTTCTTCAGCTCAGCTTGGGACATAAAGTGGGATGCACTGTACAATGCAGGATTCAGGAATCAAACCCTAACCGAACTCTACAGTTTAGTCCATCGGTTGGCAAGGGCATGTAATGTAATGAAATATGGATTTACTGAGCAAGAACTTTAAAACTTTTTTGACCCTGCAAAGATGGCAAAATAATACGAAAACATTGACTGTAATCAGAATGATATTTGGATGGAAATTGTGAAGGGATATGTTTATTTAAAATAACCCATATTGTTACCATTTGTGAGATATAACCGTAGATGGGGAAAACTTGTTTTATATATTAGTTGGGCTCTATTGTTAGTACAATATCAATATTTTGTAGGTTTCTTTGCCATGTAAGTGGTCGTTAATCAGTTTCTTTTAGGCACTAATCCTTGCTCCTGTCCTTGCTGAATATCAATAATAAAAGGTCTTAATGTAGAATACTAACAATGTGATCTCAAAGCATCTAAAAACCTACCAAATTTTTCAGCAATGAAGTGAGCTCTTTCGTAAAAACTGCTAGCTTAAGGAAAGCAGATCCAATATCAGGCTCTGGTTCTTTCATATGAAGAGCTTGCGAACCAAGTCGCTCTAAATTTTCTATGAAGACATCTTCATTTCCTGAATGAGCTGCAAGGAAAAGTGGAAACTACAAGTAATATTGAATGATAAAGCCAGTATGAAAAGAATGAATATTGACAACGAGGTGAACATCTGACGTACAAGGATGTTAAAAAAGATATCTGCTATTTAAAATTATAGGGAAGAAGATTTTTCAACAGTAAGATTTGTTTGCATAGAGATACCAGGTTTGTTGGCTCCTATAAGCCTACACGGTCCACACTAGGGATGTCATTTCAAGATTCAAAGCAAGATTCAAATCGATTCAGATACACATCACATTTGAAACTCCTTTGTGTGATTCAACAGAAGTTTTCAACAATTTTTTCAGCGACATCTTGAATATCACGTTTTTAAAAATTTTTACCAATGTGACAAGAAAGTAGAACGTTTATCGAAATACATGATTTCTTAAATAGAATCAAGATTTGATTCAAAATGGTATAATCCAAGATTTGATTTTTAAATATATTATGTATCTGAAACACTAGTCCACACTACAGTATTATTCACTTGATGTGCTAGATTAATGCTCCAAGCTTTAGATACTGGTATGGGTAAAATATTCTCTTGTTAGGAATAAGGTAAACTGTTGAGCAAAGCAGAGGAGGCTATTATTTCAAGTCACTATTAGGAGATATATCTACCATTCCTACTTGTGGTGTATATATGTAAAATTTAGCTGGGGGTTTGGCATGAGAACTACTTGATTCACTATGTGAGTGACTCTGACTCTATATCTAAATCTGAAGTGAGACACAATGAGTCTAATATCTCAGAGTAGCCTGGATATTGGATATTGAAACAAAGTCTTAAAGTTTATGGTTTTCTAGTGAACCTTTAAGTACATTTAACAATTTTCTGTTTATTTATTACTCTATTCATTATCAACTGTTTGACAAAACTCATTATTCACCCAATAACAAATTACAATATATTAAAAAAAATACTACAGAAATATCATCCTCAAACATGGAAAAATTGCCAAGATTATTAAAAGATATGCTATATTCTATCTTACATGAACCAGAATTGTACATCGCTTTGACAGCATTTTTCATCTTCTTCAGGGCAGATCGGTCAGAATCCAAACTCTAAAAATACAAAAAAAGCCTGCGTTTTCTAATACATTCCAAAAAGTACTATAAAGAAAATAGCTAAAGTTGAATATTGTTTTTTTCTGGAATCTCGAACTTTCATTTCGTTTTGTACTTGAAAACTATAAAATCTCTTGCAATACTATTTTATATAGCATTAATTCACTCCCTTCCAATGTTGGCAGGGCAGAACAAAAGCTTATTTATAAAGCTGGTAAAAACAGTTCAAACCATGTGGATTACTATCTAACGTCACATTGGCAATGTGCCTTAAATGCCACTTTTACTTCGAGATATGAGCGCTTCAAATTCATGATAGGAGATCAAATTGATGTTCATTTCATAGTGATACACCTAGTGCACAGAATGGAAATACTGGTAAAACTTGTCACAATTGGGCAATAATATATAATTTTTACTAAATTGTTCATGTTTTCACATATTAAAGTTATTCAGTTCGTTCTTTTGTTGATTGTAGCTCTTTTTCTCTTCATTTTTGATTTTATTCAAAAGATGTGACTCAAAAATTTGAATTTATGCTTTTTCTAGAAAAGCATTGCATTTTATGGTAAAATTTCTCTTTTTAATAAAATTTATTATCCAAATTAGTTTTTACAAACAAAATACAGTCAATTTTTTGAAAATCTTGAAGCTAGTACACCAGAATACACCAGACTTTAACAATTGTAAAATGTTATCAGCTCCATCAGATATTTTACTAAAAATACATTATTTTCTCCGGAATGACCCTTACAATGGGCTGAGTTCAGAAAGACTATATTGAATCCAAGTCGAGTATTCATACAGGTTCTGACAGAGCACACCAAGTATCAAGGCACTGCACTTTCATTTCACTAGCAGTAAATTTATGTGACATTATAGAACTACACTATGGTAAATAATCAGATAATCAATTTTTATTTTGTATGCACATAAATCATGCTTCGTTGTTTAAAAGTAACACAATGCCGTACAAAGCTGGACTTATGCTCTAGTGAGAGCTCGGTAAATAAATCTTGCGATAAGTGCATAAGATTCTGATCTTTTATTGGACAACTAGGTGTCCTGAATAAACAAAGGATACAGCACCCAATTTACTTTCATAGCGTTCCAAATGGCACCTGGGTGCCCTGGATACATGCATCACTCTCATTGAATGTTTCTTTAAAACTTATTCTCATGCTCGTTTTTAAACTTTATTTTAGGTTTTGTTTGCCTCCCTGATAACTCTGTAATGTGATATCTTTATTTGTATCACATTTTGTGTCAACATGGATGTTGAAATAAACTATGTATATATTTGTATTACTTCCTAAATATAATTAAGTTGATGATAAGCATGGTCAAGTAATAAACATATTTATTTACCCTGATCATGCTAGTTGGTATAAGTATATAACCATCTTTTATTTATATATAACCACTTCTTGGAGTGAATCACCATGAACAAGGTCCTGTGCCAGCAGCCACATATAGACGGACAGCGTTAGAGTTGTTGGAAAACTTTGACCCTTCCTTTTTTGGCATAACCACCCAAGATATTACACCCTGGGTTGAGTGGTGGGCATGGATTAACGAGCCGGACCCAACCTGAGATATTGAACCTGGGATGCCAACATGTTAACCACTTGGCCATCGCGCACCCTTGTCCAAACATGTTCACATATTATTTGCGTCCATTATCGATGTTCCTGATTTAGAAATGTGGGAGAATAAGCGAACGAGAAACGATGACAAAGAGCAGACAAGTTGCGAGACTTGCGCGAACGATCATTTACATATTATTCAATTAGTTAAGTGTGCCTCTATACTCGATATAAACAGCCAGAGTTTGACAGAAAAAATTGTGGACTCCGCCCATCCCAAATAAATATCGAAACATATTCTTTGACAGGGGCACAGCCGGGGGGATTTTGGGGGTCGAAACCCCACTTTGAAATTTCAAAAACTAAAAAGTAAAAGTACCATTATTTGATTACTTTGATCAGCGTTTTTATTTAAAAGTTTAATTCACCATCTATGATATGTGATTTGAATTCAATTCCATAAGAATGTAACCTAGGCATGTCCCAAATATTCCGGCTGGTTCGACGGTCAAAACGAGAAAGTGAGATTATTGCGCGACAATCAGATTAGTTAAAAAAACATAGCCACTTGCGTCTGTTTCAAACTCTGCGGTCTCTCGCCAACTATAAGTTTTGTTAATTATTTACCACGGACGGACAATTCCAGCATGGTGGACCATAGCCCAAATTATGAACAATATCCCAGTTTCAAACGTCCCAATTATCTCATCGGGAATAACGATCATAATGAGAGTGAGACATTCTCTTTTTAAACCCCTGCTTTAAAAATTCCTGGCTGCGCCCTTGTTCTTCGATTTGAAAATTGTGGGATTTTTGATTTGGCATATTTTCGAAACTCCAAGCTAATTTGAGTCCAATTTTGCCATGTTCAGATTCATTTGGGATCATTTAGTAGCTTTAAGCTATCAAGTGGTCGGTAACTGGTCCCTTCTGGCCCTGCTCAGAATGAATTTCAATAAAAAACAAAAAATAAAAACATGAACAGTTTTTAGTCGGTAATATGATACTCCATACCATGCGACTCTAATTTATTTTGGTTATGAATTGACCACCAGCCACTAACTAACCTCCTCTAGAGCAGATATTGTTGCTCGACAAAGGGACATCTTTGATGTAAATGTTGAGGTTGTCGGAGAGTTGAAATCTTCTTTGGTTTCAGCCAAGAACTCGATAATTGATATTCCCGCAGACATCTTTCAAGTCCTAAAAAACACAGAGGAACACTTGAATAACAACTCATGCAAAAATAGTCTTTGTTTTGTTATCTGTGGCTCACAGTGTTACTCGCGGAAATGGTCATCATAAACGCGATAGACATTTCTTTGTGGATGGGCACTTGAAATTCAGTCTTTTTCCGATTTGAACTAAAATGCCTGCTACCACGGGTTAGGATTGAAATTTATTTTGTCTTATGAGAATCAGCCATCTCCAACTTTTCGCAGCAAATCAATTACAAGTAGTTATGTTGGCCGATCTAATGTCATGCTGAAATTGAAGTTTCAAGGCAATTCCAACCATGCATTAGGATGGAAATATAAAATATTTAAACTGTAAATACAGTTTATAGTGCCACAATTTTCCCCACATAGTTTTCGACATCGTTGCCCATGTGACAAATTGACACTTGTTTGGGCCCATCAACCTGAATTTACGCATGAACATTTGCATTTTTCGAAATACTAAAACAAAAAATCCGGTTTAGTATTAGATTTTATTCATCGAAAAAAAGAATATTGGATAATGAGGAAATAACAAATATGTTATGAGAAATAAGTATGGCAAAGCAAGACATTGTCATGTCACACCCTAATATTATCCATTGTCATTTTGCATTTACTGTTTATGACAGTAAAGGTACATGTGTCACCTGCTCCACAGCCGTTTTCGGAAATTATAGCTGATAGTAACTGGTTACATGTAACGTTACCGGTAAGTTACCACAGCTGAGAGTCTGCACTTCTGAACTTACGTACCTGCTTACGGTCACATTCCCCACTAACAGATTTCCGTAAGAAACACAATCTGCACAGTTCGCAAAGTGCTGCTAGTTCGGAGTTTTTGGAGAGCTGATAGCATACGGCACCTACTGCCTAACAGCCTGAAAGTTACCTAACTTAGTAACCTGGTACCGGTATTCTGCCTTAAATACAGAATAAGGACTATAGCTTATAGAGTAAATACAGAATCAGGAATAGGCCTACTCAGTACTTTCAGCTTTTGTAGCCAGGTAGCGTGGTATTGCGTCTTCGCAGTTCTTTACGTTTGTTTTAGCAGTTTAGTTTATCCTTGTGCTTTAGGTACTGGTAAAGCACTGGAATGTAAATGTAACGCAAGGTTAAAAAATAATGCACGAGCACCCAGAAAAAAGAGCACTGGAAAAAAGCCGACAGTCTCAAAAACTGCTATTGAGGCTGGAAATGGCGAAATAGATATTTTAGCAATTAGTGTTCCCATTTACACTTTGCGATTTATCGTTGCAAATCGCTAAATGAAATGGGTGGAGGGATTAGTAACAAAGTTAACATTAAATTTTGCGTATAAAGATAGCTTACACGCAACTGGATTACGGTACTTATTGATTATATTCTGTATTGTATAGGTTTAAAAATTGACATCAATAAATTTGTAACACTCTCCTCTTCCTACACAACACTCCAACATTTTTGTAGGTGCCGGTTATCTCAATCGGTAAATCGCTGGGAAAACCTCGCACCCTGTGTCGACATCTAGGATAGATGGGATTTCATTTTTTTCTTGCGGGAGAAAAAGCTTTTTTAGGGTTTTTTGAACTGTATGTTTATTTGTCTCCAACAATGAAGATAACAGGAAAAACGCGATTAAAGAAAGACCCGGTTGGCCTAAAACATTGACGTGCGTCGTATACCCCCTAATTCTTATATTCGATTAAACAAAAGTAAGAAACTGCAGATATGCGGTATATGCCTGCAATATGTGCACAGCCCACTGCGTTGATCAGTTTATGTCAAAATTCATTGCTATAAATAGAGATAAATAAAGTCATTGCAGGTGGCCGTGCACAATCAGTGCAAAATAAAATACAAATAATTGCGCACACTTATATACAGAGTTATACAACATTCATTGAATAGGGGCGGAGCTATATTGTCGTGGTTTGAGAGTCCATCCCCAAAATACCATATTGCGGGTATTCACTGCACGTGCTATATTGAGCTTGATTTAAGGACAAGATATATCCAGGAAGTGAGATCTTTTATATAAATGCCAGTTTGAACTAAATGTTCTCAAACCTGAAATTCGGGTTATTCACTTCCGATATATTTTAGGTTGATGATCCGACAAAAGACATTACATATTGTCTATTATCCGACCATGAAACAGCATAAGTGATAATGCCGTATAATTTTGTTGGATCATGTACGGCTATTATTTGGAAAGTTTTAAGGGTTATCTCTTGGAGAATACTTATATACAGATGTTTATTTGAAAGTTTGTTCACAGATTTGCCTAACAGAAAATTATATTCATATATACATGATTATATAAAGACTGCGCAGGCATGTGAAAATCCTTTCTAATGCTAGAGATGGGTCGAATAACGAGCGACTAAGGCATTTTTTCGTTTCAATTAACTTCCAACTGACAATTGTTACGAGAATCGCATTCATATGTAGTAAAACGGATTTGGAGAAATACGAATGAAGAAACAGATGGGAGGGTGACAGATTGGAGTTGTAGTGAAGTGAGGAACATTGTAGTTGCACGAGAAGGGAAGGTAATGGTGAAGTATTACCAAATATACAAATACTTATATACAGATGTTTATTTGAAAGTTTGTTCACAGATTTGCCTAACAGAAAATTATATTCATATATACATGATTATATAAAGACTGCGCAGGCATGTGAAAATCCTTTCTAATGCTAGAGATGGGTCGAATAACGAGCGACTAAGGCATTTTTTCGTTTCAATTAACTTCCAACTGACAATTGTTACGAGAATCGCATTCATATGTAGTAAAACGGATTTGGAGAAATACGAATGAAGAAACAGATGGGAGGGTGACAGATTGGAGTTGTAGTGAAGTGAGGAACATTGTAGTTGCACGAGAAGGGAAGGTAATGGTGAAGTATTACCAAATAACACCAGAATAAAAAAGGTGACTATACTTGAAGAGAGAGAGAGAGAGAGACAAGCTATTTGGTTATATTGAGTCAAATTAGTAGTAAGTAGTTTTCTGCCCAAACTTGTGTGTGCTGGGCCACCGGTACCGGTATGCCCGGAGACGATTCTGCAGTTTGTCCCCAGTTCAAATTGGAAATTGCGGATAAAAATAATGCAAGCAAAAATAACCCCCCCCCCCCCCCAAAAAAAAAAAAAAAAGAAAAATTAGGAGTGTAAAGGAACGCATAAAACAAGGAAAAAATGCTTCCAATGATTATTTGGGGAAAATTACTGTCGCGCAATTACGCTGCCATGGATTTTCAAAAATCAAAAAACTTTCACGCGTCTCCGGCGCGCACCTTTATTTTGGTATTCAAAATAATTCTGTGGATGATAATCCGAACTCCAGCGATATGAAGCTTTCCAAATGGCAAATTGCAGCAAGTAGAAAAAAAGCATTTACCAATTAGTAAACTCGCCGATGCAAATATTTACCATTCATTAATTTTTACCAAATTTTGGGGAATGTTGTTATTTTCTTTTTTATATTATTTTAGCCTTGTTTTTTCGTTATCCCACTATTATCTTTGTTTTATATGGATCCCAAGGCACAGAATGAATAAATAATATTTAATCTATTATAACCAAAAATCAAATGTCTCCATGAGATATCACGTTTACCATGCCATAGGCTCTCCCGCGCACCTGTGAAAAAAAAATCTCAGAAACAGTAACACGTAAACTAACACTATGTTTTCAATAAATGATTTTTATACTGAACCCTAAATGCTGAACGGGATTTAGAAACTTGAATTTCATAAGGGATTGAGTTCCACAATTTTGGACTATGATATATGATTAATTCCTCCGACAGGGCTTTCTTACAAAATGGTATAAATAAGTTGTTACTGTTTCTACCGAATTAGTTCGTTTTCACTTTAAATATGTCATTGAAGCATATTGGCTGACCAAGCATATTAGCTGACCGACTGAAAATAAATACATCATTGTGGCGAAATCAAATTTTACCAAATCTTCGACTCGCAGCAGTTTGTGAGTGTGAGAAACTTTAAGATCAATAATACTAGCGCTTCGGCGTCTTCGAAATACCATTCTCAAAAACTTATTGCAGACACTTTGCAATTCGCTAACCAATGACCTCTGCCTATGCATCCAAACAAAAGAGCAGTACCCTGGATGCCCCGAAAAAAACATTGCTAAAAGGATGAAGTTCGCCTTTCATTATATTCATACGACTCAACAATGGTGTTTTTGCCAAAATTCTTGAGCCAAATTAAATACACTATAAGAGCGGCAAATCCCACGCATTAGGTAGACTATTGTCCTAAACAGACAAATTACAATGCTGATTGAACTGTAGTTTATTGTTGCTGATATGAATCATTATAATGATTTTGGTTCGGTACTTGAGATACAGCAATTGGGCAAAATATTGATGGTTGTTACACAGATCGCTTAAAAAACCTTTACTATGCAATACAATGATTTGACAATATTTTAAATTATTCCAAATGCTATTTTTCGCAATATTGGATATAAGGGATTCATTACAGTTTATTAATTATACCGATTTAATAATGATGGTAATTACAGGGGTGAAATAATGCCCTTAAGGGACAATTTCGGCATGTTTTGTAGTTGGGCAACACTGCGTAATAGGCGAGAAGCTGGGCAATTTTGGAACCTGGTGATTAAAAACATTTTTGGTGAAGTTAAAAACAATTTATCTCAATTTTCCTATGTACGGACTTCGCTTGCGGTGGAGCAGTAATAAGCGGTGGTTACGCGACCACTGTGCGCCGGCGGGGCGTCCAGCAGATCTTTCACATGTAATGATCATTGGTGAACGATGCACGGTGGTTCACGTAAGCGATGCTTACGGCTTCCTCCGCTAACCAGCTCCGTGCGTAGAAAAAATGAGAAATATGACCCAAATCCATCACCCCGATTCAGCGCTGGTATCTGTACGAGAGGTCGTGGTCCGCCTTTTCTCTTCCGCAGGATGGGAATGATATCCTATCCTAAATGCTTATGTATGCTTTGTGGTTGACGGAATATTAAACTCTCTCTCTCAGGAACTAAAACAACATTGATTAGCTTTCCGAAGCTTGTTCCATTAATAGAACATACTTTCCTTATTGAACGAACTCGCATGCACTTAAATACATTCATGTTGCAGCTACAAGCGCCTTAATAATATCCAGTTTATAGGTCTCAGCAAGAGCTCGGTACAATACATCGCATATCTCTAACTACACCTATTCGTTTTGGCCGGTTCTATTTAAGAGCTAATTAAAAATATCTACATAGCCTAAGCGTAAACCTAAATCTGTCCTGTCAAGTTACTGAATGAGATATAAAATCAATATGCCTCGCAGTCCCCAGGGAGGTAAGAGAGCTAACATATCTCCCTCTCCACCTACAGAGTAACCTCCTGCTGTTGGTAGGCATTCCCCGGACAACAGAGATGTTGGATTACTCGACCGAATTCTTCGAATTATGAAAATTCGAATTCGATTCTGAGCATTGTGCGCCGTCATCTTCACATAACTTTCTCCACTCCCACAATAAATCAATGAGGGAAATCAAATCCGACCTCAAGAATTTGAAGGAGAACCAGTCAAATCTATCTTTTCAATTAAATGTAATCTCAAATAATCTTCTAGTAGTTGATGAAATCGCTTGAATATGAAAAAAAATTGAGGAGCTGCAGCAATTGTGGCTCAACTCGACGAAAATATTGATGAGAATGCTTATAATATTGAGGTTCAACAACGTAGATCAATAACCTTGAAATACATGGGATTCCGCACAACAAAAATGAAAATAACGACAAACTCGTCATCGCGGGAGGCAGCATCGTGAATGTTGATATTGATGAGAGCGTCATATCAATATCTCATAGGCAGTCAAAAAGCCTGGTTCCAATTGTATTCGCAATCTTGCTGGCTTCGAAACTATAACTATCACAAGAGTTCATCGTCTATGATTCCAGCATTCTTCATTACTGTAGAGATGTTTGTGACTTCATTTGCAACTCGACTGCTAATATCTTTTTTGTGGCTTGGTATACCAAATCGTCATTTAGATGTCTCATTTCTCCCCAAATATAATACTAGCGAGAAAGTACACATGTGCCTTCACCTTTGTCAACCGGTTTTATTATACTGTCTTTTCCCGCTCGCCGTCTGAAATCTTACATCATTCGTATTTGTCAGGATTAGGTCACTTGGTGAAGCGTTGGGAATACGCTTCGGGCTACTCATCTCTGATCGTTTTGACGCGGGTTCGAATCCCGTGAAGGATGATGATTATATACGACAGAACTGGTATCTGCGTATTCTTTATTTAGCCTAGTGGAGTGGACTGGTTGAAAACTTTGTTCGGAGGAACGAGAGCAGAAAGATCATTATAATATCTGTAAAATAAACAAAGTGAGGCACATTGCGAGAAGTCTTGTAGAACTCAAGAAAGTTTAGGACCAAGTGTATTGATCACACGCCGTTGACTACAGTCGAGCATGATGAGAACAGTGGCAACGCTGCCCCAAATGTGGCAGCAATACTTCATACAAAGTCGATTGGGTGATTTATACAAATAAAGAATAGTTTATTTCAAGATTTCCGTTAACAAGCCGGAAAAATGAATGATTCCGGGAAAGTGAAAAAAGCCGAGCTCAATATAGAGAACCGACTTTCATTGAGATTTGTTTAGCAATATTACTGTGCCATATTCATTCCATCTCGCGTTCTTGGACAGAGTCCAACGAGATGATAATTTGAGGATTCCTCTAGAACAGTACCCGGTTCATGAAATTTTAATTGCATTCGTAATAGTGTAACGATTATTTGATAAAACTTTGGTCATCCCCGAGTTGAGAGTTACATGCCAACTGCTACCCCGAATAGATATGTGACCAAATCAAACTCAAGCGGATTTGTCAGAGCCAGACGTTGTTCCGGAAGGGACAAAAATATTATAGTTGTATCGTCAGGGTGAATAACCAAATCACATATCAAATTATCAGGCAGGTCATTAATATTATCAGTTATTCATAACAAAGTTATACAATCATACAATACAACTTTATTTCAACTCCTCAATGCAAATAATATTGTATACAAAACAGGCAGCAAAAATGAGAGCGAAATCTAGAAAGATTTTCACACGCTACACCTACCCACAAACACACGAAACAACAAGAATTATCTCAAAACTAATTTGTTGAGCGTAAGTGAAGTGCAAAACAAATTTGAGTCAATTATGCCGATGTCTGAATTGGAGACGTGCTGTAATTAGCGAAAATAATAAACAAAATTAAACGCTAACGTTGAATCCGGATATTGATCGGTGCGAAAACAAAAAAATACAAACGGTTTTAGGAATATGTTAAAGATTAAAATGCTGTAGGTACATCTCGAACACGATGTCAGGAAATGCATTTGGGCGTTGAGTCTTTAAAAATTCATTACACAAATCGAACGATTTGAGACTATATCTTCATAGTGTAGAGGTTCATAATTAAAGTAACAAGACTTTCAACAAAACTATTTGAATGAAGATGCCGGTCTTTTTCAAATACATTCTGGCGCAAGTACATTGGTTGACCTCGTGGTTTACAAACCAGTTCGGAAAATCCGTTCGTGCTAGCAATGTATCTGAGAAATCCTAGGTTGTCGTTGCTTTGTGTTTGGTTTGCTTTCCTGACGGCTATTGCTGAAATAAGTCTACATTCTTCATCCAAGCAAGGGTGAGAGTACAATACGGTACGAAATTTTATCGTATCGTATCGTACTTTGAACCAGCAAAATATTTTCGTACTGAACTTCATACCGTACCTTCCGAAAATTTTCCGTATCGTACTGTACAATATTATTTTTTTCGTACATCGTACCAGTACGAAAATAACTTCGATTAATATTTTTCATTTATCGTAATAAATTTCGTACCAGTACGAAAACAGGTACGATTCACTAGGTAGCAATTTCGAAACGTGTTAACTACCAATGCCTAAAACAGTCTTATTTGTAAAGCCGGGCCCCCACGAGAAACATCACCAGCATTTCAGATCAAAGTGATACAGTTTTATGCTATCTGGTTCAAAATACAGGACAGTAAAAACGATATACGGCATAGTTCCACTAATCAGCTCAAATAAATCAGTTTTTATTGCCATACCTGCGCCGCCTTAAATCATTCTTAAGATTGCCCTTTATTTTAAAAAATATCCTCGATAAACACAATCTATTTTATCCGATTTTATGAGATGTTAAATGAAATTATCTTTTTAAATTCATTTGAGAAGAATATGGTGTAATGGGTAGATACGAAAAAGAGTGCGGTACAGTATGATATAAATATCGAACTTCGTACCGTACCAAGTACGAAAATGGAAAATGAATCTTACCGTAATATCGCACCGGAAAATAAATCGTATCGCCCTACCAACCTTGCGTCTACGAATTCTCCGACCAAGCTGGACCAAAACCAGATGAAACAAGAAAGAACAAGCATCTCTGATCGTCATGACGCAAGTTCGAATCCCGCGGGTGATGATGATTATATGCACGCCTCGCCGGTGCCTGGTGGTTCACGTACGCGCTACTTGCGGCTTCTCCTCCACCGGCCAGGTACACGCACAGGGAAAATACGATGATCCAAAAAAACCTTCACTCCGATTCGGAACTGGTATCTGCACGAGAGGTCGTGGTCCGCCATATGGTTAAGCTGTATTCTCGGCTTGACTCTCCCGCAGGATAAAAATGATATCCTATCCTGAGCGTTGGTCGTCCAAAACAACGCTAACCTTGCGATCGCAGAATATTTGACAATTGAAAAAAACTGACCAGAAATCCCATACGATTGAATCTGGTGCCAAACTCTGTCGAGCGCTCTGAAAATGCCTAAAGCAACCGGACTTTGCCTCCCCACAACGACCGAGAGCACGAAATATTTGTCCAAATATTACCGTCAACAAGTCAGCAGTACAGCGCGAACGACGAAAACCACACCGCTTGTCAGCGAAGAGTTGATTTTACTTATAATTGGTAAGAGACTAATTGGACGATATTTATCGCAAGTAATTCTCGTGTTTTTTAATGCCGGCCCAACAGTTGCACATTCCCATGTCTTGGGGAAGGCGCATTTTTTAAGACATTTATTAAACAGTTTTGCCAAAATAGCGATCAACGCAGGGTAAAGAATCACATCTGGAATGCAGTCGGGACCAAGTGATATATTCGAATCGAGTTTGGCGATCATTCTAAAGACAAAGAGCGGAGTTACTGATATAACCACTATTTATATACGTACATTATTTATGTGTAATTTTGTGTTTATTCCTTTTGTTGTGAGTTCACTATATAAAGTGCTAATATGTGCAGTAAATAAGATAATCCCTCCGGACCAGGGCATTCCCACGCCCATTCGAAAATTCCTAATTTCACACTCTACTGCACATACGGGTGCACGTTTAGCTCAATAGGTAAAGCGTTGGCTTAGCTTCGAGCTACCGGTATGATCGTCATAATGCAGGTTCAAATCCCGAGAGGGATGATGAATATATGCGAGAGGTCTGCTGGACGTCTCCTGGTGCACAGTGGTTCACGTAATCGCCGTTTATGGCTTCCTGCACCAATCACGTCCATGCACAGGAAAAATGAGAAATACGTTATTCAAAAATCTTCACCCCAGTCATAAATTCCACCATCAGAGTCAGTGACTTAGTAATGGCGAAATTATAAGTTTTAATTAGCGTCAGTCGCAGTCGCAAGGCAGATTGCTACAAACGTAGACAGCAAGTCCGTGCATATGCCTTGAAGAATCCTTGCATATGAGTGGCAAATACCCATCAATCCCGGAATCTCAAGATGGGATTAAGGTTGGCCTAGCAGAGAGCAAAAAGGTTCAACATATTCAATTTCTTAACAGACTATTGTTCTTTATCTTCATTTCAAACTTTTGCAATATTTATGTACAAGAGTACGAGAATATAGTTTTTAATGTATTAACTACTGAGTGAAAAAATATATATTTCATAAAATCATTGGAATTAAATAAATAATTAATGGACATAGTTAAGTTTATAAATTTATATGAATCTATTTACAATAACGCAAAAACGGGGTGAAACTTTATTTTCAGGCCAACAAAACTTCCATAATATTAATAATTCAGGTGCAGAAAGTAAAAGAAAATTTCGCTTATCTACAATGTAATTTAGGGTAGTCCCAGGCGAACCTAGATGGGCATAGGAATGGAAAATCGTGTTCAGACATTTTTATTCTATATTCAAATAAGCAAATTTTCTGAAATTAGTTTTAGAATTTGTTTGCTTTCCTGATCTCCCTGGTCAGTTTTTATGATTGTTTTTACCAATTATCTGTTGCCTTTTATGCAAGTGTGGAATCTAAATAAACTTAATTGCAAAAACACGATATAGAATCTTAAATCAGATCCTAATCTCATTTTTCTAAAAAAATATCTCATTGGCACTTTTGATACTATGGTTGAAAGTTGGGGAATCAGAGAATGAAAGCATTCGGTTCAAAGTGAATATTCTATATTTTTGGATAAACAGGCTTCATATACAAGATTGTAGGTACCAAAAGATCTTCTCTTTGTTTGTCAATTTTATAGTTTAAATGTGGTATACTGGTATCTGTTCATTCCTAATAAATAATGAATCAAGAAAATTCCAATATTGCAATTATCCACAATCAAGAATGCCAAATGTACTAAAAATACGCACAAAAAAGAATTGTCATAAAAAATTAGTAAAAAAAAGGCAAATCGTGCATATCATACAACGCTCTTTAGCTTTAGCTACACTTAACTCATACCAAACACTCCCTTTCAAAGTACTTGTTTTGCAGTCACCCATTCACCTGACCCAGGTCCTATATCATTGGCCACTTATAGTTGAACAGCGATATCATGGAAAGGCATGAGCTTACCCATTTGGGATGGGTTAATGAGTTACACATACTGGAACTCAAACAGATGTATTCCACCTGAAATTAAGTTAAGGCCAAAATAGAGTTCAAAATGTCTCACATTTTTACACAACGAGTTTCTTTTTCTTACTTGTAACTAAAATAGCTACTGCTAAGTGGTATCTGTAATTTTCTATCAGAGGATTTTGCTTGAATTCTTCTGGATTTTAACATGCCTTATTAGTAATATTAGTAAAAGTTTTTTTCGTTCATTTAGTAAGAGAGTGAGTATAGAGCATTTCGTCCCTGAAAACATCTAACATAAGCACATTGACTGGGAAACTTCCATCTTCAATACTGATCATTCGCTTCTTGATTTGGTTTACGAGAATCCAGTTGCCACTCAATTTCTTTTAACACACATTCCAAATGTCTCAAATTATTGATGAGTGAAGCCATTTCTTGTGTTGAAGTCTGCTGGATAAGTGGAACATCACTGCTGTTTGATGAAAACTTGGACTCTGAAGTCGATTCCAAGCAAGGTTGGCAGCTGCAAAGTTTATCATGTGGATTTTTAAGAACTGTTCTAGCCTTTCTCTGAACACTCAACGCCATATTACCTAATTTCTTTGACAGAAATACTGCATTGGATAGTGCTAAGCCGTCCAATGGTTCGTTGTCGATAATCCAAGTTCGACGATTAGAGTTCGCTGATGTGTTAGACGTACTTTCACAACATATTTTATACTGGGCTTGATTGTACTTCTTTTCCTGTTTAATAAAACTCTGTACATTACTATCACTTGAGACTGTCACAGTTTGAGTGGAATCCAGACTATCAATCAAAATCCTCTCATTTCGACGCTTTGCATGTGATATTTCGCTGCGAGCTTCACTTAATGATGAAATGTCTGTATTATCCACTGATTTTGATAATATTTCTAAATCATTTGCAAGATCATGAGGAACTTTCGTAACATTGGCGCTTATTTCCCCGTCAGGGGGAGATCGACTGATCTGACACTGACGATGACCATAGTTAGTAGTATCAATGCCATAGCTAGTGTCATTCGAACTTGATGTGCACATGGAACTGCTCACTCCTCCATGTTCACGTTTCAGAAATTGATTAGGCAACTGAAAGGCACTGGCCGAATCTTTATTTTCAGGGCAGATTGGGCAATCTGTGTGTAAACATGGAATATATTTTTCTCCCAATACCCGGTCAGAATGTCTTTGCTTATCATATGCTTCGCCAGAAGCAACAGAATATTGTGTTGAAATCAGACTGGTATTGATCATTTAATTTCTTTGATGTTGTCAAGAAACCTAGCTTAGTTTCTAATCCCACATTGGCTAGATGAGCAATCTTAGCACCAAGACTGACATCGGTACATATGCTGGAACTGACAGACGATAGGCATGTAGTATCATAGCTACTTGTTATGTCCAATGTCTCATTGGATTCTCTCCTTGATTTTACATTTTTATGTGAAGCGAAAGGACTTGTTTCCAAACTTGAACTAGTGGTGGTATAATCTGGTGTATAAACATTGCTGGATATCGAATCAGTTTCAGTGTTGTCCACCAGTCTATGTAGCTTCAATCTGTTTGGAGGTTTGGATAATTTCTGACTTTGTGGTCTAGTCCTCAGTGTTGAGTTGCTCAGTACATCTGATAATGTATAAAAAATATTAAGACTGCTATCGGAATCTTCATCTAAAAACCTGGCAACAACCAAAAAATTACTAATGAGGAAGTTTTTTCCCCCTCAAAAACTAATCGCCTAATGCAATGTTTTTATAGTAGTAGTTGATATAGTTTTTTCAATGTTACAAACGAGTCGACACAAACACAGGTCATATTACGTAGATAAGGGTTCAGAAGCATTTAGATATTCATCAGACACATTTTAGCCATTCACTCATTGTATTCGACACTTTTTAACTTAACACAATTATTTATTCCAATTTTTACTGTATTTAATATATATTGAAATATGTCCAAGAATGAAATGCATCACCTGGAGAGTTTCGACCGTTCTTCCTTGGTTCATTTGGTGAAAGTCTGAAACATATTTTTTTCCATAAAGTTGTAACGCAGTTAGTTAGGTTTAACTACCTACCTGCTAGCTTAGGGATGGGTAACATCTCTTTATTTGAATCGACTGATATAAAATAATTCTATATGAAAAAGTGAAATTGAGAGACTGCTATACCAAGATGGTTCAATATGGTCCAGGCCAGAAACAACTCACTGCATCCTGTTATAGCAATTCAAGAGTATTTGGGATGGTTTCAACGGAGAGGAGATAGATGTTTGTAATAAATTTTGTAAATTATGCTCTTTGTTATATAGGTGGTTGTTAGTTCGGTGAATTTTAATGCAAAACAATGCCAATTTTACAGTGTGTCATAATTATCCACTGAAAATGTGACTTACACATTAGAAATTAGGTAACAATACAATTTTACTGTTGTTGTTCGGTCCTCTGCTTGGTTACAATGGGTATTTGTGAAAGTATTTTCTGGGAATTTAAAACTTTAACTTTGTTAGAAAGTTAACTAAAGCAGCCTTTTATATGGGAATATTGAATACATTACATTGGGAATAAAGAAAAAGGGGCAAAAATTTTAAAAGTGGAGTAGCAAGGGGGCCAGCCTAAGTTTTCAAAAGACTTACAACATAGCTTCGACCTATGTGACACTCATCCGCTTTTGCCAACCATGAACAGCAGGTCCACAGATGAACTCAAATTCCAGACTTCCAGTCATGGAATCAATGCACGTTATGATTCAATGACTCTAACTAGAACTGATAATATCATGCGCTTAAATAAAGTTTCTCATATTTTCCCCAAGACATTATCCATTATCCCTTCGCTTAGAAAACCAAATGCCTCAACCCTTGATCGTCATGACATGGGTTTGGATCCTGTGAAGGTTGATTAAATGCCTGAGGTCTGCTGGATGCCTCGCCTATGCACGAGATTTCATGTACGCACTGCTTACAGCTTCCTCCATCGAACAGGTCCATGCGCAGGAAAAAATGATCAATATGGTAAGCCAAAAACCTTCACCCTGATTTAGTAATGGGGTCTGCACAAGAAATTGTAGTTCGCCATATGGTTAGGCTGTATTCTCGGCTTTTTTCTACTGAAGAATGAAAAAGTTAACCCAATTTTATCCTAACCGACCTAAAACGGTAAATAATAATACTTATTATTTAGCTTAACAAATATTTACCGGAATCTTTAAATTTGAATTAAAAAATTTGGATTGAGCATCACTTGGCGCCTGTTCAAATAGGTATTAGTTGACAAAACCAAAAAAACACATATTTATAGTTCAAATTTTAGCCATGTCTGATTTTACTACTGGGCACAATAAAATTGGCAAAAATAATCATAATAATCACCAAAAAGCCAAAATTTTTTTTGCTTTTGAGGTCTGACAACGACAGAACATTGTCGTTGCCATGAAATGCATCAAGAGGCAAGTGGTTGTCGGGGCGGATCATTGACGTGTTTCTGGGAACATAAGGCAGAGTTCGTGTTGTAACTGTTAAGATGCTTCCAGTTTATACATCCTTCATGTATGCCGTGTTACGCAATTCAGTGGCTTATCATCCTCCATACTAGCGATGACATATTTTCCGGCGCTCGACCAGCCCAAGTACATTCCCGGTTTCCATTAAACGTTTCATTTTGTCGTATTTACTTTGCTGTGTTCTCCTGGGTACTCGTGAGACGAATCGCCTCTGCCGCTTAATTTTATTACCGTTTGTTCACGTGTTTGCCGTGCATTCACTTTATGCGGAGTTTTCGCTTATGGACAAGGGTTGATCCAGGGTTTGCGTAGGTTTATATATCATCATGCTTTTCTGTGATAATGCAGTTTTTCTTATATTTTATACAGTTGATATTTTGGTTGTATGCTGTAAACATTATTGTATATGTTGCTTGTCAATTTAGGCCTTTGGAGCATAATCATGTCTAAGCAGCTTATTCATGTGTCTCCTGCAACTTATCTTTACGTTTTTATTGCATTGTTTATTGGTGTTTTATTCTATTTGCAGTCAATCGTCTTTTCATGACTAAGACCGTATGTGTGCCTAAATTTGACACTCCTTATATGAACTTTAAAGTTTGAGTTATTGATACAAAGAACCATCTAGGTACAACATTTTGTCGAAAAATCTAAAACTATAGGCTGAGACTCATGATCAACAAACTCATAGACCTGCTTGAGCAAATTCCATTATTTAAAATTACATGAGCCTATCGGAAACTCTGATTTCAAATTAAGCGAGGACTTTTCTGTTCCATTTATTTTGTAACAAATCTGTTGTCATACACAATTAATCAATGTGTGAACTGAATGTGAGATTGATCAGTACTTCAGATCTGATCTGTACATATCTAGTTATGAAGACCCAGTGCCTATGAAAAAATTTAAACATGTTGAACAATAGCAAGAAATAAAAGATCTACAAGGTCTACCTTGGTTTGACATTGATCATTTGTTTAGCTTTGTTCTTTCTCAACAAAGTTGCTCTATTTAGACGCATGCCACTTGGACTTGATATAGTTGTTGAATTTCTGAAAGAAGCATAAAGCATGCTTAGTTAATAAAATGCAGCACAATTCATACATGCAAAGAAGAAAAATCACACCAAAGATTTAATTTTTTATATTACCTATATATTTAAACTGATTCAGAGCTAACAAAGTCACAAAAACTGGAAATTAAAAATTTCATATTTTAATTTCATCTCATCATTGGCTATCATTGACAAATAATTCCATTGATGAAAAACATAGCACAAACGAATTTTAGATGGCTCAATTACACCACAAAAAAGGTGAGTTTTTTTTTTTTTAACCGGTGCCCGGTTAGCTCAATCGGTAAAGCGTTGGGAATATGTTTCGAGATAACGCATCACTAACATCGTGGGTTCGAATCCTGTGAGGGATGATTATATGTGGAAAGCCTGCTCGACTCCTCGCCGTTACACTGCTGAGAGGTCTGCATGAGAGGTCAAGGTTCGCCATATGGTTCAGCCGTATTCGCAGCATACCTCTTCCGCAGAATAAAAATAAATTCCCATCCTATCCTATTATTGACCTTAATTAAAATGGACAACGTTACTATACATATTAAATACAAGAAAAATAGCACAGAATTTATATTGTTTTTTAACTAGCAAAACAATTCAGCACCAGACTTTTCAGAATTAAGTTTTCGTACCATTTTGTATGATATTATTTTTCTCGTACATTGTACAGTAGGAAGTAAGATTTTGTAATTGTATCTTACCAAAGAGTATGAAATATATACGAGTATCATGTTGATAATACCTCTCATCCTTTTTTGGTATGTTTTTCGTAAATCTTGTTCGAGCGTCCGACAATTCTTCAGTGCTTTTTTCCAAATGAGTTGATTTTGGTAAAGTTCCAAAAATTCCAATTTGTTTCATATTCTTCTCATATTTTATATTTGTTGATTGTCTTTCAACATTGTCAGTTCTGTTTCCTGATACAAGTACTGACTTCTTTGAAGGATTCCTTCCTTTTTGTGTAGATTTCAGAGCCTGTTTGATATTACCATCCATTTCAATATTAGTCATACTTCTTTCATAACTGGAAGAAATTCGAGCAAGATCAGATTCTGTGTCCGATGTATTAGTAGTAATATTTCCCAGTTCTATGGATTTCATCTTTGCTTCCTAAAACAGGTATGAAAAAGCTTATTTTAACTTTTACCCATCCACCAAATTTGCTTCTAATCTAGTGTGTTATGGTTGAGGAAATCGGAAGTGAACATATTTGTATATGATAACATTTACTGTTTCATTTTGAAAGTGTAGTATACATAGGATTTTTTAAATTTTTTTTACAAAATTGCAGCCAATATTTGCCAAATTTATAATTTGGCTGATATCATAGCCTAGAATGGTTCACCTGTGTAGGATGAAGGTTAATTCCTGCAAGCAAGATATTCTGAGATAAGCCAATGGGGGTGTCCCGCAAAAGTAATCAATACTAGTGATGGCGAGTGATAATAGTGATACTGGTTTTTCTCACACTAGGCAAAGTATAAGATTTTTTACAAAAAACTTGGTAAAGTAGTATTAGTTAACCTAGTTTCACTTTTCAAGCTAGGTAGTACTTTGATTGAAAATTGTGTAAACTAGGTAATCATTGTGCATTTTTAATGGATTTGAATATTGAAATCACTAAATGGTCAATTTACTGGGTAAAACTTCAAACATAAAACTTGGTTAAATATTCTTGAAACTAGATAAAAAATACTTTAAAAATAAACTCGGTAAAGTAAGTATAATAGGTGAACTCCGTACTTTTACCCAGAATTGCCACCACTGATCAACACTATCAGCAAACATCATATATTGGTTCAGCTTCATTGAAAATAAGATCAATTATGATAAAATTATAAAATTTGAAAATACAGGCAAGAAATACCTTAGTCAGTAATTTATTTTCGATCGGATTTTCAATAACAGGTAATTGATCAAACGGAACAACACCACTTGGTTTATCTTTGGTGAAACTACCAGAACGTGACAATCTGCTTCTTGATGACTTATTTTTCGTGAAGATATAGAGGCTGACAGGAGCATTCGTGGATGATTTCAGGTGACTAGCACCAGAGTGTGTAACTTCACTCTTAATGCTTGCTTTTGGTTGTTCTTTCTTCGTATTTTTCTGAAAGTAATTGGAAAACGCACATAGCTTGTAGGGGGTATCAATATTTTTGAATTTATGTCCCACTTTTTGGCCAAGGCCATAATGCAACAGCAAAAATGTGGAACAAGAACACAAAACTAAAATTTATCAAATTACTATATTTTGAATATTCCGTAACAAACCATGATCCAGGGGGAAAAAAACAGTTGGGAAAATGTAATTGGCTGAAGATTATCATTTGACGAAAGTCTACTTCTCAGTAAGCTTTATCTGCCAATGGAACATCCCAAAAGTATATAAGTACAACGTAAGTAAGCTTGAGTACTTGCTTCATTATTTATCTCAGTCAAAAATATTGCGAGGACATATCTTTCGTCACCTTTGAGACACCATCAGGATCGCTCCACCAAGGTGTGTGTCTCATGTCTTTAGATTCATGCATGATAAAATAAATATTCTGATAGGAATATAAACTAATTGGAAAACGTTGATAGTGACTCATACATGCTGTACTACCCCTTTCATCTTTAAACTTAAACAGATATACCAGCTACTTTTCAACCCACAGATTAATAGAGCATGAAATACTTTTACACAACAAGCTCTTAAAAAAAAAAGCTTTTAAAAGACAAAATGTTTCATAAATAATAATGCGATGCTTGGACATTAGAAGTTGAAAAAATTTGAAGATTGCTCTGATCAAGGACGAAAGCAAGGTATCTCCTTACAATCAATCAAATGTCAAGGAGCTTAACATTCAGCGGAAAACATCCCAAATGGAACTTAAATCCCATGGTAAAATGTAGTGAGTTGTGCTTCGAACCATCAAATTGAATTGCCCAGACCTAGTCTTAATTGTATGTCGATAGATTTCCCCTCTGTGGCGTGTTCTATTTGTGGCCCATGCTCGTCGTATATTCATCTAATTTCGTATATATTTTCCTGTTGGTAATATGTTGTCGTTTTTATCTGTCCTTTATTTATTTGTTTGCGCAATATTGTAAATATTTTGATTTGCTTGCTGTTTTTTTTATATATTATGCACCTATATTGGTACCGGTATTTGTATATCATCCAACCATAATAACTGATAGATTTCGCCACTGAGTATTGGTCTATCTGTTTTTGTTTTTACTTGATTCGCATCAACATACTTAATTCCTGTTGTTTACTATATACTTATTGTGTGGCCGCTTGAGACTTAAGGTTTAGGTAGTATGAATACCTCTCTTTTGACACTTGAGCATAATAAGTTGAATGTCCCAACATGCGCTTGCATGTTTTTATGTTTGTTTTTATTTTCTAAGATAAAATAATAACAGAAACACTTAAAATTAAGAAGGTGTGTATTGTAATCTCAACAATTTCTCTTCTGTCACACATCCCTCTGGGAAAACTTGGTGTGATCTAACAAATGCGATGTGTTTATGTGAAAATGTTTGGTTCATCTTTGATTCAAGCTTGACCAAAAAATTTCTTATTACAATATAAAATCTTTTTGAACATCTCCCTTGCAAAATTGCTAGTGCCTGAGGTCACTGACCCTTGTTATTCAATCTTAATATTTTGTGCCTGCAATTTTGGTGTATGTAAATTAATTAATTTTAGGAATAGCGACCGGGCGTACTTAGAATGTGTTTTCAAACTTCCCTTGCGATTTTGTCAACTCAACTAATCTTTCTCACATGCAACTTAAAAATGTAAATAGATTATGTAAAAATATTTCTTAATACTGTCGTCACGACAATAAGATCGAAATAAATCCACGCATTCAACTTCTTTATTCTATTGTTTATAAAGCCTTTTTTCATTGAATTTCACTCTAAGGCCGGAAGCAGTGCCTAAAAGGAACCAACTAACGGCCACTTAATAGCAAAGAGCTACTAAAAGATGCAGTACCAGCGGCTGCACTCTAAACAGAACTTTTCTTGTTAGAATGTGGGTTGATTGATCTGGTATTTTAGAATGTAATCTCCGCTTTTACAAAAAGTAAATATTTTATTATTCTAAAGTGGTTTGAATAAATCAGTGATCTGCATCATAATTTCACAAGTCTACATCTACAGGACTAAAATCTGATAAGTAAATCCTTTGGCATGGCTAAATATATATAGGAAATATGTGTTATCAATAATTTATACAAGTCAAATTATTTACAGACAACATGTTTCAACAAACGATCAATAATAATATTGGGTTGGGACAAGAAATCTTTTTTCTTGTTTCACAATTATTTTACAATATTTCCGATATCAACAGCATTTTAAATATCAAAGAAGGCATTTCGGGTTGCAACTTTCAGATATCGACATTTATTTTGGAATCAAATATTGAATCTTTCCGAAATTGCCCTGATATTCCTCAGCATCGCATCATTGAGATTAAAATATTGCAAATCTCACCTTATTCTTTTTTCTCTTTGACGGCTTTTGCTGATGTTCGAGATGTGAATCACTACTGGTACTACTAGAAGATGAATCAAGATCTTTGGAACTGGAAGAATCTGATTTGACATCATCTGAAAATAAATGTAATTCGAGGACTGTTGTTGAAACAGGTCTTCTTAGCAAGATGGCAATATTGACCAATAAAAAGTATTTGCCTGATTTACTGTCATCAGCCACAGAGGATGAAGACTGAAGATGAGAGACAGCAGGCTAATAAGTTCAATTATTGAGGCATTTGTTTTTAAATGCATTGTTTAATGATACCTCATGGTTTGTTTCGGTAAAATATTTCCTAGTTGATAATTTAGCATCACCAAACCTCCACAGAATAGAAAGATGCCTGAAATCACCCCAGAAGACATCAAGTCATAACATAAAAAGAGTCTAACCGACCCAAATTGATTTCAACCACATAATAAAAACAATATCACAATGTGAAGCTGCTTAGCAGAGATAATTTCAAACTTCAATGTCAACATCATGATAGGTAATATCTGAATCAGTCACGATGAAGAATCAATTCATATCATAAAGAGACTTTTCAGTAACTTTACCAGTCTTTTTATCCCTTTTTTCCTCTTTCATTTTTAACCTCTGCTTGAGTATCTCTTTAGATGACATCTCTTTCTGTAAAATAAAATGGTTTAACGTTATTTGTGAAAAATCAGCTATTTGGGAGTATCGAAATAGTTTCAAGTCAGACAATTAGACACAGTGCAGTGCAATTTGAAGGCAAGTGTATATTGATGGGAACAATCAGACTGATGAACATCTCTGATGGGGAAATAGTGCTCTGGCAAAAGCAGAAAATAATGGGAATGAAGATATACAATTCTGATTAACATTCCTTTTTGTTTCCTATCGTTTGAATACATATTACAATAATACTTTAACAAAATATGCCACATCCACAATGCAATACAGTGAAGCAAATTTCTCAACATTCAGTTATTTTTTATTCATTTACAGGTTCTTGAATTGTCGGCCTTCGATATGTTAAACTGGCGAATAAGTAACATGGGCAAATTATTCACTACGGTAATGCATATTTTTTGTTTGCTAAATTTACGTAGATGATAATAATTTTATTTCAAGATTTCGTTTCAACTATATACACTTCCCTACACTTTTGATGCAAATTTCTTTTTTTTTTAAATGACAAAATGAGTTTAAAAAATTGGATTACGACTCCTACATTTCACCAGATGTGTTTTTGATGAAAAAGAACAAAAAATCAATTGATATGATTTTTTCTGACGAATTTCACCTCTTTTCACCTATTTTATGGTGAACCACTCTAATAGCGTATATGCTATTGCGGCAATATAGTTTTCTAGGGTACCGTTTTTCGCAGACTGTAAATCGCTACTTAGACGTTAACGTTACGTGCGCACAGAGTGCGACGAAGCTTGCGGTTGCAAAGGAAATCAGCTCATTTAGTACTGAAGATATATTTCACAGATTTTACATGTTCAGATTCTATTTGCACAATTAATTCATGTAAAATACATCACAAATACCCACTTCGTATAGACCATCAATCATGTGCCTATGTTTGATCATATTAATTTCTAATTGCTAATATCATGGTCAGTTCCGATATCTGTCATACAAGAGCCTTAAATGATGATGCTCCAATTATGCATGATTTGCAGACTTCGTAAAACCTCGCAATAAGGGAGTATGTTTTTGTTTCAGGTAGCACGCATCATCCTGTCTGTCAAGTTAAGACAAGAAGTCTTATACCTTGTTTCCCAATTATTTTACAACATTTCTGACATCAAGCATTTCATATATCACAAAAGGTATTCGGGTCGCAGCTTTTAGATACCGACATTTATTTTCAGAATCGAATCATTCCAAAACTGCCCTTAATGATATTTCTTAGCATCGCATCATTGAGATTAAAATATCGCAAATCTCACCGCATCATTCCCTTTTCTCTTCGACAGTTTTTGCTGATGTTCAAGATGTGAATTACTATTGCTACTACTAGAAGATGAACTGGAACTGGAAGAATCTGATTTGATATCATCTGAAAAATATATTTAATTCGAGGATTGTTGTTGAAACAGGTCTTCTTAGCAAGACGGCAATATGGACCAATAAAAGGTATTCACTTGATTTACTATCATCAGGCACAGATGATGAATTTTTTAAAATTGAGAAACAGCAGGCTGCTAGGTTTAATTATTGAGGCAAACAATTTGATTTGAAATGCATTGTTTAATGATACTTTGTGGCTTATTTCGGTAAAATATTTCCTAGTTGACAATTGACATTACCAAACCTCCACAGAATAGAAAAGTGTCTGAAATCACCCCAGAAGTCACAAACATGAAGGTAGCCTACATGACCCAAAGTGATTTCAACCACATGATAAAAACAATATCACAATGTGAAGCTGCTTAGCAGATACAATTTCAAACTTCAACGTGATTAACATCATTTGCTGCTTGATTTAAACTTTTAGTTTTTATTAAATATGGTAGGTACTATCTGAATCAGTCACAATGAAAAATCAATGCATATCATAAAGAGAATTTTCAGTAACTTTACCAGTCTTTTTATCCCTTTTTTCCTTTTTCATTTTCAACCTCTGCTTGAGCACTTCTTCAGATGACATCTCTTTCTGAAAAACAAAATTGTTTAACGTTATTTGTGAAAAATCAGCTATGTGGGAATATTGGAATAGGTTCAAGTATGACAATTAGACACAGTGCGGTGCAATTTGAGAGCAATTTTGAGGGCAAGTGTAAATTGATGGGAACAATCAGAATGATGAACATCTCTGATAGGGAAATAGTATTCCAGCAAAAGCAAAAAATGATGGGAATGAAGATATACAACTGTGATTAAATATTTTTTTTGTTTCCTATCGTTTGAATAGATGTAACAATAATACTTTGACAAGCAAGCTACTGATATATGCCACATACACAACGCGATACAGTGAACCAAATCTCTCAACATTCTATTATTTTTTTTATTCAGTTACAGGGTCTTGAATTGTCGAACTCTTGATATGTTAAACTGGTGAATAAGTAGCATGGGCGAATTATTCACTAATGCATATTTTTTGGTTGCCCAATTTATAGATATAATAATAACTTAATTTCAACTGTATTTTGATACACTTTGCTACACTTTTGAAGCAAATTAGCAAATTTTTTTTTTTTTTTGAAAAACTACAAAATGAAGTTTTAAAAATCGGATTTGGACTTCTACATTTCACAGGATGCGTTTTTGATGAAAGAGAACAGAAAATCAATTGCTATGAGTTTTTTGACGAATTCAATTTTTCACCTATTTCACTCTATTATTGTAAATGCCATTAAGGCAATATATTTTTTTCATTATTGAAATTCACTCTGAGCAAGGACGGAAGCAGTGCATAAATAGAACCATCTGACAGTCACTTAATATCAGAGAGCTCTACTAAAAGATGTAGTACCAACAACTGCACTCTAAACAGAAAACATGCCAAACAGAACAGGGCCGCCATGATAAAGTGCCGTGTGTGGTAAGTTTTTAATGGATCATACTATTGTTTGGAATACAAAACTGCCCTTGATGATATTTCTCAGCATCGCATCATTGAGATTAAAATATTGCAAATCTCACTTTATCATTCCCTTTTCTCTTCGACAGTTTTCGTTGATGTTCAACATGTGAGTTACTACTGGTGCTACTAGAAGATGAATCAAGATCTTTGGAACTGGAAGAATCTGATTTGACATCATCTGAAAATATATTTAATTCGAGGACTGTTGTTGAAACAGGTATTCTTAGCAAGATGGCAATATTGACCAATAAAAAGTATTCACTTGATTTACTATCATCAGGCACAGGGGTTAAATATCGAGAAACAGCAGGCTGCTAGGTTTAATTATTGAGGCAAACAATTTGATTTGAAATGCATTGCTTAATGATACTTTGTGGTTTGTTTCGGTAAAATATTTCCTAGTTGACCATTGACATCACCAAACCTCCACAGAATAGAAAAGTGTGTGAAATCACCCCAGAAGCCACAAACATAAAGGGAGCCTACATGACCCAAAGTGATTTCAACCACATGATAAAAACAATATCACAATGTGAAGCTGCTTAGCAGATACAATTTCAAACTTCAACGTGATTAACATCATTTGCTGCTTGATGTAAACTTTTAGTTATTATTAAATATGGTAGGTACTATCTGAATCAGTCACAATGAAAAATCAATGCATATCATAAAGAGAAATTTTCAGTAACTTTACCAGTCTTTTTATCCCCTTTTTCCTTTTTCATTTTCAACCTCTGCTTGAGTACTTCTTCAGATGACATCTCTTTCTGTTAAACAAAATTGTTTAACGTTATTTGAGAAAAATCAGCTATGTGGGAATATTGGAATAGGTTCAAGTATGACAATTAGACACAGTGCAGTGTAATTTCAGAGCAATTTTGAGGGCAAGTGTAAATTGATGGGAACAATCAGACTGATGAACATCTCTGATAAGGAAATAGTATTCCAGCAAAAGCAAAAAATGATGGGAATGAAGATATACAACTGTGATTAAATATTCTTTTTGTTTCCTATCGTTTGAATAGATGTAACAATAATACTTTGACAAGCAAGCTACCGATATATGCCACATACACAACGCGATACAGTAAACCAAATCTCTCAACATTCTATTATATTTATTATTATATGCTATTACGGCAATATATTCATTTTATTATTGAAATCCACTCTGAGAAAGGACGGAAGCAGTGCTTAAATAGAACCATCTAACAGCCACTTAATAGCAGAGAGCTCTACTAAAAGATGTAGTACCAACAACTGCACTCTAAACAGAAAACATGCCAAACAGAACAGGGTCGCCATGATAAAGTGCCGTGTGTGGTAAGTTTTTAATGGATCATACTATTGTTTGGAATACAAAACTGTCCTTGATGATATTTCTCAGCATCGCATCATTGAGATTAAAATATTGCAAATATCACCTTATCATTCCCTTTTCTCTTCGACAGTTTTTGCTGATGTTCAACATGTGAGTTACTACTGGTGCTACTAGAAGATGAATCAAGATCTTTGGAACTGGAAGAATCTAATTTGACACGATCTGAAAAATGGATTTAATTTGGGGACCGTTGTTAGAACAGGATTTAGTATCATCAGGCACAGACGATGACGTGATTAACATCATTTGTCACCTGATGGAAATTATTAGTTCTTATTAAATAGGCATGTAATATCTGAATCAGTCTTGATGAAAAATCCATGCATATCATAACCATTACCAGTCTTTTTTTATCTCCTTTTTCCTTTTTCATTTTCAACCTCTGTTTGAGTACTTCTTTGGATGACATCTCTTTCTGAAAAACAAAATTGTTTAACGTTATTTGTGAAAAATCGGCTATTTGGGAATATTGAAATAGTTTCATGTATGACAATTAGATACAGTGCCGTGCAATTTGGAGGCAAGTGTGAATTGAATGGGAACGATCAGACTGATAAGGAAATAGTGCTCTAGGAAAGCTGGAAAAAATGGGCATGGAGATATACAATTGTGACTAACTATTCTTTTTGTTTCCTATCATTTGCATGGATATTACAATAATCCTTTGACGAGCAAGCTACACAAACTTAAATTGGGAAATAGAATGAAAAACTTCCCAGCTGAGTCTATTATTCGATAGATAGATGTATTTCAAAAATTTCATCTTTAAATTTTTTACTGAGCAACAACATACTGCATAAACAGTTTCATCTTTATTTTCTTCTGAAGACTCTCTGTTTTGATCATCTTGTTGAGTTTTATCAAGTGGTGAGGAATTTATTACTTCATTCCAAGAATCATCATCCCTGAAAACATTAACCTCTATATACATATCTGATAAATCACAAAAATAAATCGTGTACAATTTTTATTCCACGTTTATGTCAGATTAGTTTGTCGAATTAATCGGTCTGAGATTTTACTAGCTTGAACCATCTGATTCGAGAAATTATCATGAGATTGTTATTGTCTTTTCTGCTGAACATTCCAAATTGTTGAGCAACTTTTTCAAATCAAGGGTAAAAAAGTTCTTTTAACTCCGACAGATGCGCTATGTCAGAGGTACCAGAGGTAAGTCAGGTTGTGAGAGCAGTCTCAAAAAACTTGGCAGCCTCAATGATCCCAATCAGAAAAATTTTGTCAATCAAATGTTGTTAAGGAATGTGCCACTGATAGATAGCGTCGATAAGACATGACTCATCTGTGGGGCCTGCTATGCAAAATTATACGAGTTTATGCAAAGGAAACAAATGTGAGCTTTACGTGTGTGGAAATTTTTGAGTATTCACATCTTTGAAGTTCTAAAAACCCCATTTCGATTAGCCCATTATTACAATGTGATGCTGTTAAAGAGAATTGACATGAAGTAAGCAAAGGATATACTAACAACTATTTATTAAATATAGCATAATTACATGTCTGAAGAAAATAAAACCAACTTTGTGCATAGGCACAGCAACAAAAAAAGAGTAACAAGTTTTTGAATAATATACCGGTAAGAAGAAATTGACAAGCACTTAATTTGTAATAGTTTTTAGGAAATACGGTAAAGAAATTCTTCAAGATTTGCCATTATTTCATGAATTTTGATGGAAAAATGGTTTTAAGTATTATTTGATCAAATTAGTAACAATTTTCGCCAATTTTTCAAATCAATTTAGTAAAATACTTTTATACATTTTTACAACTACAAAACAGTTCTTGGGGAAAATATCTTAAATTGTACACTGCAAGTGAGAAGACACATGTTTGGACGAGATAGTTTCAAACTCTGCTGACTGTTGATTTTAAATGATTATTCCATTGTTGTAGTTAAAATTAATCATTAGCAAGATATAATCTATGCTGGTGCTAAGTCCTATGCATGTCAGTGACGTCATACTATAAACTTCCCAAATTTATACAAATTCTAATTTCCATTGGGATTTGACTTTTCTAATTACTAGGTACAAAAACGTTGCATTTTAAGAAAATATTTATCCTCTATACACAAGTGTAGCTTGTACTCATCATGCATATTACATTTTTCACTAGAATTGTCCATAACACACACCTACTAACAGTAACACTTGTCTTAAGTACAGTATGCTACTGGACCTATCAACTACGGTAAGGAATTTCATTGACACTTCGCAACTTAACATCAGCACTGTTTACCCTTTTCCCCCACTTTGCAGAATAATTTCAGTAACAGGAATCTGTGGTAAAGATCTTCTGGGCTTTTTTCCATGTTCATCACTAGATTTCAAAGAAGATGCTTTTCTAGAACCTGAAGAAAAAGCAAATTTACTTCAGATCGAAAACTAAAAATGGAAACATTCCGACATGCATATAATTTCATAAGTTATCACATGTATGCATTACAAATAGAAGAACAAAAATGATAAATCTTGATTGCACAGTTTCCTAACAACATACAAATAGGTCATACTGGCTTATATCAACCATTTTACGAGTCTCAGTATGTATATTTTTTTAAATTGAGTAGTGATTTTAATTGCTCAACCAGTGATGTGCAAATGACGTTTTTATTTTTGCCACTGTTTTGAATGTCTATACAGACGTTCTTCATCAGGGCTTTGGAAGTTGACAACAGATTTTTTTTTTTTTTTTTATTGAAATTCGCTCAGAGCAAGGACACAGAAGAAGAATCAAACTTGAAAATTCTCCTGCAGCCACTAAAGTGCAAAGAGCTACATAAAATGCAGGAGCGGGGAACTAAAGAACCCCCATCCCTGATAGATGTCTATTAACGCGAGTTTTAAAGCCTTGTAGATCAACACGATCAGGAAAACAGCAAGAAGGCAAGGAATTCCAAAGTTTTGATATTCTTGGAAAAAAGCTTCTTGCATAAAACTGTTTGTGACATTGTGGAACCTCCACAGTGAATAGGTGCGAATTGGTAGCCAATCGTGTTGATCGATTAAAAATTTTGTTCTGAGGAACAAGAGCAGAAAGCTCCTTTGAACAAAGACCATTATAATATCTGTAAAATAAACATAGTGAGGCAACGTTGCGGCGGTGTGTCAAACTTTGCAGACTGCAGGAAAGTTTAGGACCAATCATATTGACCACACGCCGTTGAAAACAATCGAGCATGCTAAGAACAGTGACAGCGGCACTGCCCCAAATGTGACAGCAATATTCCATACAGGGTCGAATCAATGATTTGTACAAAAGGAGAATGATTTTGGGAGTGAGATAATGGCGAGCTCGATATAGAGAACCGACTTTCATCGAGGCTCGAGATGCATTTATAAGAGTAAGTGAGACAGAATTTCCGATAATCAAATATATTTTGCTAAGTTTTCGCACAGCCAGTGAATACTTTCTTGCCTTATCGTGTATCGTGAATGTCATGATAGAAATTTAGTACAGTGTGTCGGCACCCACAAGCAAATTAAACAACAACAGAGCATAGTTTTTTATTTATAATTATTGACACATTGCAATGCAAGTAGAAAGCCATGTAAATGCACTAGAATTTTTAACCATTTTATGGTCACTCATTTGACCACCCCAAGAAGGGCATTTCACTAATAGCCACTTATATACAAACAAGATCAGTGTTGTATGAATGTGGCATGGCCACTGCATGAATGTGGGGGAAAAAAAGTCCGCAAGAATACGGCAAAGGCAACATGTTTTACAACAGTGAGAATAAATTTTTGCAGCGAGTATGAAAAGGAGTGAGTATTTCTTGATTGTTATTGCTAAGTCGACGGAGACAAACCGCAATCATTGGCGAGATCTGTATTCAAATACCGGAAGATTGGCGCACAATTGTAATATTGTCACCACTATGGTCTGATTTGCCCCAAAATGATCTTTTTAGTTTGCTGATAAATATTCTGGATACATATATGTTAACTACAAAACGATTCTCCATATTTGAAACTAGCCAAGAAAAAACAGACAGAGCGCATTTTACTAATGCATCTCATTTTATTCGGTATCTTTCCTGGGCAGATGCAAAATGATGTTATTATATTATGTCCATAATTTAAAACAACAGGTATCATCAACTCTGATTTAGACTTTAGAGAAACAGGAATACTTGGGAGAATCTGACATTTAACAAACAAAGATAATTCTAGGTCTAAATTTATTTTGACCTTACAATATTTTCCGATGGCAATATGTGGCTCGATTCAGAATCCTATGCCAAAATATGACGGAAAATAAATTCTGTCTCAGAAATGCAGTAGTTCTCGAGTACAACCCCGGCCAACCTTTCTGTTTCAATGTTTTCTTAAAATCAGTTTTAGTGCAAATTTGAGATTGAGGACTTAGTGTAGAAAAATTTATCACTATGCTAGACATGTCCTATCGTGCCACAGAGACAATAAAACGTTTGCTGCATGCTATCTCCGTATTATTGCATTACGTCATACTTTGGCATCAATTTCTCAATAATAAATGCAGAGAAGCTATTTTAGTAACAAATGCATTTTTATCATAAATTTAATGAACAGGAAAACTAAAGACCAAGATAAAAATGTCTAATTGAAAGTGGTGGTGTCCTCTATTTAAACCGCACCATTTTTTAATAATGGCTGTATGAATTTTGTCGCATACAGCACTTAAATATTGAAATTATAAAATTTTTGTCCGGCCGGAGAATTTTGCCGCCTAAAAATGAGTCACCCAAAGAAAATCAAGATTATGCCGCTTTGGACTCACAGAATTTAAGCATCAGGACTCAAACTCTAGATATTCAATCAACATGTTAACTAATAATAGGCGATCACATTTCAACAGCCAACAAAAACCTACAAACTAAACCACAATACACAAATAATTTCCTTCAACAATCATATCCATGCACAGAAAAAAGTGAGCAAAAGGTTAGGTCAGAACCTCCATCCCCAACTTGAAAAAGACATCTGCACAAAAGGTTGTGGTATGATATAAGGTTTAACACGTATATTTAAATTTCCTTTCTCACAGAATGAAAAAATTAAATCCCATCCTATAACTAACAATTTATTGCAATAAAAACTTTCAGTAGTCAATACTAGATCAATTTCATCAGTACCATAGCAAAAAATCCCGTCCATTTATTCGCTGCAAACCGAGTTCATTTTATCAATTCCCACATTTTATTTTTTATTAATATTTGTAAGATATCGCTAATAAATTAATAAAATTATATATTATAGAAACGATTGCCGAGCTCAAATTTGGTTATCTTTATTAGGGTGTATATTTTCTGTGTAGAGTAATTTTGAATTTTATTATATTTTATTTATAATTAATCTACGGTAATCTAAAATATAGAAAACATTTGGAACCTGTTCTGTCTCACAAACTTGACAAGAGATAAAATTATAAATACCATTAAGACCACAATATAGAACTCGGCTAAGCATATTCTTTTGTCATAAATGCTCTTAGCCAAGAACTTATTTAGTGAAAACAAAGCAAGTTTGCTAATGATTTTGCTATTTTTTTAAATATTGTTGCGTAGAAATAAACAAAACACTAATGGTGGTACGTGCTTTGAGCATACACTTTTTGTCAAAAATTCAGTATGAAGCGTTCTTTGACTCTTTTGCCTGTACACACTAATATATAACAGTCTAAAGGGCTAATTGCATTTGAAAAGGTAAAGGACATAGGTTTCAAATACTTCTTTCTCAAATATAATGTTTCAATATTCAAATCTTACCTTCAGTTTTCACAGACTCAGAAAGACATTTTGAGTAAGAGGGTGGTTTACTTCTGAAAAAAAAATGTTAAGCACTCAGTAACAAATTAATAACTTTTCATTGTTTGATGTATCTTCACACAAATATGACTAATTAGGCGTAATCATTCATAATTTATAACTCCCTAAATCAATGAATTCAATATTCAAATCACCTTTTGATGCAAGAATAAAATAACAAAAAGATGTTTTGATTATTTTTTCACATACTATATATCCTCATGGCATTGGTTTGATTCAATTGAGTGATTAGAATTTGATCCACATGGAATAATTTGAAAGGACTAAAAATTTGCTGTCATGGTGTCATTAGCAAAGGAGATTAAAAATTCTGACATGTGATGCCATAAATCTTCAAAATTTAGTTCAGATATATATTTTTTAAAAAAGGATAACTTCAACTCATGTAGCAACATACTTTTTTATATGCCAGTAAATGAAGTAAAATGCCGATCTGAGAAACAGTCAGATGGAGTTCCCTTATTGCCCAGATCAGGCCTGCACAAAATCTGGATTACTTTATTCGATGGGTAGTCACGTGTAATATTCTTAGTATATTCTGACTATATTTCATTGCTCTAAGAGAAAAAATCCCATACAGATCTAAACCACCAGGGTAAAGTGCAGTGAGGGGTATATATGCGCTAGGCGATGATAAAAAACCCTTCTTTAATACCTTTAGTAGACTCTCATAACACTACCTAAGGGGCATAAATGCAACTTAAGATTGTCACATGCCACACAATTTCTGCACATATTTTGTAAATAAATAACCAGTGAATGACAAAATGCAAAAAAACAATGTAAACTGTTCACACTTCAATATCAAAAGAACATAGATGATTTTTTTTTCTATTGAAATTCTCTCAGGCCAGAGGCAAGCCCCTCAAGGCCAGAAGCAGGGTGCCTGAAAGGAACGAACTAAAAGGCCACTCAATAGCAAAGATGTAGTATCAGCAACTGCACTCTAATGGAAAACATTTCAAGCAGAACTGAACCACCTTGGTAAAGTGCGGTGAGTGGTGTCTGCCCTTGGCGAAGAAAAAACCATCTACTATTTCTTTGCTTCCTTTTAGTCACCATGCAGGAAATATGTTATCGTTGTTGGGACTATTCTAAAGCTCCTACCTACACTACAGGACTAGAATTAACTTAATTGGAAAAAAGTAAAAATCAAAATATCTTCAGTTAAAACTTTTGAAACAGTATTTTCTTTTGACTTCTCAATTGATAATCTTTGCTGCACAAAATTTTAAAACTTGTGTAAAATGAAATTCAGTTTTAATTACAAAATATGAAAGAATAACATGTTGAAGAAAGTTCAAGGGATTCTCTTAAACTGCTTCTCACAATTTCAATTCAGCGCACCGCTAATCTTTTTGGCTAACAAACCAAAACCCTAAACAATATTTAGGCAAACAATAATCAATAGTAATTTCAAATCCTATAAACAACTTTTAGCTTCTCAACTAAACATAATTTCAATATGAATACAGAAGTATGGTCCAATTATGATAAACAACTTTGTATTTATCATATCTTTCAATTAGCGATAGTGATACAAATATCTGGCTATGAAGATGAATTATGGATTATTTTGGTACTTTCTGATAATATCATATTCTGAAAAACTAACTAATGACATACTATTATAAAATACTGCAGAATTATTTTTTTGGTATAAAGTGCTAGAACACTAAACATCTGGATCTGGATATCTCAAGCACCAATAACTACAGTTTTCATGTTAGAGCCTGATATTGAATAAATACAAGATTAGCTACGATATATTTCTAACTATGATGATAAAATCACCAAATTACCCTGATGTAATGTGGAGGTCACTTGGGATTTTCTGATGTTGTTGGATCCACTCCGATACAAAGCTGGACCTAATATCTTTTGAGGTGGATTTTTCCTGAAACATTGAAAATCAATGCATACATAACAGATATTAATAGTTGATGAAATGATGAAGCTACAAATTAATTAGATCATTGTTAAGCATATCTAAAACCATGTAAACGAAGAATTTGTATAGAGCAAATAATTGTGCAATACCTAGATGAAAAGGAATGAAGGAATGAATGAAAAGGAAAGAACTTTCAAACAAGTTAAGTATATTACTTAATTTTTCAACGTTGAGCTTTTTCATGCCCAAACAAAAAAATCTGTAGATTCTTTCAAATTTTTTAATGAAAAAATGGATCAGCAGGGATCGAACTAAGCGATTGTGAGTTGCGATTCGCAACCTATTTTTATAAAACCGCAACTCGTTCACAAAATCCGCCGAAATACATTAACACGTTTCATCTATACACAGACATATATGGGTTTCATCAAATTTTACTCAGGATAGTTATTAAAATGCTAACATCTTGACTCATTCTCCACTTTGCTTGGGCTTTATCAAAATATACTCGATGAACCGCGAAAACATGATATCATCATTAAGACCCACATTCGTCTCGTCATTCCTTACCTTGTCACTCAGCATTTTGTATGTGTTGCTATCATATTGCCAGAGGAGAATATTTTTGTAAAATATGGGCAACAACTTTTCCCATTAAAATGCCAAAAGATTCTCTAAAAAGCCTTTCTGTGTCATGAATGGTCACTATTGATTGGCTGTGTAACTAAAAGCCAAGCAAGAATGGACACCAAGTGCATTTTGTCGATTTCCGCTATTTTGTGGGCGCTATGGCCTAGTGGTTAAACGTGTTGGCATCGCAGGTTGAAGATCTCAGGTTCGAGTCCCGGAGAGTCCGGCTCGCATATCCATGCCCACCACTCAACCCAGGGTGTAATAACTTGGGTAGGCTGAGCCGAACAGGGAAAGATCATATCTTTCCAGCAATTGTAACCCTGTTTGTCTATAAATGGCCGCTATTACAGGGCCTTGGACAGGATGATCCACTCTAAGAAGTGGCTATAAATAAAAAATAATGTTATTCGGCGTCTATTCGTCCAGGTGCAAGAATGATGCCATAATCGCCATTTGATAGGTTTTAAAACATTAACATAACATCTATTAATATTTCTAATTTCTGTGACTCATAAAATCATCATGAATTTAACCCTAACATTTTGATATTAATTTAAAACTTTTCTTTTAAGACTATTTTCTTGATATTTTATATTCAATTTGATAGAGAAATATACATATTATTTATACATATTATTTATATGTCATGGAGTTCATATTAGTGATGGGCATTTCAGAATTGAATATCTTTATACTGCAAAATCTTGATATCATGAAAAAGGATCACAAGGATGGGTCATTTTTCAAAACTTAAATCCCCACCTATATCCTAAGTTTTTGAACCGAGCTGGTCTTGATACTACATGCTGCTAATCATTACCTTTAAATAGGGTAACATAGCTGAATTTTCAGCCGATACAGATGATGATGATGAGGAAGAAGTAGACGATTGTATCGAAGCAACAGATTTTATACCATTTTTAGATTTCTTTGCTGTAGATTTTTCATCACCCATTCCCTGCAAGAAAAAATTAAGAACTAGAACAAAAAATAATATAAGGCAAATGTCACACGTCCATATAAAATATGGCTCATATGCTATTATAAAAGCTTTGGAAATTATAAAAAATTGCTAGACGAAAACTAATCTGACTCAAAACCATGTTCACGCACCTGAAAAAACACTAAAATCGTGAAGCTTACCTCAGATGTGGAACTGGTATCTGAATGAGAGGTCATGGTTCGCCACATGGTTGGGAAACATTCTCAGCTTCCCTTAATCCCGCAGGATAAAAATGAGTACAGTATGGTAAAAAAATTTTCTTGCACTTCAGCAAAACAATTTTGTACTAAACTTTGTATAGTACCTAGTACCTCTCGAAAAATTTTTGTACCACACCGTCTTATATTAATTTTTTCGTACATAGTACCCAAGTTGGCACCGGTAAATATTTTCCATCCATATTTTTCATTTACAGTACAAATTTCGTACAAGCACCAAAACAGGTACATTTCGCTAAGCAACAATTTCGCAACAACTACCAAATTCTGAAAGAGCTTTATTTCTAAAATCTACACCCCCATCTTTCATGTCACCAATATCTTAGAACAAAGTTATTCAGTTTTATGCTATCTGGTTTAAAATCCTGGACAGTAAAACCATCATTCTTAATTTTCTTTAGAAGGACTAGAGCGTTTATTTGTGCCGATGATTTAGTTGTTAAACTATGTAGATGTTAAACTATGTAGATGTTAAATACATTTATTTTCAAATTCCTATGATAGGAATATGCTGTAAAATGGAGGTACGAAGAAGAGTAATGTACGATACAACATAAATAACTTCGTACCATACTGAGTAAGAAAATGGATCATTCCACATTATCATAACAGAAAATTAAATCGTACCAAACCGAACTTCATACCCTACTGCCAACCTTGTTTAGGAGTGCAGTTAGGAAAAAATTTGGAATGTGAATTCGAAAGCAAGCATATTGCTGGCAGATGTCTGATATTCACACTTGAATTAGTATCAAAAGGTGGTTTCTGATCCACTGCTTTCATAACTTTCAAAGTTCCATTGAACGATTCATGCCCCAAATTAATTATGTATTGTACTGATAAACTTTATTTTCGCTACATAGGAACCTACTACACAATCATGAACATTATTATTCCTAGTTCCACAAAGACCAATGTTTACTCGCATCGGTAAAGCGATGAAAAAAATTGGAAATTTCATTTGTGCTTTTTACATTTCTAAACAGCCAAAGAAAAATACAAAATATTTTCGATCATCTACATAGAAACCTGATGGGTGGAATTTAATGAACATTTCTCAGATATTCAATCAAACATCAAATTTCAAACCAAAGCATACTTGACATAGTATCACTCAGTCCAAGGTCCTGTAACAGCGGCCACTTATACATGAACAGGGTTACAATTGCTGGGAAGATATGGCGTTTTTCTATTCGGCTTAGCCTACCCAAGTTATTTCACCCTGGGTTGAGTGGTGGGCATGGATAAGCGAGCCGGACTGGCCGGAACTCAATATGCTATGCCAACATGTTTAACCACTAGGCCATCGCGCCCATGAAGTACCGATGTGTGGTGTTATCGTAATTAGCCTCGATCATATCAAGTTTTGATTCTTTTGGTAGCTATTTCAAACCACACATCCAAACTTCCCCACTGGGAAGGGTGTGCCACTGTTCTTCAAGCATGACAGAAAAACCACTTCTACGTTTCAAAAAAAATTTTTACCTTTACCTCATTCTCTGGTAATTCATATTTATCACTTTCTATTGTATAGGTGCCTTTGCTGCCAACACTACTTTCATCTGATTCATGACTACATACGTCAGCATCACATTTTTTCCTTTGTGTATCTGTCAAAAACAAAGTGTAAATTTCAAAGAGGGTATTTGAAATAAGCTCCATCAGAATGACAAATGGTTGTTGAATTGGTCACTATGTCCAACGAATCAAGAAAGTTCAACCGAAAATAAAGGTATTCCATTTCAGATAGATCTGAAGCGGAAAATTGTGGGGCGTCCCATTTAATTACTAAGTCACACATAACGGTAACTTAAAAATAACATCGCTAGAATTTAATCAAACCCATTCAAGTGTTTTGTTTTGCATGTTACTTTCATATCAACAGTCCCTGTATAAAACCAGTTACAAACAACTAAAACACAGCACATTCAGTTAGTTACACAACACACTCAAGAAAACAACTTTTTCAGGAGTATACCGTAAGTAATTGATAATGATTCGGCTGCCAGTATCTGCAACATAAATTTCCTACGAGCATTTGTTCACATTCATAGATGAAAGTTCAGACACACTTTTCCGATCAAAATCATATGCAAAAAGTATATACTGGTTGCTAAGTAGCAAATTGCTACTAAATTGTTGTATATTATAAACTGGTAAAACTTTAACATACTTTTCTTCTTTTTAGAAAAATTTGAAGTCATTGAGGGCTTTGGATGATAGTGAGGAGAATAAGTAACAGGTATTTGATCCAATGTAGCAAGAGGTGTGTCGGGACGTATTGACTTGGACGTTATTTCTGAAGTGTCTGCAAAATAACGAAAATGAGAAAAATGTACAGAACTAAAACTTAAAAGGCAAAATTTTTGCTTTTTCCCCCATATTAGGTTCCTTTTATTTATACATGGGCATAAAGTTTTTGGCATATCATCCTATATACTTTCTGATATAAGGAACAAGGAACGGTATAATTGCTTTTATGGATGTTTGAAAAATGCAAAATGAACCATGTCTATGCCAGTGTCATTGAAATGGAGTACCGGTACCTGTATCTAATCTAATAGTTGTTCAAAGGAATATTAGGTGTTTAATCACCCAAAATAAACACAAGAAAACATCGAGAATATTGGAATTATTTCCTGGTTCCTCATGTAGTATTAAATTGAATAGAAAAGGAATATCTCATTTTTCCTGCAGTTTTGGGCAGCGTTTTAGTCCAACGAGGCCAAAAACATCAAGCCGTTTGCTAATCTTCCTTTTTGATTCAGAATTGTCCAACGAAAAGGAGCAAAAAGTATCAAACAAGAGATTGTCAGGAGCCTACTACTCATTGAAAAAAGGGTACTTTGAACAACTATTGGAATAGCTACAGTTACCAAAGTACCCTTTTTTCAATGACGCTAACTGCAACTGCTTCGATGGTATCCTGCACTTTTTGCTGCTGCAGATCAAAAAGTAGGCTCCTGACAATCTCTTGTTTGATACTTTTGCTCCTTTTCTTTGGGCAATTCTGAATCAAAATACATCTCTTAAATATATTTATGTGAAATATGGATGGTACTTATATACTAATATACCCTACCAATACTAATATACACCTAAGTGAAATCTCACCAACTTTGATTTCTTACAACATCACTAATTTTGGTACTCAACCTTATTCACTCAAAAACACACTTATTCTTATTTATTAGTATTCAACTATGAAATGCAGGCTTTATCTGAGATAAAACATCGGTTATCGGTGGCCAAAAATGTCATAATATCGGTATCAATATCGGTTACAAAAAAGCAATATAGGTTGGGCTTTACTTTAAATATACGGTAATATACGCTTCTGAAAACCCACAAAAACTTGATAGAGAGCAGCAGAAGGGAGATGGCTAAACAATACGATACAAATATAACAAGAGGTTCCGCGCTATAGCATGTGTCAATATCATGCTATCATTTTTTTGAGCATAACTTTTGTTAAAGTTCTATTAATACAGTGGTAGTCTCGGATCTTTTGATGTATATCTCAGTGGTCTATATATTATGTTGAAAATGCATTTTAGCATATCCAGTTACCATTGACCTCATCAAGGATTCTTACAGCTTTGCCAAATTTTTACTGCCCTTCTTGGGATTTTCGAGCCAAATTCAACCAGAATTTTGAGAAAATATCCAAAATCCTGGTCGACTCAGTGTATATGATGAAACACGCTTTACTTTATAAACAGCATGGTAAGATTCTCCGAAAAAACTGAATTTAAAGTGGGGGGGGGGGGGTGTGGGGGGCAGCCTGATTTATGGCTGATCAGTGTGTGAGAGGGACTTCAACCATGTGATAGTTTTTTTGTTGACACACAATCTGCATTCAATGTGACCCGCGGTTCGAGAAGTTGCCAGTTTTACGATTTCTCTTATTTTTTGTTCAATGGACTCAACCTAAATCTTGTCAGATTGCGATTCTTTCTTTTACTTTAACCATATTTATATAGTCTGCGTACACTGACCTGGCATCTGTTTACGCAACCACGAAGCGCCTCCCTGTCTGAAAAAAAATATATGTATCTGTCTTGTTTTGCTTTTGCTTTTTTGTTTTAATCCTAATTTTCTATTAAAATCAATGACTGTTCTGACTACCGTATTTTGCGGCGTATAAGCACCTCCGTGGTAATAGTCGCAAAGGGTCATTTTTCTAAAATTTTGCTATTTTGCACACAGACATGACGCAGCGCCGTAATAGTCGCAAAGCGTCGGTGAACCACTCCTCAAAAACGCTTATCAAACCTTATCAATCCTTATCAAACGCTAAAGTAATAAGGTACAGTAATTCATTAACTCAGACGCATGGAACGCAGTATTGTTTTTGTCCAGGTGCGCAATGTCGTTTCGGCCAGGTGTTCAGGTGTGCAATGTCGTTAGGCCAGGTGTGCAATGTCGTTCGGCCAGGTGTGCAATGTCGTTTGGGCCGGATGTCCGTAAAACATCGTTTTTCTCCCTTCAAAGTGTCGCGGTGGATTGTTGAAGCATGGGAACAAGTGAGCCCAGAATGCCTAGTGAATGGTTTTAAGAAACCTGGTATATTTTACTCCCTTTCAGACAAAATTGAAGTGCCGATCGTTACAAACCAATCACCTTTGTATGATCTGTTTTCCTCAGACACCGAAGACGCCATTTCTTGTTGTTGTAATTATTGTTTATCGAGATACACATTTTGCATTTTAATACATTGCCTACCAAGACGTCATGTCGTGAACATAAACAAAACATAATTAACGGGAGCAGTTTCTACAATAGTACAAAACATTATCACCGAAACAGTGTGAAAATGTACAATTGTGGAACTTTCTTGATTGATTGATTTTGTTGATTAAAGTGTGCCGTCGATTGCGTCATTGTCAAAACGTCAAAGTAATTCGCGCCGAACCTTCCGAGTTTAAATTCCTTAGGGGGTATTTAAAACAATATATTATTGGCGATAAAATAATTTTTTATTTTTTTTAAATCAGGCTTTTAAATACCAAAATATATATATTTCTATGTCACAATTGTAGATTTTTCCTTGTTTCGTTAATTTAAAGGCTGGCGTCGATTGCGTCATCGTCAAAACGTCAAAGTAATTCTGGTCAACTTGCTAAGTTCAAATTCCTTGTTTCGTTAATTTAGAGGCTGGCGTCGATTGCGTCATTGTCAAAACGTCAAAGTAATTCTCGAACTTGCTAAGTTTAAATTCCTTGTTTCGTTAATTTAGAGGCTGGCGTCGATTGCGAACTACATACATTCCCTTTCGCGCCGTTTTGCAATGAATGATATAATACTGGCCGTTCCGATTGATGATCACACATGATCGGATCGTCATCAAATTAAATCGCACGTATGACGATGTATGACATGTATGTACCAATGAAAATTCACTAATGTCTGCAAGCAAAAAGATCGAGCATACACGGTAAATTTGGGTGCAGTCTATTATCAATTTAATTCAAATCTCTCTACAATTTAACATATCTTGAAAGTACATGCGCTGGCTGCGTCATCTATATATAACTTTTATATACCTAATATGAAACGCTCCACAATTCGCTGTGGATCGGGAAAAAAACAATAAATTGGTCGCAGCAATGTAAAAGTCTCAGAAAGAAAACTTTTGGAAAAAAGTAGCGACTTATCCGCCGCGAAATACGGTAAATTATAGCCATAGCTATAATTATGGCTATGGCCTGGTCCCTGCCCAGGGGACACTTGTAGCCTTTGGTTGGATCCCATGCTATATCTAGACAGGGGTGAGAGGTGTTGCTGACTCAATGAAGATTTTTGGCCTTCGCGAATCCCACTTTATTGTAACTTTATGTGCATATTGCATTGTATTTTTCAATATTTGAGCGAGAAATCTACTTGAGTCTTGATATAACTGAAGGTCACGACATACCAGTATATGAAGTAGATTGTAATTTTTGCACACGCTTCCTCGGTGCATTCATTGAAAACCAATCATCAACTTCAGCTTCCTTCAGCTAAAACAAATTAAAATAAATATAACAGTGTAAAGCGATTGTACCGGTATTTTGAACTTGAAATGAATAGGAGCTCATTAGATGCCTTCCGATGAGGCATGAGCACTAAAGATATTTCAACTTATGATATTATTCGGTACTGGTGATATTGGCGTTTTTCAATATCTGGATCAGCTAAAAACTACACTTAAACTGCACATTCTAAAAAGTACATAATCAAAAAAAAATTTGTTTAGGTTTTCATATCATGACTTGTTTTTTCTATGTAGGAATGATCTTTTGTATTGAAGTGAGACTTCATTTAAACAGTTTCTGAACTGAAAAAGTTCTGATATTTTTTTTATCACCATCAAATGTAAAAATAAGTGTCGGTCAGAATCAGTAAAATTTCCTCTTATTCGCACGGCTGATATTGGTTCAAATTAGTACCCTTCAATTAAGTATTCTACATTCTTTTCAAAAATATTGTTAATTAACTTTTCATTGAGCTCTTTTAAAATTCAGACATATCATAGAATTTCTTCTTAATGGAGATGTCAATACTCAAATGATAACTCAAGACATGTGGCATTGGCAGACCTTATTGCGACAAATACTTGTTAAACAGAAGTTATGGGAACTTTCCTCATACACTAAATACATGCCTTTCGTTGCTACTACACAACTGAAAAATAATTCAGATATGTATTCAGATACAACAACACAAGTTTTAATTGTAAAACTATAATCGTGAAATACCAATATTTCGCTTCGAGGCATGACTCTTCAACCCCATCATTCTTGAAACAACTTTCAACAAATTGCAAATTTGGACCTGTTCGTTACATATTTGATGTAAAATTGTATAAAAAATATCACTGTCTTTTAGAAACTGCGGTCTGTCAGTTAACTCAGCCAAAGCAAAACTGTAGTAATGCCAGGTACATTCCATCTGTCTCGTTTGTACTACTGACCATACTTACTTTCTTTGGCATTGTTATCACTGTGCAATTCTTTGATTTGCTTCTAAAAATATGTCGCCTTCAGAGCCTTAAAACAATATTGATCAACTCATCACCAATTTATGATAGAACTCAAAAAATTGATTTTGAAGAATTTTAAAAATATCACACTATAATTTGTTAAAAAGTGAACAACCAGTGAAATGAAAACAATTATTTGCCAAAGTTTCGATATCTATACAGATGTCCTCCATCAGGGTGATAAAATGAGAAAAATAAATGGTATATATAATATAAAGTCACACTCTATATAGTATGAAAAAGGGACTGACTGATAAACTGGGGAATGCCCAAGTTCTCTTATTATTCATGGCCTGGTTTAGTGAATATTGCTGTTAATGTGATAAAACTCTGAAAACAGCCTTGATGATAAGATATAAACTTAAGCTATGATAAAAAACAAATTACAAGATAATTATAAAAAGATACTTACAGTTTTTGCTCAGTATTCCATGCACAGGTGTATACCAGGTTTGTCGTTAACATTAACATACACCTAGTCATGAGAGTCAGTTTTTAACCCCATTTTTTTCATAGTTCAGAGTTTGATTTCAATTTGACAGTAATTATGTTCAGTGTTACTCACCTGCTCACAATCACTGATCAGTACAGAATAAAGATCATACGATTGAAATCAAAAAGTTACAAAATTAAATATTCTAGTTATTTTTAATGAACTTTGTCTAACTTATAATAGACTATATTGTCTACAGTTTAAACATTATGAAAAAAAAAATATTGATAACAAAACAAAAGTGGCATGTTATAAACAATTGCGAATGGCAGGATAGAGGAAAACCGAAAATACAGCTTAATCATACCATGGCGAATAACGACCTCTCGTGCAGAAAGTCCACACTGTGGCAGTTCCCAATCGGGGTGAAGGATAGGATATTATTTTTATCATTTATCACATATCTCCCTTTTCCTGTGCATGGACCCACTTACGGGATTCGAACCTACGCAGTACCGGTACGTCTTGGCGATCAGAGAAGAGTACCGGTATAGGTCGAAGCGCATTCTGCATTATCAACGCTTTACCGATTGAGCTAAGTTAACCGCTCTTTGACAAGCTTTTTTCTATTCATTTTTTCAATATTTCTTGTTAATTGCAGTGAAGTTCTAGGCCTAGCCTAGTTACTTGTTCAATTACATTTTCTACTTTGGGGGAGTTTGCCAGAAAAAATACCGTTACGGGTATACTCACAGCTCATGCATAGCCTAACGTTATTTCTTTCTATCCAAATTTTATAACCTGATAACTGACGGTCGAAAAAATTAAAACTGACCTATGGATCAGTACTGTATATCATGTGAAAATACGTTTTGTGCCCTCCAACCGTCCAAGACATGTTTACAAGAAAATAGTGACGTAGGTGCCAAGCACAAGGCACAAACCCACACAGCGCACCCAGCACCATGACGGTAGCCAGGGAACAGGACGCCGCACTTTTTTTGCGTATCAAGTTGAATAAGTTCCGGATCGACGCGCACAGCATATTCTGATATTGATTGTCTTGTCTAATGAAAGAAGGCCACAGATATACATATAGCAAAATTATGCTCAAAAGGGTGATTATTTGATTTCTTAAACATAATGCGGAAACAAGTAAGTAAGGTAAGTTGGTCATACAAAAACTTCGATAAAAACTGTTCTAAACGAATCTTAAAGTTCATTCAATATTCGATAGAAAATCGATTTCAAAGCTATTCATTTCGATTTTACGAGAAAAATGATAAACTTTAAAGAATTCCACAAAAATGAAATAAATACATATATTTTTGAAAACAACAATAGAACATCTGAAAAAATAATTAGGTTACCCAATTCCGAATTGGGTAATTTGGCTTAACATTTTATTCATTTTTTCTGTACATGCACATGGTTGGTGGAGGAAGCCGTAAGCGGCCCTTACGTAAACCACTGGCAAGGTGTACTTACGTGCACTGGTAAGGGGTCCAGCAGACCTTTCACATATAACTATCCCTCAATGGAATTTGCACCCAGTACATACCGATTGCGCTAACTGGGCACCCCTTCAAGTGCTAGTTCGGGTGCCCGGTTAGCTCAATCGGTAAAGCGTTACGAATCTGCCCAAGCTACGTATCTCTGATCGTCATGACGCAGGTTCGAATACTTGAATGATGGTAGCATTCTGCTATGACGCTTGAAGGTGGTGATGGTACTTAAATTCCGAGAGGTCTGCTAGAAAAATGAGAAATGCCTTTCACCCCGATTCGGAAATGGTGGTCACGTAAGCGCGCCATACTTACGGTATTCTCGGCTTTCATCTCCCGCAATAAAAGGATACCGTAGACCTATGGTTGGTAAACGCTGTATTTTGTCACTATAGTAAAAAATGGGCTAACCGTTAATCCACTATTTATTCTCAACAGCCAAACTTCAGATCAAAACCTGCACATTTTTTCATAAGTAAGATAAAACCATGGCAACTGAAATTTGTCTTTTTGATTTCACTTAGGTCTTGCTGATTAGATTTTTTGAAAAGCAAATAGGGTGCACAGGCCTGCTTTTTTTACTATAGTCTGCAAAATTCTTTCGGACGACTTCATGCAATACACATTTTTCATTGTAACTTGAACTGATTCTTGATTTCCTTGCTCTGTAAGCAAACCCTACTTCGTGATTCCTAAGCGGGCACAGTGAGTAGAGTTAATTTAGGTCATGCAGCATTATCAGGTCATCTGTATTTCATGATCGGTTCTGGGATATTGACCATACACAACTAAATCAGTGGTTAGCAAGCAAACAAAGTGTGAATTCGGATTTACATTTTATTACCAATAGCACAATAGTGAAATGTAAGCATCATTTGTTTCGGCTTTTAATTTTAAATCTTGACAGCTGGACGTGTGTTTTTTGCCAGTTTGTCGAATTTTTGTCCTGGGATACCATTTACTAGCTTGTTTATAACTAATATTGTATTTTCACCCTTTTAGTACTGTATTCTGCAATCTAAAGCAATAATATGGATAGCAGTTGCACTGGTCAGTTTCCATACAAAGTGCGGGAATTAAGGTGTATTATTCATTGGTATACTGATATACATCAAGGAAATTGCAATACGCAGACACAGAAAAAGTGTGCAGAAAATAACTCACAGTGAGGGTTTGACTGCTTTAATATTTTAACACACTAATAATTAATATTATACCTATGAGTTCGAAATAATAAAATCCATGAGTTAAATTCAATATCAGACTTCCTAGATTATACACATTTTACTAGTTCAAAAACGGTGATTCCTCCTATAGTTGTGAAATGTCTATTTTAACTTGTACTGTGATACTTGGTGGTTTTTTGAAATATAATTTTTTTTATTATGTCATGCTATTAACCATACAAATGTATATATCATGCTAATCGATTTATTAATTCACAATTTATTAATCAACTAGGATTCTCCCATAAGAACATCGGCATTGTGGTGATGACGGACTCTCGAAAACTTTGTTCTATTTTTAATTCGAAAGCCGTAGGCGATATTGATAACTTTCTACCCGCAAGAATCAAAGCTGCGATACAGGACCGCTTTGTGTCCACCGTGCAATTTCAAAAGGGCACCGACTATCTTATTGCCGGTGCTCTGACTCGGGCCCCTATCGGGTCATCCATCGATAGCAGATATTTCAAATGATAACGAAGATGTTCTTCTAGCGTCGCTCAAAGTAGAAACCGGTGAAAATAAAACGGTCGACAACAAAGCCTTATGCTATATGAAGACTGCGCTCTAAAATACATTGAATATAGCAAGCTTATTGAATGGGTCATCGATGTGTTCCCCAAAAATGTTTCAGGGAACTCGCTAGCAGCACAATTAAAACCGCACTGGTACGATCTGGCAGTTTCTAATGGTTTGCTACTCCTTGGGCCTCGTTATATCGTGCCGACACGACGCACGAAAATATATGCTGAAACTATTACATGCCCCACACTTGGGGGACGTGAGAACAAAACAAAGAGCACGCATCTGTATGACTTGACAAGGAATTTCAAATGATATCCATCAACTTGTCACAAAATGCGAAACTTGCCAAGCGTAACGTCTGGCACAACAACGCGAACCGTTACTGCCCAGCGAAGACGCAGATTATCCGTTTGAAGCAACAGCCTCAGATATATTTCAGCTCAGCGGGAGATACTTCTTGGATCTATATCGATAAGAAAACAGGATATCCAGAAGTAGCAGAGTGGGCCTCAGCGCCCAATCCAATGCAGATCATAAAAGCATTTACCCGTTGGTTTACTCGTTGGGGCGCAGTAGAAGTTCTACAAACAGATGGAGGACCTCAAGCCCTCAATATACACCGGAAAGATTCCTATCGTTTTTACATGAATGGGAAGTAAAGCACGAGTTATCAAGTCCGTATTACCCACGGGGAAATGGACTCGCAGAGGCGACGGTCAAGACATTGAAGAGTATGCTCACAAAAATGCCTCACCCACGCACCCAAGACAGCGAGTGGATAATAGCGAGTTGGAGAACACCGAAACACGTCTAGAAACAATGGACGGCGACTTAAACTGCTCTGACAAAGAAAACATGTCCTTTATCACAAACATCAGCTTCTAGATGGTATAATCGGGGGACAAAAGACCTGAAACCGCTAAGAGAGGGGCAGAGTGTGTGGATTAATGATAAGGGGAAATGGAAGGGAACCGGCGTTATTATACGCGCTGGCTCCCATCCAAGCTACCAAGTCAAAGTCGACCATGGAAAAGGAAATTACTTGGAGCAACCGCCAAGCCCTCAAACCAAAATACTGAAAATCATGTGGATTTTCGTTAACTATAAACATTAGTGAACTTATGTTGCTATATCATTGTGCATATGCATAACATCAAAATTAACTATATATTTAACAATATCATTTCACCTTATCGTTGCGCAATCATCTAAAAGAGGAAGTTGTGATGTATAGACGCGATGTAATTATCGCGCATGATCAAGTATTAATTGGCCATCAGCAATCCTGAGCGGATTGTCGGTAAACACTGTTAGTTAGTCTTGCTTTGATCTGTTAGCGTTCGTGTATCTATTCTGCTTTCTTTATGCTTTGGATTACTTTGCATGCATTGCATTTGGAACTACTTTATACTGGATCTATTACAAATTACTTATTTGGATTTGCCAGTACATAACAGGTACTTTGTTTTTTTAATTCTAATTTTAAGCAGAATTCTTCTGAATTGGTATCGTTATTTATTCAATATATTCGTTTCAATGCGAAAAATTAATAGTATTTGTGTCGCTTGGAATTAAAGTTTTAAGCTGGTCGCACTGTTGTTGATATATGATTATTTTGTATATATGTTGTATATGCATATGATATGTTGTACAGCGTAAGTTTTGGGGTTACTACATGTAGCTATAGTTAGAATAACTGTGGCATGTCAATGAATTGTTCAGAAGACGTGTACATGAAACATTTGGGTAGGTTAGTTTTGCTTATATTGTGTAACAAATTTAAAATAGGACTTTCCATTCGCTTATTAATGCTATCAATCCCTTACATGTTGTATATTTATTTATTAATAGGACAGAATATTTAATAACGATTGCTGCAAAAAGATTATCCATATGGAGATTTCAAGCAAACGAACTAAAAACAGATCGTGTTTATTTAAAAACTTTGCTGTTGATATTTGACTTTCCTTCATCATCGTAATCTGGTTCTAAAAACCCCAAATCGCCTGAAAGTCTCGAATTGGTTTTACCGGTTTCACTCAGTCGCCTGGTTCTGATCTTGTGGCCAGGTGGGGTTGATTTGAAGCAGGCATGTTGAACAAGTCTCACGGCAAAAACAGTTGTTCCACCACAAGAGATCAGTTTATTAGCTTGGTTTACCGGAGCATTAGAAAATCGTTTATCGAGTCAATATGTTGAGGTGCCTGAATGCCCATACACCAAGCTTCAACCCATTCGTCTAGATATAGTCATCAATATAGTTTAAAATGCAGCCGTTCAGCGTTCTTGTGAGAACAAGCAAAGCATGGACGTTGAGATTTATTTAAGTGAAGATGACTCTGAAGACTCTGAAAGTGAAAGCACAGGATTTCTTTGCTATGGAATTTTTTTTCGTAAAATCACATTTTTAAGTATAAATAATCATTAACCCATTAATATAGAGTGTTGTCATTTTTTATATTTTGCTATATTAAACTGATAAGTGATTTCAATTTTGTAACATATATTTTTTGACACGAGCTTTATGTGATAAAATATAGTTTTGTTTTTTAGCGTGTATGTGTACACGGATAAATAAAAATAAAAAGCACTGTTTACAAATTTTATCCCACCCCGCCACCCGATTTGGGAGATCCAGTCATTTTTAAGCGTTTTGCAGACATCACCGGCCGAGGGGCCCATCGCTGTTAAGTGTTTTGATTTTTGGCGTTCAATTCACTTTTTTTTTTTAATTTCCTTTTTCGATTTCAAATTTTTGTATTTTTCCAAATTTTTTACTTGTTTTTTTTTATTTTGCAAAATGAGTTGGAATTTGAGCAGAAAATTAAAAAAAGTGCTATAGTAATTTTCCATGTGATAACGATGGGCGACCGTTCATCATATTCACATTGTAGATTTTCGCTTGAGAAAGATCAGGCGAATGGACAGAATCTCAGACGAAGTTTAAAAAACGCGCACAACGCGCGCCCGCTAGCCCTAAAACTAATCCAAAAAAAAATTGACAATAATGGCTTACACAAACAGATGAAGAGCGGATGACAATGGCCAGTGACACATGAATATATTGATACAAAATCTATAAAGTAAAAACGCAAGCATGTGCCACAAATAGACCACTACTCGGTGGCGAAATCTATCAGTGACACATGGTTAGAAGATACGAAGACTAGAAATGTATGGGTCATAAAATAGCCGATACTTTGAATGTTGGGAATTTGGGGTATTCGCTCTAAACTAGGCATAAATCAGTCTCTTAAAAGGTGACTTTTAACGACAATAAGCTGCTACAAAAAAGAAGCATCAGTCGGCTCAGTACAGTATGTAAGGAAGTGGATCGGTACTCGGGGAGGGATTGTTTAACTCGTGTTCCTCTCCTACAACCTTCGGGTTTCTGATTGCTGAATAAAGTTATTACCACGCGTAGGGATGCAATTCTGTGATTCAAGGTTGGAACTGATTTGGGCAATTTAGCCACCAGGATATAGACTTAAGAATTGTACAAACATACTTCAAAAAAATCCAATATATCCTCGCTTTTTTGATTTGGCAAATTTTTCCAAACCAAGAATTTTTATTTTACCAAGAACTAATTTGATTAAATGTTGTTCTTCATTGGGTGTCCCGAGCGCTGTCGTTAATTATGTTGTTTTCGAATATTTCTTTTTGTATCAAGTTCTCCAATATTCCTCTTTCTGCAATTTTTTGTCTCATTTCTTCGAATACAATTCATCCACTATGTGTGTGTTGCTTTGCTATTAGTTCTTTTACAGAGAATTATGCTATATTTTTTTTTTTTTTTGAAAATTTTAGCTTTAATAATGCACTTTGAGCCTATTTGAAGGCATTTGTGATGAGTATCGGTGCAACATCTCTAATGCAGACATCAAAATAGTTGCAAAATATGTAAAGAAGAAAGGGTATCAGAATATCCATAATCTTACGCAAAGAAATAAATCAGGTATAACAACGGCACCATATAACGACAGAAAAATATAGACGTGAAAATAGATTAATAAACAAGCATTGGCCACGTCACGGAAGAAAGATCTGTCAACGGCATGCTGTTGGTAGATATACATTTTGATGGCTCATACCTCGATTACAGCACTGGTTAATAGCGCTGGCAGTTAACGCACGAGAAAAAAAAACGTGATTGTCGTTGGTAAAATATTTATCGGGTGCATGGATCATAAATGAACCACGCATCGGAGACGCGTTTCATTGGTGGCTCACCAACCACGATAAAAATACAGAGATAATAATGAATTTACAGTTTTGCGTGCTTAGCAAATTATATGCCGCGAATCACCAGCGGCATGTGCAGGCAAACGGGCGCAATGCTAATACTAGAATGTGCTGTGTGAGCAGCTCGACCAATGCCTAATGGGACCTAGTCTACTCGAGAAATTACAGTACGTTAAGTTAGGTCAAGATGATCCCAACTTTTCTTGATACGCACCCACCCCTTTTTCCGCGACTGCTTTTACCTCTCATTTTCAGTCGTTGGGGTTTTTATTTTGATAGGGTCAACACTGTTTAGAAACCATGATTTTACGATTCTATCTGTTTTGACCAATGTGCGTTTGTAACGTTTCTTCAAGAAGTATACACATTTCAATAAAGAACCTGAATGAGTTTTATTATCTTTTATGGAGTCGGCGGGCACAAAAAGGGAGCCAAGGAAGGTAGAACGCAGCAAACTATCCTCTCCGATTTTCATATATTTTTTGTCTCAAACGTAGTTCTCTTCATTCATCCTTTCACACTTGCTATAACCTATTCCCTTTTACTGAATTTATTTAGACTTTTACAAAAAGAAACACTGACAAATCTTGGAGCTTTTACAAATTAATCACACTTCAAAACAGTCATTGAACCTTGTGGAAGGTTTATACCGAACCCCGATTCGGCACGGACTTTTGTAATAGTTGGGCATGAACGCGACGACACTGCTTGTACTTTCAATGAAAAAATAGATGAATATTAAGGATTAAAAATAATATATTAGCTTGCACCAAATACCCACTCCTGTACAATATCAGTTCAATTTAACAACAGAGCTTCTTTTTGCAGATTTAGCTTTAATGTGACTCAATGTTCCACGTTTTTTAGCACTCTGAAATTTCTTGTCCTTTGAAGTTGTTATCTGAGTCGGTTTAGACATTTTTTCTAGCCGTTCTGCTAAATCAGGGTGGAACCGCTCTAGGTTTTGAAATATTGCTTCATATTTGTTAGGCTCTTTTCCAGATAATGACTCTAGAAAATAAAAAATAAAAAGTTTCAGCTTTTAATTATGTCACCATTGTAGGACAGATCTATATATATCTATATATATATATATATCGATTTTTCGTCAAAATTCAACCACAAAAAAACGTTTTCTAGAAATGCTAAAGGATTCTTGCATAAAAGATAAAAGTTTTATCAGTGTTCTTGTTGTCTTCGATGATAGTCAACGAAGAACTCAGCTCTTTGTTCTTAAATATGTGTATTCGGATTTGGGCAATTATTTAAAGAAATGCCTTATATCAGGATACGAAGGTCTTTTTTGATGTCTGCTAATTTTAAAAAGTTTTAGAACCCCCTTCAAGTTTTTTTAAGACTGAACATCGTGTCTGTAATTTCAAGACACCATATGTTGTCTGTCCCATGTATAGCTAATACATATATTATTCGATAGATCAAACATAGGGTAAATATGGGCTTTGACACTGATTTGACATAGTCCTAACGTAAATAGTCCAATTGAAATTCCAGCCCCCTTATCATGTTTGGCCCATGCATGGGCAATACATATATCGTTGGATATATAGAAAGTGTAAATATATGCTTTGAAACTGTTTTGGCATAGTCAAAATTATCCGATTAAAATTTCAAGACTCCAAATCGTGTCTGTTCCATATATGGCCCATTTATGTATTATTAATAATTCGATCAAAGAATATGTGAAGTTGAGTTTCGAGTCTGATGCAGTCCATGACCATTGAATCGATAAAAAAGCATTTTAAAGATGTGCTTCACTGATATATATAAATATATATAAACACCGGATACATTTTCTCTAGTTTTGCACGTCTCCATTTGAATCGAGAGAGTCACCAATAAAAATCTAGTTTGGAATTTGAAAAGCGCCCATTTAAATATCCCACTTTTTGCATGTATGTGTTATGTACCAAATTCATAACGATGTGGTTTATTAAATCAAGGTTCAAGGGCCCGTTTTAAATACATTTCAGATCCTTATAAGATTTCCTGCTGAGTTTACAGAAGAATCTTAAGGACTCCCATTCAAAAAAATTGTCTGTTTCATGGTGATATACAATAAGAGGCCTATTTCCAGGATAATTTTTTCCTGCATTTTCATAACTTCTTTTTGTGAACTTTGGCCCCCTAGTATCAAATTTCTCGATACACCACTGAATAGTGGGATCCGAACCCTTCCTAAATATGCAAAAATCAAGATTAGGTTATGAGAATATGCCGAACACGTTGCGTCTTTCCTTTAGGTACCTGAGTTATCAATAACCATCTAAATATGTTATTTCAGAAGAAAACCGGGCAGGGTCCACTCCAAGAAGTGACTATAAAAAATTAAATATTTTCCGTCGGTAAGTCGATTGCTTAAAAAGATCTTTCGTCTCGGCTGTACATATATCGATATCAGATCATAGCGTACTCTTAAAATATTTCCATAATGAACTTCAGGTCGGAGCATATATATATATACTTAGGTATATGTTATTAGAGAGTCATCGTGTCGCTTTGAAGCGTGACTTTGTTTTTGTCAAGCAGTATTTTGGTTAAGTACGGAATTGCGTTCGCTCGGAATTAGGATGCATTTTGTAGTCTTTAGGATTGTGTATCCTATAGTATCAAGTCTAATTTGTCTAAGTTGTGTATGTTTATGTTAAGATTGTATTGTAAATTTGATATGATTTTAAATTTGATTTTGACTATTTGTTATGATATTGTCATTACTATGATTTTATGATTGATGTAACATTAGTATGACTTGGTTTGCTATTTTGAGTCAATTTGTAATGTGACACAAATTTCCTGATTATAGTAATTTGACATAACAATATACTGGGGCATTTTATATTTATTTTGACAGGTAACTGCTCCACGCTCCATATTTTCACTTTGAAGTTTTGCAATGTTGGCTCAAATTTTGTTTCGTACAACAAGAATTCAACGATTCCAATAACAGTCATATTAGTGTAGCGTTTGAATCACAGACAAGGTCGCTGGGAAACTTTATTGCTGCGAAAGGACAGGGATTGCTTGAAAGCACGGATTGAATCTTGTTGGGAATTCGAATTAACATTGTTTAAAAAGTGGAGTCCCATAATGGACGATCGCACAGGCTAGGGTATATGTATGGGACTCGGTCGTTACAGTATATACACGTTTTATACATTTTCTTATACAATATATTTTTCGGAAAGGGCACCAAATGATGAGCCAAGATAAAATTTGGAATTTCGTCCTTGGATGGAATTGATGAGAAAGTCGTGTTTAGAAATTGTACCCGAAGAATATAACAGTGTTAATGAGATGATGTATCAATACATAAGGCCGCACAAGCGCCGTAAGGCAATATATAGAAAAGTAAACCACACCCCTGTGGATTTAAGATATGGGGTAGAGTTGGCATCAGCGATATGCTGTACGATTTCGATGTTATCAGGGCGGAGAAGGAAAACGTAGTGAAATAGGACAAGGCGTAGACGTGGTCATTAAACTGTCCAATACATCGGTCAATAATTGCAATTGTGAAATTTTGGGATATAACCTGTTTATTGACATTTTCCTTTTATTCAAAACTTGATGAATGATGGAAAACAATACGTAAAAACTGTAAGTAAACATCGCATGTGCGATACAAAAATGGGAGACAGGAAACAACTGAAAAGAAAGAGTTGAGGCTTATATTATTCTAGCGTCGGGGAAAATGAGCATATATCTGCTGTAGCTTGGTATGATAATCGTGCAGTGTGTCTTTTGTCTTCATACATCGGAGCAGTACCCTTGGGTACCATTCGTCATATTTGCTTTGGTATTTTGACATGGTTGCAATAGTGAACGCATGGATTCTCGATCGTATTTTTGCAATTTGTATTTTTTTTAAAAGACCCAGAAATCAACGATGAAACGACGACATTTTCAGGCCGCAGTAGCAAGCGCGCTTTTTAATGTTAATTCTAAAAACGAAGAGGAAGCCCATAAACCGATTTCAAAACATTTCATCCTTCTAAGAAAATTTCATCAATTCCAACAAATAATGTTAGTCAGGACAAGTTCGGACGATGGCCAATATCAGTGGGAAAACGTGGCAAATATAGACTATGCAAACGGAATCAAACCAACATACAATGTTCGAAATTTCCTGTTAGACTTTGTCTTGTGTAGAACAGTAATTGCTTTTCACAAAGCCATGTAGTAAAAAGCAATGAATGATATCGAATTGGAATTAGATGTATCGACATTTCCTAAAAATTTCAAAAATGAATAGTGGAGAATGTTGCTGGATCATTGTGAAAAATCTTACAAATTTAGTCGGAATCTATTATAACTTCTGTATGGAATAATATCGTATTTACCTTGCTAATATTCGCTACTTTTTGAAGGTGACTTGGTAGGTAAAAAAAAATGTCAACAAAAATTTTTTAGTGAAATTTTTACCCCCAGTGACATATGTGTCACATTTTGAATGGGGAAAAAAGCTTTTCAAAAATTTTATTTTTTTTTAATTCCTGTTTTCTCTGGAGGTAAATATCGCAAAATGACCAATATGAGCTACGGTAATGACCTCGACTGGTGCTACAGGCAGTGCTTCGGTTTGCTTCAGGTTTTGCCAGACGATTTACTGGTTTACTGCTGTATCGAAACCAGTTAAGCTGATGAAAATTTTGTTGGAAGGTTGTTTTGAAAATATAAACTTCGAAGATGGGTAACATCTTCTAGAAGAAGACAAGTTTGCTTTCCTGTCATAACTGGTGGATTATAAATCCGAAGCAAATAATATCAACTTCTATAATTCTATTAATAGAAATGATTGCAGCAACATTGAAAACCGGAAATACATCTTATTTCATTGAAATCCGCTCTGAACAAAGCCGGAAGCAGCGCATAAAACGAACTCATGACCTGGAAAAAGAGATGCTACAAAATATGGTACAAGTAACTGCACTCCAAGTGGAAAACGTTTTATATAGAATTCCACATGCAGCGGAACTGGAATATGCCATGTCTTTCAATGTTTTGGATATTATTTTAAAAGTTCATTATGATAGGCATGATTTCGGTTCGTCTTCGGGGCGGGGGGGGGGGGGGGGGGGGGATGATATATTTCTATTTTTCTTCGTCTTTCATTTTTTTTATTTCCTCATTTTAGACCTCCGCCGACGCAGCAGAATTGAACCACTATTTTAGAGTGCAGTGGGTGGTATCTGCTTTGGATGATAAGAAAGTCATTACCACTACTTTGTTTTTTAGGCGCCTCTTGCAAGCTGACGGAGAGCGCTCGTTTCATTGTGCGCGTTTGTTCCTTGTATGTATGTGTGCGTTACCGTTTTTATTTTGTTACTTAAAACGGAACGCAATGCATCCGCAAGACAACTTCACTTGTATTGTGGCATTAAATTGTTGGATTATTAGGTACCGCGCTGGTACGCTAATCCATATTGGATAACTCTTAAAATATTTCGATAATGGCATATTTTAGACTGCAAATTAGTAACTGCTAAGATATTATGTGTTTATTTTGGCTGTAAAACATTTGATTGGATCGGGCTATAGGCTACTTTATAGTCGATATATAGTATGTATACAATAGCGAGATATAATACTTCGAATCCACATACGCGTCGAGGCAATCCATTTTTTTTAATAATTAAAGCGTTCATCTGACTGTGCCATTTGAAATACCTCACATACGCGTGTAAAGCTAACATTGGGATGTATCTGTGACAAGATGGCGTTTCTGACACTGGGGTAAACGACTTGCCGTCTGCTCCGTTCTTGAAAACAAGAAAAGATCTATCCAGCGTTTATATATATTAATGGTGTTCTTTAAGACCGATTTGACAGAGTTCTCACATGGATGATTATAATTTTAAGACTCCATATCATGACTGTCACATACATGGTCCATCCATATATCATTGATTTGATTGAAAAATGTGTAAGAATAAGCTCGGAGACTGATTTGATACAATCCCGACATAAATGATTCAATTATAATTTCAAGACCTCAAATCGTGTTTGCCCCATGTACGGCTCGTACATATATCATTGATTTAATCAAAAAACGTGTAAAAATATGTTTTGAGTTCTGACATGTATGACCCAATTATGATTTCGAGACTTCATATTGTGTCTGTCTTATAGATGGGAAAGTCGTTTTGCAACAGTTTGTATATGGTCATACTGCCGACCTTGCCCGCAGTATGAAGAAAAAGAAAAACTCTATTCTAAAATCTCTAAACCTATATATTCCGCATGATATGTTATAGCCTAATCATTCTTAACGGGTTTCGAACTTGGGACAGTATGATAAAGATGTTCAGCTCAAAGCAGTGGTTCGCGACTAGAATTTAAGTCACATGATGATTCATTTTTAAAGATTTAGAACATGGTAAAACCGACCGACTCTTATGTGTACGTTGTCCCCATTCTTTATCTTCCTATTTGCCCCTTAACATAGCATCGTAACACGACACCATAGGTGAATTTTCCTTACCAACAACTCTGGTAGTCGAAGCATTCACAGGGCGTGGTGATTGGAGAAGAGACGTATGACAATACTGTACAGGTACTCGCCATCGATCAGATCCAAGTTTTGTGCAGTAGTACCGTACAGCGGCGAAAAGGACAAATCAGAAGCTTGAAAAGGGGGCGGGTCATGCCAAATTATGACCACCATGGGCGCTACAGGATAAAAAATTCCTCCCGGTGAAATAGCGTTTCAATTATATAATTGTATACAAAATACCAGAAATTGCACAGAAAACGCGAAAAAATATTTTGAAAAAACGGTTTTCAGGACTTAAATAGGCTGAATAAGTGTAAACCCATACAACAAATATTTTTTATATTTCTTACTTTTAAACCACTTAAAAGGTCATTTTTGGATTTTTCAGTCGGCGAGAAGGAAGGAATATTCTCCTCTTAATCAGAGATTTTGAGGTGCCCATGCTAATTATGTCTGCGGCATTTTTATAAAACTGTGAGTACTACGTATTGGCTATGGTTTGAGATATTGAATTGAAAAGGGAAAATCAATAGTAATTTTACGACATTTCTTAGGCCTAAAATCAATAAAAAAAACATCGTTTATCGACTAGTAATTTTTCATAAAATGGCTTTGCTTGCTATATTATTAGGAATGGATATTTCAGATTTGCTACTTCACGCAGCGTAAGTTATGTATATTTCATACTTACTAATAATTTTAATCAAAACATAATTTTTCCTGCCTTCCAAGAATTGACTTGCATATTCTGTAGAATTATCCACATCAGAAATCATAGCGATATTTCCATTTTCATCAACAAGATCAAGTACTTCTAAAAATATTGTTAAATAATCGTAAGAGTTTTCTCATGCCCTCACAAGATGCTTTTTGCAACTGTCTATAGTTATTAAAGAAATGAACAACAACGGAGCAAAATATATTCTAAATCAAACATTCAGTTGATGTTGAGTGCTTCACGATATGGATGAATTTTGTACAATTAGCTGCTTTTTTACAATGTTCGGCTAGGTGTCGAAAAGATTTTCGTCCACATGTTCCTTATGGAGGCTAATGAGTCCACAAGTCAACAAAATGCGTTAATTTCTATTGGTTACAAGCCTATTGGGTGCAATACGATTAGGAGCATAATGACTCGGCCCAATGCGCCTATAAGGTACAATTCCCCTGAACGCAGTTCAGTGAAGTTCAATAGCATTGTGTGCAATTACAATGCAATTAATTATAGGCAATGTGGTGAAACTGGGCAAGACTTGACGAAATGTACTTTTGGCGTTTACAGCTCATTAAAAAAATTAAAAATAGCATCAACACTGTCAAACATTCATTGTATTTTTGTCATTAGCGCAATATAAGGTTAAGATATCTACCTCCTTCTCGACGGTGACACTTTTCCCGAATGCACTCCAACAGAAGCTGACTTTTGCAGTGTGGGTTGAATAGTTCTTGCTTGTTTTCTGAAAACAAGACGACTATTCAAGTTTTACCACTCTATTTGACTACAGATAAACTTCAATTCTGCATAAAATTTTTGCGTTCATTTTTTTTTTTCAAAACTGCTTTAGATAGTAAAGCCAACGTTATTTTTTGCTATGCATTCTCATCTCTGTAAGATATTATTGCCCGCTCAAAAGCCTAAAATACGACGGACTAAAAAGCAACACTAGAAAATAGAACTCACTTTCGAGCTGCCAATATTCAAATCAGAAATAATTGAGGATCATTTTTTATATTGCTGGAAATTGTAAAACAAACACTGTTTTCGCTGCGCGTACACATGCAAAACCTCCCAAAGTGAGAAAGCATGCAAAACAGCCTTTCTAAGGTTTAGATCGGGGCTTTGATTGTTAGGAATCGAAATTTGTTAAAAACAAGATATATAGTAGTTGAAATAAATGTTAAACATATATGAACCACTCACGGAGTGCCTTGTTAAAGAAGAAAGCTAAATACACTTAAAGCACTCCTGGTGGTGTGTTTTCATATCTTATATACAAGCCAAAGTACATTTTGAAACTAGCATCTGAAATGACAAACAACTGATAAAAGGTAAGAAAGAACTTGTTTAAATGTACATTATGGGGAAAACCAAAACAGGTATTTAATAATTAATATGTCCAATAGCTTTCGTCTTGAGCTGTTGTCATTGCGAGTAATGTAGTTTTTATACATGTGACTCATTGCTATTCAGCGGTTTGGGAAATCTGATACAAAATGATCCCTGACACAAAAACCGGCAATAGGAGTGGGTATAATAATAGTTTGCTGTCGGTCTATTATTTCGAAGCTTTCTTTCAATTATTGCTCTCACTGCAGCATGTCGATGTCGCGGGACTACCGCCTTCGCCACCCATGGAAAGAAGATCGCGGAAAAACACCATAGAGATTTAAAAATTTGGCCAATTTAGGATTTGGGTTTTTATGACCCTGACGTACGTATCCATGTTAAATTCCATCAGTAGGCTACAATATCGTTTGTATGTAAATTATGATCATCTTAGTTTGCATATATGAAACATGACATCGAACCCTTGTAAATTGAAAATAATTTCATTTCAAGAATTTGTTAGCTTAGATTCATACAAAACTTATCAGGGTAAGCTATTGTGAATATATTAATATACTGGCGCTTAGAAATCCAATTTCCTATATACTACTCGTATTCACGGTTGTTGTATGTTGTTCAACAACCGTACGTAGATATATAAACCGATAATGTTGTTCCAAAATTGCAGTCAAACCACTTGCATTTCTGTGTGTCATAGAACTAATCGAGATTTTGATGCGAAAGCAACCACGTTTCACCAAACAAACGTTCGCAAACACCGAGCGCGAGTCGATAGAAAGTGCCGATTATCGTATAGGAGTTTTGCCCCGGGAAAATGCCTAAAAATTCAAGTGATTCTGTCTGATGCTGCCTAAACTCGGAGCGAATTGTTGCGTAGATAGGCAATACGTGCTTTCGCACACTGAATATTTCAAGGCGTTTTTGCGAGCTCATAAACGCGTTTACTAGCGGTGTTTGATGAATAGGGCCCCTGGTCGCTATCATTTATGGATGGATCAGTGACATCTTTTTTGTTTTTCGTAATCCTAGTATGTTTGCTAGGACTAGATTATTTTTCCTCGGCAGCACGTCGCTCTATCCCTTTTAACCAAAATAGTCGAATTTTATATTTTAGCTATCTAAATTATACAACATGGCCACTGTTTTAATGCTTAGCTAATTAAAAACGAGTATGGACCATTAAATTAGTTCAATAAGCCTTCGGGGCGAGTTTTGGCCAGTTCAAAATAACCGTATGTATAACTTTTTCCGAAAAGGATATAGAGGATAGCGACACAAAGGGACACGAACGGGCGCGCAGTAAGAATTGCATTAATATTTCCATAATATTATCGTAATAAATATATAGAAGACTGGGTTCATAGTTTTCGATTAGCATTAATATGTTCTAGATCGCTACATTGGTGACCCGTCAAACTCATTGTACCTTATGGAATTGGAGTAGCCAACTGGTCTGAAAGATCTCATATCACAAGTACAAACATTTTATATTATATTGAATTCGCTTTATTTTGGCTAAATTCCATGCTTTTTAAATTATTTCATGGCAAATTTATGAGAATCTAAATTATAGTACATTGCCACGATTATAACGCGTGACTAATTAAATGTCCGTTCCAAGATGACCGCATAACATATTTAGGGGGAGAGAGGGGTGAGCGATACGGAGGGGCGTCCAGTAAGAATTACGTAATCGGTTAAGTGAAATCGTATTGTCCGGAAAGCTGATGGTTCTATGCTTGACCGTTTCACCATCGAGCATGCTCTTCAGCAATGCGCTTCGCGGACAGCCGGAACATAGAACAGACCCACGGGTCTTTGTATAACGGGTGTTGGGTACTATTAACCACCCGGTAAAAAATAGGCTTTTTAATTGATAATAGATCAATAATAAAATCCTAATGAATAAATTGAAAGATTTGGTTCAAAGTTCTTGAATAGCATCTATATGAACAGGATAGTACACAATAACAACACAATTAGTTTCTTCTGTACCATACGTTGGTACAGCAAAACACTCTTTACCCTACAATATCATAAAAATAACCCATCTCACCTCAAATGGTAATATTTTCCTGGGCTTTTAATGGCACAATTTTATGATCAATATAATATGACAAAATATACGTCATGAGGTGGCCAAGAAATGCTAAGTACCAGTACTCTGACGTTATCAAGAGACCCAATTTAGAAGGCAATAAACAACACATGCTAGCTCATACTGATACAAAACAGTTTTTCGGTAATTTTTCGAAGAAATTTAGAGGTAGGTCTACTCAATTACAAACCCAATCGGATTTCGAGTCACTGATGCGTCCAGATGAAACGCGGTGCACCGGTCGCTTGTGCATGACAAAATTAAATTTCTGATTGTGAAGTGAGTTTTTTTCTGTTTGTCCAACTTTTGTATACACAGAATAACTGCAAATAAAAGAAAAATGAAACATACCTCCATATTTGACGGAAATGAACAATTGAGTTGACATCTTTAGATTCGTTGAATACCGCAACACAACGTTGTAGAGACACAGTGCTGTAGAAACTTTGCATTGATACGTTTGAATAGATATATATTTTTAGTAATATAAATCAAAATTTGTTTTATGGCGTAACAATTGTGGATGTTTCCGTTTCCAAATCGCTTACAGTTTTCTCCTAAGTTTTGGGTTTCATTAACTCAATGGGACTTATTATATTTCACATACAGTTTGTAATTTGATATTTGAATAAAACTGTTTTGATTGAGACAATTCTACTGACTACTTTCACGAGTACGATTGATATAAATTTATAAACAGATTAAGATAGTGCGAAAACTATGAACCATAAATATACTTGTCATTTTCTTTCAAACTGACTTATTATATCAGATATCTATCTTTATATATCTAGCATGTCCGTCAGTAATTTTTATTAAAAAACTTCTCCGACGTATCAGAACCTTTTAACCTCAAATTTTTAGAAAATGCGGACATACCAATACGGCGTGTCATGACACTTATTGATTTTCATCTAATAAAGGAATTAATTTAGTTGTATTTGTAGTTTTTTTCCCAAGGCGGAGAACTACTTAATCTGTAAAAGGATAACTATCTGTGGTGATAAAACATGCATTGTGATGTCACACGTACTTTTTAGTTTTTGCTCTGCTATCGAGCCTGCCTTATTTTATTTTCACTCTGCCGGAATATCGCATTCGGCGACATAGAAATCTATATTCGAAGTTGGCAAAATGAACTTCCGGCTCTATTCGAACATTTCTTAGTAGTCACTTATTGGAGTTGAGCACCCTGGTCAGGGCTCTTTACTAGCGGTCACTTATAGACGGACAGGGTCAGAATTGCTGGAAAGATATGATCTTTTCCTGTTCGGCGCAGGCTACCCAAGTTATTACTTCCTGGATTGACTGGTAGACATGGATAACGAGTCGGGTTCGCCGGGACTCGAACCCGAGATTTTCAATCTCCACACAAAACTACTTCTGAGATAGATCAGCAAAAATTTCAGCGTTTTGTTTTTCATTTATCTAAAGCATAATCAGAGAGCATACTGAGCAATTTGATAAAAGGTTTGAACATTAACATTAAACAACTCTCTAATCACAATCTTAAGTAATTTTTGTAAAAGCGCCCAAGTATAGTTTTTTTTAATTAAATTGTACATCGAATTCCCGATAGAATTTTACATTAGCATCTTGAACGAAAACTTTCCATATAGAATTGACCTATCGCCGCATCCCCAGCATGTGAGCATGTTTAAATAATACCCAGATGGTGACAAACCAGCTGATAATTAATACATGAATGTTTCAACTAAACCTTTCTGATCGGGATCGTCTGTAATCATGGTCATAAAAATAGTTTATGCTGCCTTATGTAATCTGTTCACCCTTTAATTCAATAAACACACATCACACTGTCTTTCAAAAACCACTAATCTTAGCTAATGCCAAAATTACGACGACAACAAAACAACTTAGAAACGACTTGTTGTATCAGCTCAGTTATACTGCCACACCCTATCAAATTACTAGGAAATTCTATCTTTATTGTTTCTCGCTATCAGCTTACATTGGCATTTTAGGAATGAAAAGGCCTATAGTTAAACAAACGAAGTTCAAAAATGAATTTGCACCTGTTTACATTTACACCCATATAAATTCTCATCCACGTATAGTTTGTCACCCCGTAATATTTCCACTCTTTATGTCTGCACCCATGCATATTTGTACCTACGTACACTTGCGCCCAGGCACACTCGCGCCCGCGTATGGATGCAAATTTAAGTGGGTGAAAAGGAATGTGCTGGGACTATCAGTAAGTGCTTGTTTCCAATTGAAAATACAGCTTTTGTTTATAGTCATCGAATTTTTTAAACTTTCGCAACACATGGGTTTTTAGATCATATTTTTAAAAATTGGTATTGATAGCTGAATAATGGTCTGTCAAATTTTTAAAATATTTTGCGCTTTTTGGCGCATGTTTTTTAAAGATCCTTGACTTTTGTTATTCAGAAGAAGCAAATGCCAGTAGCAACTTATCATAATCTGATCTAACATATTCTTATTCAGTCACTTTTAGCCATCAGTTCTATGCATACAGGCTATTTGTCCCTAAAAAATTTAATACTCTGCTAATTATCATCTAACCCAGTTATTAAGACAAAGAGACAAATTAGTTCGTGGATTTGAGTGGAATCTCAAATTATTCCAAACTGCTGTTAATCGGTGATAGGAACAATATCTTGCAAATGAAAAAGAATGTTTATATTTCAACGGCAAATACACAAACGAAACATTTTATTTGGTTTTGTCCGCATAAATAAAATGCGAATTGTAAGTTTAGAGCATTCTACAGTTTGTTTATAACATTATTAGTAAATTTGTAGCAAAAAATAGATAGGTTTGGTGCTTATATAGATATCTGGATGTCCAAATAAGACTTGGTTTTCACGTGATTTGATTCTGTCAACTTCAGGTCACACAATTGTTACAATAGAAAAAATAATAGACAATTTGAATTTAAACAGACCATTCGTGCAACATGCTCTCAATCTTACACAAGGTCAATTATCTGTTAATTTGTTGCTTAGAAATTATTTAATCTAATTGGTGAATCGTTAGAGAAGTGAGAGTGAGAAAATCATTGACTATGATATTTTTTCAATGAGTTCGCGCAAATTAGGCCTCCGTATGAGTATATCCTATATACCATCGGAGAGCTACTAGCATAAAGCACGCGTACTGGAAAATTCTAAAAAAATATTTTTGCACGGGAAATACTTGAAATTGATCAATTTGTAAATGAGGTTTTGTGACAGAGAGTTCAATAGTTTGGATGCTTATGGATAAAACATTTGTGCCCTTTTTGTAAGGCAGAGTTTCAGCTGTAAATGGATGACAGAGCTTGTACGAACATATATCGCCTTAATCATCTTATTTTGTGGTCGTTGGAAGACCAGTAATAGATGAAACTTGCGCTTGGTCGTTAAAGTTAATTTTAGGGGGTTTGTACAAAACTGTTGAGAATTATAGATTGTACGTATGTATAAGCTTTATCCAGCTAATCATATTTCTTTATACGCCAAAACCCTATAGTGAACAATACTATTGGTTTGTTCCGCCTGGAAGAATAGTCAGGATGATATAAGAATAGTTGGTATATTAGTTACAAGAACACTTCTATTGGTATGTGTATATTTCGAACATGCTTGCGTAAGATATTCTGGATGAAAATTCTGTAGTTATGTCGCTTTCCAAATATCTGTTCACTTGAAAATCGTGTTTCATACAAAATTATAATTCACATCAAGTGTATCCGATTAGGATGTTTTTGCAGTAGAAGTCAAGTTGTTGGAAATTGAAATTCAAAGTTCCGAAACGATGGTCGTTTCGGGAACCGAATTTATACTGACAAGTCCAACTTTTAGTATGTATGAAACACACTCTTGGCTACATAATATGCTAAAATCAGCTTTAGATCATTTTTTTTGAGTTTTTGGTTTTTTTTGCAGTATTCTGACTGAACTATAATGTGAGTAAGACAATATCAAGTCAATTTGTATGCACACAAGAAGTTGATTCATATAACTGAACGTGACTGAAGCGTGATCCCATACACCATATCCGCCATAGAATATCCAATATCTTCTCTTGGAATACACCTCAATCCTAATAAAACACCACTTTGCTCCATTTGGTTCATATGCCAATGTAGTCTCGTGCTTCACACCCAGAAATTGAACATAATTTATCCTTTATATTTCCCTGTAAACTGACTATCTTAGTTAGTAACTATCTGGAAACTAAATCCGAAAAGCATCAGTAACAGTTTATGTCCTTATACAGTATATGTTGAAGAGGAAATACTTCAATTAAGCGAGTAAATCTGTCAATAGCTACAAAAAACTTTTATCCGTTACTAGATCTCAATGGCCCAGTCAAATCACAGTGGACAACAGAAAACGATTTGTGGGCATTGAAGAAACCAACAACCTGGTGTGTTGAGATACTTCAGCTTTAAAACTGGAGTCGTACCTTTAATAACTCGTGGTAGCCGAGTGACGTGGATAGTTGCTGTGTTCTAATTTCTAGGTTTGGTTCATTGTATTAGTGCTCGACGACTCATAGTGCACCGGCGAGTTTTTGCCAATTTCTGAATAGCCGTTGCAAGTTTTGTAGCACCAGTTGTTGGTCTGATATATTTAGCAGATAGTTGAAATTTCACCATGTGTGATTCACTGATGTTGTAGGCATATTTAGTTTTTGTTCATTCTTACAGTTGATTTGTACCCTTGCTGGGTGGCAGGAAGTTTATTTTTCACTGTACACAGAAAGGTGCCAATTGAGATAAAAGAACTGTGCCCAATCCTCGTGGGGGGGGGGGGGGGGGGGGGGGGGGGTAAAATATTTCAAACTTTATCCATACATAACATACCAATGTGTCGATTTTTGACAAAGCAACTTTTACAAACTTGTTTCGATTTCGGATGAGATATCAGGTACTCCGCCGTATAGCTGGTTAGATTGTTCCAATATCAAAATTTGAATCAAAGGCGGACCAGTTCCTGCAGAATGGGCGTTCTTGCTCTGACGAACCGAATCAATTGATGACTGTGGAGTCAAGGAATCACCCTGCAATTGTGAAAGCAGATTCCAAATATGATGCTGAGCTTGATGCATGCAAAGATTCTTAAATTTGAGAGGCTGAGAAAGTTTCATATTTAAAGTGAAGGCTAATAGGTTTCGGTCAAAAGTCCGCCACTTTCTTTGTGCATAAGATTGAAATTATCCAAAAAAATCATAATTTGCTTTTAAATAAACTTGTTTGAACTTGTTACCATTGGAATGGTTCTAAACAAACCTCAGTCTTGCTTTCAAATGCTACATTTCAATATATCATATTAAACCTAAATTTGAAAATTTTCGAGTCGAGTACTAAATCTTTTAGAAATAATTGGCATTTCAGAAACCAAACTGAGTGGTCGTCGTGGCACATGGTCGCAGGAGTCACACAATATTATTACTGCAGTTGAAAGAATTGCCAAGTATGGTAGGGAGCTCTTTCTGAGACCCGAGGAGTTTGAACATGCTCTCCCATCGTTCATTCCGCCGTCGATACCATTATTTCAAAACAGAGCACTCATAGACACAGTTCCCGCACATTTAACCATAGCAGTTAAGTACCGTTTAAAATGTTACCCACTTAGAATGCAGTCACTGGCATTACCTCACGTTTTTACAAGTTAGAGACTAAATCACTGATCAGAAACAGATAAATTATATTTTTTTTATTTTCAACCTGAGCCTTATAATATTAGCTCCATCAGGTGCCACGGCTAGAAAACTGTGAAACTAGAAAACTATGACCCCTTTCACCATTGTGAAATTCTGTTTTTGTGTAATAATCTTATTCTTTTCCTCCGCATTTTTTGCATGGTGATAAATAAAATTACTATTATTACTAGTATCTTAAATTCCCATTGAAAACAAACACGGTAAAAAAATAACCACATGCCTGCTGAATATCAACGAAAAAAAATGAAAAACTTTTGATGGGTCACAAAAGCCGTAAAATCCGGTCCCTTTCCGATTTGAACTAAAATACTTGCTCCTCTGGGATAGGATTGGATTTTATTCTATAGGATAAATTAGCCATGCACGACTTTTCGCTGTAATTCCATTACAAATTTCATCAGGGTATAAATTGATCTATGTATTATTTTTTCGGCTACGAATTGACCCACCGAAAACATACTGGTACGAATTGACCAGGGTGCGAATTGACTGGCAATCGTTTAAACAAATGCATCAATGTATTCATTTCATGCTTGTTTATGCCCGATTTTCAATTTCGAATGAAGTTTAACCAACATAGGGTGCCCGGTTAATCAATCGCTGAAGCGTTGGGAATACGCTTCGAGCTATATGCATACAAACTACAGCGAATTTGTATGCTATATGCATCTCTAATAGTCTAATGTCCTGGAATCAAACCCCAATTAGGGATGATTATAGGCGAGAGGTCTGCTAGACGCGTCGCCGGTGCACGACGGGTTCCTCCAGCGATGTCCATGCACAGGAAAAATCAGTGAAATGACAAGCCAAAGACCTTCACATTTGGAACTGGTGACGGCACGAGAGGCCGTGGTTCGCCATATGGGGTGGCGGTCGATTCGCACCAGTATATAACTCTAAAACTCGTACCCTGAAAAAATCAACATTGGTCAATTCGTACCCTTGCCGAACGTTCGCGGGAACTTGCCTGTTTATGAGTTTTGGCTGTTGGTGCAGCGGTGGTGCAGCAGCGGCAATAAGATTGATTAGGATGTCATTTTTATCCCGCGGGAGAGGAAAGCCGGGAATACAACTTAACCATATAGCGAACCACGACCTCTCGCGCAGATACCCGTTCCGAATCGGCTGGAGGTTTTTTTTGGTTTATCCGTTTTTTTTTGGTTTATCCTATTTCTCATTTTTCCTGTGTATGGACCTTGTTCAGTGTTGGTGGAGGAAGCCTTAAGCAGCGCTTACGTGAACCACCGTGCACCGAGAGACAATCTCTCGCATATAATAATCATCCCTCACGGAATTCGAACCTGCGTCATGCCGATTAGAGATGCGCATGCCTCGAAGCGCACCCTATTCTGCAATCCCAACGCTTTACCGATTAAGCCAAACGGACACCCCGGACTGAATTATCGTGTGGTATATTATGTGAATCAGGGGTGGTACCGGTATGGAATATAGAAAGCCCCTATACCAGGTCTGATAGAATTAGGTCCCGGTACCGTATTTTTTTTAATTAGAAAAAATTTATTTTCATGTATTAACTAACATAATATGATGAATATGTCATCATAAAATTGGATACCAGTACCTGAACACACTGCACAATACTGAATATCAGGTAATGCAAAATGGATGAATTATATGAACATCAAAAATTTAATGAAACAACTTTAAATGGAATGGTAATAACTCATTGAAAACGGTAATAAATTTGTGCTTGGTATTATTTGTTTTCTAACCTGTTTATTATTGGGCTTGTGGGGTTGTTTGATATTATCGGGTCAATCGACCTAAATTTGGACATAAACATTTCTGATTTGGCATCATCAAAAAAATAAATTCGTATTTTGAAGCGTATTCACTTTACCGATTGCTAACCCTGAACCGGGAACCACCGTGAAATTCTTTTTTTTTCCTTTTTTGAACAACAGACTAAAATGGCTTCTCCTCCAGGTTATCTTATCTTATGGGACAAATCAAACACCCCTACTTTTCACAGTAAATTCATTGCAAATTCCGTCAGAGAATTGACTGAAAATGTCGTATTCTTGGTTTTTCTCTCCAACAGCATAAAAATGAAATCTTGTTCGAAATTTTATATTCACCCCGTGTGGAGTGTTACCTCGCTGTACAGTGCACTTTCACTTTTCTAAATCAGTGCACAGATGAACGTATTGGCTCCCCCGCATATTTCCACATTTGATTAAGTGCCCTGTTTACATAGGAATACAAAAGAAACCTTCGTGCCACATATAAATGCCTAAGTTAGCAATGACAATGTTTTCACATAATCTTGCAATTGTTGACTATTAAACGTCAAGAAATTTTCAGAACATACTAAATGACATATCCATTTTGTAAATTTTGATTACAACTGCTAGTATAGATTTATTGGTCACAACAGATTTATTGGCCTAAATTTCAATGATTAATATGTTATTCCATATTTGTAAATTACCATGCATGCCCTTAGATTATTTGTGTCTTTATTTTATTCGGTTTTCTTCGGCCACGCAAGAACGCATCAAATGCCCATTTCCTCAGATCACAAATTTTGAGAATTAACAAGGTGCTAAATTTGAACAATATCATTTGCTGTTATTATTAACAGGACATTGTGATATCAAAATGAGTCGTCATTATTGTTTATTATTTGATCTCCCCCGCATTTAATGTTTTTTGTCACACACCTGTCAAGATTAAACGTTTGCACCTGGACATCGAGAATATATTTTGATGACTTATAAACACCAATGTGTTTATTTGGTAGGGCGTAAATTTGAAACGCAAATAATAGGTGAACACGCTTGTACAAGGGTAGTTAAGATATACCTATGCAATACAATTAGCACAATTGGGCTCAACAAACGTTTTATTTCTTGATCATGCTTGTTCAGTCATCGTTTTATATTTTATAGAAAGTAATACAATTGTGCGTTACACAGATATATTTGTCAATACATTAATTCGATACGAAATATTATTTGACGCATTTTATGAACTTCAAAGCATGATTGATAACATTCAATTGTCAAAAATCAAGCCCGCATTTTGCAAATACTGCGTGTTTTTCCATTGCGTTTTTAGTTTATGCTACAATGTGTTTTGTACCCATATTCCCGAAATAATGTGCCAGGGTGATCAGGTGAAAAATATACCTGTTATTAGAATATAATTTCCTGGTTTGTCATACTTTAGCTGCGGGGTAGTTGGTACTCAAGCCAAACCAAGTTACACACTAAGTTATATCACTGTTTAGTGATTGTATTCCTCTGTTTCTTTTTTTTTTAAAGTTTGCAAATGCAGATATCTTAAGTATTATTTACACGTTAATTGCTTATAATAAATACTGTTGGTATTAATTATTCAATCAATTATACATTATTTATTTAATTAATTTGGGTATATATGCCATATGTTTCTGATATTTTCATTCTTTTAATTTATTGCCCTTTTTTGTTTTTTTAATAAAAGAAAATAAATTGCTTTAAAACATTGAATAAACTATTCCAATAGTCCTTGTTGCTTTGTTTTGTTGCGCTATATTCATTGTTCAACAAACAATTGCTGGTTGAGCTAATTGAGAACTCAGAGAGACGTCTGCTCTGAACAGCTTCATCTGCCATCTCTCTATTGAGTATGATATTTAGCGGTTAAACACTTTCAAAATTCTCAAGAAATCTGTAAAATGGATGCAGCCGAGTCGTATATTTTTGTGTATGACTGTCGATCTTCAAATGCAAAGGGAAGAAAGATTGGTATAGGAGGTGTATTCAGTTATAAAGACTTCAAAGAAAAAATTCTACAGGTGAGGAAACAATTATCTCGTTTATAAAAAAAAGGTAAAAAAATCATGTTAAGGTTTTTATTTGGTATGTATATATATATATATTTATAAAAGTAGGGTTGGCCAAACAGATCAAAAATTCTGTAAAAAAAATAATAAAAAACATATATATAGCGTCAGATAAATACCATTACCCTGTCGGAAATTTCATTCTGACCATCGTATGCCTTGATGAATCATGCCTCATGTGACGTTTGCTAAGTATAATATAATTAAATAGTTAGCAATACTCCAATGGAAAAAGAAAAGAAACTTAGACCAATAATGATATTCATGTAAGCCTTCCCAAGTTGTGTTGAATGAAGCCGCAAAGACTGATATGGCATGAAATGTCTCAAGATATTGGTGTTTTCGAAGTTTATTTGTACATACAGTCCCACTTTGAGCCTTCTCCATCAGGCTGTGCGGTGTTATCCAATCCCTAATACTTCGTCTAATTTTCAAAATATCCTCAAATTTTGTGAATTGTAACTCAAGTCTGTGGATGAGTTTACTGCAAAGTCTTCGCTATATTCTCCGATTGTCTTGCGATTTGTCTGTTCTTTTCAAAAAGCACTCTAAATGCTGTCTGCGACATTGTAGGCACACAACAACAAAGTTCACCGCATTCAATGAAGTGTAGAGGAGCATGGCTAGCCATTTATAAACATAGCATCATAGGCCAATATTGGTTCGTGGCTGAATATAGGCAAGTTCAGAGCGCTATGGGGCAGTATTGGGGAATGTTCTGGGCATTCTTAGGGCAATCTTGAGGAGAGGAGTTAATAGAGATGAACAGTGTTTTCAGCAAGATGGGCCACATCTTGTGTGCGATTGGCTTGGTTAAGAAAGAAATTTGATCAGCCGGGGATGTGACGTGGTTTATTCACAAGACTTGAATCCCCCCGATTTAATCTGTAGAAATATTTTTTTTGTTATTCATGAGGGTATTTCAAAGATAATATGTACAAAAACAATCCTCAAACAATTGATGGTAACAATCGACGAAAAAAAACTATACTTTGCATCTGAACAGAGAATTATAGTTTGACTTATTCAAATTTATTCATTATTTTGCCTGTTCTCGATAAATATCCAGAATCATGAAATCTACATCAATTTTTTTTTTCATCATTTGACAAATGCCGCCCTAGTCTATTCGCAATCGCACTTATGCGCTTGTTTTAATTAAAAGATTTCTCAAACAAATGAACACTTTTTACCACCTCTTTCTGTCTGTCCGTTACCATTGCGATGGGATATTTCAATGCAGAAAAAATTTTAAAATGTGAACGGAGAAATAACTCCACCCAGCTATCTCCAGCTGCAATCATCCTCTTTCATATTAGAATGAAGTTTGGAATCTTTTATTGTCATATCTCACTGTCGTCGGTTACTTACGGTTTGTCCGTCGGTTACTTATCAATGAAATCCCAGTTATGAATTTGATGAAGTGAGCTTGGGCATCAAAAAATGTCTGAATGTATTGCAAAAACATAATAATCTAGTCATAATACTAGCATAATCTCGTAAAATGACATTTTTTATAAAACTATTGCCTAGTCAAAGAATATGTGGACAAAATTAGGATAGAAAATTGTAGATTACGAAGTAATCGCGTTAGAAACTGCCTATTAAAGCTCAAATTCAGGTCTGAGGGAAATAATTTTCTGCTTTATGATGCTTATATAAATATGAATAAGTAAGGCATTTTTCATAAATATTAATAAATATCATTGCTATTGGAATGACGAATGCATGCCAACAATTCAGAAAAATATTTAGCATTAGTTTGCATTAATGTGTAGAAAAACAAGGCTAAACACCAATCCAATGCGTTATGTTCGTCCGTTACTTCATGATGTCTGTCCGTTACTTTTAAGTATGTCTTTTCAACATAGGAACTACTTGTCAAGCAAACAATTTTCTAATACTTTATAGAAGCTTAATATGGATTAGTTTTCGTGCTGAAAAGATGGCCTGATTGTACTCTTGACAAAGATATAGAAGTTAGAAAATAAGAAAATCAATTTCGATTAAGCAGTTAGATAATCTGTTACCATTCAAATTTAACAGTGTATTTGTCATTTCGTAAAGTCTTAAGTCAAACCAGTTGAAAAATTTATGCAAGCATGATAGACCCTCACCGTATGAAAGACCACATGTCACTATGGTTATTATGTTAGAAAGTACAGGACTCCAAAGGTATCTAACATCTGTTCGTTATCATTAAAGCTATTGAAACATGCCCTAAGTTATTTCAGTAACAGAGTTGGTAATGGTCCGCCAGTTAGCAAAAATAAAATTTGTACTATAGTAATTGGTTTTTCAAATTATTATCACTTTTGATGCGAGTTATTTATTGTTAAGTGTGAGCATATCGCTCTCTCCCAGTCAATTTTTTAATTCCATTTTTTACTTTTTTTCATCTGTATGTTATTTTCTGGTCGACAAACAATAATGTCTACATAGGTACATATTTTATTCAGTCCAAAAATTATTACTCGGAAATGCAATAATTTGTGAATTCACAAACTACTAATAATTCATTATTTTTCATTATTGTGCTTGCAATTTTTACATTACACTATATTTATGTAAGTTACCACAACCTACTTTTATTCTCTTTAGAATTTTGCAAATCTTGGAAGAGAAGATGAATTTGTTATAACTACAACTAACAGGAACCTCATCTCAGATGATCAGAGCTATGGTAAGTCACTCGAAATATATTATTACTTATATTCGGTTGCACAGAATTGCTGATTGTCACAATCCCCATAATTATGAAGAGAATCCTCTTCATCTAGAAAACAGTTGCCTTGAAAATTACCCAGTGCAATTTCATCTATTTCATACCAGAAATAAAATTCCACATTTACAACAGTGCTAGAATGTAATCAAGCCCATGAACTCAGTGTTTTACCTGGGAGAAGATATTAAACATCTTTGCTCTTTAAAGAATTAACAAGCTTTTAATCTTTGGAAAATATCCTTGTTTATGTATTATAGGACATTTCTATACATGTTCAAATATTCGATTCAAATCTTAAAAATCATTCGTCCCAATTGTGAATTCAAAAGCTTTTCAATACGTGACACCCCTAGTCGATGTTATTTTTAACTTTAGCTACTGTTGTAATTTTTCTTTTCTATCGTTGATTGAAATTTTCTATCATCATATTCTATTAGATACAAATCAGAGCTTGGGCTATGCTATGTGACTGATATTATTTTCACTGGTCTCTGTAGAGTCAAATAATATAATTTTGAATGAGTTTGAATTGTGAAATGAATTTGTGTGTGGAAAACTGTCATTTTGTAATATTATATTCCTGTGAAGAGTAGCAAATATACTTTGTCTGTATTTTTGCAATATTGCTGGGGAACTTGGCAAGAGTCAATTATGACTTATCAGTTATGACCTATCAGCATGATTTATATTTTTTGAACACACGAAAAGAGTTTCATTTCATATGATAATTTAGAGTACTTCTCATTCTGAGTGGTCAAGTTTGTGTCATTATGCGTACCTGTACCAATTTTTGTATTTTAGTTGATATGATAGAGTCTGGAGATACCCTGTATATTCTTAAATCCGTTGTTCAACCTCTTATTGTGCCGGTTTCTGAGAGGATAGAATTTCAACCTCATTATGATACAATAATCAAGAGTGGAATTTACGAGTATTATGCCAGCGAAGGACACATAAACCCACTTCGTGAGTGTACTATTGAATATTGCTTAGCATGTTTTTTAAAGAAATTGCAATTGAATTACCCTTGCCCATTGTGATGACTGACATCACCTAGCAGGGATGTAGCCACGCCGGTCGGGTGTGGTCGGGGCCGGGGCTGTTAATTTCCGACCAGCAAAAATCACCTATTAGGCTGAAAGCCGGTGTTTAAACATGCGATAAACAAACCATTTAATGTGTATAAACTGGCCTGTATCCTGTCTATATCATCCCGTCGATCATTATTACCATGAAGACTGTTTTATTGACCCAATCATACATCATGTATGATGTGGTAACTATTGGATTAATGGAAATAAATAACTTCTTTCATATAGAATTGTTTCATTCAATGCAACGAACACGCCATTGTGACATAGTGCTGGCATTTAATCGAATAATCACAACACTGTCGACCGTTCATTCGGATTCGTTCAAAGCGCCAATAATACTGTCATTTTCGAGGTGCTATTTCACTCATATTATGTAATTGAATGGTCGAAATCTCATTACCGTATTTTGCGGCCGATAAGTCGCTACTTTTTTCCAAAACTTTTGTTTCTGAAACTTATAGGTTGCTGCGACCTGTGTATTGTTTTTTTCCCGGCCAACAAGCGAATTGTGAAGCGTTTTACATCACAGTATATAAAAGTTATATATAGATGACGCGGCGAGCGCATGTACTTTCAAGAAACGTCAAATTGTAGAGAGATTTGAATTAAATTGATAATAGACTGCACCCAAATTTACCCTGTACCTAGCACATGCTCATCTTTTTGCTTGCAGACATTAGTGAATTTTCATTGGTACATACATGTCATACATCGTCATACATGCGATTTAATTTGATGACGATCCGATCATGTGTGATCATCAATCGGAACGGCCAGTATTATATCATTCATTGCAAAACGGCGCAATAGGGAATGTATGTAGTTTGTAATCCACGCCAGCCTCTAAATTGACGAAACAAGGAATTTAAACTTAGCAAGTTCGACGCGAATTACTTTGACGTTTTGATGATGACGCAATCGACGCCAGCCTTTAAATTAACCCTTCAAATTAACGAAACAAGGAAAAATCTACAATTGTGATATCGAAAAATATATTTTGGTATTTAAAAGCCTGATTTATAATAAAAAAAATAAATTATTTTATCGCCAATAATATATTGTTTGAAATACCCCCCTAAGGAATTTAAACTCGGAAGGTTCGGCGCGAATTACTGTGACGTTTTGACAATGACACAATCGACGGCACACTTTAATCAACAAAATCAACCAAGTTCCACAATTGTACATTTTCACACTGTCTGTGATAATGTTTTGTACTATTGTAGAAACTGCTTCCGTTAAGTATGTTTTGTTTATGTTCACGACATGACGTCTTGGTAGGCAATGTATTAAAATGCAAAATGTGTATCTCGATAAACAATAATTACAACAACAAGAAATGGCGAAATTAAATCAGAACCCTTCAAATTCTTCGTCTTCGGTGTCTGAAGAAAACAGATCATACAAAGGTGATTGGTTTATAACGATCGGCTTAGAAGCAGGCACTTCAATTTTGTCTGAAAGGGAGTAAAATATACCAGCTTTTTTAAAACCATTCACTACGCACTCCGTGCTCACTTGTTCCCATGCTTCAACAATCCACGACACTTTGAAGGGAGAAAAAGACACTTTGAAGGGAGAAAAACGATGTTTTACGGTCATCGGCCCGGCCGAAACGACATTGCACACCTGGCCGAAAGACATTGCACACCTGGCCGAAACACATTGCACACCTGGACGAAAGGACATTGCACACCTGTACAAAAACGATACTGCCCTCGTTCCATGCTTCTGAGTTAATGAATTACTGTACGTTATTACTTTAGCGTTTGGCAGCGTGTGTTTCCGTTTTTGAGGAGTGGTTCACAGACACTTTGCGACTATTACGGTGCTGCGTCAAATCTGTGTGCAAAATAGCAAAATTTTAGAAAAATGACCCTTTGCGACCATTACCACACGGAGGTGCTTATACGCCGCAAAATACGGTACTTTCCCGATAAAAGTTGTGACATTTTTGTTGACTTCGATTGGGCATAATCTGCCGATGGTAGCAAGTTAGTAACGGTCATAAAGGCATCAATACACCTTTGCGTAAGTTGCGATTTTTTTTTCTATGTTTATTTTATTTCAAATTTTCGTTTTACGCTATCGCAATGCTGTGCATGCATTCGATTACATTTTCCATCGCAATTGAACAGTTTGTGCAAACTAACGGGTATGCTTGTTTCATTTGCATGTATTTGTGCTCTGCAGGCATGTGAATACAATCCATGCAAGCAATACAGCCATTTCTGTTTTGCTACATAAAACACAACGCATTGCATTGGCAAGATAACTTTATGTGTCTCACAATTATGAATCTCACAATTTAGTTTTAACATTTGACAAATTAGTAGTGTGCCAGGGTGGTATAATTTTGTTTTAATATAATTTTGGTTATGGGTGTCGCAGAAATTGAGGCAATTTCCATTCAAATGGTGAAAAATCTATAAAATAAACCGTGAAGTTATTTTACCTGGTGTACAATTGTCTCCATTACGCGATTTCAAAGATGCATTCACTATGCCTCTGCTCCAGACATTCAAGATTTCGAAGAAGCTTCCATGTTTACAATAAATGTAAGGTCTGATAGATTGTTCAAAACCTCCACATTCATATTAGACACCGGCTGCCTTCAAATCTAAGCAAACATGTCCATTGCTTGATCATCTGTTCTTACTATCAATATAGTCACCAGTATTGTCACTGCTGGTACTGGCCAAGATCTCCATGCTCAAATTAGGTGACCAATATTCGCATGCACATGTATATGGCCACGTTAATGTCCACAGCGAGTATTTAGGTTAAGAATCACTGGTATAGATAATTAATTTGTTGAAGACTTAGAATTTTTTTATAGCCTCAATGTCACGCTTACTAAAAGAAAACTTTGCCATCTTTAGTACTTTGTTCTCAATCATTGATGCTCATTATAATTATTACAAAATATGATTTTAAAATGCCTATGCTTAGGTACGGTATTTTTCAAACTGAGTTTGATCGATTTGCACTTACTTTTTTTTACAGCTTTTGCATTTGCTGAACTTATAGATAATTCTCTAGCTGCGACAGTTCACAATACAGGAGCACGAAATATTGAACTTAGCTTGGTGAGTGTGTGAGATTCAAAATTCATTTATATAAGTCTGCCAGATTAAAGCAAATCTTTTCCATAAACTTGCCAAAATGTGGCTATTTAACTCCTCATTGATTGCTCCATTAATAAGTGTATATAAACTGAAGACACTGTACTTGCTATACCTGACTACAACAAAATTCAGGTCATTTTTTATTGTATTTTCTTTGCAATGCTAAAAGTCCTTCACCAAAAACAAAAATGCAGCCACCTGCATTGCAATGGAAAGGCTGTAACATATTTAAAACCATGTGCTTCATTTCAAACCTCATGAGCACAAATGACAAACATGCGCAGACAAACATAATTTTGGGAAAAAAATGGTAAAATATAGAAAAAATAATCTCAGAACATTCAACATTTCTGATTCTCTGTAAACAGATCTTGTTGCAAATATTTTATGACAGATACAGTCATGACACATACCGCTCCATTTTTATAAGAGACGTTGTATGGATGTTCAGAATTTGTCACAAGACCCCCATTACAACTTGTGTCTTTCAAATATGATGTATGTAAGTGGCACAGTCAAATGCCACAACATTATATCCTGTAGATATGGTACGCGACATATTTTTTTTCCATGTGTTGCCAATCGCGACTGGAACGGAGCAAAGAAGATGTAGATTACAGAGAACTACTTAAGCGTTTTGGAGGATTTTTAAAACCAAAATTTTTATGTGACGATTGGACTTTCATTCAGTACTAATAAAATACATGTTCTTCATGTAATACTTGTTACTTCGCCTTAAAGAGTCACACTGGTGAAGTATAGGTCATAAATATGGTTAATTTTGTTAACTAAGAATCACAAAAATTCTGTGTTACGCTGTGAACTTCACATAGTAGCAGACAGGAGGAAACTAGTTGGACATGGTTTGACGTCATGTCAGGTCCCTTTTCATTTACAAAAAAATGCTCTGGTGTAAAATGTTTTATGAAATTGTTTTTGTGCTGCCACTGTAGCTACTTTTATCTTTAATTTTGAGCTTGTGCTTTCAATGAAGAATGGAAAAGTTGCTGTGTTGCTATCATTTTTAATAATCCATGCATGGTCAAATTAGTGATTTATACAAATAAAAAGAATTCCAGGAGAGATATAATGGCGAGCTCCATGAAGAGACACTTTCATTAGGGGTTATTTGGCAATACCAAGATTCATTCCAACTCACGTCCTTAAGACAGAGTGAGTCCAACGTGACGAATATTTGAGGATTCCTCTAGAACAATACCAGTGAAATCCGAGTTGCATTCATATCAGTATAACGATGCTAACCCAATTAAATACTGTGGCCAAATCCGGGAAGGAATTTTACGTTGGGACAAAAAAGAGCTGTATCGTCAGCGTAAATTACCAAATCACTTTTTCAAATTATCAGACAGGTCATTAATATATATTTAAGTTTTTGAGCGTTTCTTGCGATTGGATAAGCAAGATTCGACAATTAAAAACAATTCTACCAGGAATCTCACATGATTTTTCTGCAATAGACCTTGGTGCCAAACTCTGTCGAACGCTTTGGAAATGTCAACAATGTCAACTGTCAACAAGTCAACAGTAGAGTGTGAACGGCGAAAACCATACTGCTTGTGAGTGAGGAGACAAAGCGACTCTGTGTCCAAAATTTTGTTATCAACTAGAACCATGTTCTCAGTACTTCGAAGGCGAAGGCTTTCGCCTAAGCGTGCTGAAATCCAAGTTCACTGGCCATGGTATTAAATCAAGCCTTGTATACTGCCGCTATATACTCCAAAGAAATCAGATATGCACCTTAGACTAACTGTTGCAAAAGTGCTTTTCCATCTATCAGACACACGATGTGAAGTCCTGACTTACCAAAACTCTTAAGTCCTTGCTCTGAGCGAATTTAGATGATAAAAACATTGTCTATCCCTATGTATCATTCTTTGCCTTTAATTTTAAACATAGGAACCTTTCTTTGATAGGGGCAAGAAGCATTTTGAAAATGGGTTAAAACCACCACATTTGCTTATTCTATTGCGTTATGTCAGAATCATATAATTCGATGTGGACAATGAGGAAATAGTGTAGTTTACTACTGGAAGAGAATTGTTAATACTGCTGTTAGTTATTGACAACGTTCATTTTTTGATAAATTTTATACTCAATATGCCTTTCAGATTCATGTTCAGAATTCGACCACGATAATGAAGTTGTCAGAGTTTATTCTTGTTTTGTTTCAGCATTTTGACGACAACATTTCTGGTAATCATACAATTTGTATATTGGATAATGGAATGGGAATGTCATCTCGTCAACTAAATAACTGGGCTATCTACAGACTTTCAAAGTTCAACAGATTAGAGAGGCATCCACGCACGTAAATTTTTAGGCTATTTTATTTTAAATTTTTGTTATTTTTTTGTCGGTATTATTGAAGTTTAACCAATAATTGGCAAGAGGTTGATGTGACGTGACTGTATTTATCGAGATTAACTCCATTGGCTTAACTGAAGAATTTATGAGCTGCGATTAACCGGGAATCATAGAAAGTGAATTCTTCCAATCAATCGGTACATATTTTATTAACTAATAAAGCAAAGTATAACTACCGGTATACTTTTTCTGTACCTAGCTACTATCTGAAACCATCACAAACTGATCACTGTTGTATCACACTCTTGAATTAATAATAGCGATAATATAAATTTTTCTTATGTCTTTCACTTCCCCTCATCAAACATTTAATACCTACCATCACTGACTAATTTTTTGTTTGTTACAAAAATACCGTAAAAGTACAGATTACCAAAGTGTATATATTTTTTTATTAAAATCCATTCAGAGTAACGCTGGAATGGGGGCTAATTAATGTCCATCCCTGTTGGATGTCTATTGACAAGAGTTTCATAACATGGTCAGGAAAGCAGATGAAAGGCAAAGAACTCCAAAGTTTAGAGGTTCTTAGACAAAACCTTAGCATAAAACTGTTTGTAACACTGAGGAACTTCCACAGTGAATAAATGTGAAGTAAAGCCAATCGAGTGGACTGGTTGAATATGTTGTTCGAAGGAATGAGATAATTCTTAACATACTGACACACTTCGAACTAGTCTATAGGAATGGGGGTTGCGTCAAACAGTTGTGGTGTGCACACCACAGGAATTAAATTAAAATTCTAAAGAAATAAATCTACGAAGGTTACTAGGCTTTGCTACCAAGCTCTATCAGATTATTCTGCTAAGCCAAATGTGCTAGTTGGCATTACGGGGCAAAAACTAAGACTGATATCTAACTTTTGTGTTGTGTAGTTACATGTTGTTCTCTTTAAAAACTTGGAAAGTTGAATATTTCAGCTTCCAATCCTTATTATCTCTTCCAATTTCTCTTTGTGTCAATTTGCAGGAATTTGTTTGAAGATGCATTGATGGACGATAAAGAAAGACGGTCAACGAGTCAAAGCTATGAGCCCAAATCACTCAATAGTGATATTTCATGGTTTGGGGTTGGTGGCAAGCAAGCAATATTTTTTATCGGAAGCTCAACGAGGGTAATTGTATAATTCAATATGATATATCTGATTTAGGATCATACTATTGTTTTATTTTAGAATAGGATAGAATTTTTATTTTTATGTTGCAGGAGAGAATTATCAAGATTATTTGGGAAAACCGAGAAAGCTATTAACCGCCAAACTCTTTGCAATTCTAAATACATGAGGGAAATTCAATGAATTCCCCAACTCACTTGCGAAATTTTATAAAATACTTCAGTGTTTTTTGATTAACAAATAACACCGATCAAATTTTTATTAACAGCACAAGTTCGGTTATAGAATTTTAAATAAAAGATAAAATTACAACTAGGCTAATTTTACTGTCTTATTGTGAAAAATATATAGAAATGGTGGATAGTGTTAGTTTTATCATTCCATAGCACTAGTTTTTGTGCCTCAAATGATTTTTACAGCTCTAACTTGTCAATGATGCATATTTCTGTTACTTTCCATCTTTTTTCTCAATTGCCTCAGATTCTGAAATTCACTCCAATTTGACAAAGGTTTGCCAGGCAAGGTAATTAGGGTCTACTAACTCTTTGTCATTGCTTTTATCTCAAGTCCTCTGAGCAATGTTCTCACCGAAAACACCCAACCATTTTTGAAGTTTCCTTACAACTTTTAGCACTGAATTAATTACTAATTAGTTACCGGTACAGAATTAATTACTAACAATTTGACATGCAAGTCTATAAATATTTTTTTAAAAACTATTATGAGACTACCACGGTATTTGTTATGATATGTTTTCAGATTATCACACGACCGAAAGATTCATGTGATGTTCATGAATTCACAATGTCAAAAGATGAATTCAAACGTAAAGAAGCAAATAAAGAAACAATCTATTGTGGTTTCATAAGAAATAGACAGGTGAGTTTCCTTGCCTATTTTTAAAATATTTCTTTATGTGATGAATATGGAAGCTCACTTGGTACTTAGCAATATCATTGTAATTGTTTAGATGAGACTTTGTGTGATTTTTTTGTGTGATATTACACATTTTTAACCCCAATCACATGAAAAAATATTTATGAAAAAAATGACAATATCTGTACATCTGTGAAATACTTTCAATTATTTTTCTCTCTGAATTTTATTGAATTCAGCCATGCGATTATTCTCATATACCAAAGAATGAGGAAGTTACGAAAAAGTTGATTTCTGAAGAAAACTCGTACAATTGGAAGAGTAATGGCTTTACCAATGTTGTCATTACAGGTAATATAAGAATTGACAATTTATATGAAAATTCTTGTGCTTTCCTGTTTTTTTTCATCACATTTAATATTTTTTATAATATATCTCTTTCTTTCTATTACTTTGTTAAAAGATTCAGTTTAAATCTGAAATGTGACTAAAGCTTCTGGTAGAATCGGTGACTAATTAATTCCATATGGAGATCAGTATAATCTTGTAATTGTGTATATTTTTTAAATACTTGCTTGTAATTGGATTCTGCAAGAATATTTCTTTATTTGAAAAATCTGGGAAAATTCACTTTGTCAATGGAATATAGTGATGGTACTTTCAAAGATGTGTACCAAAATTGGAACGGTTTCCGAATCCATAAGGCAAATTTATGGGGATTCAATTATGAAACTAATCATTGTAATCAACAAAGGCAAAAGCTAGCAAGCAAGGCGAATTTCGTTGAACAGGTGTTTAAACGTCTTCACATTGGCATGCAGGTATTCATTCATGCGGCCCTGCATATACTTGGGTGCCCCTGTACACACAATACCGGTAACGATTAATGATTTTTCATAGAATGACTCCTGGGTACTTGAGTATAAACCTAAATCAAAAATATGATGCCGGAAACAGCACCTATGTGCCACCACGCGAGACGCAGCAATTAACAGACCATGCTTTGTATACTCTAATCAACAAGCCAAGTTTCAAATTTCGAAAATATCTAATTCTGCAAATGAACTAACATTTACAGTGCTTTTGTTTCAGTGTTGCTGCCCTGTTACAAAAACTTCAAACCTGCCTTGGTAACACAAACTCTGTACTGAGCTTCCATTGTGAGCTACGTCAGAGAAACCTAAATAAAATCTGAAATATATTTATGGTATTGAATCAGTCAAAAACGCCAAACTGGGTAAAACTTAAAATAAGAAAATATGGCGCGTAATTTATCCAAACTGCATTGAAGCCTAGGTTAAACTGAAAAAAATATGCCAAGTTATTTCAATGTTGTCATGCTATTTTGGGTTGGTGCAACAACCAAAAAAACACAGTGAGGAGTCACAGGATGATAAAAGATTGGAATACGTAGGTCAATTTTTAATTGTTGATAAAAAAATGTGATGTGACTGATCAATTTAGAAGGAGGGAGAGTTGTATGCAGAGGTGTGCTTTGTGTCTGTATTCCATAAATAGCGAGTCAAAAACGTATGTGATCGATATATATTTTTGAAATAGAAAATTCCAAGTTTGATAATTTTGGCTTGTTTTAGTTTCTCAAGTGATAATCCATCATTTATCAATTGACAGGTATTGAAGCGAAGCATGTCGACTTCATGAAGAAAGGTTTTGAACTCTGGACCAGACAATTGGCGTAAGTGTATTTTATTATACAATGTATATTACCAAATGTTTATACTTTATTAAGGAAGCCAATTATAAAAAGGCCTGGTGTAGTTGTCAATCTGACAAAGAAATCCTAATATTTTTGCTAAATGTTTTTTAACTTGATCGAGAGCTTTATTTGGATTCATCCATTTATAGGGGGATGGCTAAGAATTGTATCATGTTAAAACATGCATTCATTTTGAATCGAATATTATATCATTTTGAATCGAATCTATTCAACGTAGGAATGAGAATTCATACAAAGAAATTATAGATGAACATTTGTTATATTTTTGTTATTGCTACGGTTCTGATGAGAATTTCAAGATGTTACGAAGGATAACTGACTCACTGAACAACTCGTATAATAAGACTCCCATTCATTTGATTTTTTTTTTTTATTGCCTCTAGACATATTTATCACTACTATATTCATGGACCAGAAGGAAATACAAGAATGTCCAAAGAAAGGAAGAATGTTGGTGCCTTAGATGTCAATATCAAGGTTAATTGGTGATTAATCAGATGTATTTTGAATAGTTGAACATTTTTAGCTGCCAGTACTTGTCATGTATACCTTGTTCCTGTCTTTTCGCGAAATTTTTATCACACCTAACCACATCACAGTACGTTTCGCGCACTCATGCGCTAACTTTTTTTTCCAATAGTCTGCGTAAATTAAATGGATTTTACTTATTTCAGCTATAAAAAGTTTGTACCTATCTCATATTATCAGGCAATGTTTTTGGTTTGGTCTTTGTATTAGATATCAATGTACGAAAAAGGAAAGCCAACAGTTACTGTAAATCTTCGTGATATTAATGATGATTTGGAATCTCAATTTATTCGAAGTTCTTGTGATACATTCGAGTTTAAAGTAAAAACTGATGGAGGCAGTGGTGTTGTTGAAGGGAGCATCAGATATCACCCTTTCCTCTATGACAGAGAAACCTTTCCTACTGATCCGTATATCGAAGGTTTGTATGATTGTTCAATACCATTTTCAGCATAGGTTTATACACTTTTATATCAAGGGTTAAATGTGTGCAATTTCAACCTGACTAACATAATTACGAAGCTACAGCAACAAGTGTTCGGGAGTGAAATTTTTTAATTGAACTTTGAATGGAAGAACTTAAGTAATAGCGGTTTTTCTATAACTAATATGATCAAGATTTAATTTCAACCATTTAGTAAACGGACTGAAGTTAAGAGTAGTTTTTTTTGAAATCTGCGAATAAAGAGGCAGATTTAGAATAAAATTCATACAGGCCCTGCAATACCCATGTATTCATGTGCTTGCTGCATTAGCTAATTTGATTTATCAGTAATTTGTCACATCTTTGTACCACTGCTTTGGTGGACTATAAGAATCTTTTGTTGTTTTTGACTGAGATTACTACTTTTCATGTGCATGATAGGCAATGATGAAAACTCTGATGATATCGAAGAAATACCAGCCAGAGGAAGGAGACCAATCTTTGAATGTTTTTGGAATGGGCGTTTGATACCTTACACGTTTGTGGATGAGTAAGTATGATCGTACCAATAATTTCTTTCTGACATGCAAGCACCACAGTGCTTTATCCTTATTACAAGTTCAAATTCTAATAGTTTCGGTATTTTAACTAATCATGGTTTCAATTCTTCTATTTAATTGATTACTTGCAAAAGGCATTAACAGTTGATATTCCTTATAATACTGTAATTTACGGTATACTATATGAAAATTTTAATGGCGCGTTATTAAAACATTCATCTATAGATTGCGAACCTTCAAAATATCTGAAATTGTTTGCTATCGTTCTTCTTTACCAACTGTAATTCTTTATTTTTCAGCTTTGATTGGTGCAGACTCCCGAAAAAGCGTGGGAATATTCCAAATGATTGCTTTTATCGAATATCTGGTTGTCTTTTTACTAATGATAAATTTAAGGTAAACTGATGTGATTCCAATGTTCTATTTTGTATACTAAAAAGTTCTCAACACTATTAAGTATGACATAGTGACAGCGTGGCAGAATCTTGGCGACTGCGTGACGTAAATTAGACGTGCGCAATCGAATAGGAATGAGAAAAAAATTTTGACTTTTGTTAATATCTTTGGAAAACCGTTAGAGAATGTCATCAATCATTAAAAATATGCCACTGCTTCGTTATGTCCAGAAACTTGGTTTTAATGCTGCTACTGTAGCTGGACATTGTTAATGACATGTTAATTTAATTGACAGGTTATGATTATGATCATTAGAACTTTGAGACAAAATAATGTAAATAATTAATGATTCTCTAAGTTGAATATGAATAAGTAATAAATGTCTAAAAGGGACAGTTGTTGAACGCTAAATTCAGTTTGAGGAAATAATAAAAATATGATGGTGAGAACTCTATGAGAACTTGCTTGATTAATGCATGTACATTCATTATGCCTAAGTGGGTATTATTCTTCTGAAACGCCCAATAAAATATTTTGGTGTTCAAATAAATCTATACTATAGTTTGTCCCTGTAATTGATCCCTTGTAATTGACTCTATTGTCAAGTCGTCGAGTCACGACTTTTCTTTGCTGTAAAATAACGAATGAGAACCTATTACTACGCATAGCACATCAACAGTCTATTTGGATGCGCAGTATCGCCACAATAAATGTACATTCTAATCCGTTTATCACTTAACTTTATGTAAGATGTGTCCTGTTTCAAAATAAGTATAAAGATATGGTGACATCATTTTGTCATTACTTGAAACTAAATACTCAGTCAATGCATGAGGAGACGGCCATTCAAATGGCCAAAAGCTACTATAAGACAAAGTGCCTGCAACTGAACTAATATGCTAAAGAGCAGTGAGTAGTATCAGCTCTGGACAATGAGGAAGCCACTTCTTTGTTTTCTTTTAGTCGTCTCTTACGAGACACAGGCAATATGTTGGATCTATTCTAAAACCCGTCATCCCAGTGTCATAAAATATTCAAATAAAAGTCTCAGTCCTAAGATTATTTTTTAGGTTTCTACAAACAAATTAACTTTCATTGATCTGGAAGGGAAACTCAGGGATCGCTCAACGGTTTTCTCTAGAGTCATACTTGGTCAGGAGCAGAGAGCTCAAATTCAAAGACAATTCATGGAATGGCTGAAAGAATGCCATGAAAAACATGATAAACAGGTTTGTTTTAACATATATCAAAAAGGACATATAGTTAATGAAATGATACTAACTTTTCAAACTGGAAACTTGCGGTTTCATTCTCTCGTGTTTTTGCTCATTCAATCAAAATAAAGATGAAAAATTCTGAAAATTTATAAATGATGATGAAAATTATTGTTTGTTTGTCAGAAATTATGAAACTGAAATGATAACAAATTAATAGCATTGCAATTCTCAGATAATTTTTATCTGTGATTTTCAATTTATTCTCTTATTTTCACAATAGGTTTATTCGTAATCATTTCTTTTTTCCGCAATTTTATCTAGAAATGTTAATAATTTCACTGAATCTCAGTTATTGTTAGGTTGAATCTTAATTTTTCAATTTTGTTTTTCCAGGTAAAATTTCTGAATTTTATAGAATCATTCATGCGCTGTGATGCAAGTGGGAAGAAGTCTAGTCAAATACCTTACTCCAAATACAATGCAATTGAATGGGATGGAAAATTGTTTAAAGCTGGACAATTTGTAAGTCATCTCATCCTTTATTATTATGTATGAAAGAGCCTTTATTTGTTTCATTGTACCAAGATATGTACAGAAGTTGAAATCTGAATCAGTTGTATTTTAATACAACTCAAGTTAGGGTTCATCTGTGGCTCATGCTCGAATAAATATAATTTTATGACTGGGTGGAATATTTAGTTCACATTTTTCACTATTTTTAGTAGTCTAAAACTGAAAAATTTAGGATTCATTCAAAATAAAAAAGGCCTACATTCATTGTAATTTGATCTACAGCCTGTCAGAGGATCTTCCAGGTCTCTCTGAAAAGACCAGTAGAGCAAGATGTTTGGTTAAGACATATCTGCTTTAAAGATGACATTTAATAATATTATAATGCACATTGGACTACTTGGCTAGCTTCATAATATTTTTCTCAATCTTTGCTGTTCATGTGTCTCGTTTACAAGAATTGAATCTTTTATTGCGTATGCTGAGATTTGTAGGTTACGTACTTATGATATTTGTGTAGGCTAAAGCAGGGTGGCATAATCTTGATTTCCTTTGGTCGACTGATTTTTAGACAGCAAATTTCCTCTTCGCCCGAAGTTAGTATAAGTGCTATATGTGATGAACTCCATGCTGATGTTAAAAGAGTTATTTCATTGTAAATAGGGGACGGCGCTTCTTCCATTTCAACATCAAGCTCTTTCATATTTCTTTGTTTATTAAATGATCCCAGCCGTAACCATAACTTTTTAGAATCGGTTTGGGCATGGCTTATCATGAAATTTCATTGAATTTTTACTTATTTAATTAGACTGATTTAAAATTGAAATGTAATTGAAAAGAAAAAATGTCACTGTTGCAGATACGGACGCAGCGTACAACACCTATTATGTATGGACGAATCAAACATTTTGTTTTGAGTGGAATACATGAAGGAGATATTTATGCAGTTGGCGGGGAAATTGAAATTGCACAGGTGAAACAATTCGATTTTATTCTGTTGGTGAATTGGGATTGTGTCGAATCATCTTGTTCAGTATCTGATCAGCAATGTAGACAAAAAAACGAATGGTCTACATGATGTTAAGACTGATTTTAATAATTACAAAGAATTGAATATCTGCTCATGTTATGTAGTGTGTGATCAGTTATCATTTATTTATTTCATGTGCTATAAGTTCACTGGCATCTCAGTAAAATAATGGGTATTTTTTCACAGGAACCCTCTGCACTTTATAATGAAGTTCGTCGTTTTCCTCTCTCAAAATTAGATCGAGAGGCATCTAGTGCAACTGTTGCTCACTTGATTCATGAAGAAGAAGGCAAATTACCACATGAACTTGATCTAACTTGGCCAGAAGGAAATGAAATTATTGATGGCGATTCTCGTCAATCTGGTGTCACTATTGGTTAGTTTTTTCCCAAATTTGGAATGAGAACTAATTTTATTTAACCCCTGCCAGATTTGTTCAAAGTTGAGTTACGGTCCTAGGTATCCAATTGATTTGATAACATAATCAACATTTGTATGACCATCTGGTGGCACTAAACTGAGTCTAGTGACGTGATTCCGGTGGAAAAACATCATGAGCAGAAGATATGCCAATAACCATTTTTTATCAATGTATTTTCACACTGAACTGAGTATTTCCAACAAACAATTTACCTGCAATAAATGCAGACAGATAATTGAGTCTCTCAACATTTCAAAACTTCACTTAGGCATGACAGAATATCGACGGCTCGTGGCTTATTGCCAAATAATGAGTATATAGAAAACTAAATTTTGCGATTGCCTTCGAGTTGCTAATAAGTTTGCCCATAATTTTTCATAACCTTAAAATTGAAATATAAGTGGGAGCGAATTCAGATAAAAAAATGGTTAAGCCTTATTCTCGACTCTCCTCTTTAGCAGGATTAAAATAAAAAAAAATTTCTTTTTATTCCGCTGCTTCAATATTTTTTTTATTTATTCAGGTGCAATGAGGATCGAAATTCGTAACAGGAGAAATGATTCCATACAGAAGCTGCCGTCTAATATTGGTAGTCGTAAGCTCTTGTTGGAGCAGAGATTACTCTATGAATCGAAAGATGGAGGAAAAGTTCGTGAAATTGCAAGTCATGTAACAACACATGCTAGAACTTGGCCGTAAAAAAAATGGGGTATGCAAAGTCATGATCTGAGTAACAACAAGTCATTTTTGGTAGATAAATGAACTTGGACCTCCTCATCGTGACAATGGTTCAAAAAAATCTAGAGTATGCCTTCAAATGAAGTTTAAGGAATACTAAGTATGCTCGCCCGTTAAACAAGTCTTTTTTGGTAGATAAATGGATTTATTTATTTTTTTTGTTATCAATTTTGTAAACTGGAAAATGATAAGTGCAAGGGGATTGGCAAAATTAATAATACAGAGAATGATACAGATTTGAGAAAAATTTTTGCTATTTAGTAGATGATAAATTTTATGGGAGCAAACACAAAGGTTTGCTTTTATTCCTCATAATTTTTATACTATATTATTTTCAAAAAGTCTGGACTAAAAATTTTTATTTTCCCACAATTCAACTGTTACAAATATAATATCGAATCTATTAATGGTTCATTTAAGCAAACAAATTGACAAACAAATAAAATACAATATGGAATCTTTTGTGGTTCATTCAAACAAACAAATAATTATCATGGAACTGTTACTAATTTCATTGCGTGCTTTGCTATTGATGAGGGTCTCTAACATAAGGTCTATGAAAAACATTTTATATGGCCAGCCATGCGTTTTGGAATTTTTAGATAAAAAATGTCTGTTTAAGAACTATGATTTTTATGGATTTAAAAAAATTCTCAAATCTGTATCCATAAAACAAGTGCTATCTTCGTGCCATTTTTTAATATTTAAAAGCACCTGAAAATAACATTCACTTTTATTTCTTACTGGTGATTTGTTCTCTGTACGCTATTTTGTTTTATAACCTTTTATTGAGTTTTTTAAATCTTCCAAAGTATGAATATTCAACAATTCTTAATCAATGCATATAGAGTGTAATGAAGCAGTTTCTTTCCTTATTACCAGTACTTATATCAAACATAGTATGAAAAATGATAGCTGGCTCTCTGTTTAACACTTTATCATGATCATTTGATCATGTTTAAGCAAAAATGTCTGTTTAAGCAAAAATGATTTTGTATTGAATTCAGCCATATGAGACTATTGTCACTGCCTATTTTTTAATCTTTATAATGTGTTGAATTATGCGCTAGCTTCCAGATCTGAGTGTGTTTTTTAATTTTCATATTTTTATCCTTTTCATCAGCCTATTGAGATACTTTTTCCTCTCGAGATATACTCACTCAATGTCTTTGAGAATTTTTTTTGTAAAAGTCTTTGTCATGCAATCCCGAAGATGACCTGTTTCAGCCCAAAAAAAAGTTTCCTTTTTAACTCAGAAAATATCAAGGCATTGGGCGTGTACACAATTCAACTTCGGGCAATGCTTAATGAAAGTGGTGTTTACACATATGCTGATGGTCAAACATTACCCCAGAAAGAACTAAGATTTGTTGTCAGAGAAGCTCCTCCAAGCAAGTAAGTGCTTGCTCTTAAGTTGGAAAGTATATCATTATGCTGTAACAGTTTTAAGCTGAATTATCTCATTAGCCTACTTTTTCAGTGTCAGTCGGGGATGTCCAAAACTATTCAAACACATTCAGATATGAATGTATTCAATATCCTAAAGCATTCGATTTTTGATATTAAATCAGAATAGTGGTATTTGAAAATATTTCGATTTTATTACGTAAATCCTGTATGGGATGGATACCTTCTGAAATCATTTTCAGTGTAATTGAAAATATGTTTTAAATTGTGCAAAGATGATTTGTGCTGTGAAATCAAGAGTTTTTTTATAGAAGTTCGATCCAAGCCTGGCTGAAAGCAGCGCCTAACAGGAGCCATCTAACTTTCGCTCAAATGATAAAAAGCTACTACAAGGTAAAGTGCCAGCAACTGCATTCTAAGCAGATAACATTCTATACAGAACTAAACCATCATGGTAAAGTGCAGAGAGTGGTATCTGCCCAGGGGATGATGAAACCATTTGCCACTACTTTTACTGTTTCCTTTGCGCCTCTTACAAAACAACGCAAGTATGTTAGGCCTGTACCTATTTTTGTGATATGTCATCGATGTGTAAAAAAAAGCAAAAATATGCAGATACAAACTAATAGTACTCTACGACCACTTTATTTAACAGGTTTATTATGCAGTGACAATACAGGGAAATATATTTTGTGCGCATTTGAACGCAATCCCATATACTATAAAATACTACTGCTGCACCATGATCACAATTCATAATTGATCAAAATTTTATCAAAAGGATCATTTTTTTTTTTTTATAGCTACTTCTTTTGAGTTACAATTACTGGAAAGATATGATCTTTTCCTGTTCGGCTTAGCCTACCCAAGTTATTACACCCTGGGTTGAGTGGTGGGCGTGGATAAGCGAGCCGGACTCGCCGGGGCTCGAACCCGAGGTCTTCAACCTGCGATGCCAACATGTTTAACCACTAGGCCATCGCGCCCACATAACTATAACTATTATTTTTACGAAATATATTTCTAATAATAGATTTGATTATGAACGTTATGTGCAGATTTCTTTTTGGAGTGTTGGATTCTCCTTTAAGAATAGGAAAACCTTTTGATATTCCTATTGAACTACAAGATGAACATGGTCATCCAACTACTGCTTCAGACGTCTATCAACCAATCGTTGAATCAGAGTGAGATTTGCTCAATATTGAAGTGTTATATGCATATTTAAATGATCATGATAAAGTGTTAAACAGAGAGCCAGCTATCATTTTTCATACTATGTTTGATATAAGTACTGGTAATAAGAAAAGAAACACATGCTTCAAAAATACCTGGACTGAAGGATTTTTTCGTTTATCATCTTGTATAATAAGCTGATTGTGTAATTCCTGCTATTGGACTTTTCTGTACTCTGCATCTTTTTGTCCCAAAGTTATTCCTCGTTTTTTCTTTATATAGTATCTAGTTCTAGGTTTCCTAATAAGAAAATTTCTCTAATATTTGAAATGTAAAATTTAACAAATCGACAAAGTTTGGATGCATTATTCTGGTGATAGTTGTATCATTCATATTTGTGAAATTTATAAATCGATTAACTTAAATTTAGTCCTGTTGATTTGTGCCATTAGCAAAAGTTATAATAATTTATGATAAGTTATGTATTAAAGCAAAATAATTATTTTCTAAAAGTTCCTTGGTATATGTTTTAATCATTTTTATTCCACTTTCCATCTCATGTATGTATCTCTGTATGTATGTATATTAAGCAGATTTAGATCCATTGTCATTTTGAGTTTTTCTGCCATTTCTAATTAAAAATCATCCCTGGTGTTTCATGACACGAGTTGCTCACATTTCTTCACTTGTTTTACACACGAACATATGAAATTGATTTAAAAAAATTATTGCAGGGGGCTTAAACTGACATATTCGGATGTTGAAGCTAATAAAAATACACTCGTAATTAAAGACGTTGTTGCCATTGGGCCAGTCAGCTCACTGCATGGGAAGGTAAGTTATAGAAATGAATGCTGGGGTCTAGTCAATATTCAATAGTACTGTTTCATTGTTTAACATAATTTTCTAGTGAGATTTATCAGATTAATACCTATAAAGAAATCGATAAGGTGAACATGTTCATGCCATCTTCTTTCAATAGACAAAAAGTTTCAAAACTATCAATACTGCTATTTTGAAACTTTTTATACAGTTCGGATGCTACCAGACACTTAAAAAAGACATCTTAATCATGGGATATTTTTCACCTGCTTACTTTCCTTTGGACGGCAGTCATATTCTCCGGTGTCAGAGTCGCTGATAGTCCTGCCAGCATGAGGCATTTGCAAAATAGCATCGAAATACCTGGTGGTGATATGTACTATCGAATTTTTTTTATCCTATTTTCAGAGTTTTTCCTTGTCTGTAATTCTACCTCAACTTAAACATAAATCACAGACATTGAAGATTCGTCTGTTGCCTGGACGACCACATAGTTTGTTGTTGGATCACTTTATCAGGAATGATGAGAAGACAGATTTAGGTTCTGGTGAGCAGTGTTCACTATAAGTGCATGTATTAAACTTAATGTCAAAGGACGTCAGACAATTTATTTTCCTTTAGGTCACATCAGATAGTAGTAGTTCATAAAATCTCCACGTAAGTGGTGAATCCTGTTAACGAACTCTATCATATGGTCACCATCTGATCAAATCTTGCTTTCAATGCAGATGTACCAGTTTGGAACCATGCTATTATTTTTTTCTAGTGCAATATTCTTCCACTTCTTAGGGTGAAAGAGGCTGGTGTGTTCAAGACTTAAATTTTAGTTTGATTAATTTTTTTCTCATGAATCTAAGTTGAATTTTAAATCACTGATAAGTAATATTGAAACATTATTTTCTCTTTAACAAAATTCCAATATACATTGGTGTTAACATTTTTATTTTGAGCATGCTGTTTAAATTGTATGCAGATTAGTCAATGAATGAATTAATTATTATAATTTTAGGCTCCGATGAAGAATATACCCTGGATGTTGAGAATCTCTCCAATATATCTCTTGGAGTCTGTGTTGTTGATGTTGCATTGAATGTTACATTGCATCGAAATCTAATAGTACAGGCCAAGGTGGGGATGGGGATGTCTGTGATGAAAGCTTGGAATAATATTTTGTCATGTAAATACTTGTATTCAACCACCAACCAAATAAATTTTTAATGAAAGACCTTTATGGTTGATAGTCTAGAACAAGTGCCTCCTAATCATTTTTGTAGCCGACCCACCACATCTTAGGTATTTGCAAAATCTGCTATTCTCAAGATCTATCGCAAATAAAAAGATCATGGAGGATATTAACGAAAGCATGCAAAAGCGAACATAAAAAATGTCAGTTAACAATGCGCACAAAAATGTTTTTTATTTTCCAAAAAGTCTTCTAATGAAAGCAGGCAAAAACGAACATAGAAAAGAGTTAACGTAAAATGAGTCCATGCGTGAAAAAAAGTTAAACATATATATAGAACAAAATTTCCAATATCAGTTTTGTTGCATTCACATTCAGAAAACGAAAAATTTAAATTTGTCCTTCAATGTGAAATATGTGCCTAATCTGATTTGTAAGAGAAATTTATGCTTGTTTGAGTCTCAAAAAGACTTCCGCATGTCAGCGTCCTTCAAGAAATTTTTTTGTATTTTATCCATATTCTCTCTTTCCCCTATACAAAAACTCTCGTAAGCTTTCAGCAGTAATTCTTCTTTGACAACAATGACAAAACTTAAGAGTTTTTATATATTTGAAAAATTACTGTACTGTAATACAATCCTTCTTTAGTTTCCATCAAACTCTGGAATTCCTACAATGACTTGTGACTGTTCAGGAAGTGGAAGAGGTTCACTCAGTGGGAGAATAAATTTGAAAAAGTTGAAAAAAGAGAAGAAAACATTGAAATTCAAAATTGATGTTGCTGGACAAAAAGACGTAAGGGATGCAGTGGAAGTAGTGGTCGATGGTTTTATAGGAAATGGTAGATGGTTGTATTATCGCCCAGAACGTATACCACTCACCACCTTCACCATGGCAGTTTAGATCCGTATGGGATGTTTTTCATTGAAGTAGTGGTAGATGGTTTTAAAGGAAGTGGTAGATGGTTGTATTATTGTCCAGAGCGTATACCACTCACCACCTTTACCATGGCTGTTTAGATTCGTATTCGTATGGGATGTTTTCCATCCAGAGTGCAGTTGCTGGCACTTTATCTTTAGCGATTCTTTGCCTTGTTGTTATATAAACTACTCAAGTATGACTGAAATTCCCAGTCACAAAGACTTGTCAGCACTCAGCAGTCTTGAAAGGTGAAGTTATCCGACAAAATTGATGAAATATTTAGACCCTCATGAAGTTTTGGTTGTTTTTTTAGATAAATTCTCTGAGTTGCAGATTGGTTGTATCACCATCTACTAATGTCAGAACAATTGAAGTTTATTACACTGATCCCTATTCAGATGATGCAGATCTCATCAAGTTGAAAATTGGTATTTATTTCCATTTTCTAATATTGAAGTATGACAGTGTTATATGAATATGTTGAAACCACCTTCCATTTTCTTGCGTAAACTTTTCTTGCCTTGGTTGTATTTGCGTCGTTTCCGGTAGTGCAGTGAAAAGCGACTGTACACATGATTACAAAATTGTTGCTTAATCCATGACTTGTTTAATAGTTATTGGCTCGCGTGAATTATATTGAATACTTTTATGACATGATCATGTCTGTAACGGCTCATATTTTCTAGATATGCTGCACAATGTTTACAGAGTTTTTACATCTGAAATGAGACATACATATGTGCAAAAACTATCTTTCAGTTGAATTTTGACATTTATTTCCTATTCCATATTTGTTGTCAATGTGGCATAAGCATGAGCTGATCAAGCATATTTGTGTTAAAATATTAATTTGTTTAAAATGTTGTATATTTGTGTATTTGTGTTTTTACCTTTAACGAATACTTTAATATTTATAAATTTTCAGTCTTATCAAATGTTTATTTCTGGATGACAATTTTTTAAATGGCCATATTCATATTGCTTCAAATTTTCACTGATCATTTACTTGATTTTAATGGAACCTAATGCCCAATTCATTATTCCTTCGTTATGAACCATGTTTTCAATGCGATGCCATGAAAACTTTATATAGAGTCCCCTTTCTTTTAACTTTAATAATAGTTTAACATTACCGACCCATTCTATGTATTTTAATTCATTTTCTGTTGTTTTTGTCAAGGCCATTTTGAGAAATTCATGTATATTGGCAAGTGCAGGCACAAAAGTGGTGACTGATATAAACATTTGACTGTTCTTGGAAAACCATTTGAGAACATTTAATTTTTTTTTATCTCTAAATAGTTGACAGATAAATATGTTGATTGCATAATTGATATGATTATTTGTTCATTGTCTGTCATTTTTGTAATATTATCAGTAATTTCTCTTATACCAGTGTTTATCCAAGCATTAACCTAGGAAATCTATTTTCCCTTTTTTAATGAATAAAATAGGAAACCAAAGCCGCTCTGTTCTATAACTTTTTGATTGCCTAAATCTTGTCGAATTTATATGTAATTTGAAACTCCTAGTATGCTTTTTTAAAGCCCAGAATTACTTTATTATTGGCCTTGTTAATTGTAAAAAATTTTTAAAGGGACCATTGACAACAAGTTTTTGAATGATTGGTACAGGTTCTGACATCTACTGGCAAGCTGGAGAAATAATGTCTGATATGAGTTTTCGGTTGTTAGATGAAGCAAAAAGGGAAGTCAAGCTTGACAAAAATATTTGTTCTGGAATACGGGTAATTATTTTTGAATATCCTTATGCTTGGGAGTGACTGATAATGTATGTAATTAATATAACCCAATGTCTGCCTCTGTTATTGACCTGTTAAGATTTTTTTAATTCTTAAGAAATAGTTTCTTATATTCTTGAGGAGTTTCAAAGTGAGATTTTTGTCAAACCAGTGATCAGTTCAACACCACATTGTCTTCAATGTGTTAAAAAGAGTACAGCAAGTGATACATTAGCATAAGTTCAAATACCGGTACATGGAAACCCAAAGATCTTGACTACCAAATCTGGACCTTCATTTAGCATAGTTAGCACTAGTTATAATAGTCCTGGCTTCATATGTAAAAGAAATTCATTTTTTATTTTACGCGAGAGGAAAGCTGTGATTATGGCTTAACCATGGCAAACCATATCCTGTCGCACATAATCCTGTTCTAAGTGGGATGGAGTCCAGGTTATTCCTTGACCATTTACTGATTTTTCTGTAGGATAGCATTTCATATTTTATTCTGTGGGAAAGGGAAGTCAATAATGATCAATGACTGGGTATGCCAATCATACGTGCAGAGAAATCGCATAAATGGCCAGTAAGGTGAAACTCCTCCCTGCTATCAAACAGTATTCCTCACATCTAAGATAACCTGCGGATAAGCTTTTATCACTTTATTTAAAGAAGTATTTTTATCATAAATATACATAAGAAACCCCCAATCGCAAATATTTTTCTCGTACATAAGTTTGTCCAACCCTTCCTGATGTGTTCATTACTGTTTGGTCAACATCTCCTCCGGAAGATTCCATGCTTCGCATAATACAGCACGCTAAATGCATTGCGGAAAGAGCCGAACCTAACAGAAATTTCATTTCGTTAAGCATAAGCCACTAATGGACCACGGCCACCCTGGCCTGATCCATCAGTGACTCATACTTAACAAAACATATGTGTGTTCAGACCAACGGTTTTTTGATTCACTCATACAATGGCCTTTGAGGTTTGCTATGATGCAAATCCATAAATGAGTATTCGACTTGTACTATATTCGGGTATAGCCCTAACTTATTTTCTGCTTGTCATTTTTAATAATTTTTTCTTTTTGTGTTATCGTACCATGTCAAGTCCTTATATGGCCCAAAGTCTTTCTACAAGCACGGGCCATGGATGAGCGGTATTAGTATACATAATCCCGTATGTACCGTATCACGTTGTCAACTTGGACATAAAATATTCATTAAATGATATCATGTCATAAATACATATTTATCATGGTAAGTTTTTGACTCCCTGGTACGTAATTCCGGAACACAGACACAAAACACATTGTGGCATAAACTAACAAACAAGAAAAAACCACAGTAACTTGCAAAGTGCGGGATGGAATATTGAGAATTGAATGTCACCAAACGTTGCTCGAAGTTCATAAAATGCATCTACTAATATTTCATAATTAAATAACGTCTTGACGAGTGTATCTATGTTTTATTCATCTCTGAATTGTTCGGTAGAATAACATCCAATTGTATTACTGTATCATTGTATTGCGATGGTGGAAGTTTTTCAAAACTAACTTACATGGCCTATACAGTATAGAAAATTGCATGATATTGAACCCAGGATGATAAAAGTTGTGTAGCTCTAGATACGCTATCCGTGATTGATTCATAGACAAATGCTAAACTGTTTTTTATATTACGTTTTACCAGGTCAATTGGACTAATCGGGTTACACCAAATGATATCTGTTCTGGCAAGTTACCTGATATACCTGTACCAACTAACATCAAAGATAATAAATATTGTGAAATTATTTATGCAGGAAAAAAAAATGTTGAGTTCTCGTTCAATATAAAGTATGTGTTTTTTGCATATAAGGGGGTTGAGGAACGCTAAAAATATGCCAAATTCTCATCTTTATACACGTCTCAATTTTAGTTAAAGATATAAGTTATAGAATTTCAAATCGAATTATATTCAAATTACTGGCAATTCGAATCAATTTTAGGCATTTTAGGAAAATAGGTTATGATTCTTAAAGTTTAGATCCATCCTAGCATTCTAGAATTAATATATATGTTATGGTAGAGCTGGGCGGCATGTATTACCCTTATAGAATAGTTGGGCAGTAAATATTGAACATTATTTAATATCGTAGGTTGAGCTTGTTTTCTGATTGTCAACTAAAAATCAATCTCATCAATTGGTTTTGTTAGTTCAGCTCAATGTGATATGAAAGAAATAGACACCCAACTACATTTTTGAAAATTGTTTTATTGTCTGGTTTATTTGTGGTCAATTTCACAAAAGCTTGGTAGTATTAAATGACATTAACTTTATAGACCATCGGTGGTGACGCTAAGTGAAATGAGCACTATTTTCAATTCAAAGTAGAAACTCAATTAATCTCATTTATTCACAAAAATTTAAATTGGTTTTCAGTTATTGCCCCCGTTCTCCGAGATGAAACTCGAAAAATGAGTTGGTTGTGTCTGAGAATTTTCTGTTCCATTGAACTTCAACCGATCTATTGCTATATTTTCCAGGCCAATTGCTGGTGAACCAGCTTCAATAAAATGCGCCGTCAATGGATCTCGTAACGTCCAGCTCGGAGTAATTAAAAGCGATCCTTTGGTTGTATCGCTCTTGGACAGTCATGGCAACAAGTTGAATGTCAGAGAAAGTCAGTTGGGTCTCGTCAGAGTTTCTGCAGAAGGATTGGATGAAACATTGATTGAGAAAAGTATTCAGGTTTGATATATCATGTTCACTTAATCGAATCATATGGTTGATTATATTCAATTTGATTAGATTACATCCCTGAATCCATTGAAAACCAAGTTTCAGCCATTAGTTGTGAATGTTGTTTTTATTTCTGTTTATGCATCGCTGTTCTTAGTGACGTTGAATAGGTATTTTTTCATGTACTGTTCTCTTCACAATTTGAGTCTTCCCACCTTTACAAGTCGCTAATTTGAGCTATTATGGAGTACTTGTGTCGCAACATATAGACTGGTGTTACTGTAATGATGCCCAACTTGTTTGAAGCAATTTTGATCTTGGTTAATGATAATATCAGTGTTCATCATTTAAATATGTGTTGCATGATGTTGCAGTGTGGTACAAAACTGAAAATTTAATAAAACGTCTTTAATTTATGTTACCTGTGACAGAGTAAAAACCCATTGGTAATTATTTGGGTCAAACGATGTTTGCCACTTTACACTTTGTGTTTTATAAAAGTTTGAAATTCTGGTACTTGAATAGCAATAGTACCCGGCTTCGCTTTCATTCAATCCCAATCGAAACAGCAGTTTGGTCATGGTCAAGTTTATATTTTAAGATAATGATCGGAAAATTATAGTGTCACTGATGAGAAAAAAATTTAGTCACAAAATTATTTTTTATAAACCAAATCTTGTTACAATTATCTTGGAAATATTTTCTGTAGTTGCCGAGGCCCTATTTTTGTAGTAGATCTTGTATTTTTAATATAATTTCTGTTTTGACTTCTCAGAATAATACAGTTCATTTGAGCAAGATTCAGTTCAACCAGGGGCCACTGGGTAGTCGTGAGGTTCGTGTTATTTATGGACAAGAAGAAATATTGACAGAATATATTTTGCTTCAAATTATTGCTGGAACTCCTGTTATGATTGACGTGTCAGGATGGTCTGAGCAGACGAAGGTATTATATTTACCTATTGATTGTTGTTTCTCTGTTCAGGAAAATCTCGAATCATTTACTGTATGAATTTATTCAACGTTTTTCATGTTTAATCTGACAATAACTACAATCGTGTTTTGAAAATGACTTTGGTCTTTACCATTAACCATCAGTTGCGATAATTATGCCCATCTACAAATTATAAACACCTGATTTGTTGTACTCTGAAAAAGTAGTTAGTACCGTACTTCGCGGCGTATAAGCACCTCCGTGGTAATGGTCGCAAAGGGTCATTTTTCTAAAATTTTGCTGTTTTATTCACAGATAAGACGCACCGTAATAGTCGCAAAGCGTCCGTGAACGACTCCTCAAAAACGGAAACACACGCTGCGCCTGATCAAACGCTAAAGTAATAACATACAGTAATTTATTAACTATTATTGTTTCCATTTATGCAACGATCGCGGAAGCAAAAAACAAAGCAAATGTATGGGATGTGTTCCGTGCACCTCATACTCCCCACTGCTACAATTCATATTTTTTGTTCAATATGTCACACGAAGCAACACTTAATTTAGAGGGTGGCGTCGATTGCAAACTACATACATTTCCTATTGCGCCGTTTTGCAATGAATGATATAATACTGGCCGTTCCGATTAATGATCACACATGATCTGATCGTCATCAAATTAAAACGCATGTATGACGAGTACCAATGAAAATTCACTAATGTTGGAAAGCAAAAAAGATCGAGCATGTGCTAGGCACACAGTAAATTTGGATGCAGTCTATTATCAATTTAATTCAAATCTCTCTACAATTTGACATATCTTGAAAGTACATGCGCTCGCCGCGTCATCTATATATAACTTTTATATACCGTAATATAAAACGCTTCACAATTCGCTGTGGATCGGGGGAAAAAACAATAAATAGGTCGCAACGTATAAGTCTCAGAAAGAAAACTTTTGGAAAAAAAGTAGCGACTTATCCGCCGCGAAATACGGTACTCTGTGTTTGTATAGTGGAGCAGCAGGTGCCGAGTCAAGGACCTAATTTGATCAGAGTCCTAGTACTCTCCCATCCCTGCACTCTACTCTGTGTGCGTGATCACATCAATAAATACCACCAGCCCCCCAAAACATTTTGAGCAGTCTATGTTCGAAAAAATGTTGGTGAATATTTCAGCCATTTTTGAACTTTTAGTTTCGATGGATCTTCTGAACATTCTTTTTTTATTTTTTGTTTCAATCAAATCCACGCTAGTTGCGGTATATGGGAATGAGCTACTGTGAAATGTTTTGCATAAAATCCACATCTATTCATGCGCTAACGAAAAAACCTTATCCAAAAAATAATCCCATAATGAGTGCTTCATACAGCAAGGGGATCTGCAGTTTTATGCTCCGTATTTATCTGTGTACTAGTTTGCTTCTATGATTTTTAGAGAATTGCATCCGTTTCAAGAGTTTTCTGTTAAACTACAACATCAAATGACATTCGCAGGTTTCAAAGTACAGAATTTGTAAAAATTTTTTTTAATTATAGCGATGATTATGTGTGGTGTGCTTTTTTACTAGACTTGAGCGTTCATAATAATCCCCTAGATTTAACACTTAATGGATATGAAACTGAAAGAATGACATAACTTGGTATGATCTTGAAAGTATGATATAACATTATCTTAACTAGCCTGTTGCCATATTGAGTGGAACTCGCATACAAGAACATATCAAAGTTCAACTTCTTGATGGATGGGGCAATGCATCATGTCAGAAAGGAGTGAAGGTGTTGTTGGGTAAAGAATCTGCTTTGAAATTAACACCTAACCCAGGAATGCTGTTAACGGATGAAAATGGAATAGCTATCTTCAAGAAGTTTTCTGTTTCTGGGAAACGGTGGGTTGTTATTATAATGTCTAATACAGAGGATTTTGTTTAACTTTGAGAATTATCTTGAAAAAATCTTTTTGAGGTGCATTTTTTAATGACTAAAATTCACGCGGATATAGATGACAAAAAAAAACTTTGCCAAGGGTATCCAGTAGAATTCAGATTTTTACTATTGTTTTTATGAATGATTTATTTTACAATATTCTATATAGTTTCAAAGGTTTATATGGACAAGTGATGGCTGTATGTTTACAATAATCTTGCTTTTTGTATTTCTAATGTTGTACAGGGAACATTTAAAATAGGGTTAAATATTTTAGTTCGTAATGACTTCTAATATTCTTGTTAAATTCTAACTCACAGATTCTTGTGAGTTTTGGCAAAAGTGCCTACTTTCATTTGAAGTGTGATGAAATACACCTGTTGCTTATTTTAATATTATTTTTGATTTTGAGAAAAATCTTATTCAAACTCTATTTTATCATCATTTTTGTAATTACTAATATTAATATTTGTTCAATAACAGGTTTATTGTTTTTTATTATTCAAGGCTAATCCAACAATCAATCATATCTGCAATGAATTTCTTTTACTCTCTATGGCTATGATGAAATCTTCTCTAGTTTTACAGAAATATAGAAAAAAAATCTTATTTAAATTTGAAGAATGAATGATGATTGTGCTTTATATAATTATTTGTCTGTTTCAGTACATATGTCATTTTTCTAGGGGGGAATATAATTTGCAACCTCGTGCAGTCATTAACAGGACTTCCATTGAAGGTCCTAAATTAAGGTTGAGCATTCTACCAAACACTGAAACTCCAGTGTCAATCGAGGTATTATATGATCAAACAATAACATCCATTGTAGCTGGAGAGATTTGGCCAGGTTAGTTAAATTTATTAAAAATGATTTGTTCAGTATCACATTTCCAGATAGATATTATTTGTATTTGCAATTGTAGAAAGATGTCTTGAGCAGCTATGATGGAGGTTTCACTTAAAAAATCTAGATCCAAGTTCATGGGCACAAGATTGGTGGGAAAAATTGTAACACTTCCCCCAACTTACTCTCTAACTACCAAATAAATTGTTATATCTGTATCCTTTTTGCATCAATTTTAATAGCAGTTCTTCCATTCGTTAAGATTCATTCAATGTTATGGAAACAATGTCTGCACTGTGAATAGCACGTTATCTTTTCCAGCAAGGATTTTCATATTTTGCGTGGAATTTCTCATTTTTGTTTCTAAAGAAAACAAACATTGTCTACCCATCCAAGTGGAATTTTGGTATCCTGTTTTAATCTAGAATAGTAGATTGTAAAATATGTTTTGAAAACAATTTTTTCTGTTTTTAAAATAAATATTACGAATCCTTAAAGAAAATGTTGGTGGGAATATTTTAATTTAATATAGGTAACATTTCTGCCCTATTAAGCAGTCATGTACTAACCATTGTTTTAAGATTTTGAAGTGAAAGTTTTGTCGGAGGAAGGAACGCCAGTAACATCGAATGTTTATATATGCATGGCTGTTTGGGAAGGAGGGCCAACTAAAGACAAATCTGTTCCTTCTTCGGTAAATTTTTCTATGTATTATCACCATACATTACTTATTCATTTCTCGTGGTATTTATCAGAAGAAACTAATTGAGTTTTTGATGTGATCCATTTTTATAGACTGTACTTAAAAAAAACTTTCATTAAAGAAGTTTACATTCTCGAGATCAAAACGTTATATGTTACTTCATACATACAAATTGACAGGCTGAACTCCACAGGATTGACGAGTCATCACCAGGAGTACAAATATTTCGGAATTATCGAGCTCCAACCACTGCGTCCAACTATTGCATATGTTTTTGTTTATGTGAGAGACAAAATTCTAAGAAATTTTCCATGGTCAGCGATGTATTCAGGATGACCGTACTTCCTGGTTCGTGTACTTTAATTTCTCTAGTTTTTTCTTTGTATTCTTGTCATTTCATGACTATATTAACTCTCGGACCCAGAGAAAAATTCAAAATCCTACCCCTATGCTCAAACATTTTTTCAAATTTTCACATTTTTTTTATTTTTCAGCAACCTCCTCCCTGTAAAATCTGTTTCAGGGCTTCTGAAAATTGGTCAAAATACTTGCATCCTTTTTTTAAAAAAAATTCCCATGACTGCACATACTTTCAGTTGGAGCACCATTTTTTTTCAAATTTCTAAAGATATGCCAGAATGCATAAAAAATGCTTAACCTAATATTGATGGTCTCAGCTTCAAATTCAGCTTCATAATCTGAGCTTGTTTCCTATGATAGCATTTAAAAAGATAATGAAACCCTTCAACTAAAAACGCTTAGTTCAACTCAACCCGTAATTTGGGAATTCTGTTGAGATGAGTCGCGCTCTTGACCAATTGTTAACTGTTTCTTAGTGATTGGAATTCATTGCCTTCACACTGCTACCTGATCATGTGGATCTGCATGATGTGGATCAAAAGTAGAGTCTTTAGTGTTTTTTGGGAATGAAGGTTCTTTAGCTTTTGTTTCTCCGCTCATGTAGCTTTTTGCACAACAGTGGTTTTGAGTGACTCTTATTATTAAAAGTTCCTTAAAACCTTGCTCTGTACGAATTCAGATAAAAAATATCTTAATTAGCAAACATCTGGGAAGACTAACTGTCTTTGATCATCTCCAAGACTAGGAGCATCTAGTGTTTTGAAAGCTAATATTATATCCGGCAGCTTCATTTCAAACCTTGTTAACCTAGCATGCCAACGTTTAAACTCTGGAATGAACGTTGAACAGTTTTTAGATTAACAATTTTAAGAACTTTTAGCGAGGTCAGAATTATGGGGGCCATGAATAAGTATGAAACAAAAGTTTAATAGTGGAAAGAATGCTCAACAAAGAAATTGTATAACTAATAATAATGAGATGTGTCACTAAACAGAATATCAACAGAAAGTACAGCTGCTGTGTGTTCAGTGTAATTTTATCTAAAAACAGTTCATGCTTCGAATAAATTTTATATAGCCCTGGCTTCTTGTACATCTTATTTCATGTTGGTGCGGTGCAGAAATTTTAGCAAATCAACATGACAGATGATGAACTATTTTCTTACAAAATGTTGCCGTTCTCTTCATATTTTAGAATTACCTGTGAAACTTAAAATAATAAGCTTTTCGAAATTGTAGACACTAAAAAAAGAAAAGCCACTCTAGGGTGTAAGCTGCTGAAAATTTTTTTTAATTTTGAAACATGAATCTGTATTTGTCCTTATGTCAGATAAAATTTGAAGTACATTAATTACAATTTAAGTCTCACGGCTTATGTCTATTCCCTAGCTTGCTCAACACCCACACCAGAGATATGAAGTTGTTTTGTCATTCATTCGTTACATTTATTGTAGTCTTTCACATTCACAGCATACCAGACTCAATTTGTCGGTGATTATTTCAGTGTGACCATAAATCTGACGGCGGGCAGTTTTCCGGTTTTTGTGGTTGATCTGTCTCGTTTTGCACTGAATTTAATAAGCATGTGCTACTATTTTATCAGTGGATATATAAAAATGAATAATATTCAGACCCTAATTCAGTCAGTTCTTTGTTTTGTCATCCAAATGAGAAATTCCCCGCAAAAATTGAATTACCAGTTAATCAACTTTCAATTTCCAGGTCCACCCTGTCGACTTCAACATGAGGTAGATCCAGGAACACCCACTGTTTCTAACACAAAAGTTGCAAGGACAATTATCCGGAATCTCACTCTATTACTGCAAGATAAGTTTGGCAACAACACAGGTAAAGATGTCAGTGGTATGGTGACTGTTATCATTGAACCATGTGAGCAAACTCTCAAATCTGCTGAAGTTCCTAAATTTGATGGAAATTGTGGAAGACTTGAAATGCAAATGAAGAATGGAAAAATAGTACTCAATGTAAGTGAACGAAATTCTACAATATTGATATTGTGTTATGGTAGATGGTAGTATGCTACACTCTGAATTAATATTGAAAATTTGCCTATTAAACAGCTAAACGAAACATGGAAAGGACAAAATAGTAAATAGATCTAGATTATCACCTGGCATTCGACAGAAAAAGAAAAAGGTCATGCGTAGTCATTGTGAAAACTACAAGTGGGCAGGATGGCATAGTGGTTATCCTGTTGGCATCGCAGATCGAAGATGTCGGGTTTCGAGTCCAGACTCGTTAATCCATGCCCACGACTCAACCCAGAGTGTAATAACTTGCTTCATACCTTTCCAATATAAATCCCTGGGCATGGGTGGCGCAGTCAAGAATTTTCAAAGGGGGCGCCAGTAAAAGAACTTTTTTTGTGTTATTTTTCACATTGTGACATATATTTATTCGAGCAAACGGCGAATTCAAACCACACAGATAATAATTTAAGTTTTTTGAATAAGAGCACTTTAATAAAACTAAAAATAAATAATTTTAAAACCGTGCTCTAAACGCAAACAACGCGTTCGACTGACCGACACGTTGATAAAAAACGACAACTGTTTTTATATCTTTGAATACATTCCGTCATTGACAACTTTTTTTGACCTATTTTTTTCAATCTTCTATCGACCCTAGACTGACTCCTCGCTGTGTTTTTGTAGTTGTTAACTATCCTATAATAAGCATGACGATCTTATCAATTCATACCCTTGCAAATCATTTGCGGAGCCACATTTGACAAAACACACACAACTAATAAATGTACCAGTGAGAAACTGCAATATGCTTGGCATATTCGTCAAACCGTGACCGACCAACCACAGACAATAGTGATAAAACGTGTTCTGTGTTACGCCCGTGCATGACTGAATAATTAATAACCGGAGAAAGTTCTACGCACCGGCGGTAGATGCAAGTTTTGGGACCATCAAACAAGTTTAGCAAGATTTGATCAGGGTGATTCACTTGGATGAGTGACTATAGAAAAAATAAACTTGAAATAGTGTTCCCTCTGAGCGCTAGTGATTACATCATATTCAAGGCATAACTAAACATTTTCAGAACAACTTAACAAATATTTTTCACAACTCACCCTAATAGCTAATGTACAGAGTATCACTGTGTATTGGAAATTTCACTTCATTTTCATAAAACTTAGTCATGTTTTGTACTATAGTGATGGTAACAACTATAAATTCAATACTGCTATTGGCAGTTTTGCCGCAGAATCATACATACGTGAACGGTCCAGTATGATATGTAATCCTGTGTGCATTTTTTGGGGAAAGTGTAAACTCAGAATTTCAGTTTTTCCCACTGATTCCAAAAAGTCATGTGCCTTGCAACTGAATAATATATGACATAATGGCCAAATTCTATGAAGATGACCCATATTTTTTTTCTGTTTTATTGTGACTGGTAAACATTTGGGCATCAGGCTAGATAATTTTTCTTGGGTTGTCGCTATGGTAATATGATCAACATTAATAAAATTTGTTGGAAAATATAATAAACAAAGAGAAGAAAACTGCACAAAATTGGCTTTTTCTTGAACACAGTAAAATGATCACACAGTTGCTGACCTTTTACTCCTGAACAAAATTTACTTTATCAGAATATGGAATTATCGTGACAAGTGCTTGGATGTAGCTTAATTATTTCAGTAAAGAAAAATGAAGCCAAAATAGCTAACTAGGTCTTGACACAGGAAATGTTGCGAATGATCCATATGGAATAAATCTAGGCGATTGGATACGTATTGAAGCTTCCATCAGACAGAGTGTTAAGCACTAGGTCTTTATAAATCAGTAACACTCGCTTATGCAAAGTTTGTTCCGCATGAGCCCACAAGTAACGGACGACTACCATACTCGAACGGTTCACTGTGAGAAAAATGTAATAAATTGCTTCCTTTTAATTCATTTACAGTAATTGTATGCTAAGCAGTAAACTGAACCACAATGATAAAATGCAGGTGCGGCGACTGGCCTGAGCGATGTAAAACTAGAGCCTGGCCGATATCACCTTTTTGCAACCTATATTGATACCAAAATTTTATCTTACGTGTGAAACTCATTGAAAAAGCAATAAATCATAAAACAAAGGATGCGTTGGAACAAGTATTTGTAGTTTTCTGGAACTTTTATGCAGTCACAAAAATTCCAACTTGACTTTTTCGGAATCAGTAAAAGACTATGAATGAAAAGTTAAAATACATACAAACCTTATTTTGATGAATAACTAAACAATAAGTGGGAAAGCAACCAAAACAAAAATGTTATTGTGAAATGCAGTGATGGTATCTGCCCTGGGTGAAAGTGAAACCATCTATTTTATTCGCCTGTTGTGATAATCAGAAATACCTGATTAAATAATTCTAAAACCCTGCACTCGACACTGTTCAAATCTTATCTAAGGTAATATGGCTAAAAACTTGGTGTTTGTTTAATATGCTGTCATGTGCATAGAGGTACATAATTGTAGAAATGAAGACTAAAGAATCTCATCCCCAGACGTCTCATTGTGGAACTAAATATATTATCAATCTCCACCACTGCAAAGGAAATCGGAAATGGAGTTTTTTAATCATGAATGAAAAGTTTTATTTATCAAGCACTTTATATTAGTTATTCAATTTTTAGTTGATTGTATTCAGAATCTGTTTGATACAATCACATATGAACTCCTATTTCCTACCAACCAAATCTTGATTGCAAAATTTTTAAACTAATTTGATTCTAGAACTTACTGAACGCCGAAGCGGTCAACATAAAAAAGACAATCATTCTGTCGATTGACTGATACATGGTCTTTCTTTTCTAAAAAGTGCTATTTTCCTTCTGCCATTCTTCGTCGTTTGTCCCTTTAAGAAAAGCCTATTTTTTCCCTCGTTTGTTTCTTGACTGAAGCCGTGTGATTCTGCCACACTGAAATTGACTCAAGGGAATTTCTGAAAGGCGAGTGTGATTTTAGAAAAATTTTTGCAATCTGCAACGTCTGCTCTTAACTTTTGTTTAAGACTAGTTGCTTCATTATAACCCATAATCCCATCAAACATCTTTTTTGTAACGAAAATGAGGAGTCTGATCACCACGTTAGAAAATCGTTTTAAAAAATTGAATGTTCATACAATTATTACTGACTAATACTGCCGAGTAATCGTAGAATTGCCAATTATCCAAAAGTCACTAATCGCCCTCCTCTACTGTTTGATCAGTCTCTCTCGACTTCATTTCATCTTGTGATTTACTAAAAGAAAATTAACAAGGCTTGTATTTTTTTATTTTCTTTGCAGAACTTGACTTTGAAAGAAAATTCTCCTGGAACCGATGGTTCCCAATATGTACTTCATTGTGAATTAACATCCACTCAACTCGTTGACCAACTGCCGCCATACATGCTCAAGTTTTTGTTTTACAATGGTGAGCATTTGTATTAGAATTAAGTATTTACAGCTTGATTTATTTATGAGATTCTGAGATTCGGATTTAATCAGTGAAGATTTCAGCGCGACAGAATTTTTCTTTTTTTTTGGAACCTTTATGTCGTTTTTTTTCATCTAACGAATTCAAAACCATCAACCGTGCTATATCATGGCAGAGTTGTTGAAATTCAGTCTTTTGTTGAAACTTTTTGCTGATGCATATTGCATTGCCAGTTAATTTCCTTCCCCTGTGTATTTTACCCATGTGCCACCAAATTTTTCTCCTCTGGGAGAGATAAGCTGAGAATATGGAGAACTACGAACTAAGCTTTTGGACAGATTTCGACTTGATACATTCAACTGAATACTTTTTTTTTTAAATATTGGGTTCAGAAAAAAATGAAATTTGCATCTTATCAGCCCAATGATCATTCCTCCCCTTAATCTTCCGAAAGTAATTTCAAAGTTCTGACTGAAATTAATGAACATTATGAAATTGGTGTTGATCTTGCTTATCGACAATAAGACTGACTGAAATTTGGTCTCTTACAGGTGATCTGATAAATGTTGAAATTGGTAGAGGGTCCATTTTTTAAAATGTAGATGAAATAAAAATTGTTTGAAGAGTAAATTGATGATTAATGAGGATCAAAATTTGTAAACTTCAAAAAAAAATTACCTATTTCACCCATTACTTTTTCTTCATTTAAATTTGAAATTTTCTTGAGCAAGGTTGAGAGTAGCCATCTAAAAGTCCCAACTGATGACCGCTCGCCTGGCAAATAGCTACATAAAATTTAAACCGGCGACAGCATGCTGAACCGTTATAGTTATTTTCATTGTGATCAAATTTGAATGAAATATGCAGAAAAGAAATTCATCATTACAGAAACGTAAAGAATTTGTTTCTTGAATATTTTGGATATGAAACCTTATTGTTCAATTATTAGTACTACACACAAGGTAATTTCATTAAAACAGCTCACGTGAAAAGTGTTTTTTTTTTCATTAGGTCAAAGCCCATTGTTCATACTCCAGTGGCCTAGTCAGTAAAGGTGTTATGATGATTACATAAGTTCGTTTGCTGCACACCTTGCTGTGTGCCATAGTAGGTGGTAAGATTTAATTAACACCACCCAAATGCAAAAAAAGATTCTGTTACCTTGCTTGTCACGACTACAAAATACCATTAAATGCACTTTTAAAAAAAAAAAAAAAATGAAATTTGAAAATGCCTTCAATGATCCATTCATTTATTTTTATTGAAATTCACTCTGATTAAGGCCGGAAGCAGTGCCTAACAGAAACCAACTTACGACCATTTGATGGCAAAGAGCTACTAAAAAGGGTAGTACCAGCAACTGTACTGTATCTAATCTGTCCTGGGCGATGGAAAAATCATTTACCACTTCTTTGCATCTTTTTAGTCGCCTCTTACAACACTCCTAAACCCTATATCTGGTTCTAGAACTCGTAACTAGTCAAAGATCATTCTCAGTCAGCAGCGCTGCATTAGCAGCCACTGTAATGATCTATATAGTTTGGTCTGTATTTGGCAGTTCGAATGTATTCATGCATCACTTTACTTAACCTAAAAAAATCTATATGGCAACATATATACTCTGTCACACTTAAAAAGCTGAAATTTGATTTGTTGACTTTGAGTTTGCATATTATCAATAGTAAATAAGGTGTCAAATTTGGCATACAATTGAACGCCGTTTTCAGGGGGAAGATCAGGTACTCACTATTAATACTATCAGAGTTTTGTTTTTGATTTGTTTTTCAGATAGTTTTAAACAGACTCAGATGAGTGTTCTTGCAAAGAAAAGAGACATGTTGAGAGGTGCTATCGATTCATATGAGAGTTTATTTACTCTGCACCACAGTCTTCTGAATGAACTCGAGAAAACTCTCAAAGATGCTGAAAATAAAAAGAAACAAGTATGGATTTCATGCATGCCGCATAACTCAAGTTTTGCATAACTGAATGAAATTTTGCGAATGCATAACGCTTGACACAAGTTTTGTATCACAAAACAAATGCCTGCAAACTTTTTAAACTGATGTCTTAAAGTCGCTCTCAAAAGATCCTTGTTAAATTTTAAACATTCTACATATTCAGCATTGGAAATTAAGCCCTGTTTAGGTGAACATTTTTATTTCATACCCGAAATATGATATATGTTTATCGCACAGTTAGAGTTGTGCAAAAATGTTTTATTTCGTATCGTTCCAAGACACACTAAGACACACAGTCGTAATGTTAATACATTTTCTTCAAAATTGAGAAGATGAAATTCACTTATTTTTTTCAAACCATTCAAGCTTGTACGAGATCTTCAGAAGATGGACATGAACCCTCAGAGAATGTCATCAGTGAAAGACATAGATTTACTAATTGAAAAGTTATCCATCGAACGGGATGATATGCTGAATCAACCGAGACGAAAATGTTTGCTTAAAGAATATCCTGATAAAAGCACCGATATATTAGGCAAGGTAAAGCATTCATCTTATTTAATAAATAAATCATCCAAATTATGGTTGTGGTTGAAAATATATACGTAAGTGCAAATATGCATGGCTAGGTCTACCAAAGAGCTCCCAGTCATATAATATTACAAGAATATGGCAATGACTGATAAAACGCACAGGTTTGGAGATATCTGGAAAATTATTAAACAATGAAACACACAGTGAAAGCAAAGCGACCTTTTATATGAATGTTAGTTCCTTGGCCTAATTTTGTCACTTCAACCAATAATCAAACACATTCAACTGTAGCGTTTGTTTATGCAACCTCGTCGAAGCTTAGCATGAGTTCTGATTTGGCAAGCATGGAATTCCCTGACGTTTGTGGGATAATAACGACAATTTAAATGACAAGATTTACTTGCAAGGATTAAAAAACTATTATTGCTTATATTTCTTGAATTGGCAGAACAATAAAATGAAAGGTGGTCACGCATGTGCTTTTATGATGTCATAATTCGTTCAATAATATATATTCTGATTTATCGACCCGATATATCTTTCGGGCTCCAGTACAAATATATTCTATGGTTCATTTATATAATGCTATTTCTTGTCACATCTCATTTTTATCACTATTATTGATGACTAACTTCATTGTTTTTTTTTCAAATTTAGATTGGACATTTGGCAGAAGTTAAAGATGATGCAATTGCGTGTGTTTTATCGTGGCACATGATGGGGGACATGGACTGTCTCGTTACATTCACATCTAAAAAGGTAAAACATAATTTGAGAACCGATAGTTTCAAAAAATACCTGCTGCACTTAACTTTATCCTCAACATTTTTCGATCCTCTGATATTGTTGACCTCAAAATTGTCAGTCATTTGCACACAACTTCTTTTTTTTTCTTTTTGTGCAGGCTCGTGATGTTCATAGAGTTACTCGTGGTACCCAGCAACTTTTACCTCTCGACAGCATATACAAGAAGAATCTGCCAGATTCAAAAAGACCTTTACCACACCAGAGAAGGCCAGGTTCCGCTGGAGGGATTCTAGACGTCAAAGGAAATCCTGTTTATGCTAGAGATCTTCTTTATTTCCCTAAAGATCCGGATAATTGTAAAATAGGTACCTGTCCAATTCTTTTTAGTTTTATGTTGATGCAATGGCATAGAATAACACTTTTTTAAAACATCAGACAGAACACTGAAAAGGGCCTGAAATTTTTCGTTTTATGCATTTTGTGAATATTCTGTAGAACTAATACATTCGCTGCAGAAAAACTTACGTTAAACTAACCCCTCACTGTTTGTGTCTGGTTAGTTCAATCGGTGCCCAAGCTACAAATCTCGAACATTGTCCTCGTGGATTTGAATCCTGCGGGAGAGTTGCTAAATACCCTGCTGATGCACAGTGGTTTACATGCCTGTTAGTTGTGGCCTCCTACACCAGTCATGTCCATACACAAGAAAAATCAGTAGTCATGGTTTTCCATATGGTTGAGCTGTATTCTTCTTGACCTTTCTCTTCTTTAAAGAACTAACGCTGGCAATAAATGAGAAGATTGCGGTGGTAAACCATTACACTAATACTTGTATATTGACTTTTTTAGTAGTTTGAAATGTAGGAAGTAGGAAGGTTAATCAATTGTTTTGCTAGCTTATGGCTTAGTGCCTTCAGAGATAGTCTTTAAAGCATTTTCGTCAGAATATTTTAGCTAATTTTCTATAATATACAGAAACAAAATCATTGAAATTTGACAAATTTTGCACCTCTTGTTGCAACTGTTAACCTATTTTACAATTACTGTCTCGTGATGTCACCAATGGTTTTGAAATAATTGTGGTAAATTTGCTGCATCATTGTTTCGTAGCAAGTTTACTCGTCCTATCGCAATAAAAATATGAAAATTAACACTTCAGCCAGTTACGAGCTGTTGATTTCTTGATCCATATACAGTGGGAAATTAAAAACAAACATTTAACATTTCAAACTATTTCAGGCTTCTTAAAATTGAGCTACAAAAATATTTTTTTTTTAGTTTTTGGAATGTTGCTTGGAGAAACATTAATCATAGATGATTTAGAAACAGCAAATGAGTACAGGAATAAGGTAATGTGAAGTAGTTTTCTTTCAATTTTTAGTTTCGTATAAATAATAAAATTGGAATTGTAGTTTTATAACATGATTTTTTTAGCCATATTCAATATTTTGAAATATTTGACCACTTTTCATTGTTGAATTTTGATAAAGAGGTAAAGTTTGAGTGATCAGAGATCTAGTAGCCACTCTCCTTCTACCTGACAAGTTATGAACATTAAACTATGCCCTGAGAGGCGTTAGAAACAAAATGTGCGACATTTCATGAAAAAAGACAGAATATTATCTTTTTAGGTTGTCAAATTCACATATTGTCCTACAATATTGACAAGGACTGGGGAACGAATTAGGAGTAATGGAAAATTCGGTGGAAACCAGAATAGAGCAATCAGCATTGATAGATTACGTGGGGCTGTATTTGGTGCCATGCTCCCCGAAGAATGCATGACAAAGAGACGAGAAATTGGTGTGCATTGTACTATTCCATTTATTCTCTCACAAGCAAGTTGTTGTGTGGTGGTATTCGCAGATGTTTCATGTTGAGTTCCAGAATCCCATCATATATACAAAATATCATGTTTTCATTCCACAGAAATATAAGCTTATCAAAAGCTTTTATCAGAACATTAACTTCTTCAGACAAGATTAAAATGCAGCATTCCAAAATAAAAGGAATAGACACACTCACCCACTGGAAGGCTGCAGAAAACAAAACAATTTTGAATAAGCAAATTGCATACCTGGAAACAGAGAGAATTTAGCAAAGGAACAATGGACTTGAATGGTATCAGTTATCAAACAAATGAATAAAATGAAGCATTGATTTATACAAACAAACAAGGGTGTAAATCTGGTCATCTTGTCTGAAAGACTATGTTTTAACGAAAGCTTACAATAAACTTATGTTTCTGTGGAATGAGAATGTGATATTTTTGTATATATGCTTAATAACATCTAATTTATGTATCCTTGAGAATTCTCTCGCACATGGATTGTTCATTGCAAATATCAACTAAACACATATATCTCATCATACTCTGCAAATTTTTGTTAAAGCATATCTAAGATTGGAAGTGGGTGGATCACTGTGGAAAGACCAGCTGTGAAGTGGAGACCCTTTTCACACTGTTTTAAGAATGTGTTAATTGACCTTACTTCAAAAACTCAAGATGATAGGTCGATAGAGCAACTGCAAAGCTAACATAGAAAAAGAAGTTCATGACTGCTATGTTATTTTTTTCAGTTGCTAAATCAATGCTGTTTAACAACGCTTGTCGATATATGTAACAGCATTTAAAGTTGTAATTATTTCATCTGCATACTGTTAGTAATGAATTCATGTTGCACTGGCTGCACTGCACACACAAGAAACTAATGTCAATATCTGCTTATTTAGACTTGTTGAAAAAATATAAGGAAAGTTTGATCGAAACAGAGGCAGCTCATTGTGAGTTGAACAATCATGAAGCTTCTTTGCAAACAGATGAAATGCTCAAGAAGAAACACGAACATAAAGAAGCAATACAGAGATTGAAGGAGATTGAAAAAAAGATAGGTATGTGGCTTGATGATTTTAAGTCATGGTCCAGCAATTAAACCCTGCCAAACCTGTGATTGCGGCTTATACATGACTCTATGCTGGCTGTATCTCGGACAATAAGAAACATGCATTGAGACAGTATCTATATACATTATGCATTATCAAATAAGCTAGAGAATGGAATTGCAATGATGAACAAATGCTACTGGTGCTTTGTTGCATGATACATATTTTATTCCAAATCATTAATGTGATCTTTTTTGAAAAATGTGGTTTTGAGTATATTTTATCCCAATTCAGTGAGTTGTTGTCTAATTAGTTTGACTAATCACTTTTTTTTTTACCTATTTTTAATTTTCTTCCATAGGTCTCACTCGTGTTTCTGCTCCAACCAGGCAAAAACTGGATAGTGCAACCCCATCAAAGCGTAGACGACGATAGATTTTTTTTTTGGTGTTTTTATCTTGGCTGATTTTAGCAAATAAAAATACACGAATTAGCTTTCAATATTTTTGTCTGTGGAAATGATGGACAAATACAGAACAGGAATAATCCAATATATTGCCGCACACTCGCCTTACGAACTGCATTACTCGCTTATAAAATGAAAGTAAACATGTCGGCCGACAGCATGTCGTCATGCCCTAAGTTGTCTGAACGCTATTTGTGTGAAGTTATTCTATAATTGACTGCAATATAAGGTACAGTGTGTACCGTACCAAGCGGTTTAATTTAACATATCTGGAGCAAAATTTGAATTTTTTTCAAGATTGCTTGAATGAGAAGTGGGTACATAGATTTAGTTTGCTTCCAGATACTGTATTGGATAACAAATTCAAGTTTGACAGAACCAAGATGTAATTGACCACAAGATGGCACTTGGAATATCTTGCTTTGAAGTTGAGAGTGACGTCATGATGTTGCGATACTGCATATTCTTGAGACTTTGTCTAGTAGTGTGAGGCCTTTGGCAGAAGAAGCTATGGCACGAGTGTCGTCTGATATTTCGAAGGTCTATTCAGGCTGTCTTCCAAACGACATTGAATAATGGCCTTATCTATAAAAATCTACCACAACAGCTTCTAAAACCTATTAGCATAAAAGATGAATCAAAGTACAGAGTAACAAGTATAAACTAGAGGAAATTAGGCGACAGGCTTCCCACCAGGGTATTTTTGTACAAGGTGGTATTAATTTTAAATACATCCTGAAGAGGTCTGTTTTTTCTAATTCACGCCTAATATCATCTGTGAAAAAAGATGTGAAGCCCATTCACCTCTTTTATTACCGTAGCGATTCATTGATCAATAAGATAAACCTTAAAAATTGATTTGAAAAATCTGACCGTCATTTTCATGATTCAATCTCGCTAGGACAAATCCCACATATTTGCGCGATAGTTCTTAAGCATTTTGAGACTTCGTCATTAAACTAATTTTGAGCTGCATACACATTTACGCCGCGCAGAACTTTTTTTTGATGTCGGTAATAACATCCGCGTCCAATCGGCGATGATATCAATCGATTTATTTAAACTTCTCCAACGACGCAATTAAAAATGAACGGACGCACAATGAAACGTTACAAAAATGGGAAAGTCAGGACAACGTGCGAAAACTATATTGAGATTTAAGACGTGCGAGGCATGCGCACGATCACCTTAACACACAAGAAAACACTAAAAAACAAAATTTTGTAGAAGTGAATTACGCGAAACTTACCTGAATGAAATGGAACTCTGTAGGTTTAGGGTGTTACTCGAAATTTTAAATCGTTGCGCACTTGTAAATAAAAAAGACGAATCACTAGACCAATTTTTGTAACAAAATGTTGTGGGACGATTGAATTCTAATTTGGTAGCCTAATAAAAGACGTGTGTTTTCTGTGGTGACCATGTCCCTTTCGTCTACAGAGAATTATAGAGTGACTTTGGCACTCCAAATATTGTGGTGGTGATCATGTCTCTTTTAGCTACGTTTATGTGTGTATTGTGCACAACGACAAGTGTATGAATGTACGTATTTATTTTGCCTTTTAGCATGCATGATAACAGTAGAAAATATACCTTCTTATTTAAAAGATTGGGGAGTATGAGCAAGACCGCATGAGCCTAAGAAGAAAAAATATTAATTTGGAGTTTGGTTATGGATCATAGATGGTTCAAGAAGAAAATCTACATTCTTATTTAAAAGATCGGGGAGTATGAGCAAGACCGCATGATCCTAAGAAAAAGAAAGAGTAAAAAATAATAATTTGGAGTTTGGTTATGGATCATGGATGGTTCAAGTGACTGGTGGCTTCACCGATGAGCCACAATTATCGAAGAGGTTGAGTCTGGGAAGTGGCATAATCACTGCACAAGAAAGTTTTTATCAGGGATTTTGAAGGGGGGGGAGGGGAAATGAATTGTGCGCATGAATTGAAAAAAATTTGGAATAGAAAATTTCACATAACAAAAGACATGGCAATTGGAATTGGCCTACCATGAATGCTGAATGATTTAGAAAGCAATAAAATAACTAATATAAGGGTGATAATATCCGTTTCCTGGAGCATTAATGTCAGACAGTTCGTTAAAACAGTTGGATTCGGGAAGTCTGTATTAATTACAATTGATTAGTGTGTCTCTTACGCCTTTCTGCTGCTGTTGTCTATAGACACAATGTGGCAGTATCTTGTGAACGAGAAAGTGGGGAAGTCCTGATTGATCGAGAATTATACCATGGTTGAAGATATACTTGGGTCATCTATTGATGATCGCTTTTAGGTTGATGCGGTTCAGGTTTCCGGGTCCTATGTGGATTTTCTTGTTGTTTCCAAATCTTCTTGTTTTTAATAGTGGCTTTCGTCGACTGTCGGAGGGATGACTCTGAAAACAAATTTATATACAGCGTATTGTTTTCTAACCTAGTTTCTTAATTAAAAAACTCTGTATATGTATTATATATTAGAAGATTTCATTCGTAATTCGAACGATAGTAGATGTTTTTTAAACTAAATGATGATAAATTCTAAATGGTGATTTTGAGCTAGTAGTTTGGAGTGTTGGTGGCAGTGAATTCCACAATTTGAGACCTAGGTATTCAGTTGATTCTTGAGAAATTGATTTTGAGAAAAACGGAATAAAAATTATTTTCTAATTTGCTGGAGCGCATTTACGTATTTGTTTAATGATGAAATCACGTGTTGAAGCATGCAGGGGGGTAACCTTTCAAGTGAGAATACGTGAGGCTGCACATTTCGAATTTGCGAAAATCTTCCACAAATAATAATTTTTCACTGTGATAGATGTCGCCTTTGTTAAAAGTCCTTCTCAAAAACCTATTACATATACTTTGTAATTTAGCAAGGGATGATTTGTTTTTATGCATCCATGTTGATGTGCACTACTTAATATGTGAATCGGCTATTGAGCGGTAAAGAAAAAATAAACATGCTTCACTCAAGTTTTTGTTCACCTTGGTTACTGCCCCTAAGAACGCGCGAGTATTTGAACTAATCGAATTAATGCGGAGCTACCAGAATAACTTTTCATCAAATTCTACACCAAGGAATGGCGTTTGATGCACTCTCTCATGTGTTTGTTCATTGATAAAAACTGGCGGAAAGTTTGACACGGGTTTTTGTCTTAGAGCGGAGAACAAAACATACTTGGTTTTGCTGGTATTGATCGAAAGGTTCTTCGTCATCATCCATGAATGAATGTTTCTAAGATCTATATTTGTACTATTAATCAGTCCTACAATATCTCTACCTCGAACAAATAAATTGCTATCGTCTGCAAAAAGGACAGTATCTGACTAAGTGAGACAATTTGGAAGGTCATTTATGAAAATACTGAAGACCAAAGCTGATAATATATTTTTCTCCAAGTAATTGTACATCCCATTAGAAATAATTTTTGGTGGATCCGTCATATCGTCTTTTTTAAAGAGGGGCATTACTTTGGCAATCTTCAATTGCTCAATATATTTTTTAGAAGTGATCGATAAATTAAAAATATGTGATAACGTGTTCACACAGTTCCGTAGCATGATTCTAATTACTTTGAACAGAATTCCACCGAAATTAGTTTTTGGTGAAAATATTAGTATTAGTAGATTGCTAGGCTAGGTAGTGTGGTTGCTATTTTGGGGGGAGTTCTTGTTTAGTTTTTTTCCCACAGTTGAGAAGTGTTCCTTGAAGTGATCCTCAATTACGACTGTTTCACTTTTTCCCCTACCATTATTATTGACGATTTCAGATAATTTTATACTGGATCTCCCAATGAGCTGGTTCATGATGGACCATGTCTTTTTAAGGTTTCTCTCTTTTTCTATAGAGTATGGATTTATAATATGACTGTGTTTTTCAGAGCATAGAGTCTTTATATAATTTCTTATACTGGGTTTAAAAATCTTTGGAACTTGGGGTTTTGCTTATCATAAAGTCCGCGTACAGTTTTTGTTTTTTCTTGTGCATTTTGAATAGTTCTTTATCAAACCAAGCGTTATACATTTTTTGACTTTCCATGTTTCAATGGAAAGCAGGTTTCAAATATGTTAGAGATTTGTTTTGATTCATTAAGAATTGGTGAAAAATCAACGTATTCAAAAAATTCCCTATTGGCTCATACCAGTGGGATTAAATGACCTGAAATCGAAATTATTATATTCAATATTAAAAGTTTTGGGACCAAGCAGTATGGATTGGGCTACTGGCAGGTGATCAGATATGCAGTCTATAATTATGGCACTGAAAGGTTTTCTGCCATAAATGTTCACCAAATATGATCAATAATTGTTGCAGTTTTTCATTAATTCTCGTGGGTTTTAAAATTGTTGGCTAGAAAGATGAAAATGACATGTTTAAAAAAAATCTGCAATGAATCTCTTATTTTCATCCAGGAGAAGCCAGGGTGAAGCTTCTGTAGCCGACAGATCATGCATAAATTTCTGGGAAAACATTGGTATATGTGATAATAACCATAGTCTAGACTCTAGAGAGAGTTTAAAAAATTGTCCGACAATTCTGGCACTCCAAAACGATTTGAATATTTGAATGCATTTGAAACTGAATAGTAAAATTTCGACTTCAAAAAATCTGATAGATAGAATTGTTAACATGTATTGCGCACGCACGCAGGTCAGGAAGATCAAAAAATGCGCCGGCAGAAACCTTTAATTTCCGTCGCTCTAAATCGATAATGAGTTATAGGACGTCGAGCGAGCGTCGTAGAGAATATGGATGAAACAGACATCGCAAACAATCAGTTAAGTAATGAGACTTTGCTTTCTATATATTACTATAATACCTATTAAATTGAAACTGGACATAAGTAAAAACAAAACTTTTCCTTCGTATTGTTCTGAAAACTCTTCAATTTTTAATATACGAATGAATCGGTTGGGGGTTATCCTAACTATTGAATAGCCAAAAGGCTAGGATAAAATTTCGTTTTTATCGTGCGGGAGAGGAAAACCGAGAATACAGCCTAATCATATGGCGGACCATGGCCTCTCGTGCAAGTAGCAATTTCGAATCGGGGTGAAATATTTTTGGCTTATCATATTTCTTATTTTTCCTGTACGTGGACTTGTTGGTGGAGGAAGCCGTAAGCATTGCTTCCGTGAACCACCGTTCACCGGTGAAGCGTCCAGCAGACCTCTTGCATGTAATCATCACCTCCCAACATAGAACTGATTTTGACCATCAAGAGATGCTAGTTCCAAGCGTATTCCCAACGCTTTACCGATTAAGCTAACCGGGCGGCGTTTTAGATAAAATTGAGTGTATTGTTGTAAAGTAGAGGCACGATAGAACTGAAAACAGGTAAAAGGCAGCGAAGAAGTCGAGATGGCAGAATATAGTAACTGTGTATCGACTGTCTTTTGGGGAGGAAAAAGCGGGATATGAATACTCGAGCATTTCTCATCATAATTTGCCAACAACAGCACGAGTTAAATAATGCGTGTCACAACCTCAAAACCATATCATATATGTTATATATGTGTGAAAACCTTGACACATACCCTAAAAATTATTGTAATCCAGTTTAATATAGATTTTAAAAAATAGAGTTAAATGGATAATATCAAGCAGCATTAAAAGAAAGGATCATTCCAGTCGAAAATATGTGGAATATTTGCCAACTCACGTGATGAATAGGGCCAGGCAGCTTTGACCAAAAAAGCAAAACACCATTTTTTAAACGAAAGCAGTGGTTAAAGGAGTTTAATAATAGCCACCTATAACCACTCTCGAATAACCATTTCTCATATGTTGTCATAATTAAATCTTTGTTTTTCATTTCGTGCTTGTTATGTTTAAAGACTTGTGTGGCTGACTCGATACCTCAAAATCTTCATTTCATATGCGCAATTGAACATGTCAGTACAATGCTCTATATTGCTGTCATGAATTTAGAAATAGGATTTGATATTCTCGATTGAACTAACTATTTCCAAATACTTTAGGAACAGTGAAGTATTGAAGTGAATTGCCCATCACTACCACCAACTGTACTCCAAGCAAAAAATATCCCGCTATTATTTTTACCAATTCATGGCTCGAAGAAACTTAAAACAGTAAAATAACACTGTAAAAAAGGATATATTAACAACAATGACACGTGCAGTCTACACAAGGAACGACAACCAAAACGGGGCAAACAAATGTCCTGTAAAAATTAAGCTATATTATTAGGTCATAATGTTCAATATTAAGTCTCAAATATTACGTCACCTACATATACCTGCTGATTTATGACGTCGTAATCTAAATGTATTCCTCTGTAATAACGAAAGTTGCGATAGCTAAATCAAAATCGGCAAGATAAGCAGAATTCATAATAATGAAAACCATGGTGTAAATTCTGAATATATCGTTAGCATCAGCAATGTGCTTAGACTTGTTTTATTTAAAATTCACAATGACGTAAGAGGCAGTGCCCAAAATATACCAAATACAGTGGCAGATCAAGAAAAACATACAAACAAAGGGTTTTAAATTAAAAAAGATTAGAGATGCGTGCAGAAAAATTTGAGAACGAAACAAAAATAGCTAAATAAACATTACCAGACAACAAAACGTATTTGCTCGAAGGAGGCTCGCGGAAATTTTGTGAAAATTGGATTCAAACCCACACTTTAGAGGAGAAATGCACGAAATACGCAAAAATTAATCAAGGAAAAGAAATTGCGTATCCCGTGCGCGCGAAAATTTTATGAGAGGGAAAAAATCCCAAAGTCATGGCAGTAGGACTCTACATAACTAAGCTTTTAAAAAATTTTTTCGGGCATTCGATCAGTTTTAGACAATCTTGTTTGATAACAGGATTGGAAATAAGGAAAGTGGGTTTTTTCTGAGGCGAACATGAGGCAGAAGCCCTTGAGTCATTTTAACACACTGCATTTTGTGCAGTAATCACGATTGATATAAAAAAGTAAAAAAGGTTTTATTCGTTGCGTTTCCCTTTTAAAAATTGTTAATAAAGTAAGCTAATATATTTTAAGGACTTGAATCCAGCAACATTCAACATCATCAAAAATCTTATTTACAAACAGGCGCAATCACATAACAGTATCCACTTTCATCTATGGTTTTCCGCCTTTTTGTGTTAATTTCGATCTGTCAGGACCCTTTGCCAGTGTGTGGCGAGGGTGGGCGTTCGGTGAGATCAATCAGCAATCAAGTATACGCTTCTAGCTGCGCAAATCTGATCGCTTCCTCTACCAAAAATAGAAAAAGTTAGTAGTAAAGTTTGGGCCGATGTTCTCCCGCGATATTACCAGATATCACTGTATGTATTTGTAGGCAATAAGCATCGCTTCTGCTTTCAAACTTTACAAAGTCTTAAATAGACTGCTCTATTTATGGACAGTTCCATTACACTATATGTAACTATTCTTATGGCGAAGATGCATTACACCACATCATTTCGACTTCTATGCGTCCAAATCGACAGCGCTGGATGCATCGGAGATACAAGGTGTTTGCTTTTTATTTCGAAAGCAAAAAACCATTGCCTTCCTCGGTAAGACTGTTATATAGGAAGCTCTGAAGGAACGAGTAAGCGAAGTTGATATTGCAATTCAGTCGAATGCAATCCTACTGGGCGCATCACTACTGGGTGTAATTAAAAGTATATGCGATACGCTGTGGGTGAAATTGTCTTGGGTGTATATATAACATGACTACAGTGCAACAGGTGGAAACCCATTGAGTGCAATCCACAGACACCATATTAAATAACACTTCAATAAAAACGCAGTAAATTTACCGTTAATTTGCATTAATTTTACATTTCAAAATTATAGTCGCCATGTGGATACCAAATTATAAAATGTGGATTTTAATATTATCAATTAGCATTACTATCAAAGAATGTTGAATTTACTGCATTTTTTTGTTTTTTTTTCATTGAAATCCGCTCAGAGCAAAGCCACAGGAGAAGAATCAAACTTGAAAATTCTCCTGGAGCCACTAAAGTGCAAAGAGCTACATGAAATGCAGGAATAGGAACTAAGAAACCCCCATTCCTGATAGATGTCTATTACCGCGAGTATTGTAGATCAAATGTTAGTTAGTAATAAATAATCCAAACTTTTCAACTGATATTTCTATTTGCTTCAAAATGTAGTTTGCGCTAAATTTCCCGTACATCCAGTACATCCCGTATATCTTATAATACACCCATACATCTGATGCATCCTGCACATCTCGTATATCCGGTACATCCCGCACATGCCGTTCAGCCCGTACAGTACATCTTGTACATCTGTTTGGGAAGCACGGTTATAACTTAAAACAATTGTAAACCCAATACAAACAGGGCTATAATAAATTTTCGATCAACTAAATCCCTATCTTTTTCAATATTTAGGTCCATTGGACTTTTGACTATAGGTGGGATATATTAAGATACAGTTAAACAGAGAGTTCAAAACAGTCATCTGAATACCGATTAGTTAATATGTCGGTGCATGCTCTCAGGAAAATCGTTTTGTGTAGAATGAGACAAAGACGAACCCCGTCTGAGCGAGTTCCATCAGTGACTTACGCTCAGCAATGTTTCAGACAATATTTTTTAAAAGGGAATCAAAACATTGATGCACACGTCATGCTATCATTCGAAGATGTCAATGTCGTTAATTCAGCATAATATAACCAAGACATCACTAGATAATAAAAAAAACAGTGAATATATATATATTCTATCAAACGCCAATGTAAACAAAACATGATCACCTAGCCAGAATAATTTTGCCTGAACAAGCTTTGTTAAGTATGGGCCTCCCAGGCGCGGTCCATCTGCGGCTCATACTTGACAAAATCAGATTTCCTACTGGGATTCGCATCTCAAGTCGCTTCTTCCTGATCAGGTATTTTATTTGTCAAGATTGCATCGTAGTAGTTGTAGCAAGACACATAACTGGTCCATATATAACATAGCATGTTTAGACAAAGATTATTCAAATTTTTCGCCGCACTGTGTTGATTTATTAGGAATCGAATATTGGCCACATATGTACCGCAATAAATACAATCATAATACTTACGGAATTAAGCGTAACTTTTCTTAGCAAATAATTAATTCTTATATAATTACCTAATCAAGATTCTCGAAACTTCTTTCGCGCGGTACTCAAGATCGTCGCTTTTCCGTTCCTGAACACATCACTTTGATGGCTGACACCGTGGAAGGACGGCACAACTCTGAAGAACAAAGATGGTAAATATTATATATTCAAATAAGTTTGTATTTTATATTTATTGCATGCTTATGCCTGGCGCAGGGCTTTTTTACTTATGTGTGTGTTTGCGTGTGTTTTTCAAATACCCAAATTCCCGATCGCGATGATGGTTGCATCTTTTTTTCATTTTGTTTAGAAGTGCATGCTCCCTTTTCAACGTCAATTTACTCAACCATGTTTTGGGCGTCCAGTAGCTTAAAATAAGATGCGACCATCGAATTTTTAAACAGTTCAATGCGGCTCAGACTTATCAGATTCAAAGAATCAACTGCGGTGAAATACAATAACAACGACAAATGATAAACTGGAAAGGAACACAACAACAACGAAGGATCAAGCGGCAATCAACAACAACGACTGGAAAACGCAAGAACGGCGGTTGGCGGCAATTCAACATCATCCATCGGACAATGGCAGCAACCGTCTTGTCTAACTACTGGGTATGACGTCGTAGAAAGAATAACGGTAACAACAATCCCCAGAAAGACTAACTTGGATGGAAATGGTAAAACTAATGCCATAATATGAAGTAAGCGTCTTTTATTTATTATGCATGTTCAAGCCTGGCGCCGGGCTTTTCAATTGCTGATGGTTGCGATGAACGGTTGCATCTGCCCGAATTTGACACAGAAAAAATGCATGCACCCTTTTGATGACCAAGTACTAATCATGACTTGGACCGCCAGTAGTTTGAAATTTGATGCAACCTGATTTGCAATCATCAAAATTTTTAAACATTTTTATGCGGCTGGAGATTTCCAGATCAATGGGCCAACAATCACAACCACGGACCAACAACGATGAAACTCTGCAACAATCCGGTGATTTCTTTCTTGTTATGCATTTGTTTATTTTAATTTTTGAACATATTAATCACATGTATTAGTTATTTTCCAGACTTCTCTCAACCTGCGACGATGGGCCCGAAGACAACTACAATCATGACAAAACATCACACACCTTCATACACACACAAATACATATACACTGCGCTATAGGGGGCTGCGCGGGTTTACTTTAATTTTAGAAAGGTGTAGGGCGTTACAGTGACTTTCGTTACCTGTATCGCGATGCAAAACCTACGTAAATTTGCAACGGCGGGAGGTCTGTTCCTAGTCGGTGAAAAAAATATCACCAGTCAAACAAATAAAATTTTAATTTGATTATCGTTCGACTGAGATAGAAGTCTGTTCCTAGTCGGTGAAAAAAATTATCACCAGTCAAACAAATGAAATTTCAATTTGATTATCGTTCGACTGAGATAATTTCTGGCTGGAAAATATTACCTCCGATGGTCCGCTGGAAACTCAGACACCATTCGATTTTCTATCAAAATTCAAATTCTATTTCAAATTTGTAAGTTTGAAACGGAGTAACCCAATTTTCACTTTATTCCCTGCTTTCCCACAGGCTTCTAATAAATACGGTTTCGCTCAGTATATCGCGCTATAACGTCGCATTTTGCGTCGATGGGACAATAGATACGCTAAGCTGATCCTCGGCGTTGCGCGCAATTGCTTGCGTCTACGACACTGCGCGTGCGTGTGCGCTTTTTCTACGTCCGCGCAAGGTCGTTATTATGCCATGACTAATTTTTGATGGGTTTGCAGGAAACATCGAAGAAGCGTAGAACGTGATTACACTGGACACTGGATCAACACAGAGCCGAAGAATTGATAGATTGTACCACACAACAAACCTCGACATCTTTATCAAAACAACTGGTCACACTATAAACAGCATCGCAGATCATCTACTCATACCGTTTGTAATTATCAAAAAGCCAACAAAAATACGCTGGGGAAAGGGGGTTTGGAAGAATAATATATCCTTATATGATGACACAGAATATTTGAAAACTATTGAAAATATCTATCTACGCCTACAACAAGAGAAGGTGCAATATGACTCTATACAAAACTGGTGGGACTATGCCAAAATGGCTATTAAAAAGCAGTCAATTTATTACTCTATACGCAGGGCAAAAAACAAAAGAAGCAAAATATCTGACCTCAATAATGAAATTAACATCTTAATAAGCGAAGGTAAAACTGAAAACATTCCCACAATACATTTGAAGAAGAAGGAGCTACAAAACATCACTGATAAAAAAATAAAATTCCTGAATTTGACATCCCATATAAAGAACTTGGAACATAATGAAAGACCAACAAAATTCTTTTTTGACAGACTTAAAATAAGATCAAAACAGACCACAATAGAAAAACTTAAAACAAATCAAGGACTAATTACAAGCAATGAAGAAGACATAATGGAAACAGCAGAGGAATTTTATAAAAATCTTTGGAGTCAATCGGAACATACCACAAATACATATTCAAAAGAACATTATCTCAACTTGATTAATGGGAATGAAATAACAAAAAATAACAGATCTAGCCTGGAGGAACATATATCAGAAGAAGAAGTCTATGCGGTTTTAAAATCCATGAATAATAACAAAGCTCCAGGTCTGGATGGCCTTAGCAAAGAATTTTACCTTACATTTTGGCATTTAATAAAGATTGACCTAGTCCAACTAGTAAACAACATTTTTTTTTTTTTAGTGTAGTTCCAGATAGTTTCCTTGCGTCAAAAATCAGACTGATATATAAAAAAGGACCCCAAGAAGAACTCAAAAACTGGCGACCCATTTCAAACTTGAATGTCGACTATAAAATCGTAACAAAAATCCTAACTAATCGTCTGAAACCAATAATGAATAACATAATAAATACCTCACAAAAAAGTTCACTGCCTGGGCGAAACATTCATGATGTTCACTACAACGTTACATCTGCAATTGATATTTGTGAAAAAAAGGATCTACCTGCAATAATAGTTACAATAGACAACCTGAAAGCATTTGACATGGTCAGCCATGAGTTCTTATTTGAAATTCTAGACAGACTAAATATAGGAAAAAAAACTCTCAACTTGATTAAGGCTCTATACAAAAACATAGTAAGTTATATAGACATTAATGGTAGATTATCCAAACCAATTGAGATATTGAGAGGAATCCGACAAGGATGCCCTCTTAGTATGCTCTTGTATACTATAAATGTGGAACCGTTAGCTAGGTCAGTTTGCTTAAACAATCGAATCAATGGGATAATACTCGGGTCCACAGAAAAAAAGCTGGATCAGTTCGCTGACGATCTGACATTCTTTGTCATCAACGTTTCTTCGGTCGATGAAATTTTTAAAGAATTAGACCTTTTTCGAAATGCAACAGGGCAGAAGATAAATATGGACAAAACAGAAATATATTGTACTAATAAAGCAGCCCAATTCTCAATGTCCTTCTCAACTTACAAATGCTACATAAAAAGTCAGATAAAAATACTAGGTATCAAATTTGGACTAAATGCCGTAAAAGATACATGGGATGAAAATCTTATTAAAATAAAGCAATCCTTATTTGTAGCAAAACGACGTAGTCTTACCTGGATCGGAAAAATAACGGTCCTCAACTCTCTTGCAGTATCAGTGGTACTTTTCTTCGCCAGGATAATCGAAATTCCACGAATAATACTGAAAAGTATAACAAGAGTTTTTTTTGAATTCTTGTGGTGGCCAGAAAGGTACGAAGTAATTGGACGATCAAATTTAGTCAGAAACATGGAAAGCGGTGTATCGATATGATTGATCTAAAAGCAATCGAAAGAATAAAAACTCTTGTAACTCTGATAAAACCAACCGAACTCTGGCACTATGAAGCCCTCTATAACTTAGGAAGCCACATAAGAATAATTAATAAAAGCCTCTTCACGAACACCACGCCACACACTTGGAGAACGAGCAATCGGTGGAAAACTGCACTAGATCTGTTTAAAAAAGTTAATATTCCGAATGATGATTGGGCTAAATATAGGCACAAAGATATCTACAAAAAGCTTAAAAACTTGAATCAAGTAGATGACACGGACACTGAAAATATAAATTGGGCAGAAATACTTTTCAGTGAAAAAATCTTTAGAGGCATAATATCGAATAACGAAAAAATAATATCATATCGTATTGTCAGGGACGGCTTATTTGGCGATAAAAGGCGAAAATTTGGTATGACCCAAGGCAACAGAATTGAGCCCTTAAACTTAAATTGCAACTTTTGTAACCGTGAATCGGATAATCCCATCCATATCTTCCTACATTGCCCGAATATTGACAATTTGATATATCAAATATTGAGTACGCTATCTGATATTTGTGGTAAAACAATATCACTATCCAATGAAGAAATATTATATAACACATATGAGGGACCGTGTCGACAAATTACAATTAAAACAACCGCAATAATGAAAGTGGACATAATTAGGACAAAAAGAAGACTGGAATGTCAAAACAGAGTAATTACAAAAAGGGAAGAGAAAGATATGCGGAGACTAATTATAAGACATGTGCTATTTTTTCTCAGTGGGATTGAAATACAACTAGGTAACATGGATATATATAAAGTAGTACCCAACTGGAAGGTCATTCTAAATGGCTACCTACAGTAAAAACTTACCAGTGCAAAAAAAAAACGACAAGTATTAAAGGGAAAGAAAAAAACAGTCGTTTTAAAAACGACTAAAAAAGCGGCTAAATTAAAAACTTAATTCTACTTTTGTACCAAAACTCACAATAAAAAACTCGGGATCACCTAAATTCATGCATTTTTCGTCAAACTCGGCTGCCCTTTCCTCTCAGAGTCACACTAGGCTGTCTCTTTCTATGATTTTAATTGAGTAATACCATCAAAAAACGACGGTATGTGATGATATGGGGCCTATCACAATAGGAGTGGGGCTCAAATGGTAAAACATTTCCACTCTGTGATAAATGGTTACAAAGTTGCATTGAGCGACACCTGCTGCAATTGGGCAGCAGAGTTTAAAAACCTTTGCTCCACCGGATTGACATGGACATGAAGGCCTAGTTGCTTGATCCAACTAATCCGAATTTCTGACCCGTCGAAAAAAAAAAAAAAAGTAGAACGTGATTATTCGGAACGTAATTGCTTGCGTCTACGACTCTGTGTTTGAATAATCCTTGAGCCCCCGATGCTCAAAACTCCGCCTGACATTTATACAGTAAACAAAAGTCTGAATACATTTGATATTTGAACGCGATTTCCCACGCAGATTTATCAAGTCGATGACAGAGAAAGCTCGCACCTCTGTTGCTATTTTAAAACGACCGTTTAATAATGTCTTTAAATTTAATGTTTGCCCATAGCAAGATTTGAGGAACAACACGTGGGAGCAAATGGGGTGAAGTTTTAAAACTCTTTTATTAGAATTGAAAATAATGGCCGATGTTACGATGATTGAATAGTGCGGGGCATGTATTTTACATGTGTATTTGTTTTTTTGACAAAATTTGATATAACTTGCTCAGTCGGCCTCAAAAAGATCCATCAGTGATGCGTACTTCCTATATACAATTTTCTTTAAAATAAATGGCAATGTGATAACACTTTCATGCCGACCTTCTCCGTTATGCTGACCTTCTCCCACGCGGCCCTAAATAATATCAAATAAAGCTAAAAACATTGTGTAATTATTTGTTTTTTTTAGCTTAAATCGACGTTTATTCCACGTTTTTCGTTTACATTTTCATCTGGAGATTGAAACCTACTGTTGGGAACTCTTTGCATTAAATTTCGAATTGTTCTTGGCAGTCTGTCGCGAACAAATCATCCACTTTAGATGTTAAGTTTTAGAAATAGCTTGTGATAGTTTTGTGGAAATTCTGCAATCAAACATAAGAAAGTGAGAAAAATTATCCTTGTGCAAATCGAAATACTAGAAAAAAACCTCTCGCACGTAAAGAGTTGCAGCTTTTTTTGGCTTTCAAAATATGAAATATCCTTAAATACCAATTTTTGCAGGCATTATCAAAACTCACATTTTAGAAATTCAAACTGGCATCCTAAATCTTAAAATATGGCTCGTAAAATTTAAAATAAGTTGAGGCGGACAATCTTCCAGGTTAGAACCGTACATACATTATCACGATTCGATATGCTTTAACCGCGAAGAGTTTTTCGATTCTTCAATTGATTGAAATAGAAAATAAAAACGTTCACACCTGTCAGTCATCTCCCAGCTTAGTGAAATTTAATATTCAACAGAACGTGAAAATTTTCTAGTACACTCATACTGCTTTCACTGTTCCGAACGCATTGCTAATCAAACGAATATAATCTCCCAAAGATGTGGAACCTTCCCCACATCGTAATCACCGCATTCTTTTATTTTTTTAAAAAAATTGAAAGCCGTCAACTTTTACTTTCTGATAATCGCAAGCTTTCAAACATCAAGTGTTTTCCCATTAAAAGTGCTATGATTAATGCGTCGCATTCCATCAGTCGGTGAAACTTGACAAAATAAAATTGCAGAGACAGTTATTTTTATTGTGGAAAATTTTACTCTTCCTCCTCACCCAGTACCCGATGCCCTGGGTCAACACTGAATTGTAGCAAAAATAATTCGTCCTGTTACGAAGCATTATTTAAGGATGTATGCCTCTTGCGAAATTCACAGCACTGTGTTTTTCTTGTCGATATAAGTCTCATAGTCATTTCATCCCACGGTGTCTATCGTCATCAAACAAGGAAGTTCTCCAACCAGAAAATGTCAGAGAGGGATAATCTTTCATCAAGATATTGAAATCTTATTTAAAAAATTGACAAATTATATGCCCAGCATGTCAAGTAAGGAACTTTGATTTTTTTTTTTTTTTACAAAGTGATAAATTTTCCCAGCATAGACTGATGGAAGCCTTAATTTCAATAAATGCATTCCCATCTTCTGTGCCGAGAAATAAGGCTTGATGGGGGCCGCAATATATTTAAAACCAGTTATAGGGTTGGCAATCAGAAAAGGTTAAGAACCACTACTTTAGCGTCTTTCCTGATTTTACTTAATATTTGTTTTGTCGTGCAAGTATTTTGCTCATGTGTTCGTTTTTAGCAGAATGAACTTATTTACATCGGTCACAAACCGGACACACTTCATGAAGCGAATCGTGAGTAATTTATACCCGCGTTTTAAAAATTGATCGCTATAGGACAGTAATTAAATTCTTTTGAAAAAAAAGAAAAATTATTTCTCACAAATACCTCTGAATTATGCCCAAAATGCAAAGTATTTTAGAAAACATTACGTTGTTTTCGATCCAAGGTCCAATTTAGTTTTCAGAAAATCAATTTTTACTTAATATTTACCTAATACGAAACGAAATAATGAGAGCGTCTGGCGATAACCTTCAGCTTATCAACAGAAATTTTCAACTCCGAGTTTCAATATTGCTGAAAAAATCTAACGGAAGCTCTGTTAAAGTTCCACTGCAGCAGTAACTATTTCAGAGGGGTTATAATTTGTGGTATATTAAGGTTTAATGCTAAAAATTCGCGCCGAAAAGGCAAGAAAATTTGTAAATAAGATTTCCAAAGTTGAAACTCGTGAAATAACTTTGCGTGCCAAAAATCAGCGAAAAATTTTACGATTTATTTCCTAAAAAAAATTATTTCCACAAAAAAAGAACTATCAGTTATGTGACCAAGAGCTGCATCAAATGTAGTACCGGTAACTGCAAACTAAGCTAAAATTAAGCCGTTTCTTGCAATAAGTCGAGCAAATTCTAAATTCCGTAAACACAAGGCTACTATAGTATATAGTGTGTATATTTATAATATGTAAAATACAGTAGGCCTACTTTGACAAGTTGTCTAGATGTTCTTAGGTATATCCATAAATACCCGCAAATGATTTGGTGATTTCAATCAAGAAAATATTTCCTTCTCTGTAACAGAATATACGTAAAGACTACTTCCAAATCAATCTTATAATATCCCATCACTATCGGTTAGATTGTGCATATTGGATTATTTGAAAACTGACAAGTTCCTTAATTTCTTCTTTTGCTATTAAAAATGAAACAAAAATTAGAAAGCTCTTGCAACTCTTTCATTACCAGATCAAGAGAGACTCTGACACCGATATTGAATATTACTCAACATTAACAAGGGAACTTTCTTAGTTGCAAATATTACGCAAGTAAAAACATACTGGCGCGTGTTTCTTTATTTGGTGTATTTTTTAAGTTTTTGGTCCGATGAGGTGTTGTTATGAAGAATTCAAATGCGACTAATGGCGGTTTGGTATTTGATTTTGTCGATGCCAACAATCTGCTATAACCTGGGATCGCGTTCTAACTACTAGACTTAAACTCATCTAAGTGATATTTGTTAGCAGTTATGGATCCGATAAAGTAATTTGCAATTGTCCTGCTATAAATCCTATGTCTATATAGAGTGTTTGCCGCCAGAGATAGCATAGCTATGCTGATTATTATTTCATTCAGTCAATTTCATCCCTGAAACACCGCTTCTCAAAATTTTTAAATACAAGCGCCATACTTAGAAATAAATGACATCGAAATTCGACTGCAAAAACTCGTCTCCCGATCCCCATTTTCAAGCGGAGTGAATATGACACTGACTGATGGCATCCTATTTTGTTTTAAAAACTAGATGAAGCCAAAACGAATTTACCACAAAACATGAAGGGTCTCTCCACAGACAGACACAAATTTATTTCTTCAACGTTTCGTCTGACCATGTCAGATTTCCTCAGACAAGCATTTTCAACAATGACAATAAAAAGCGTTAACAGTATCAGATTTTAATCGTGGTATGGAAATAGCGTTACACTGAGTCACTGCATCCCACTGTATCGGTTCTTAATAAGCATGAACAATTTCAAACCTTGTGTGCCGTTGCTGGTTTTCCATCTTATGCACCCCCGCATAATCAGTGCTTAGTATTTTTCAGGTGCTGCTTCCAACCTTGCTCAGACAATTGGGGGTGGTTACGTCTAGGGATGAAAGTTTCGAATATTTTTTCGAATCGAAACTCTAATCGAATCTCTCCAAATATGATTCTATTTAAATAAAAAAAAACTCATTCCCACGTGTTTCAAGATGTCATATAAAATTATAAAACCAAAAAAACTTTCATTGTTCATATTCAAGCAACACTGGACAGGAAAGGAATAGCTGTGTATTGATTTGACATTTGGGCACAATAGAATATAACAAAAATTTATCCTATAAAGTTACCAAATGGCCACATAATTTTAAAATGTTTACAAGGTCTGCATGTTTCAAATTGGACAAAACGTAAATCTATTGGAATCGCAACGAAAATTTTTTGGAAGGCCTAGGTTTGATTCGAATTAACAATTCGAATCGATTCGATTCGAAATATTAGAACATCCCTTGTTTCTTTCCAGCAACCTAATCATGTATGGCAAAAAATAAGCAATCAGACTTGGATGGTCGTTCTTCGTTATATGTATATCTGTATAATTTTCTATGGTGTATTCTTGTCGATTTAAATCACTTGCTTCATATACTCATTAATACTATTTTTCTTTTTTGATATTTTCCCAATTGTTCAAGGGTTTTTTGCCGAGTGCCGAGTGCACACCAGTGTTTAAGGGGGAACTATTATTTGGCTGTAGCACCCAATATGACATCATAATCGTACCTCGGAAAATTTTCAAATTTTGCTCCTATTTTGAAGGTCTGAAAACGCTAATAAAACAATTTTATCAGCAGATTTTCCTTTTGCATAATAAAATCAAATTCTACCCTAATACATGTCTGTCTGAGTGAGCAAAATCAAAACAATAAAAGTCAAAGGTCGGGGGAAGGGGTACGATAAACATTATTTTAACTGCAAAAATCGCCGGTCCAAGGGTTCTGGTAGGCCACGTGTTGGATATGAGAATCGCAAACCCACGCGTGTCCGCAGAATACATAAGGCGACGTCGTTGTGCTACCGTCTATCTCCGTTACTCCGTACATCTGAACTTGTACTTGACCAAATACCTTATTAATGTGTTTATCTTAGTAGATTTATTGCATAATAATATTACTTTGAGTTGACTGTTGAAATTATACAAATCATGATTTCTTTGCTCCACCCAGGCTAAATTTTGACCTTCGCAAAATTGCACATTCTTTTACAGTGGCGTAACTGGGACTTTGTGATTAGGGGGGGGGGATACATATTATACGCTAATTTATGACGTCATAATCGGAATGCATTTTTCAGTAATAACGAAAGTTGTGATAGCTAAAACAAAATCAACAAGATAGCTGAATTAATAATAATTGAAGCCATGGTGTAGTTTCTGAATATATCGTTAGCATCGCTAATACGCTTCGACCAGTTTTTATTTCAGATTCACAATGGCGTATGAAGCAGTGTCCAAAATGCACTAACCACAGTGGCGGATCCAGAAAAAAAAAATTTAGGGGGGGGGGGGGGATTTTTGTTCAACATACAACCATAGGTTTTTCCAAACAAAAATAAAGATTAGCGTGCCAGAGTCGCACAAAATTTTTTGGCGAATGAAACAATAAACATGTTTTAAGGGCGAAATAAACATTACCAGACAGCAAAATGGATTTGAAAGAATTCCGAAAATCGCGAAAGTTTTATGAAAATGAAATGAACCTCTCTCCCACTGACCAACTTTGCAACTAAGTTAACCAGTCCCCACCAGTATTACGCTTTGTTTGTACTCTGAAACGTGTAGAAGTTGATCGTTGATCATTAAATCAAGTATATTTCAACTATTTTTGCTCGAAAATACAGTAACCAACTCTTCCATAAATAAGTAGCCTAAATTTGTGAAAGCCTCTCATCAACAACCTGAATGCAATGAAGACGCCGCCGGCAGTCGAAAGGCTTTGTTACGCTAGATTTTAAGTCGATTTTTAACGCGTAAAATAATAAAAGGTGCGCATGATGTTTGTCTTTCACATTCTGATCAAATAGAATTGAGTGGGCTCGAGCGCATCGATGCGTAAGGAAACAGTCGTTCAAGCGGCAATCCCATTTTCTTACAGACGGACCATAATTTTCGTGTAGGTATAACATGACTGCGATGACATAAGGTATACAATATAAAGATCAAATGCTTTGAGACTTTTAAACTTCAGAAAGTTTCATACAATGTTGCCATTGTATAAAATCATTGCCAAGATATTAGTTGTAAGTTTACTAATTTGTACAAATAATGGGAGGAAAAATGAATTGCCAAAGAAGCTTCGTAAAAAAGCTACAGTAGAACGACATCTGCGCTCAACTATGATCATCAAAGATAATAGTCAGTACCACGGTAAGTATCCGTAGGAGTTTTTATAACAGGCAGAACTATTTTATGCGTATACATATGGGTGGCGAAGTTAATAACTTAAGGTGAGAGATTCGGGGGAATGTGGAAGTGTAGTTTCATTTAATTCGTGATAGTTGATATAGCCAGTAAACAAACAGTTGCTGAAGTTTGTTTAATGAAAACAATTTTATTATGTCATTATATTCATTGTACCGTGTAAACAAAAAAGGGTGTTTTACAAAAATACTTTTCTTAATGGTGAGATTTATATTAATTATTTAAAGGTACCTGGCGTATTGAGTTGTCATCAGTCTGGTGTCAACCCTACAGTAATCATAAATTTCAAAAATGGCCTACCTAGAGTTTTAAAACGTGGAAAATTAGTAATGTTGATTTGTAATATGTTAATGCTACGTTCAAGCAATAAGATTTCCCTACTGGATAAGATTTTTTTCAGCGTTGAAAATAAGCATTTTGTACAACAGCATTACGTGCTCATCAGAATGGAAAAATTAGTACATAGAAGCAAATTCTTTATACTGTTACAATATTTATATACTAATATTTTTTTTATCCAGTCTGCCCTTGGCGTGATGAGATATTGTTTTGGATGTTTTACGCACTTATCTTCTTTAAAATACATTTAGATTGGATTTGCATTCCACTTGGTATACTCAATAGTTTCCCGTCATAAATTTTAATGATCCACAAAGTTATTCTGAGTACCACTGATTGGACGACCTGCCATACTAAGTGACATTTTAATATAATGATGAATAATACATTGTCGTTTATACCCACAGGAAGAAACATTGTTATAGAGGAGTAACCTCCAAAATAAATTTTCAGATATCTGTGTAAAAAAAAAAATGCCTAACCATCACTCCCCTTTGAGCCCATCATAATATGAATTTAAACGCATCTCCAAGCTTTGCCCATAGACGCAACGGATTTTTGTGCTATGCATCAACTATATCCCGCTAAAGCACGGGAAAGAAACATAAGTATTGAAGTACAAAAAGTCAACACAGCACACATCGCTCATGTTTCACAAGCGATGTGTGTTGTTGTGACACGGTTCTATTAGAATATAGTTAAAGAGTTATATCCGCTCCCTTCGATTTAATCCAATCTTTTTACAGAGCTCTTTGGATCTGAGAGTATGGCTTCCGGCGCAATAAGAGTAGGCACAACAGCCTGGAAATTCAGATCGGAATCCACGCCAATCCAAGTAAACAGAAACATCGTCAGGAATATAGTAAAAAGTGAGATTTAACCTTTGCTCTTAGATATTTTATATACTAGCAGACCCATCAAGTTTGTTTTTATCCAAATCCAAAAATAAGTTTATTTGCATTAAGAAGAAAAATATTTAATAATAATAATAAACTGGCAATATCTGATATGCAATGAGAACTCTTTGCAGGGGAATGCCTCAGAGAGCATACTGGGGTACTTCTCATACCACCGGTACAAATTCGTTGAGTTTGACTCTGTATGAGCACATTTTTTCTTTTTACGTAAAATGTTCCATTGAAATATACCTCTATCCCATTCTATTATTGGTCTAATAAGGGACCTACACAAACATAAGAAAACGTATTTTGATGTCACCCAGTGTGTTCCCATCAGTAATCGCGTTAAATTCAGCCTCTTTTGACATTTTTGAAAGATATGGTCTGAATGATTTTCATACGTAAGCCTTGAATCGAAATTCCAATATCTCAAGAATACGAACCCCTCTAACCTCAATACGTTGCACTTCTATCGTTGATGGTTGGTTGTTAGGTTAGGGATTATAAATAATTTTTGAGTTATGGTAGTTACCTTCATATTGACCGACAATTCCACTGTAGTACGGCGAGTGGTATGAAGAAGACGTCGGATGAAAAATTTGGCGCCATATTTTCCCAGGCACGTAATACTTGTATTGAGATTCCTCTTTAAAACACTCACACCCTGCGAACGCAGCGCTATGTGCTACCCATAGTGAACACATTTCGGTTCATTCATGCAATCCTTTGTTTCGAGGTTTTCGCATTTTTGTTTACTGCGACAATATATGCCAGTATCGACAACATTTAATTGGCGGCGTATCATATACTCTGATTCGGAATCTCAAATATTCAATGCCTTACGAACTGTGGAATAATGCGTGTGTTGAAACATAGTAAGATTGAGCGACTGTATACTTTACACGCCTCATTTCCATTTACTGTTTTCGTAATTCTCATCTGGAAGCGTTCAACATAATTAGCCCGATATTCCTTAAGCATAGATTTAATTTCATCATTACTCATGTCAAATGGGTAGTCAATTGTCGGTTGAATGCTGTTTGAACATTAGTCTCTATTTGCCTCGTCTTACTATTCGAGTCTCGTTTGTCTGGTAACTGGTAATTGCCGTTTCGGTCGTGCGCCGCCCTGTTCCTTCGACTGCTAAACGACGAATGACCTCTCTATACTGAAGCATTCCAATATTACCAGGTCTTTTGTGAACTGTGCCTTTTATTTGACTGGGAAATCAATTAACCTATATTTTAATCCAATCGGCAAAATGTCAGGTGCCTGTGTTTTACAGGTAGAAAACATTCAATGTCAATATCAATGGAGATACGACCAGGATCCAGAGACAACTCAACTGTTTTTCACGCGTATTCTACACGTTCCAGCGGAATTGGAGAGATGACTTGGCTTGAAATCATTATTGATCCGGTTCGACATTATATTCTTGTAAAGTATCGAACTCATTTATTGAAAACATCATCTGTTGAGTTCAAATCGATCGAGTTGAAGAAACGCAACTGGGTCAAAGTTCTAGTTACTATCAATTCTTATGCAAATGTCACGGGGAGTTCCGTTTTATGCCAAGCTTCGTGTGATGGTGCTGAAACCAAATTGATTCCCGAGGAAATAAACATTGAATTCCCCGAAAGCATGAAGATAGAAATCGGCGGCAGTAGTTTTGATCTGAGGACTAAATTTATCGTAAGTATTAGTTTAATTATATTATTATCTTCCAGTGCCCTCTTCCCTACTTATTCATGGTTTGCTTTCTCGCAGAACGCACTGATAATTCAGAAACACAATATCCCGCAAACTGAAACCTATTTAAAATTCATATAAAGAAGACTCTAAAGACTGGAGGGAATGTTGCTATTTTAACACGACTTTTAAAATTTAGAATTTTGGAGTTTTAATCTGCACTTTTTTTGGGTTAGAAGAATCACGCACCATTTTTGTTGCTGCTATAAAATACAATGTAACCAATGTCGAATCTTGTGTGCGAGTTATCCTCGATATCCTGGTGACACTCGTTGCTTACAAGTTTGTTGTTGTTGGTAGCTTGTTGTTGTTGTTGTTGTTGTTGTTTACACTCGTTAATTTTTACAAGTAGTTACTAAGTATCTTAACTAAATATGGCCTATTTGTATAAATCGAAGTGTAATTCATTCTTATATCAAATTGATAAATAATTCTCATCGCTGGGTTGGCTCCTCAAAACTTTAACGGGGTCATGCGCTCCCAGTTCCGCCGCCATTGAGTTTAATGTCGCAAGTGAGAATCGAAATAATGAGAACTGAAAAGGACAAGACGTGGCTGTGAACCCCGAAATAGTTAATCAACAGTGATAGAAATTGCAATGGCAGTCACGGACTTTCTCGCTTTCTAACATCCGTTCAAATTACTGCCTGAATATATGTCTGTATGTAATAAATGCCCAAATAAAGATGCTTAATGCAAAAATGTTTTGTCAAACTCACAAAATCAGCACCTGGAGGTTTGCAAAATATTCTATTCCTATTATATCATTGGATCTGCATTCTTCTTAGCAGAAAATATAACTCGGTGTTTGATGTAACGTTTATTTGAAATCGTGATCGTATCTTATACGTGGGGGTGTTTTCTCGCCTCAAAAATACCAATGTCGGGCAAGAGAGGTGCAGGACGAGGAGTACTCTACAGCCCAAATACTCGCCGACAGAAATAAATCGCAAAATAACCTTTTTGAACGCTTCAAACTGTCGATCAATAACAAATTTTACAAGCGTGACTCATAACTTTTGTTTTCTTACGATGATAATTGCTTTATGATTTAAATATGTTTTTGTTGCATCTATGGCACATATTGAGCGCTCGTAAGATAGAGGTATAAGATAGTTAAAACAGGGCATAATTCTGTCTTGTCCAGATTTAACTCCACACTGCCCTAAGCATCAAAAGTATAGATTTAATCTTGATTTAAACTAATCTTCTATCCAATCAGTATGTGTTGAGAACGATTCATCTTGAATGTATCTTTATTAAAATAAAGCATTGGTAATCGAAATTAACAATCAAAAATATACAAAGTTTCAGAAAACGCATATCAATTATGATATATTTCAGAATTTTTAGAGAAGGCGTCTTTGTTTGTTATTTATTATAAAACTATGATTAAAATATTTGATTCGATTTCGAAATCAAATATATATTAGATTTTGTCTAGCCCTACCTCCGACAATTTGAAGCATTGACCTTTTTTGCTTTTCTACCTATTTGTATTACATATTTATAATGTTTTGATGCCGAGAATAGTTGCATGCTCGATTTGTTTCTGTTTCATTCTAGATCGTTCGTATCCCTATACCTTCACTATGTACCCAAAACTTATCTTGCTGTTGCGCTCTCTCTGTATTCAAGACTCGTGCGGGTGATGAGTTTGTAACGAAAAAATGTTTTTGAATATATATTCTGAGCTCACTTAATAATTAATATTTTTTTTTTTTGCGAAAACGTCATAAAATCTCTAATGCCAAATTTCAAAATGAACGGTTAACGTAGCCAAACTCGCCCAAAATGCGGGATATTTTGGAAAAGCTAGTTGCATTGATATTATTTATATGGATTCGTCATTTATTATGGAAGATAGAAGCGTTTTAAAATTTAAATTCAAAGAGAAATAGCAGATTTGATGATTCTTAAGAATGCACCCTCAATCACAAAGAGCTACTACCATATGTATTGCCAGCAAATGCACTCCAAGCGAAAAACACCCCATACTGGCGTGGAATAAGTCATAACGTCAAATATGTATCTCCGTCAATCGCATTTATCGATTAGCATGTTCCGCTAACAAAATTTTGTAGGCAAGATTTGAACTAAGTCAACATTGAAAATACCATAATGAAATAAAACATATATATTAATATATTACAATAACTCCGCGATTTGTTTCAAACATACGGAACAGGGATCATAAAAAAAATGAATTTGGCATAAAATAGAACAAGCTGTAATTATATCATATTTTACAGGGACAAATACGGAAGCCTAGAATCTACACACCGCCAATATATATTTATCCTTGGAAATGCGGAAATATCCTTACAATGTCAAAATATGACGAAGGTCAGTTTTTAAAGTAAAAGTATAATTATTTTTATATTAAATATGTATATATCATATGCTGGTTATAATTGTTTATATAATATATTTTCGGTGAATTCGCGTAAAATACAAATCATTTAAATGGTTAGAAGACTTGTAGTTGTAATAAATTTAGTGTTCCATCGATTTTAGATTTCAACAGATACTTTCCAATGTATTTTGCCATTGAATTCGGTTCCGTATTAAATGTTTTGCGCTTGGGATGTAGTTTCTGGTCGTTTATTTTAGGTAGCTCTAACGTAATTTGGGGTCGTTAGTTTTTTTCTGATTCCTGTTTTCAACCTCGCCTAGAGTGAATTTTTGATTTTTAAACAGATCTGAAACAAAATAGACATGTAAAAAAAAGGTTTTAAAACTAGCCAAGATATAATTGTAATATTGTAACTATCTGTAAAATGGGCGACAGATCACCACATTCAACAGCATTTGTTTGTGTTCGCGATGCTCTTTAATCTGATAAAACTGAGACATTATGTCAGTAAATCGGAAATTGACCTGTGAGAACATAGGTGTTATTATTCTTTACTGGTTTGATATATGCCTTTGATTCGAAGTGAGATTATACTTAACGACTTCATCATGTTGGGGTTATTGCGCCTCGGGCAGTTTGCAGATTGGAATTATCCTCGTTGGAATAAAATCGCAAAATCGTATAGGTCATTCATGATTTTTGTGTTAATTTTTAAATCAAATTTACTGATCGGAGGCAGAGGCAGACATGTACGGAACTTGGCCTTTAAAAGATAAGGACCTACTATCACCATCACCCACTTGTTTGTTTTCTTTCCTTTTAGTAACTTCACATAACACGCTGTAAATGCATTGAACGATTCCTCATTTTTATCAATAAACCTGCTTCACGGTCTAATTCAAGAAGGCTCTGTGAGCAAACTTTCGAAGTATTCACACGATCTTTTCCTTAAAATTGATTCGCATTGGAATAATGTTAACACCACTTTCAGCACTTGCTTGTGTATTTGACTCTTCCTCTTTTCATCCGATATTATATTTGCAAAATCTATTCAATTCTTCCGTTCCGCCTCCGAAACATTCGATAACCACAGGGTGAGTTTCCACTCTGAAACCTTTTTTCATTAAGGCATGCCATGTCAATAATTAATATTTTTGCACTTGTATCCGCAATTATTGGGTCCGGTCTTCGGGCTGAGTGAAATCATGAATTTGTAAAAAATAATGCGCTCAAAATTTTTTGGCAATTTGACATCGCAAATCATGTCCTTTCATTGAAATACCTGGAAATGGCGCTTTTTGCGGCGTATGGCCCTGTGTGTGCATGCTTAGAATATATTTGGGACTGAAGAAATAGTGTTAATAATACAAGTATGGCACCTTGAGTTGTCCTCCTACAATGTCCTCCATTATGGGGTCACAAATGTAGATACTGTTTTTGCTGTAAACAGTGAAAAAAACGCGCAATAACACACCTAACATTTTCATTGTGGACTAAATGGGCCGAAAGTATTCGCCGATCTTCCACAAAATGTTATTCGTCCACGGCGTTTCTTCTGCGCTATTGTGATTTTGTTAGTGACGTGAATATTTCTATATAAGTTTTTGAGGGGTTTGATTTGGACGAGGTCTTTCTTTCAATTCAGTTCCCCGCTAAATAAGCAGAAGTCGGATCGAAACCTAACATACAGCACTCTGACACACACAGGCACACACTCAAAGTTGTTGTTTTACTCTATCACTGTATCGAAATTGTAGTAAAATCACTGCAAGTTGACAGTATGTTTACTAGAGACTATTCAGAAAACTAGAAAATCGACTTTTTGTCTAATTACGGGATGTTGATAGAACGCACCATCCATCATTTATTACGGAAGATAGAAGAGTTTTGAAATTTACATTCGGCGATGATTGATGATCCTTAAGAACGCATCCTCAATCACAAAGAGCTACTAGAATATGTCACCACTAGTAAAAAATCTCACCGAAAAGGCGATTTCGAATTTTTGAAGGATGCAATTACTGCAAATAGACAGTAAATTTACTGAAATTTCGTCAGAATGTATTGTCACTATAATAAATATCAACATGAACCAAAAATAATCATATAAAGGAGTAAGATGTTTGTTGAAGAAGACGGTTCGTTGTAGATATTTTTATGTATGATCCAACCATTTTATTTTTTTCAGATTTTTTTTATGCCAGTATCATGCATGGCCCGAACATACATTGTGAAATTGGTTAAAAAACATTAGGCGGATCCGACGTTTCTGATACTGAAACTGATTGAAATATAATTATTTTTAGTCATAGCAGGATCGCGTATGCATGTACATGGGCTAAACATAGACTTAGAATGTGTTTCGATATTGATTCGCCATTTCTGGGCAGTAAATAAACTTCAAACTTATCACCATGACGAAAAGAGTAGTAGTAGCAACTATAGTAACTGTGCAAAAGGTAATCCATAATGCATATTTAATTCCTTTAATATAGTAACACCACGCATGGCATGATTTACATTATGTTCAAGAGCCTTCATGACGTGAGAGATCTTTTAGAGCGTGCATAGGCACTAATGGTAAAACTAGTAATGACAGTGTTCAGCACGGTCAGGCTAGAACCTTCGTCGTACCGATTATACAGTTCTAGTTTTATTCTCTAATATGACCATGCTTAGTGAAAAAAATTGGCTGGCGTGGTAGTCCACGGACTGATACATTTACAAAGTTTCCAAGATGGGCGTTTCATCACTGCAAATTGCTGATTTCCGAAAATATTTTGGCATTGCACTGTTTTGGCGAGGCACATTTCGTTATTGATTATACATGGAGCCCTTGGGCGTAATATTTGATATCTTGTTGAACTATGTATTGTTATACATAATGTCAATTTGACGAAGTAGTCGGTTGGAAGCCGTGCATATTTTTTGCAGTTCTATTTTATTCTAAATTTCATTCTGTTTCAGTAAAATCTAAACACAAAAAAAGAGGTTTACCTGCAGAAGATTCTATTCATTTGTCAAGGAGATCGAGTGCGCTACATACGTCGTAAGTAGCCAATACTATTCATTGGAATATTATATTTAGTTCAAATACGTATCTGTAGTACTTCATTATGTTACAATTAATATACTGCGTCATATCTGTTTACTGTCATTCTTTAAAGGAAATTTTAAAATTTACTATTACACCAACTACACCACAAGTCAAATATGTGCCTATAATGGGACTTTTTGGAAAAAAAACTCGACTCCTAATTGAAATCACTTACAATTTTGCAGCCGTGGCACTTTGGGATAGTCCGCTAACATAATACTTTTTATCGTGCTTCAATATGAATATTGCCATAAGCGACATAATATAGAAACATGTTAAATTTTTACTAATTCTGCATAAATTTTGCAGGGGTGTTCTTCCAATTGTAAAAGATGCTTATTTTTATTTTGGTGAATAAATATGACGTCACGACTATCTTCTTATGCTTAAAATATTGCCTATATGATAAGTTTCAAGGTGTAGTTAAAATACACACTTATAAGATCTCGCGATATCATCCGATTTATTCGAGTTCAGCGTTGTTTAGACTAGAGAATGTGCAATAGATGCAAAAATTCTGACTGATAACAGTTTACAGAAAAGCTTCATATTATGTACACTCATACGTTTCAGGGTAATATTTCATTCTTCGTTCACTGCAAGGAATTTTCTTGCAAAAATGGTAAAAGTTAGTAAAATATTTATTACGGGCGCATCGAGAGGGACTAAAATATTTCAATCGATTGGTATTTTGGAAATGTTGTCAACCATCAAAAACCAAACATGCTGCCTTCTAATTTCACGAAATCAGTCATACTTGGAACTTCTGAGACCTTGGTAGAAGCGTTATTTGAAGATACTTGCGTTCGTGTCTTTAATTTATTTCATTTTTTTGATGTTACGATGTGTGTCAGCTTAAACTATTATAGATTAGGCCAACTTTATCAACATGCATTAACCCTAATAGAACCGTTGCGACAAAAGCGAATAAAAATCTAGTTTATATGACAACAATTTATTCATATCCATAAGACTCCAAAACACCCAGGTAATTATTTTCTTCAATACAAATTACTCCAGTTACTTTGACAGATATGAAAGAATTTTTGACGACCTTCGAGCTGAAATTCAATCTTGTAAATCTGATTATATTCAACTTGAAACAGCCATGCAGCAAATGAAGCAATACCAGGTTCGATATTTATTATTTTAGACCAAAAATGCTGTTATGAAGAACAAATTCAGTGCTGCAATTGCTCACGGCAATTAACTAGTGGACGCGAAATAGACAGAAATTTTCCCAGAGGTCTAAAGTCGATATTTCCTGTTTGAGTGGAGTGGAAGTTAAACTAAATAGAATCAACGACTACAAAACTCGTGCTTCTCGATCTGAGATGCACCAATAGTAAATGACAGCGCCTATCTTTGTGTCCCGAACAAAATATTCAACCGTCCACTCGATTGATTTCAATTTCTCATCTATTCACTGAGAAGGTTTATTTCACAGTGTCACAAACAGTTTTATGCAAAAAGTTTTTTCCAAGAACCTCTAAAGCTTTAGCTGTAGTTCTTTGCATATTTAGTGGTTCCAGGAGACTTTTCAAGTATGATATGTCTCCTGCAGTCTTGCTCTGAGTGAATTTTGATTAAAAAAATAGAGTTTGGCGAAAAAAAAATTGGCACGAGTCGAGTGCCGACGCCAAATGCTACCCGGTTTGTAGTTCAGCGAATTTACAATTACAGAACCTTTAAAATTTCGAAAAACAATTGGGTAAATTTTTTAAAGGTTTACAACACCGGAAAACCATGTAGGCGATTTAGAATCTTCTGTTGTTAAAATTAATGAATTTAAATAGAATTAGTGTATTGAGGTCCAAATATATGACATCATATTTACGCATAATATCGAACTCGAACTCGTATACTATTTTTTGATTTCGAGTTCGAGTTACAATTCACGGAAATTTACGGATTTCATATCCACAACCCAGCTTGCTACGCCAAAATTAAAGACGAAGATTGGATATGACACCGAAAAATGTGTATCAATAGTTCTTAATCTGTGAGCTGCCTACGAAACTATAAATAGTAGCCTAATTAGAGAAATACTAAGTGTCACAGTCGTCAATATACACACTGCCGCGAGTACAAATTCTGAGAGACTGCGATTGAAAAGAAAGAATATAAATACTGAGAAAATGTTACTAGATATGACCTGTTGTTCTGTGGTAAATCGTCATGGCCCAGAAGCCAGTTGATAAAATGGGAAAAAAGGAATTTTATCAACTCCATCGCTTTCCCCTTGTAATGGAAGGAAGGTGGTTGGACATCAATAAAATAGCCGTAAGGTGTCATTTTTGCAATATGATAAAAATACCATTTTTCATTTCATTATTTTATAGTCTTCCTTGGAAAGCCGCATTACTGCATTAGAAACTTGTGAATGCATTCCTATGTGCACCTTGGAGAACGGCATCAAACGACGACACGGTGAAATTTGGCAAGCAGATGAATGCAAAACTTGCCAGTGCACACGAGGAGTTGTAGCATGCAATAAAGAGGAAATTTGTGACGGAGGTGATCTTTTTAATATTTAGCTCTAGCCATGCAATAAAACACTGAAATTCTACATGAAGAAAACTCGAACATGTTATAACCGAATTTAAAGGAACAAGGTTTTCGCATAAAACGTGTGTCTTTAATTTTAATCGTCACCCAACATCTTGATGCAAATATCATGAAAGTTGGTAGAATAGTTTCCTTGATATCGCCTATTAAAAATGAAGGTTAATAATAAGCCCCATAATAATAATTTCACGTTTTACCCTGAAAGGGTTTCTCTTGTCCCAGACATTTCTACTGGTGTGGAACAGCGGTTTACAACGTGGATATAAAGCCTGAAACTTATATAGTTTTCATCACACACACAAAAAAATCTGTATCCCATAACTAACTTTGAGAATATAACATACTGATAGGACTACCTATATACAGCAGAAAGTTAGATATCAACTCCAGAAAAACAGAGAAATTTTGCATGCATTCGATATGCAGTAGTTACACACCTCTTCAGTCAATTTCAGTCTGTTTTCACATATATTCTAGAAATTTATCGTGCTTTTTGCGCAACAATTTATCGCGATATAGAATAAGGAATTTAAGGAATTTTTTTGTCTGTGCATCATGAAAAAATTGGGACGGGACAGGTTCGTCTGAATCCAATTGCGTATCAACGAAAAAGTAACAACTAACGGTTGGTCGGTAACGGCCTTTTCCGGATGAAAACATTATCGAGCGTCAGATCACTCGAGATAGCAACGTTTACAGTCTAATATTTAATATACTGAGCATATGCCAGTTTTGAGTTTTAATACGTTCCTTTCGCTGAGCCAACGTTGATTCGAAATCCAAAATTATTGTGTTGCAAGGCAAACAGCAACCAGAACAATTTAATAAAAGAAAGAATGTATAACGGTGTTCGACCAACCAGTCAGCACAGACGAAAAAGGACTAGCAACGATATACAATTACTCAACAAATCTTGCAAGTAAAAAATAAGAATACGTATGCCAATACTCATCTGCCCTTTCATTTAAAAATTGGTCATAATAGAAACTAAAATCCATTGTTTAGCGAAATTCACTACCAACAGCTACCCTCAAATGTATTCAGAATTCATTCAACACCAATAACAAACGAATTATGAGTGAAAAATCAGTTGAAGGCCTCCTTTCAACAAGAGAGTACGCTTCGCCAAATGAACCATTCAGTTCATTCAAACCTTTTCAGTAACACCATCCTGCCAAGAGGCAGATGGTCGATTATGATCCCAACGAATTCCCTTACATGCAACTCATCGTCATTCAAGTCCTTTATACCTTGAATCAAAATGTTAGATTTGACCCATCACAATATATAAAAGAGGAGCTGCTTTTTCTTCATCAGTAAAATTAAACAAAGCATTAAAAATGAGGGTTTGTCCATGGACTCGACACATGCACGGCCACTTACTTTCTATCATGAAAACTACAATTTTGATTTTGAAGCCAATTCAATTAACAATGTGAAAAAGTGTAAAATCTGAGAAGACGCATTGACTGAATCATGCAACAAATAAACTGTTGTGTAGGCCAGGTATAAATCTGTTAAAACAGCGAACGATGTAATAATTAGAGAAGGCACATAGTATTGAGCATAGAGAAAAAGGATTGGTAGGGAAAAATGTATTGTTATCTGATATAGCAGTATTATCATCAGCCGCCATTGCAAGTTTTATTTCATATTCATTAATTTGAATACCTTTGATATTATCTTTTTTTCTTATCATATTTGCAAAAACCTCGATACGTATCAAGAATAATTCAGATGATATAGGATAAACTTGATGTGGTCCTCGTTGCTGTTTAAATACCCTGGATACAAACTTGTCACTGGAAAAATAATTTATGTTATTTTCATACAATATCTTTATCCATCGAATGAATTTAATACTGAATCCATATTCATCGGCGGTATGAAACGAAAATTCAAGACTGATACTATAGTAAGTTTTATAAATATCCAATCCAATTACGCTACATGGAGACGAAACATAATCCACAATATCACATACAAGTCTCACATTTCCCCCCATTTGGCGATTTCTCATAAAACTTCTTTGATCCTCATATATCAGTTTGTCAGAAATTAAATTTAATTTCATTGCGAGTGCTTACTGTGGGTATTTTGTAACGAAGATGATGTAATGATATTGCTTTTACCTTTTATTATGTGTGTGTGACATCGCGGGAGGGAAATATATCCCGCGTTTTATTGAACCTCGTTTTATTGGTTTTACTGGAGTTTCCTCGTGGCACGTGCTCTCAGTCTGGCATAGCCGGAGGCCTGTAGAATGTAGATATATAGACCCTGTGTAGCTTAGAAGCTTATTGCAGACCGGTGCTCTATATTCCCATTACAACTCTTGGTGGCAGCTAACGTTGAGACCAGAAGACAGTAAGTGTAAGAGCTTTCAGTAGTTCAAAAATCGGAGACAAAACTTGTTTTATACCGGTACCATATACTTTGGATACCGTAAGACTTCCTACAATCCGGTTGTAGGAAGGGATGGCCACAACCCAATATTTTGCTATTTCGAATGCATTCTGAAAATATAATTTCGAATATGAAATATGTAGGCCTACTGTAATAGCCTACATTCTAAATATAACGTTACATTCTAAAATATAAGTTTTTGATGAAAGGTACGGTAGAACCAGTAGGATTTTTATATTGCATTTTGGGGTCTAGTGAAGTTTAGTACCATATTCCCGAATGTCATTAAAATAAAAACTGGCAGAATATTCTCATCCTAACTAGGGGGCGCCAATGCTGCAAGCATCTGGCATTGTCTCCCGGGTTAGGATGAGTCGCTTGTAACATGGGAAATTTTTATGATAATCGGATATATGGTACTAAACTTCATGAGACCCGCATTTTGTGCCCACAGAGGTGTCGAAATAAACTATGTTTGTCTTTTTTTAAGAAGCCTAACCTTAAATATATAAGTTGCACAATCCAAAAATTTTTGAAAAAAGTACACAAGCTTCTTTATTCTGTGAAACTTTACCAGTATCAATTTGGAGTGCAAAAACAAAATTTTTCAGTTCATTCTATTTGGATTTAAGCATAAAAATGACATATTTTCATACATATCCCACTTTCTGAAATATATATATAAAAATCAAGAATTCTATTATCTCAAATATGTTCATTTTCGAATGTATTCGATTCGGTTTGGACATCCCCTATTGTACGTGACAAAAAAGTCATAGTCTCAACTTAGTAGAGGGTTTACTGAATACGGTGAGGAAGTATCTGTGGAGTCTCAAACAAAAGCGTTTACCTCATGCTATCACGTTAGGACAGCTTGGAAATTTTAGCTAAGTTAGTTCCAGAAATATCGTGTCAATGCAATTTGGCAGTTTATTAGATCCCATTATATGGGTTTCAAAACCACCCACACTTGATTTGGTAAATATCAAGCCAAAAATGACGCACAACCTGATAGTTTTATCACTGATTAAGGCAATTCACTGGAGATAACCTTGCTAAACCTGATAGCTCGATAAAACACAATGGTAAATCTCCCACTAAAGACGAGGAACTGCCTCAAACCTCAGAGAGCCTTGTTTTAACATGGCTGAGACTCGTTCATGATGACCTTCCGAAATTGGTCAAACCTGGAATAGAGATACAAAATCGAGCTCCATTCTCGAATCTTGTTTGTTTTTCCACGATCTTTTTTTGTAAATATGGTTTATTTTTTAAAACAGGTTTCTAAGTTTTAACATGCAGCATTCAATATGAATATATCTCTATATCTGAATATTGCAACTGTTACGGATTTTTATAACAGTTTGAGATAAAAATCCTTGTTTGACTAAGTGCGATTTTCATATTTTATTTTTAATCCAAACAGTCCATGGTCTTATCAAGTTCAATTGCTACTATCCAAATGTTTCAAAACATCATCCCAAATAAGAAAAAGCAAAAAAAAGCAAACACGAATGTGAGAATGTGGTACACATTTCTGTGATCAGATTGGTGACTGGACAACTGAATAAATAAATGTTATTTTGTCGAGCATGAGGTACCATATATAAACCTCTAATGCTTAACAATAATAGGAGTAAACAAAAAATATTTCTAGCTGGACTGAGCGGAAAAGTTTACTAGTCATATAACGGCTTCAGTCAAGTTGTTTTCAATATTTGCTTGAGCCTGGGCTTTGTACAATAAAGTAAATTGCAAAAGTAGAAGTGAGTAAATTGCAAAAGACTGACAACAAGTCTATCTTCCAAAGCTCTGCCTTGTTTATCATTTTTTCACAAGTGTAGAACTGTGTAAATTCAAAAATGTATTGCAATCGCTACGCCCACTTTATATCAAGACTAGGGTCAATAGTCAAAGTTCCCAGAGTTGGAAAAATATAGCGTTTTTTATTGAAGTTCTTTCTAAATTACAGTGAGTCATATATACCCAAGGGGCCATTCTGCTTCATACCGCAGCTTTATTTCCAATTAGTTCCCTCTCCCCCCCCCTGAATGAGAAAAAATGATGATAAAATTGTAAATGTGTGACCTCGTCACTATTTTTTCCTTTAATCTGGCATTTTTCAACCATTTCAACATTCCCCTCACAAATATGCTTAAAAAAATGGCATTTGTTTGACAAAAGCAAGCTACGACGCATGCTCTCAGTAAAAATATCAATCCCAAAATTGCATATGCTATTGTGAGGTCACTAAAAGTTATTCACTTCTTTCTCTCACACCTTGTTAGTCAATATCATGAAAACACACTACACTTTTATTTAATTTCCATTTTTTGTCCAGGGTCAAATGCTTGTCTATGTGATCCATGTATTAACAATGGCTTGTGTGAAGAAACCGAAGACTCTTACTTATGCAGGTGTGTAAAGAATATATACAACAATATAATCTGAGACTTCATAGAAAGTAGCATGAGATCACTGAGCACTGAATTATACATGCATTAATTTACAAAAATGAAGCCCCATTGAGAAAGAATTCTGGAAGAAATACCTGGAACGGTGGCATAAGCAGAAAAATGTGCTATATATAGTAAGGTATGCTCTTGGTAGGGTTAACGTGGGACTAACTACTTATCCTGCTTATATGCTTTTGCATAAGTGGATCCATATGCTAAAAGCAAGGATGTTATAGAAAAAATGAATTACTAGAATAGTATTCAGGGACGAAGGCAACAGTTTCCACACACATACAAGGGTTTCCATGTGATGAAAGAAACCTGACAATTCAATGAATGTTAGGGAAAGTCATGAAATAACCGGGATTATTTCATATTAAATAATCACGAAACAAGACGCTAGTATAAATTGTGCTTGAGAAGAGCAGAAAACAAAAAATCTGCGATTGTTGTTAATGTTTCATGAAATATTGGCTAATGCTTTTATGATGTAATGATAACATCACAGTGTCGATGCAGTCAAGTGAAGCATGTGCATATCAAGCAAAAATGTTATGAAGCAATGATTACTCACTTGTAAATTATTTAGGATATAACTGTATATATCTGTCATTGCGTTCACCAATATGACCACAAATTTCTTTGGTAGAAATCATATCTTTTTTTATGTGCGCTCGATGCATTTTAATGACGTGATGATCCGAATATTATTTTTGCAGAGCGTTGTTGAAGAATGGAGGAGATTTCCACTGATTATTACTGGCGATAAATTATTCCCACATGTAATTTTCGAAATTTCCAAATTCACCCACCATATTTCTATATTAATCCAATTTAAAATATTTTATGAAGTTTGCTAATAAATTTGCACAACTTTGCCTCCTAAAAATACTTTGACCCATTAATCCTGCGTATTCCAACTTTTTCAGGATTTATAGATTTATTTGGGTACGGGTTTTGGAATAGTCCTAACGCTTATTGTAAGAGGACACTAAAAGGAAGCAAAGAAGTGGTGGATGGTTTTACCATTGCCCAGGGCAGATACCACCCACTGCACTTTACCGTGTCATTTTAAGTTTCGTTTTTCATTTAGAGTGCAGTTGCTGCACAGTGCCACACATTCTAGGTTTTCTGCACTTTTAACATTTCAAATAAAACAATATTGGTGGTTTTTATCAATATTTTGCCCATTTTGCAGCAAAGAAATGATTGGCATACAATACCAACTAAGAAAATAAATCAGTTTAGAAAATAAACAAAAACAAAATGAAAAGTAGTTGAAGAAGTTCTAGTTCTAGAACACTTGGTTGTTCAAATATGGATATCTAGACAGAGTGCCATGTCCCTCTTGATGACTGGAAAAATTCTGGTCTGATGTATATTGCTATATAATAAAAATCTTATTTTTAGTGTAAAATTTCTGCCTGTGATGCCTATTATAATGTCATATTATATTGGCAACAACAAAATTTTTGAAACAATGGCTATAATTTGCCAATGAAGAAAAAGGTCATTCGAGAAACAATATAACTGGTATATGGTCATTTGACTAACAGAACACAAAGATTTTTCGCACTTGTCCCGTATGATATATGTTACTATCTCGTATGACATATAGTACTTTTTGTTTACATGTTGCCATAGCAACAGAATGAGCAGCTTTTTGCCAGTATCTTGAATATAAATTTTTGTATTATTTTATGACACCAATAAAATTAGAGTACTGATTGTCAAATCAGACGAATTTAAATTTTTAGAAAAGCTTCCCGAAAAATCGCATTTTTGCAGAAAAATGAAATCTCATCGATCCGTGGTAAAAACAAACCTATTAGGTTGTTTTGTATTCTAATGACATCCTTTATAATAGCAAGTTTTACAAAATCTGCAACTGTAGTATATTAGATCTTTACCTTTATATCATTCCATAGGGTAATAAGCACTAATACTGAATGCTGAATTTTGTCTGTGTGGCACTGAATCTTGCTGCAAAATAGCATCGAGTAAATAGCATGGCATCGAGACAGAGGCTCATAAATAATTTTGGGATTGACATATTTTAAAACGTTTTAAAACCATTGAACCCTTTTCAGTTTTCTTTTATCAGTGAATTAATGGCGTGATTGTCTTTTGCGCAAAATTTTCCGAAATAAATAGGGGTTTAGTCAGAGTCTTATTTGACATTTTATCTGCTTACAGTGTAGTTGGTAACACTACATCATTATCATTAAGTACCGTAGCTCCTTGCCATGTTGGTGCCAGTTGGTGAGTTCCTTCCATGAATGAAGGGAATTTGAAAAAAAGCAAGATGTACAGGTTATGAGAAGAAATGAGATAATATACCGCAATGCGACATTAGTGTCGTTCTATTTTTAAAATTACATCCCTTTTGTTTAGATGTCGACGTGGATATTATGGAAAGCATTGTGAACATGTTGACAAATGTTCCCATGGAATATGTAAGAATGAAGCAGATTGCCAATTGCTCCTTGAAGGCGGATATCAATGTCGATGTAAAGTTGGCTTTACTGGTACAAATTGTGACCAACCTGTGAACAACTGTCAATCACAGCCATGTCAAAATAATGGCACATGTATAAACACTCCAAATGTAAGTATTTATAATATTATTAGAGATAGACCGATATATCAGGGGGGTATTGGCATTTGACTGATATTATATACTCTATAGGAATGTACGTTTTTGTGATGCCTAAAACATTTTCTCAGCATTATGTGTATTATTTAATTGCTTTATTGATAGGAGTGTATCAAGCAATTTTTTACCTAAACAGAACAGTGGGGAACACTAAAAATAAAATATTATACATACGGAAATACTACCAGCATATTACAACTAATTCCAAAAAGTGATATCGGTAGATCTCTAATTATTATGCATATTTGGTTCTTTTGTATTTGGTGTTTGCATGTAAATGTTTCCCCAAAGAATTTCGGGATTAAAATAAAGGTAAAAAACCAAAAGGTAATAAATATTAGTTTCAGATTAGCTTGGAATCAATATAAGGTATAATACCAAAAGTGAAGGTAAGACCAAAGGTAATGAATATTAGTTTTGCAACACGATCTATTTCAGTTTTGGTGTAATGTTTTTGCAATAATTCTCAAATTTACAAGAATATTATTGAATAGAACATTCAAATGCATTTTTTCTTCTGACCAATTTTATCTTATGAGCCCAAGAAACCAAAACTTTGCACACTACAATGGCAATGTTCTTATTCAAGGTTTTGGGGCATGTTATGAAAATTTTTAATTGGCTTGTATTTTTGAAGATGAATCAGATTAGTCTGATCGACTGCATGTTGATGCAATATCGAAATAAGAAACCAGAAAACATTTTCTTGTAGGTTTGTAATCATTGATGTCCAAAAGAAATCGAATAGTCCCATACATTTGGTAATAAATATAATATTACGAATAATCAAGTTCGACCAAAGTTCCCAGAAAGGGATAATGTCTGGTAACATGCAATTATGTCATGTATTACCAAGAACCTATTTCCAAGAGCATACAGAGTTCGAGATACAAAAGAAATGTACATAGCCAAATCTTTAATCCCGATTTTCTTAAAATCCAATTACTTACGTGTATATTTTTGTAATGGTGTATTAAATCTTGATTTATGTCAAATCTGACAGTGTAAAAATTTTAGCCTGCTGCTAGAATAGTCGAATAATGAAATAATGATTCTAGTAACCTGGATAAGTACACTGCCACAAGTTCATTAAGTTAGTGCAAATTTATTTGTTTTCAACTTAGGGATACACATGCAGTTGCTTGGATGGCTTTTAGAGGAAATCTATGTGAAGATTCTGATGCATGTTATTCGAATCCTTGCTCAAACCATGGAATTTGTACTAGTTTGCCTAAAGGAAAGTATACCTGCCGCTGCCATTTGGGATTTTATGGTAACTTTTTTTTTTGTACAGCCACTTCTTAGAGTGGATCACCCTGCCCAAGGCCCCGTAATGGCGTCCACTTATAGACGAACAGGGTTACAATTGCTGGAAAGATGTGGTCTTTTCCTGTTCAGCTTAGCCTACCCAAGTTATTACACCCTTGATTGAGTGGTGGCCATGGACAAGCAAGCTGGACTCGCCGGGACTCAAACCTGAGATCTTCAACCTGCGATGCCAACATGTTTAACCACTAGCTCATCGCGCCCACAAAATAAGTTATAAATAAGTTTTAAATAAGTTATGAGGAATCGTCAACTTTCACTCAATACGAACAACATCCTTGCACAGAACTCGAAAAAAAGAGGCCCAACTTTGTGGGACGATAGAGGAAAGGCTTTGATTGGTTTGATTTCAACTCGAATTTATTGGTTATGATAAATACATTTCAAGTCATTACACTCCAGCATGTGGCACCAGACTAGGCAATTTAGATACTTCGGTTTCCGTAGATGACTGGTGTTTTTTGAAGAAAGCTGGTAGATGGCATTAAAGATGTGGTATATTATTGAGGTATTCTGAAGGCATTTTTGAATACATTTTTGAAAAAAAATTTATTAGCTGTTGGTTTGAACTTGCTTGTCTTGTCTGAATGTAATTTAAGATAGATGAGTATGACTAGATTCATCAGTGGCCCAAACTAAGCAAATTTTGTGATTTATCTGGGTTTAATCAACCAACTTGAATACATCTGCGTTTTAAAGTACGTGGATGACAAAAGAGGAATAATTGAGTATATAGGGATGAGCAATTATCGATGACTTGATATATCAGCCAAAATTCGCTCATTCCTGCATGCTTATCATTATTAACCATAATTCATATGGGTGCGTGATTCCGCGTCAAAAATGCAAATATGCAAAATGCAAATATCTTGTCAGTGCATGGATGAATGAAGAAATGAGTCGTTTTTTTCGAGGTACATTCCAAGGATCTAATGCAAAACCAGAACCATTTCAAAATTGATGTACCTGTCACTTAAAGAAATATTTTTGGGAGGAAATGTATTACTTGTACATATTTGGTGTGATTTAGTTTCCAAAAAATCAATTGCAAAACAACTTTTATTATAAGTGTTTTAATATGAAATAAAGTTGACAAAAGCAATTTAGATTTATATTAACCGAACTATAGATTTACTTGAACGCTGCAAATGCTCTTGTCCGCCGCTCATCGAGTAATGATACAAGTTGCTGAAACTACCGGTACACAGGACTTGGATTAAATTATATAATTCATTTTAAACAGCTTTTGTCTTTTTTTTCTACATACCCAGGTGCAGAATGTGAATTTGAAGACGTTTGTTTTTCATCTCCGTGTCTTCATGGTGGAAGATGTACAGCCAGTTCTGAGTTTGAAGAATATTCCTGCGAGTGCGTTGCACCATTTTATGGCTCCCATTGTGAGCTGATTGACAGTTGTCAGAGCAGTCCATGCTTAAATGGAGGCAGATGTGTTAGAGATATTCTCGATGAAAAGAGATACAAATGCCTCTGCATAGGTAGTTTCCAGGGTGATAGATGCCAAGATGAAGATTCATGTTTCTCCGAACCCTGTCTTAATGGAGGACGCTGTATCACTAGTTCATCAGAAGAAAGATTCGAGTGTGTGTGCCCTGAATCATATTCTGGGTCCTTGTGTGAAAAAAAAGGTTTTTGTTTCTCATCGCCATGCATGAATGGTGGGTTGTGTGAAGAAGGACGTGATGGATTTTACTGCAGGTAATAAAATTATTAACTATCTAGTCAGTATGTCTTAAATTTAACTTCAAGGGCACCAACTTTCACGTTTTCGAATTTGATTGAGATAAAATTCTGTAAAACTTTGTAAATAATCAACTTGATAATTCATTTCTGTGATTTGCATTGTTAGAAAAATTACACAAATTTCTATTTGCCTAGCGCATAAAATAAAATCTCAAATTTTCCTTCAAAACTTTTTGCTTTTTGCCAATAATAGAGATTTTGGTCATTTATTGAAATTATCCATAAATTTCTGAAATAGAATCAGATTCGAAAAAATACAATCCGAAAGTATAAAATTCAAAATTTGATTCGAAAATAAATGCGTCTGAAAATGGTAACCCTAACATCACATGATACAATCTATCTTTCTCTAGCAACTATATTTGAAATATCATATAAGGCTGTTACATTGAAGAAAGTAGATATTTAGTCTGATATACAATATTCTTTCATGTTTAGTAATTGATGCTTCAGGGGTGCATAGTTAGCTCAAACGGTATAAGCGTTGGGAATACGCTTTGAGCTACACATTTCTGATTGTCGGGATGCAGTTTCGAATCCCATGCGGGATGATGATTATATGATAGAGGTACGGTATGTGGGACGCCTCGGCGGTGCAAACGTGGTTCACATAAGCGCTTCTCACGGCTTCCTTCACTAATCAGGTCCATTAACAGGAAAAAATGAAAAACATGATATGAAAAACCTTGAACCCTATTCAGAACTGGTATCTGCATGAGAGGTTGTGGTTCGCCTTTCCTCTCCCACAGGATAAAAATGAAATCCTATCTTATCCGATTTGAAGTTGAATAAAAGATATAATATTTATTATGAAGTAAAAAATTTTGCGAGCTTTCATAAACATATACATATACTAATCTGTGACCAAATGGAAATTGATACTGAGACGTTATCTTTAGGCTTCAATAGAAACTACGTGAAATTAAATGACAATGCATTTAGATGCCGAGCAACACATTATGGAGATCGATGTGAGTATATTGATTACTGCAGATCACGGCCATGTAAAAATGGAGCCAGATGCATCAACAAGATGTCAAAGTATGGGGTAAGAATAGAATGTGTTAAACTTATTGCAATTTTGCGAAATATTTATGCTTTCAAGCTTTTTTTGCTCATGGAAATTTAGTGCTAACTTGTGCGTCATATTTTATAGTTCAAGTTTTTATAAGGGCATCCACATTGTCATAAAAGTGCAGTAAGTTTGATATTTTTAAATTTGAAATTCGGCTTGTTGATTAGAGTATGTTAGAACGTGCGATGTTGATGCCCCCGCCTTGAGCAGTGTATCATCAAGAGTCCATAATTACACGAAAATCAATGTTACAGTTTTATTCCAATATGACCAACTGGAAATACTGCCAAGGACAGGTATTTTACAGCAGTTTTAACAGTATATTTGCCATTTTGGACAAGACTAAAATAGTTCGTGTGCCAGACTTTAGATGTTAACTTTGTAACAGGTCACCTAGTTGCTGTCTTTACAAGAGTAAAAATATATGATTCATTAAGCAATTGAGTCATACATTTTGTTGCATATTATCGATGTTTAAACTTGTGTAATAATTATTTTCATTTTATGCCATGTAAAATCGCCATAAATTTTTGGCCATTATTAGAGAGAATATTGAATTGAGTAAACTTATCTGGTACCAAAATGTTGTTTGGAATAGGATTCGATGAAGCTTACGTTGACACAAATTTATTAACAAAAAGAACATTAGACTACTTTTGCATGGATTTCGACGTGAATTAAAATGCAAAGTTTAAACTATCTGACTCATGGAGATTTTCATGATCTTACGATATGGCATTTTCATTCAAAAAATGCAAGTATCTTATGGCCATGATACATTCTGTCACTGTTAATGTTTGCATAAATAATATCAAAATTGTTTTGGGTTTTTTAAATTTTATACAAGTAGAAACACAAAATTTATAAAATTCATTATCAACCCATTTTCAGTTGCATGGCCATAAAAATTTAAATTTATTCAAAAAAGTAGACCCTTTTCCATTTACACCTTTTTGTGTTATTTTTAGCAAACTTACACATGTGAATGCACAGATTTATTTATCGGGAGCAATTGTGAATACCAAGATTTGTGTCAAAGAAATCCCTGTCTGAATGGAGGACTTTGCAGCATGGAAGGTGAATAATAATATTGTTCTGAAAGTAAACTTGAGTATTGCGATAGATTTTTGCTGGTTGTATTGGACAATGGAGAGACAACTATAAATCCATGCATATAATGTTAAGATAATTCTATTATTGTGTAAAACATAGCATTTTTTAAACAAACCAAGTAACTGACCTATTTTATAGTAAGTCAGTTGTTTAAAATTAGAAATTTACAAAGCCGAGACATGATGATGATGAAATTATTCAAATTAATAGTAAATTGTTCATGGGAACAAATGAATTTTCATTTCAATGACAAAAAGCAGTGGATTCTGGTCAGCTTGAGTTGCTTTGCAGTTTGAGCTGGAAATACATTGCTTTCAAGTCTGTTTATGCTAATATTAATAGTTCGAAATTTTAAATATTTTGATTTTCATAATGAACACAAATTGTAAAAGTAAAATTGAGATATTTGTTCATTATATAAAATTAGTGAATTGCTCTAACTGGAAAATTATCCAAGTCAAATTTTAAATTCTGATTGATGGGTTTTGCCCAGCCCTAGACGTGATGTATTTTTAGTCTGACTCTTATCCAGATAAATCATTTAGATAAGCTATAACTTGTGTGCCATATTTTGTAATTGGAGTGTTTTTCAACTTCCCAAGGCAGTTAGTTCCAAATTTGCCTAGTTTAGAATGTTAAAAATTAAATATACCTATCTCGAACAATGTATCATTGGCAGGGTGTGGCAAACCCGGTATCCAGGGATCTAAGCTCCAGTACACACGCTGCTGACATGGTACATTTTTGATTCCCTGATATCTTATTTCCAAAGTACATACACATGAATTGAGCTAAAAAATCAGTGTTGGCTAATTACTTAAAAAATGTAGTGGTATTGGTAGCCATAATATCAAACGTCAACAAGGGTTCATTTTAAGCTTTTTGGCGGCTATGCAATAACATTTAGCACGACCAAGTTTGAAAGAACCACAAGATTTCAACTAAACTTCCATGTTCACCATTAGTTTACCGTTCAAGAGATTGTGTAAAAAATTTTGATTTGATTAATAGGCAGAGAGTGGCCGATGTAATGGTATCAGCGATTTTTGAAGTATCGGCACCGGTAACAGAAAATTTTCATCTTTGATACCGACAAGAACTTATACCAATACCGGGCAAGTCTCAGTTGGGAGGGTGGTTTTTATAGTTTTATAGCGTAGCGTACGAATACGCTTTATTCATGTTATAGTAAATGGAAAAGCAGCTTTTTTATTTTGCAACTATAAAACTCTTTAGAAATTTTCTAATTGCTCAGACTTGTTCAGTCAGATCTATGTCTGCCTTGCATTCAACTGCACTGAAAAATGATTACAATGGGGTAGGCTGTCTTCGCTTGAATGATGTTAAGCACACTTTAGATTTTGTTAAATAAATAAAATAAACAAATGAATAAAATTCATTATTCCACTGTCATTATTTTTGACTATTATGCTCTTTTTGATGCGGAAAAAAGGTCTCAGCTGTCCTGTTAGTAGTTTAACCACAAATATTTCCCCCGCCTATTTGTACGCAGTCTTTAAACTCATGTATGCTCGAATGCAGCATCAATCCGTATATTTGCATTCATAAAAGTTTAAACTCAAATCGATGCAAGAGTACAAAGATGCAAAAGTACGCCAGTGCAAACATGCGGGCGCAACTCCAATGAGGGCATAAGTAAATGGATAAAAAAAGACCCTCAACTTATTCAATAAAGTACTCGGTACCAGTATTGGTAACAGTACTTGCACCTTGGTGGGAGGGTTCCAATTGAGTCCTGTGAGTCCCAGCCTTAGAATTAATCTAAGATATTCTCTGCGCTTGCAAGAGGCGACCGGGAAGCGGCAAAAAAATGGTAGATGACGTGGTTTAAAACGATGCAGCAAGCCACGCGGCACAGAGACTTATTTTGGAGAAAGTAGATTTTTTTGTCTGAAGATACTTTCCCCTTAGAATACATGGGAATGTGCAACGATTGTGCCAGTAAAACTACCGGTTTTAATAAAAAAATTCTGGTCACCTACAGTCTACAGTAATTTTTGAAACAATTTGTCTAAAAATCAATATACTATTTAGGCCTTATTATGCTGTCAATCATGCGTTTCTGATGAACATGCGAAGTTTAGGCTGAGAAATGCACACCCGGCAACTGATGATCTCACGGAGAACAAAAGTGATATTTTGAGATCAGTATTTTTAAGAACAACAAAAGCCGTTTTACTCTTCTTGAAACAATTTATTATACTAAAAAAGACTTTATTATCTACTATGAGTTTGTTGAATGTTTGAACTAAATCGTGAACTTAATGATTGCTGCTCTATCATCAACTTCTACCTGGTTAAGTGTCAAAATTTCCCTCGCATCTTTGGTTAGGTGCTGTCCGCTACGGGTATTTGGGTAGCAGCGATTCTGCTACTTCGCCGCAGGAAACAAAAACACTTGAAAGGGGTATAATTAAGTTCAAGCTTCACAAGTTGACGGGTACGCCGCCTTCCCAGTCATGAAATCAAGTTAGGTGTGGGGCAACTTCGACAAAAAGACATCCTTTACATTATTAGTTGAGTGCATCAGAGGGGAAGTATTATTCCGAAGGGGAACTATTAATCCATTTGGTTTTGTAGGTCAAAGACACGGGTATTCGTGATCGCTATCACTTACTCCAGCGCTCTGTCGATATCATGGATACAGTGTGCAAATTTTCAATTGGGAAGTTTTTTTCACTCATTTTACTTTAAAAGAGTTTTTTCTAGCATTATTATTGAAATTCACTATGATCAGTACTAATTGGGACATCAAATACAGGACATCAAAAACATTAAAACATTTTAAGGGTGCAGAAAATATTCACTGGAAATTGTAGGAAATTTAGTATCTCGAGTATATTAAAAATAGAAAAAAATTACTCTTTTTGGTATTGTTAACAAAAATGTCTTTCAATTCTCGAGAGACAGTGGCGTCAGCAAGACATGTTGTTGGTCTGAGGGTCACATGCGAGCTACGAGTCACAACCCCTCTTTTTAAACCGGTAACTCATTTACAAATTCTATCGAAAAGCATCTACTGGTTTATGTTCCTTTCACTAAACAACAGAAATATCATTTTCTCTCCCTTTCTAAAATAATTACTGAACGCTAAAATATTGACTAATTTGCGCTATCAAAACATTTCCGAGTATGAAAATTAAATGGGCTACACGAAAATGGCATCATCAATCAATAGCCTAAAATACTCATCTAACTCTTCTTCTTCGACTTCTCTTGTTTCCGTTTGAGTTTTTGTGCATGTAACCATCTTATTGCCACAAAAAACTTTTTTTGGTTAAATTTAGGTAACAATTTTTTACTTACTTTACTTCACTTTACTTTACTCTTTGAACCCTGAAAGACAAGTGTCTTTCCTGTGAACGTCGTCTGACCCTGAGGACCCTATAATGTCTTTCGAGTGTCTGGAAAACAGGCCAACTTTAAAAGCTTGTATTTCCATTATCACAAAAGATAAGTTAATTATAAATATATTACAGAACGCTTAAAACTGTGAAAATATGTAAATATAATTTGAAGTCCAAATATTATGATTAGGTATATGCAATAAAATAGTAATGAAACACATCCTCTAAAAACATACATACCTACAATTTTCAAATGTCCAAATGGTTCTTTTTCTGTTAGGCTTCGGCAACAAATTAAAACTTGATCTTGTGCACCAGGACATTCTATTTTGGTGATACCATTCAAACGGTTTTGCGGTATTTCAATTTTTATAGGCATTCTTGTCCTGAATATTACAGTCTGGTTTGAGTCCTTGAGTCGGCCACTTCCTTAAGCGACTGAGATTTTGCGTGATGACAAAATGCCAGTTCCGCAACAGAGTCTATGATGATACGAAATCCATGCATCCACGCTTATGGTCGTCACATATGTTTAGTGAGTTTGGCATGTGTACGCAAATATAAAGTAACATCGTTTTGATCCAATTGAATTTGATAAACGGTATTGCGTGTTAAATGATAATAACAACGTCGTTTGTGTATTTACGGAAGACGTAAGGATGCGCAATCTGTGCGTCAGAATCAATTGCCAACCTTTTTGAATTATGCCACTAGTTGATAAAACAAAAACTGCCATAAAAACTGTTTTAAATGAATTTCAAAGTTTTAGAGCTTTAAGTTCATACAAATTTTCCATATTCTGTGAGAGAATAAAGTCGTTCTGGGGCGTCCAAGTTCTACGAGTTAAAAGCCCCGCAATGATGGAGCAGGTGCATTTTGTGGATTTCCTGCTTTTATTTTAATTGGCGTCTATTTGGGCGGATGTAGAAATAACGCCAATTCATAAGTTGTGAAACATTCATTTTTGTGCCTCATAAAATCAGGAATTCATAACATTTTGATAACGATTCAAAGAAACTTTTCTTCCATTTCGAATTACTTTGAAAATATTACTTTGTAGTTTAGATTAAATATAATGAAACAATATTTTGTGTAAGTCCTTTATTCTGTTTTTTAAGTCAAAATCATAGTTTTGAGCAATTTTTTCGCCATTTTGCTCGCACTTGATATTGAGAAAAAATAATCATGTCTTCCGTCCTAATGCCTATTGAGGAAATAAGCAACAGGTTGCCATGAGTACAAACACACATGTATATTCTTAGAAACTCGTGCGAGAAGATTGAAAAAATATGTTTAGTTTTACTTTTGCCAAAACGGTAAAGAGGATTCATGACATAATCATTATTATAAATTTTTTTAATTACTATAGTTTATATTCAGGTGGTAGCTACATTTGCAAATGTCGGGCTACATACGTTGGCAGAAGATGCGAAAGGACTGACTTTTGTTTTGAAAATCCATGTATGAATGGAGGAAGGTGTGAAAATAATATTTCAAGAACTGGATTTCAATGTATTTGTCCCAAAAACCGTACTGGCGTTCGTTGTCAGAAGCGTCATCCATGCAGGTATGAGAGTTTGAAATTGTTTTTCAAATTAATATGAAAAAGGTGCAGTGGTTTCCATTTTCTCAAAAGATATCATATGCGTTAAATGTGCAATGTTTTTGAAAAGGTTTAATTAAGGCAAATTTAGCATATTTTGATAATATTTATGAAGATAATATCGATTCAAAATCCCAAATATGAACCGAACCAATCAAAACTCAACTTCCGGGGTATCACTGAAATTAGTATCTCTCCAGCTTTCAGTAAAACCATTTTAACAGCAAAATAACTCATGTATGCTATGTGTTAACATGGACTTTGGACAAACTATCCTAAAAAGGCACTTTTTCATATGCAGGGTGACCCAAAAAAACAGAATCCATCAAAATGTTCATTATTCCTACATAAGTTCATCAAATTTCCTCAAATTTTGTATACTGTATCTTCCGTCTATAATGAGTTTACTGCAAAGTTTCAGCTCTATTCTTCGATTGGCTTAGATTGTGTTTTTTGAAAAGGTCTTCGGGCATTGTAGGCACACTCGCACATGCATTTGCCACGCAAAAATGTCAGTGACTCATTTTTGGTTTACCCTGTATAATGATGGGAAAATAATCCTTATTGATTACTGTGCAATGAAAATGCGCATTCAATGGAAATACCAAAAACAGAATATATTGAAAATATGGTTTTGTTATTTGGATATATTGAACCACTGCAAATAGTAGCACAAAAACAACTGTTTAAGGAGGTCATTATTGCATTTTCACTCACTTTTCCCATTTATCACACATTCTAAACAAAAGTTTAGGAGTACGTGCATTGTCTGAATCATGTCAGTGTGCGTTGTTAGTTTCAATGGACTTAATCTGTCTGACTTTGACGAAAACTCAATGATGTTGTTGTATAAGATTTTCAAATCTGATGGAATCATTAATTTCATAGGCCCTTTATTACAATTCAATCAAGAAAGTCAAGATATCCATAGATAATAGTTCACTAATAGCGACCACTACTACTGCAGGCTATGTAGTTTCACCTCACAAGCTTTATTATTAAAGGCACAAACAATTTTGACAAAGATCGAAATATTTTGGCTGCATTTGGTTTCTAAAATAGGAAAATTTCCTTTAATGTGCAAGAGTTTGTTCTTATGGTCAAGTCTTGACTGCTTTGAATATTTGTTTTTCGAATTGATTAGACTCACCCAAGGGAATTGTCCATTGGTTCATTGATATTTGATAGAACGTGTATGTGCTGCGCTACCATCTTGTATTTCCTTGCACTATTTGTAGCATTGATCTTGTTAACAAAAATTTACATCCAATATATATTTCAAGATTGAAATTGACGACCAGGGCTGGGCTATTCCATTTTTAGAGTAGCTATTTTGCCCAAACCATGCATGTCAAAAATCCTTGTTAACACACAGAGTGCATTATCCCATTATAGAATGACTAGGGCTGGGCATTACCATTTCAAAATTTATCGCTATGATTAGGACCCTTTCAATATGAATAAATGTATGAATCAGCAAATAAGTGAAAACAAATTCATTTTGTTACAAAATGTCAAATAAAAACGACTGGCATCAGGAGAAAATATATCATACAAGCAGTCCGAGTATTTGAAAATACCAATAATGGTACAGCGCATGGTTGCCAGGTAGATTCATAGTTCTATCTGATATGCACAACCAGTGAAAGCAAAATGAAATAATTTGCAGACGTTTCTAAATTCTATTTGCACTTTTCATGGTATGGTAGGGCAAGATAAGATAAAAATTAGATAACAGCTCATATGTGAATTTCTTATGGTCTGCTTTCTAAAATAAAGATCTATATATGGTCGAAAACATTGCATTTTCTTTGTTATTCATGGTGTTTATTTCCTTGTTCAAATGATGTTATTACAAAATGATCTTTTGCTATAATTATATTCTTTCTTCAAAACCTTGCTATTGTCCCAGCTGATTGATTGGTTTTGATTGCAGGTGTGCTTTGAAAGGGCCACTTTATCTGGTTTACGTTGTATGATATCTCTTTTGTGTTCTTTTCTCCAAGTGTCCAGGCTTCTTTTGGTTTCGCCGATGCAAACCTGGGGACAATTGTTGCAGGGTATCGTGTATACCAACTCTTCGTTTTGCTTAAACCCTGAAGTGATTATGGTGTAAGCGATCAGTTTAGGCCTATCCACCACATCTTGTTTCCTCTTGTTCCTCAGGAATTGCTTTGTGAATTCGGTCTTACGCAGAGGCTTTTTAACAAAATTTAGTTCTTTTTTCTGTTTCTTTTCATCTGTAATGAGAATTTTGGCATGGTTTATTTAACTGTCCACAACGGACCGTTTGTCTGACATAGGATGATTTAAGTTCAAATTCAGGTAGCGTTTAGTATGCGATTTCCATCGCTGTCTTTATGTACGTGGACATCGAGAAATGCAATAGGTTTGTTTTTCTCCTTTTCCGTAGTAAATTGAATACTTGGTTCAATAGAGTTTAGGTGATCTTTGAACTCTTTGCAGGTATCCTCTTTTAAGATGGTCGAAGTGTCATCAACATATCTGTTCCAATATGTAGGAGGTTGGGGAATGTAGAGAGAGCCCGGTCCTCTACATCCTTCATCACCAATTTGGCAACAACGACGGAGACAGGAGAGCCCACTGCATTTCGAAAATCTGTTGGTAGTGTTCTCCTCTCAAAGTCGATTTGCTGCACCTAGGCATAGTATTAGAGCTTCGCAGATCTGGTCAACGGATAATTTGGTCCTTTTTTCAAAGTGTTATCCTTCTCTAATCGTTGTACTAATAAATATTTTCTTATTGTTCATCAATTTGTTTATTTTCATGTACTGTGTTCATGGAAATTATTTATTTAGATTAGTTAATGAACTAGCTTTTGCTAGATGTTGAACATATTGTCTACCTGTACGGAATCCATTGTATGGTGTCCACACAACTAGTACCTAGGGTCAAGTGCTGTTGCCTTCCAACTTAAATCAGTGTAGTCAGATTTAAACTCCTTTCAAATTCATCTCTTACTTGTGGAAATCTGTTATTAGAAGGCAGCTCCTCTATTGGAAGGCCAAGATGCTTTTTCAGACCTTTTAAGTATGAATTTTTGTTTGTTATGGAAACATATTGGTCACTACCTAAAAGGTCAGTCGCTTCAACCAGTGGCCGCAGAATAGTCACCAGCTGCTTGATCAACTCCAAAGTCGGAGGGTGACAACAGCAAAAATGTCAGATGTACTGAGATGAAATTCAGCAATGACCTCCTCAACTCAAGTGACAATGATCTGCGCCATATGCCTGTCATTCACTGGTTTCACAATAATACACATGAACATAGATTGAACTCAACATCAATTGTTCAGTTATTCTGAAATAACCTTCCATTCCTACACTGGTTCATGTGTCTAAAGTGATACACATATGTTTTGTGCTTTTCAGTAGATTGGGCAATTTATTCTTCTTGTTATGATATTCTTCTTCCATATATCTGCTAATCATTCTTCTAGATGGCATAGGGAAAGTGGGTTCGAGAAAATGCTGGAAGTGAAAACCATCCTCTGTGTTCAGAGGTCGCATAAGTTTGCTTTTGAAGTTAGTGAGAATGGGGGTGATTTATTCTTTCCAGGCTAAACACATCGGGTGAAATGCTTCATTAATTCTCGTTTGTTTACTTTGAATGCCTGGGAAGCGCCCTTACTTTCTTACGATAAGTCTGCAGAGACATGCTTCGGCTTGATATGGGTCAGCAAATTACTTGTGTGGAGTGATAACTTAATTTGTCATTACATAGTTTACATATGACAAAACAGCGATCATTTTGATTTTATGACGGCAAACTAGAATGCCTCCACACAGCCAATTTTTTATTTATTCTTCTGCAAATTAGTCTAACAGCAAAAAGGAGCATGACAGATGGAAACAGTGAGCGGAAGCCAAACATCCATAATAGGCAATGTTGCATATTTGGCAGACAAATTACAGATGAAGTTATTTGAAAAATATTGAATAAAAATAAAAACAATTTTCAATAATTATTCAGATAATTCGTCAGAATAAGATTAAAGCGTTTGTTTCAATAATCACGATTTATCATCGTTTGCTGCCCTGGCCAACTATGACCGTTTATGAAGAAAATTCTTTGATCACATAATGTTTTATTTGTTTATTTACTTTTTCATTTACTGCATCTTCCATGCTTTGAAACTTTCATTGAATATTGAATTTATTTTCGTGATGTGCGGCACATTTAATGTTCTTAATCACGACCAATGATATACCATACCACCAAATCAACAGATTAAGGCCTCATTTCTCACCTCCATTTTCATATTGTGGTTCTTGAATGTATTAAGAATTTCATTGCAATTTAGAAAAATATATCTGAAGTGTCTGATACCAACTCAAACAGAGCGTTAACAAACATACGAAAACTAGATGCTAATACACACTATTCCTTTTGGGCAGACTAGCTTACATTCTAACTTTTGACCATACTCAGCAAATACATTCTGATTTATCAAATTGCAAGAAAAAATCAAATGTTGTCATTTCATTTTAAATCATTTCAGCTAGGTTTGTGAATCCTAAAATAAGTAATAATATTTCATTTATATCAATGCCTGTATTTCATAATTTGATAATATTTTATACAAGGCCTAATCCTTGCTTGAATAATGGAAGATGTCGAATGATAGAGGAAGGAAGTTATTCGTGCGAATGCCCACATTCATACAGAGGTCCAAATTGCAGAAGTTTAGATCACTGCAAAAGAAATCCTTGCAAGAATGGAGGGATATGTCGGAATGATAGAGATAGTAAGTATGAGCAGTTATTTGATTGCAGAATATTTTGGAAATCTTTCTACAGAATCCAATTTCATTCAAAAAATTGCATTGAAATTTCTTGCAGTTTTTTTTAATAGAATTTTAGAATTTAGAAGCAAGTTTGGAGAAAAAGACAAATAAATTAACTCACGGCCACTGATGGCAAAATTTCACAAGAAATGAAAACGTTCCTACGGAACTAAATGTTTATACAGTAGATATAGTATAGAGTACACTAAGCATTATTTCGATATCTGAAATTACTCAAAATATATAACAATGACGTATTGATCCGAATATTGCACTGTCAAATGATATAGTCTATTTAAATGGGGACAGGTGACGTTGGCCTCTGCATTGATATGGACGCCTGCAATATCCTTCTTGAATCGCATTGGGCTTTTTTTGTCATTCAGCCATGTTATAGGTACGGCAGTCACTTGTTCATTACTTGTAATATTTTTCCCATAGTTAGTAACCAAACTAATGCCTAATGCAGGCAGACCTGTCTTATTCCCAATGTTTGTTATGAGATGAGCTACCGGGAACCTTTATGGTGTTTGAAACTATATAATCTCTAGAAATTATAACTATAATATCATAGCCCCAGTTGGACTGACGACACTAGGACCGTGTCACATGCCAGGATCCCCACAAAACATTTTCTCACGTCGTGATGTCATGTGACACTGTTAACACCTAATTGCAAATATTCGCAACACAAATCCTTAGTCGATATCACCGATTCCTCAATAAAACCATCTAAAAATTCTGATCAATGACCAATGCAATCAACAAAACATCGCAACTATTATTAATTATTTTTAAAAATTTTGAAATAAATAAACGGGAATAAAGTAGGATAGGATATCATTTTTACCCTGCAGGAGAGGAAAGATGAGAATACGGCTTGATCACATTAATCAACTCGGCCTGCCTTCTCATGCAGATACCGGTTCTGAATCGGGGTGAAAGTTTTTGGATTATCATATTTTTCATTTTTCCTGTGCTTGGACATGGTTTAAAAAGAAATGAATAAGCGTGGTTTATTAATATTTTTAATAAATGGGAATAAAGTACCTAGGCCACAATGGTAACATCGGCTATATGCTGGGCTTGCTTTCGCCTTTGTTGATTTCAATAAACATTGATACTGTCATACCTTCTGAGACATACTCATCTATAAACTTCATTTCCATTGACAGTAATCCAGGGACAGACAGACAAGTTACTTCAGAATATTAGACTATTTTGAATACATCCTGGAAAATAATTTTGAATATGAAATATTGAATACAGCAAATGGATTTTTACTATTCATTAAGATACCAACTTTTTTTTTGTTATTAGGTTTCAGATGTGATTGCCTTGAAGGATATAAGGGTTCTCAATGTGAAGAAGTTAATGGGTGCACTAGTAATCCATGTCGAAATGGAGGACGGTGTCTGGAGCAACATGGCAGTCACAATTATAAATGCATGTAAGTTTACTTTCTAAATTTCCCATTTTTAAGAATGTGTTTGGTAGTATTTTGGAATAAAATTTAAAATCAATGATGATAAATTGTACAGAAAAATCGCCGTTTCCAAAACTTGTGGGCTATACCATTTAATGAAACATGAACACATTATGAATTTTGTACTTGTTTACTCAAAACAGAAAAATTCAAAGTCACACCTTGACATTTTTTCTCTTTTATTGTGATACATAACTCTTCCTTTTTGTGGTCTTCAATTCCCTTTTTCGTGTTCATTTTATCTATATTCTGATTTTCCTGTTGAAACTTTTACGATGCTTTGCAAAATATTAATATTAAATATAATATCAATATTAAAGTGAAAAATCTGTGTTGTAATTATGAAATTATGGACATAGTTCTAATGTATGACATGGGTTTATGTCCTTGACATTTGGCCATCTGCTTGTCAATTTTCTAGCAAAAAGGGTACGAAGTTAATGTGAAACATACCACAGTAGCAAAGCACACGCAGAGTGTGAATTTGTTTTTGTCTGAAATTTATATTTTGCTTCTATGTTGTGGTCAAGTTAGATAGAGATTGTATGTATTGTTGACTTTTTTACCACAGACTCAGTCGTCATAGCTCTATGTGATAATCCAGGCCATGAAATTGCTGCCTAAGTGGTTTCTAAAGTATTTTTATTATCTCCATGAACATGTATTGAATTTTATTAAAAAACATAATTTGATATTGTTCGGGTTGAGTTATGTGTCAAAACATAGAGAGAGGTTAACTTTATTCCTATTGGTTCAACATTTGTGCACTCATCAATCACTTGAATAATTGACTTCGAGATAATATAATGTTGAATTACTGGGTACTACTAGACAAAATATGTAGAAATTTAGCGAATTTTATTTTATCCTATGTAAAATTAAATGATGTATTGAGTTTTTCGATATATATATATATTTTAAAGGGCCAATGTTCCCAATCAGTGTTCATTCTAAAAAAATTTCGCGAAAGGTTTGAAAGGTGCCCAACGCAAAACAATGATCTATATTGCAGTCAAAATAGCTATCAGAAACTTCTTCCAGCTTATTGCTAGCTATGCATCATAATTTACTAAAAGTTTTCTTCAAAAACTTTGAAGCATTTCACGCACCTAAATGTGTTGGTAGGTATATTATCTTATCCACAGTTATCGGTGGCCCATCCTGCATTTGAGCCGAAGTCTTTCGAACATGACGTCTGTCTGACTTGTATGTACGAGTTTACCACCACTGTCCCATGTTTATATTTGGTAAATAAATATAAAGAAAGTTTGCTCTGCAGTGCATTCCACCCATAGCTCATATTTGGTGAAAAAAGGTGATGTTAGTTTTATTTCAATATCACGAGTACACAATGAGATATGATAACATTATAATACTATGGTATAATGGCGTCATGGAGCCTTCATATTCTCATTAATGCAGAACGTAAAAGTTTACATGAGGGTCACTGATACACTGATACGTTTTTTATGACTTAAATGTGAATATATTATCATTTCATAGATTGTTTAATGCCAGGCAAGAATCGCATGCATTGATAAATGGTATAAATAGTCATTACAACATTTCACCTCTTTGTAGTTGAAGGTCAGCTATATATAAATGATTTGATTATTCGATACTATGATGATCAAATAATTAAAACTAATATTTTCAGATGTTCCTCTCCTTTTCATGGTGATGAATGCCAATATCAATACAATGTTTGTGCTTATATGAAACAAGAAGGAAGTTGTGAGGAATTGAAATCTGCATGGTATTTTGATAAATATTCCCAGAAGTGTCAGGAGTTTAAATATTCAGGTGGGAAAATTGAGTCTCAATGGGCGTTGTATGAAAAATATCTTAATAATAATATCAGCATAAATAAAAGCTATTTTTTCCTATAGTAATACAAAGTAATTTATTCAGAATAGAAAATTTTTTGTTCTGCTCCGAGCACCCCTTGATCGGTTACAATAACTAACTGTCTGGTCAGTTTCAGCGACTGTTCAATGTTTTGGCTTTCAGTTTTTTTTTTTTTTTTACTCCTGCAAGCATGCTGTTTTTTAATATCAAATGCATATTCACAACCATTTTAGAATAATTGCCACCCAAGTTATTCCGATGCACACAAGAAATTCACAAGGCATAAACCGGGGCCGGTACTTATACGGTTCTTCTGATCTGATGTTAACATATTTTTACAGATCCTGATTTTTATTATTTATCATAAACCATTGAACTTTTCTAATCAACCTGGAGTTCGATCCAAAAATTTGATTTAGCAATTTTTTTCTGAATTCGCCCAAAATACACATATTGACTCGAGTTTTGAAAGCTTGCAATTCCACACGATCAGGAAAGCAGCGTGAGAGCAATGAATTATTTCAAATCACAGAAGTTTGTTGAAAAAACTTCTCGCAGAGTATTGTCTGTGACACTGCAGACCTTCCACAGTGAATTGATGTGAATGGGTAGCTAATCGAGTTTACCGGTTAAAAATTTTATTAAGAGTAACGAGAGCAGAAAGGTCTTTTGAACAAAGGCCATAATAATATCAAAAATAAACAAAGTGAGGCAACGTTTACAGACCAGAAGAACGTAAATCACACTTTGTTGAACACGAACAGGCATGTTTAGGACTGTAACAACAGCGGAACCCCAAATCTGACAGCAATACTCCATGCAGGATTGAATCAGAGACTTCTATATAAAAAGAGTATAATTTTGAGTGAAAGATAACGACGGGCACGATATAGAATGCCGACTTTTATAGAAGCCTTCTTAGCAATACTTGACATAGTCATTCCAAGTTATATCCTTTGAAAAAATGACCTCAACTGGTCGAATATTTGAATATTCCTCAAGAGTTGTACCGGATAGTGAAACTGTTGATAGACCAAAAGAAACGCACTCCATTTTCTCTTTTGCGTCTTCCCACAAACAGAGATGTGCTACTGTGGTATTTTCATCACTACGGCATAGTTTTGAACTTTTGCTAAGTGTAAAGTCTGCAATGTTTTTATTACTCTCCCTATTCAGAGCAGCCAAAATATCATTCAAAGCATTTCTAAAAATGTTGTGACGATTTGCGGCAGCCATTAATAAGTTATTTTTCTTGAAACTTTAAGCTCTTTCAATGTTACACGATTTAGAGCTGGGTGGCATTAGGTATATTTTGTACCGGTATACCGCTGCCAAAATGATGGTATTATCGATATGCCCAGCCATTTTCTGCTATCAAAAACATGCTATTGTGTCTGAGCGACTTGGTTAAAAAATTCATGTACATACCTCAAAATGCTGGCGCGCTGTTTCATGACATTGCAAAAGTTCAATTGAGAAATACCAGCAGGTGTAAGTGGTCTGAAGACCCGTTTTTTGTTTTACTTGCCGCGATAATGCATGAACTTGTAGCCATTTCAAGCAGTATGACGCGAAGTACCAGTATTACTGCAGCCCGACCTTGCGAAAATTAACGCGATAGGGTATTTTGGAAAACTCAATACCCGTATTTACCACCTTACCGATATGCCACTGAGCTTTAACATGATCTGGCTTTGGGGGCACTTGCAACAATTTATTTTACAATGATGTCGAATTAGCTTGAGAATTCGATATTCCTGGAACTGACTCATTGCATTTATTTGAAGTAGAGACAAGTCTGAAATTGATCGTCATTTTACTGCAGCCTCAACCTTATTTGTTTACATTTCAAAGATTTTTCCAATTGCTCATCTCTCCATACTCTTCACTCAACTTATCTTGTAGATCATTTTTTCCAATGTCAAATAATTTGCCAATGTGAGATTCAAACTTTATTTTTATGCTGCATTCACTCTCACTGGGAGGGGATATTGCATTATTGGCAAATTCATATTGCTTAAGAAAGGTTTCTATTCACTTCTTTATTGTTATAAGTGACATATAATATTTGCAGATTGGTACATCTGTAAAAATATGTTAACATCAGAAGAAACAAACCACACAATCATGTATCACATATTGTTTTAACTGGGAGTGATCTAACCATAAATAAGATATTGAAAGAGAACCATCTTTTATTTTATTTATTTTAGTCCCATTATGTTAGAATAGTCATTTCTTCAGTATAAATTGGGATTTACTTTTAACATTGGGCTGATTGATTTCATTGATTTTCATTTCTATTGCATATAATTGTATTTATTTCTGTACAAATCAACCAAAATATTTAAAAATAACAAAAAAATAAGAAAAGGGAAATTTTTTCTGTTGCAAGCTTTCGCACAAAATCGAAAATTTCAAACAACCAATCCGCTATATTTTTTAAATGATCTGTGTTGTTTTTACCTCTTGAGGAAATTGTAGCTATGTTTTTCAAAAATTTCATTTTTTTTTAACCGCCCTAATATTACAGAGTTATCAGGGAAGCAATAATAGCAATAAAATTAAAATAATGTGTATTGTATGATAGAAAATATACCATGAACTGGAACACAATTTCCTTATTTATTAAACTTACGTTGAAGAAATCCCACCAAAATATGTCTCATTGACACAATAGGCCTATGTCAGTTACGTGTTCAAAATGAAACTTTATACCCAGAGTAACGGGGACAATATGTATTTCACTAGACAGAAAAAGTTGCTCATATGCTCTAAATTAAAATTTTTGTTACGAATAGAATAACCAAATTTTTTCCTCCTGGAAATTTATGTTTATAAAAAAGCCAGCCAAATACTTTTTCACTTGATAGAAAATGTCTCTCGGGCGCCCCAGATGAAATTGTTGGTCAGGTTTTGGTAACCGTCACCCAAATATATTCATAACATTTGTTAGGTGTTGTCAAACTTAATTTAATATTAATGCAAATTTTTCCATTCACAGGTTGTGGAGGGAATGGAAACAATTTTTTAACCAGACAGGCATGCAGAAAGAGGTGCCTTGTCGGTTCTTGCTGTATGCTGCGACATTCAATGATTCATATGGATGACGATACAAACACGACAGCATCCTTTATTTGCCAGATGCTCTCTATCGGTCAGTGTAAAAGAATGGATACTCAGCACAGTGAAATTGAGGTTTGTTTCTGTTTATACCCTATCAACTAAACTTGAACAAATGGTTTAGGAGGTTGGGGGGGTGAAACTAATTCAAATTTTTAGGTTTCTGCTTCCTGTTTCACAACCAAATAAAATTATTTTAAAAAAGTATCTGTTTCAACCTCAAATTAGTACTATTGTTAAAATAGATAATTTTTCTCCATTTTCAAATTGTTTTCACGACTGGAAGAGCGAGGAACGGCTATGAAAATAGTCAAGTACTGTAAAATATGCATGTTACTCCTTGGATGGAATGCATCATCCAATCCAAATTTAATGGCTTAAATGCTGTTTGTACCATGCTTTGTTAATATAAAATTTTGGATTCTGAAGATCTTATGGAAAAATAGGAATGAGTTCGTGTATCACATGAATTGGACATGTTTCTGTATCTAAGAGTGGCATCTATGCCTGATGCATTCAAATTGAATATGAACTTAAGATTACTAAATCCTCAACTTTTAAAAGGTGCGATCCAGCATGTTGTAGTTCTACTTACTACCTTGTTTGGTAGCCTGGATGGCAAAGCACTCATTGAGAAATATATATTCTGTATTTATTCATTGAAACAATTGATCAAAGAAGTCACAAACTCTGCAAGAGGAAATTATAAAATGAGCTTGAAGAAATTTGCGATGGTGTTGTTAATTAGGAATGTCGCGTCCGGTATTCGGCCACCCACAGCGTGTAAAAGTACAAAGTTTAAAAACGAAGGAGCAAAAAAACAATGCATACGGAACAAAGATGATCAATTATATCAATACTCAATTGGACAGTAAACTGTACCCGTCTCCCTAAAAACGTTACTTTAAATAAACAATTCCCATATATACTTCTAGAAAATATAGGTTACCTGGTGAAAGTGATGGGCAAGAATGTTCAATATTTTGAGTAACACAGAGACATTACAATCAAGGATTTCTATTATCACTTGAAAGGGAACTTGGGTGTTCGGGTACTTTGGCATAAACCTAAATTAAAAATGTGCTGTCGAAAACGGTACCTACGGTAAAAAGAACCTCGGGTGAAGCTCAAATTATTAAAGAGTTAACTTAGTTATGTCCAAAACTGAGTCTAGGCAGAGTGGCAGAATCTCTGCTACTCGGATACCCGATGCAGAAAGCATCTCTCCAAAGCAAAATAGGGGAGGGGGACATCAATAAATAAAGACTGGTAGTATGGTATGGTACAAAGTTCGGTACGGTACGATTGAATTTTCTGGTACGATAGTACGGTACGATTCATTTGTCAAGTTGCATACTAAGTATGGTACGGTACAAAGTTCGATATTTTTTCGTACCTTCGCATTACACCTCATTCTTCTCATATGAATTCAATAAAATAATTTCATTTAGCATCTAGGCCGTTTCATAACGAGGTGCTGATAATATAAATTGTCCAATAATAATTAGGTAATATAGAGCGGCTATAAAATAATTCTTTTTAACTAAAGGGCAATTTGAAAAGGATTTAAAGCGGTGCAGGTAGGGCAATAAAAAATGCAACTGATTCACATTCACTTGAGCTGATTAGATGAGTTATGTCGTATATCGGTTTTACTGCAGTGGCGTAAAACTTCGTGATTGCGTGGAAATACAGATAGGCCGCTGATTTATGATGTTATACTCTGTATGCATTTGTCTGTAATTACGAAAGTTTACTGAATTAACTAATTAAAATCGACAAGATAAGCAACATTTATAGTATTAAAAACCACTGTGTAGTTCCTGAATATATTGTAAGCATCGCCGATGTGCCAGAAAAAAATTTAGAGGAGGGCACATTTTTCCCAGCATGCAAACATTGGCTTTCAAATTAAAAAGAAAGTTAAGTGTGCCTAAGTCGCGCAAAATTTTGAGAACGAAACATTACCAGGCAGGAAAATATACCTGTGCTCCAGAAGCTTGCTGAAATATTTGTAAAAATAGAATGGAAACTCTCACTTGAAAGGCTAAATGCTACGAAATAAACAAAATTAATTAGGGAAGAATATTGCTCGCCGCAGGTGTGCGAAAATTTTATGAAAATGAGATAAAATCCTCTCTCCCCCTGACCAACTATGCAACTAAGTTAACCAGTAACCACCACTATTACGTTGTGTTTGCACTCTGCCACGAAGAAGTATATTATCGGAGCAGAAAGAACAGGATATAATGATATATTTAGGTAGTCGAATGTTAGCTGATGCTCATTTCAATTAGAAGTTATATTTTGTAAAAAATCAGCCAAGTGACGATATAGAGCACGAGGCATGTCAGAAATACATCTGTCTGGTATGAACAAATAAATAACATAATTCAGTAATGTGAAGAGAACTTAAATTGCACCAGAAATATCAGATGCAAAAATGCACAATGAAAATGTTCTTATAGCCACGCCTTCTAGAAAGAATGCACGAAACCCATGTATGATGCACAGCGGATATTCTTTCGTTGTGAGAGAATTATTCCCACCACTATATATTTATCACCATTGGTCTACCATTCTCATATTATGCGCTATTCTATAAATACATTGTAACAATGATATTGGGCTGGGGGATATAAGCTTATGTCCTCCCCGCCAGATACGCCTATGTTTTACTGTCCTGGATTTTAAACCAGATAGCATAAAACTGCATCGATTTGATCTGAGATGTTGGTGATGTTTCTTGCAGTGACCAGTGCTGTTTTGGATATTGATATTTGCTGTCTTCCGCTCGATTGAATTGATTTTTTATATTTTTATTTATACAGGTTCTTTCATTCAATCCAGGAATTGATTGTTCTGATTTGACATGTGGGCTTTCTGAAACCTGCTCGGTGAGTAATGATTTATTAGTTATTGGTAATTGTTCGTATCATTATTGTGTTGAGTTAATTCAGAGGTGAACATAAAGTAGGATTGTTCTTATAGTTCAGTTTAAACGATAATCAGAATTTACTACATAAATAGAATATTGTTTCAACATTTCCAATAAATGAAATTGCTAATAATGATATTTAAACATATTTTTCCCATTTTGCAACAAAACTATGATTTAGGCCAAATTTTACAAGTCAAAAATATGATACTTCTATTTAGAAATCTAAAATGTCTAACTATTTGGATAGGGACTCCAACATGTTATGGTTGGACCAAAAAAGTCATCTCCAAAAAATCTCATCCGTAGAATGTTGGGTCAAATGCGGAAAATATTCAAAATCTAAGTTTGTCACGCACATGGATGTAAAAATCATATATATTTAGACATTTGAAGCTGTCATATTCTGCTGCTAAAGGCACAGTTTTTCCTGAGAACCTTGCTGATGCTGAGAGTGATAAAAACTTCTGTGAACACATACTTTTAGCTATTTTAATACATAATCCTGATATTCAACATTCCACGAAATTTACAATTGATATTTAAAGATCAATAAAAATACATTCATGTTAAGGGAGGGGAATTTATTTGCGAAATGTTGTCTTCGATATTATTCAATCATTTATGCTGATGGATAACATGTATCATACCAAGTGGACTGCCGTAGTAAAATCGTCCCTATTTTGTAAAAAATTTTTTTTCAGTATATGCTGTAAATCTCCTAGAATATTTTAATATCTTACATTGGAACTAAGGTCATGTCATCTAACTGGATTTATGTTTATTTATTCGCCTAATTTTGTTTAAAGTAGCACAGTACAATTAAAATGGATGACATGCTAGATCTGGTTGACTTGGAGCAAGTGGTGCTGTGTATACTCTTGCATTATTGCGTTGATAAAAAAGCTCTGTATTTTTTAAAATTCGCCATTTTATTTGTGCTCTCAAATAGTTGACCCTCTCCAAAATTTATGCTGTCTGTTTCTTACCTGGCCGATATCGATTTTTATTGACAGATACAGACACCGGGTCAATTCATGCTAAATATATATATTATTTATACATATTTTGTAATTCTGAGTTCTAGCCAGAGCACCTAGTTGCCATTTTGGACACAATTAAGATATCTTGTCCGTCATATTTTCTGTATTGGTTTTCACCCGGGGCATTTAGTTTGCTTTTTAAAATAACATGTGCACCGTATGATACAATTTGATTTTTAATAGGACATCTAGTTGCCATTTCGACATAATTGGATACTGGAATAATTGGAACTTGTGCACCATATAGCTTTGGGATAGGATATGATATAATTTTTATCCTGCACGAGTTGAAAGCCGAGAATACAGTTGAACCATATGGCGAACCACGACCTCTCGTGCAGATACCAGTTCCGAATCGGGGTGGAGGTTTTTGGATTTTCGTATTCCTCATTTTTCCAGTGCATGGACCTGGTTGGTGGAGGAAGCCATAAGTAGCGCTTATGTGAACCTATGTGACCTTATTTCAAGCAGACCTCTCGCATATAATCGTCATTCCTCACGGGATTCGAACCTGCATCATTACAATCAGAGATGTGTAGCTCGAAGCGTATTCCCAACGCTTTATCGATTGAGCTAATTTGAGCCCACCCCACTATAATTTGAGTTTTACCCAGGACACCTGTTGCTCTTTTTGACGCAATTAAGATAACTTCTACTCTGTAAGAAAGGGCAGCCTGGTGTTATGTATGTAAAGTTTTCAGGTAACTTGTGTGCCATATTTCGTAATTTAACTTTTTGTTAAGGAGAAAGGGCAGCCTGGTGTTATTATGTAAAGTGAAAAACTGTGGCTACCCGTTTTTTAACATAAAGGTTCATCTGGGCCTGTAGTTACAAGCTTATTCAACTTGGCAGAGGTTGAAGGATACTCAAATCCAGTGAATTTTCGATATGTTGAGAATTAGTGCAAGAGAATTCGCATTTAATAATAGATTTTGCCACCGTTGTGTTCAGTGAAAACAGATATGTCAATGCGCTGAATTTCATTAAAATTTTCGATGGCAGGTTGTCTGGCCTCAATCATTTTGTCGACCTGGTGAAATGACCCACCTACATTTTATCATTTTTAATAACCAATGATATTGGTATGAATAGAAGGAAAAATTGCTTCGAATAGGTTGGAGTACATCTTTTAATCATGTTTATCAATGTTCTTCTAATATTTAGGGGGGTATATGGTTGATTTATCAATTGAGCTTTTTGTTTTGGCTGTTTGTTTTTGTTTTAAATTTTGTGATTTCAGATCGAATCATTTCGTAGTAACACATTCTAATTAATTTTTGCATTTAGAAATGATTTATTGCAATATCGAAAACACATTATTATGCATTTTAGTTTGGTGGGAGAGTGCACAATCTGAATTCCAGAATTGATGTTGGGTGCGGACACTCATGTTTTTGTCGAAGCGCTGCTGAGATAAGCTGTGGATGCCATGAAAAGGCACAAAGAAGGTTGTTTTTTCCATACATTTTTTAATTATAAATATTTTTTTTTACTTTTTTCCTCTATGCTATATTCTTAACCTGTGACATATCATTTGTATCACTTAATTTGTTTATACAAATGCATATCCATAGTCATGTCCTCGATGAAACTATGTAAAAGCAAGTTTTAAATTCCAAGAGTGCAAATAAAATGCATGTACGCGATCTTACTTGCTAAAAGAAAAAATTATGTTAGTAAAAACGGCCTCTAGTAAAATATTTTCATGCGAGTATTTTCATGTTTGAAAGCATTCAAAGCACGAGTCTATTGAGAGCTTTTTATATACTATCTCGTAATAATGACGTAACAGAATGCAAGTGCATAGGTTGAGCCGATTAAAATACGTTAAAACATTCTGATTGGCAACTTCTGGATACGCTGATTGTAACTTCCATTGTCTCGCGTCAAAATTTTGCCATGGATATTACTTCTAATCTTTATACTATCATATTGCAGTGGCAGACTTTTCATTTATCTGATCAACTAATATCGCTGTTGTGACAAATTTTATTTACATTGGAAAGTATGTAAAAGTTGCTGAATATATTTTATTATTACTGAATTTGTGTATTTACTCGATATAAAATCAAAAATATCACCGAGATGCTTACTTACAAAACTTGAAAATGTTGATAAAAATGTAATCAAATATACAATTAAATTGCTTAAATATTTAGTTTTTTTGAAGTTATATATGTTGTATATTACAAATAATAATTGCATATTTTCATCTCTGAAATTGCATATATGGGCGCAGAACATACTTTATTCTTATCTTTTTTTCTTTCATATATATATATGATATATACATAATAATATATACATTGGTCCTGGTATAATCATCAATTGTTCATATCTCATATTTACAATCGGCCATGGAAGATCACATCCGATTGCATGCTTCGCCAGCAAAAATCTGCCTAGGTCCAGGTGTACAGTGGTAAATTGACAGGTCCTTGATTAAAAACATTAAATGCTGCATTACAACAAAGACTGGACGTATTCGTGATAAGCTATTTATGATAGTACACTTGGGGGAATTTATAAAAAAATTGTTACAAAAAGTGGCATATAATATGTATATAATATATTGTGTCTTAATTTTAGAGAAATTCGCGATTTAACAACTGAAGAAAGAAAGGCGTTTCAGAATGCAGTTCGCACATTGAAGGCAACAGAATCTGAAAATGGTCAAAATATTTGGGATATCATGAGAGATGAATATGTAACTCGATTTTCAACGGCACAAGTAATAAAATGCATTTCATTTATCAAGAAGTTTTGTCTGGGCTTTTCAATAGTTTATTCATCTTCAGCAAAAGCTACTAGGAAAGTGTGCCATATCTAGAGTTTAGAGCTCTGATTTTTGTGGAAGTCATATTTTCATCAAGTCATATTTTGTAGGTATAGGTATTGTTCATTGGAATTCACTCTCAACAAGGTTCACTAGAAAGAAATATTTATTGTCTTATATGATAAAAGAGCTATTACATAATGTAGTACCGGATATTAGCTCCAAGCAGAAAACTCCCCAGCAGAACTGAACCACTAGAATAATGTTCAGTGAGAGATATCTGTCATGGATGATGTTATTACCATCTACCACTTTGTGTGAAGTAAAATTTTCAAGAGAACTATCGCACAATGCAAGAATTTAGCGATTGTTTATGTTGATAAGTTGTGCATCGGATATATTTTGTAGTCAACTCTTCATTATGTTTTATATATCATATACTATCATGAATAAGTGATTAATTTTGTATTTTGTTTCTGATATGCTTCTAGAAGAGTTTTCCTTTCGTATGTTTTATTTGATCATTTTTTCAGTCCTATCAATACTTCTTGCTGTGGAATCGAGCATTTTTGAGGAAAATGGAATTGCACCTCCAACAAATTGATTGCAAAGTTACTATACCATATTATGATTTTACACAAGATGCAGGTGAATAACATTTTTATTGTGATATTTGTTGAGGAAAATGTAGAATATGGTCAGTGATGATTGCTTAAAGAATTAGTTATATTTTTTTAAAATAAATTTTCTAGCAATTTTTGCTACTCAAAGTTTCCAAGAGAAAAAAGACGATCAATCCTTACTGCCTGAAGTTTTTTATAATTTACTTTATGCAAACTAGTAAAAAATATATTTAGTTGTTAATGTATTGCTTTTTAAAACCGCACCAAGAACATTGCTGAAATTATAAGGTGTTCAATAATGTTGTTCTAAACGTTTCTCAGAATGTATCAGGTACTAACTAAATTTGTGATATAATCTTTATATTGTTCAACATTAAAGGTAAAATGGAAAAGGCAATCATTTGGCAACCCAATTACTTTGGGGGTGATGGTAACTGTGTTCCAGATCATCCATTCAGATTTTTTGATGGTGGCACTGCAAGTATGAATGTTTAGTAACTATATATAAGCTATATATAAGCAAGATTTTCCAGATATAGTATATAGTATATCTAGTACACTTCTTTGGTAGGGCAATAGAAAAATGACCATGTAGGGTATTATATTATTTTATGTGAGAAGAGAATACAACTTGGGCATTTGGCTAACCATGAGCTTTGGTGAATCACAGTTCTAACCAGGGACTGTAAAAACCACTCTGCACCAACAAGGTGTGCAGAGACCGGATCTCATGATCTCATACAAGATCGCATGATCAAAAGTTCTACTTTAAAATTTTTGATTTTTCCCACTTTCCAATTGAGAATCCCATCTATTGTATTTATATTATTATATTATATTATATTATATTATTTGCTCTTTGTTTTTAAATTACTGTGCCAAGTATTATTAAACTGTGTCCAAGATGCGAAAGTCATAAAAAACCAAAGTTGCATTGCTGTGTAAGTTGTGCATAAGCATTATAATGTCAGGATATGATGCCAGAAATATTGGAATATAAGCATTATATACCAGCAATATATTTCCAATTGAAATATGCAACTATATCAGATAAGAGAATCCTCCAAGTAGTTTTTCATGATTCGGAAAAAATGACTCGCACATTTTGGCTATGAGGGGGCTGATATTATTGGTAGATTTTGTAATCAGCTTATTTATCACATTTCTCCATATATTTCATCTGTATCCGTTTATCTGTTTTTATTTGCAGATCCTTGGAAACCTTGCTTGTCAAGAAATTTCAGTTCATCGATAGATGTTCCCTGTATGATAGAAATTGCTAAAGTTTTAAAGTCACAAACATATGAACAATTAAGTGGAAGACTTCTGAATGTTGTATCACATGTCAATGCGTTTATAGGTTATTATTAAACAATTCAGTTTCTTATGCTTAGCATTATCAAGATAAGACATATGATTTAAAGTTGTCAATGATGAGCTGCAATTTGGTTGACTGTTAGACTGATCAGTTTGGATTCATTTCAAGCTTCCAATCTATCAGCTGGTTCTTATTTTATGCTTGCATTATTATTTTGTTCGTCTGTAATAAAATTAATTGTTACAGAAGTAAGGAATTAAGGTGAATGGATTATTCAAAAAAACTCAATCTGTAAACAATTTGATAAAGTTTGAAAAAATGTCCTATGTCAAATGAAATTTTGTTTTCGAATAATAAAAACTTACGCTTCAAAACCAGTAGTTGTTCTCAACCACTTACTGTTTGCATGTAGATTTGGCAGAAATAAATGTTTTTAACATGCATATCCACTGTACAAAACCATTTGAAGTTTTTAATAATGCCTAAATCAATTTAGTAACTTTTTAACACTATCAACTTGATTCTATCTTTCTTTTATTGCAAAATTATGTCAAATTGCTTGTTAAAAAGATGTAGAAAATTTTACTTAATTCTTATTTTTTATTTAGCCTTTTTCGTTGGTTCTGTATACTGTTGCGTCCCATAGGTTAATCATTTCAACATTTCTTTTATGAGGTGGAGACATGGCAACATCCTTCAAAGCGCACGATCCTCTGTTCTATACTATACATGCATTTATCGACTATATTTTTATGATGTGGCAGAAAATGCATCCTGAAAAGGATGACTGGAAAGTAGGTTGGAATTTCATTAGTCTCTAGCACATGTGTTGTGAAAGTGCAATTATGGTCAATTTTTCCTATAATTTGGCATTGATTGAAGTTCCTGTCATGTGAGTTTGTTTAGTTGAAAGATTCTTTTCATGAGGCAGCCACCACTTTTTTCTACTGCCGAGAGGCATGTGTACTCTACTTCAGTTTTTAAAAATGAGGGGCATTTTCAGGGTTTTGCAATTTTATGCGAAATGATACTTAAAATATGTGAAATTTCCACAATCGGATGTTCTATAAATGGTAAATTTTTCTGAAAAAAGACGAATTTTTGTGGCTAGTAGGTTTTAGTTTCAAAATTTTGCTTTGATTTTTTTATGTCCCCGTCGCAAAGATTTGGAACTTTTAACGGGCTCTGAGCCAATTTGATGGTTATTCATTACATAGGTATAGTAATTGCACAAGAGTTGCTGGTTTGCCATTAGGCTTACTATTGTGCTTTAATATGATCAGCTTTACTATCCATAGAACAAAAATGATTTACTTATGTATTTAATGGAATCGCTTTGAAGAAACGATTTCAATGAATGAAATATATGTTTCTCATTTGGTCGTTTCATAATGTATGTGAGCAAAAAATATGCTATTTATTGTCTCAAACACACAATTTTGGAAATGTACTATTTATTTTACATTAATTTTTTTCCCTTAATAGAAATTCAGGTCTTTGGGGTGAAAATCATTATTTGGCACGAATCATCTTACCAAAATTAAAAGAAAAAAAGTGTTGAAACTACAAAATTTAATTTGTACTCAAATTCTACTCTCTGATGGCAATTTCACGTTGCCTTTCTTTTAGGCACCGGTTCCAGCTTTGCTCAGAAGTGGATTTAAATAAAAAGGGAAAAATATAAAGACAGTCGAAGCATCATAAATTTAATGAACATCTCTGGTTTCTTTTGTAGTATAAAGTTGTATAAAAAATAAATTTATAGAAAGATTTTTTTGATCTCAATAAATAGTGTTTATTTCAAACTAAGTCCCTTACCAGCCATGTTACTTGTTAAAATGTGATCGACATTGAATTTTCAGCATATTCGTGATATTAAAAATATTCCACTTGGAATGCATGTCAGTGATTTGTGGGAAGGAGCTTGTGTTGAATATGATAATAAAGAGGAACAAATTGCATGCAATATGTCAGCTACATCAGAAGAAGTATTTGGTTCTGATGGCTTTAATTCACAAGGATATAATAGACAGGGATTTGACAGGTTAGCTGGTTATTTGTTTTAACAGATAACACATATGTGTTGCACTGTCTTGTTTCTCCAAGGTAAAAATTTTGATTTTTTGCTTACTCAGTGATAAATTTGGTATTGATAATATTTTAGGGATGGATTTGATAGAAGTGGATATAATGCTATTGGACGAAATATTTATGGAGACCTGGATAGCCGAAATATGTATAAATATGATGGTTATGATTTTGAAGGTTATTCCAGGACTGGGTATGACAGGAGAGGTTTTGATCGATATGGATATGATAAAGATGGACACAGTAGATGTAAAATCAATACTGAAGGTATAGTTCAAGTTTTTTTTGTTATTGAGTTCGCTTAGAGTGAGGTTTTGATAACACCTAAGAATGTACCATAAATCACTGACGCACTTTGACATAGACTTTGAAACAATCCAAAATGAATGATCCAGAAAACGGTCCAAAGATGTAGCATTTTATACTCTAGACATGGTCAAACGAATAAAGCAAATCCAGCCCATCTGGGCTCTCAACCTGACTCAGCCACAAAAACAACCTTTCAGGGTTTTGCAAAGTATGGTCAGGATACATGGGAGAATCAATCCCTGGAAAAAATAAAAAAATTGAAGAAGGTGGGTTTTTAGGGGATTAAGCTCACAAGTTGTATTCATTCTGAGTAATGGGCTTTTTAAACCTGTAGTTCATTTTTCTTGTCATTCAGTGATTTGGGAAAATTTCATTTATGTTTAAAAAGGTGTTTGTCAGTATATTGCGTTTATATTTTATTATGTTTGTTGCAGGTTTTGATGCGCACGGCTACAATCGTTATGGATTAGATGTGCAAGGATATGACAAAAGAGGTTATGACATTTATGGAAGAAATCACTTTGGAAATTCAGATAATACAGATTTTTATGATAAAGAGACAGGCTTCAATGACTGTTGCTTTGGAAGAGATGGTAAATCATCCACAAAAAATTTGCACAAATATCTTGGTTTATTGTTTATTATTTCATAAATAGGAAACAAATAAATAGTTTGAAAATGCATTGTACAAACGAAAAATAAATATGTTTCTCAGGGAGTTAAAAGTATAATATTGATTGGCCTACAAATACAATTATTAAATCGTACTTCATGGTAACAGATTTCCAAATGAATGTTTGCCTGAGATTTTTTTATGGAATTTTGCTCACAAAAAAATAGAAAAGCAGTCATCCAAAAGAAACTGACCAATATCAACTTGTATGACCAAGAGCTACTGCATAGGTGTGCTAGGTATACAAAAAACTGCATGTAGCTGTTGAGAGTAAAAAACCTAATATATAAAAGGTGAACTAGCATAAAAAATGGCAGCTGTAGGGTGCCACAGATTGAAATTTGACTTAACAGAGTTATTTTTTATTAGATTGTGTGTTTACGCTTGAAATCAGGTTAAAAAACTAAAAAAATGGTCATTTCGCACTTTTTTCAAAATCGTGTACTTTGAGTGAACACTGATTGTTAATGTCCTTCGTTTAATAGCTTGCAGACACAGGTTACAATTATCACCAATATAGTATCACCAAATATTGTGATTATGACAGACTTTCTACAACGCACAGATTGAACATTCTTTAAAACAAACAATATTAATATACCTTGACTAATCGGATCTTAATACAACTTGTTCTTTTTTTAGGTCTAACTCCCTCTGGTTTAGATAGATTTGGATTCAATGTTGAAGGTTATAATTCTGACAATTGTAATTATCATTTCCATGGACCTCATTCACTACATATAAGAAATAAGGTCAGTAAAATACTCAATGTAAGTAATATTTATTTATGAACGTGTATTTCCATTTATATGGTGTTGTACCAGGAACAAAGAATCAAATTCATTCAAGACAGCGCTAAGAGAAAAAGGTTAAATGTTTCAATCAAGTTATTGGTGACTTCTCATTTATCACATTGTTTTATATGGTGTTTTCGGTTTGTCACTCCAGAATTGAAGCCGGGGAGCTAATAGCCATATTGTATGTTCCTAGTTGACAGTAAAATACATTGTGGTTGCACTATTTTTTTCATTTTGAGACATTTTACTTTCAATGTCAGTTCATGGATTTCGTCACGTATTGCTAGGAAATGTTGTAAAAAATGAATTGAAAAGTGAATGAACTAAGTGCACATGGTGAATTTTATTGAAAGTTTTTTTTCATTCATCAGTACTTAATTTCCAATGTATGAATGGACAATGGACGTGTTTTGTGGAGAAAACCATTGACTACATAGCTAACCTTAGACTTAATAGATCAAAATGTATGAACGCAACAGTTCTAAGGCAATTTAATGAGAACGTTCACTGGTATATGGAAACAGTTGCCTTTATATCCTAGAAGATTACAATGTTATGTTAGCTTAACATCATTGACTTATCTTCGTTTAATGACTTATATGCAGCTCTGGGAGATGCTTTCACCACAGAGAGCGTCGTTTTTGAGTACAATTGCTCGTACATGTGGAACCCTCAAACATTTGCCAAGAAATCAGATTTCACTAAACTGGGCACATACTCCATCATATGTTATTAGTTCAAAACTTCACAGAAAACTCCAAGAAAGGAGGTCCAACAAGGAGAACACAAACAAAATTTTTTCGGAAAGGTAATCTATGTGTTTAATAAAAGTACTTGTGCTTAATTCCAATATTTTAGCACTGTTGAATTTTAAGATACTAAGACCTAACCACCACTGTATCACGGAAGCATGTTCCTTATCAGGACAGTTTGATTCAATAAAATTGAATATTTATAGTAACCTGCTTTTTGTTAGAGATTTTATGATCAAAATTACTGATTAAAAAACACGAATCTGTGATGTATACCCCCTATCAATAGCGAACCGCTGTAAGTATATAAATAAAATATCATTTAAAAAAAGAAAAATGTATCTTTAAAATGGACCAGAAAAGGTGCAAAAAATGTAGAGACATATTTACAAATAATTGCATACAGAACAAGTTTAGCGGAGGTATGGTATCAGTATGCACTATCAACTGTGCCGACCACACAAATATATCAAAAACTTGGGCATGCTAACAGGTCAGAAAATTATAGATCAACCGTTATCAATCAAATTAATTAAATATTTCGCATGTGTTTTAAAAGTTGCGAATCATCTACATGAGCATATTTTTCAGCTATTTTCTTTCCAATTGTCAAGAAAGTTTGATTTTGGAAAGATCTAAGAAGCTGTTCATAATTTGCCATGTTTTTTTCGTATTGCAAAAATTGGCTTCGAGTAGATTTTGTTAGAATATTTGCTTTTCTGAACGTACTAAATTTTTATAAACTTTTTTTGCATTCAGCATACTTAGTTTGCTTGAAACCTACGTATTTGAGAGATATAACCTATATATTTTTTGCTTCTTGTGAAATTTATGAAGTTCTCTATTGAACCATTTGTTTTAGTTGTGGATTGCTTTCTGAGAGAAAAGCAAGTGCTGAATGCACTGCTGAAAATTTCACTAAAAGATTTAAATGCCCCATTTGGGTTTCTTTCTTGGTACTAAATCTTTTAGTAGCTTTTTGCTATTGAGTGGCCGGTGGTTGGTTCCTTCTAAACACTGCTTCTAGCCTTGCCCAGAGTGAATCTCAATAAAAAAAAATATATATTTATATATATACGGTACTAGACAAGACACATTCTTCAATAGTTTCCTTAAAATGACTTAAGCTCAAAATATTATATGCTCTAAAATATTCTAATTTGTATGTAGCCAGCTTCTGCTATTTTGAGATCAATAGACATGACTTGCACTACTGGGGTGATCGTTTACTGGCATCAGTTGATACACCACAAAAGGGCTTCTGATCATATATGATCAAGTATGGAGGAGCTCATTTCAGTTACGCTGGAAGATATAGAAATTGTTGAGTAAAAGTAAAACAGAGTTCTTTAATTCACTAAAAGCAACTATGAATTTGTTGTTATTATCTAACAGAATGTAGTCACCCATGATGATGCAGTTTTTGGTGGGGGAATCCAACACCGATTCTAGGTTATCAAGAAATTTTATATTAATTTCATCGTCTGACATGGGCGATCTATAGATTTTTCCAAAAGTTACGATTCTATGTTGCATGTAAACATCAATGAATAGAGATTTAAGTTTTCTCATGCATTATTGACATATCGGGCCTAGCTCTAAAAGTGATACCATTCCCTAGATATAGGCCCACACCACTGCCTTCTTAATTTTCTGCTAGGGTTTCATATAAATTTATAATAAAGTTATTTTACAGGGTGACCCAATTGATCAGGTTTCATTGACTGTGATAGTGTCAGTTTAATCCTTATATTAGCAAGAAGTGCTTCCAAATGTTCGAACACATTGTGAAAAATGTTCTTGTTCTCCCTGTGCAAAGATTTTGTATATCATGTGCATGTAGATCCTAACAAGGGGGAAAAATTTACCATTAAAATCGATATCTTCATCTACATCACTCTTAGGACAAAATATATCATACAGAGTTTCCAGGCCTGGCCTTGGTGTATCAGGATTTAGGTTTGGGCTAAAAGATGTTAGTATAAGTCAGTAATTTCTATATCTGACAGATCATTAAAGGCAAGAATACTTGATTCAAAACACCATGAAATATCATCAGGTTCATCATTTAACTTCAAATATTATTCTGGTCTAATTTTATGACCCATTTGGGTGAATCCACTGACTGCAGAAGGTATACAGTAGATTGTATCCACTAATGACAATTCTACAGCATCCTTTGCCTGATTAGAATTTTTTTGGTGGCATAAACAGAGTATAATATGTTATTTGATCAGTTAAGACTGTGGCAGCCTGCTGATCAGACACATCTCTTCGACCATGAATTCTTTTTTTTTAAATAGAACTTTATATACATTCTGTTTGTGCCAACCAAAAGATAATCCCAATCATTGCCAATTTCCCAATTTGAATGCCTATTTCTTTCTTTCTGTGTTCCAGATAGTCTGTTAAACAAAAGCACCTTTACTTCACTGCGCTCCATCATTTTTAAAATATAGCTAGAAATACAAATGCTACCAGGGAAAAGGCCATCCTGAGTAATAAATCCTGTCATATGAAGTGGAATCATTATAAAGCTTTATTTATCACTATGAATAAAAGTCAAAATCTGACCATTTTCATTATGCAGGTTTGCAAATCCATCGCAATCTTGGGAAATTCTAAAATGTTTTGTTATTTCATCAGGAAATTATCTGAAAATGTGAAACTGTTCTATCACTCCATCAGTCAAAAAATCCCCAAAGGGCTATTGTTATAATTGAATTTTTGAGTTGAAGATAATACTTGTGGCAAAGTGAATCACTGTTACGACTAATTTATTAAAAAGTTATTGTAAAATATTGGGTTTATTTTTATTCTCAGTGTTTTTTGTATACTAATTTCCAGAGTTTTTTGCACCACAAAGATAAATATACTGTGAATAAACTTATTGTATAGAAAATAATAAAATGAACTTATACTTGGCAGGTTTTGCTTTGATGTGGATATGTTTTTGACTTGGTGTCCATGTCTGGAAAGAAAGTACCCAGCGATATGTTCAGTAAATCCATGCTCAAATGTTCACTGTCCACTACATCCTGATGCCAGATGTGTTATAAACATGTGTGGAAAATCATGTACAGCAGACTTTTATGAGGGCGGAAGACGAGTGAATTGTCAAAGTGAGTTGGATATTTTATATATGATTCCAAAATCATAAGCAAGTGGGAAACCATTGTTATTTTTCATGATGTATTTCATACCAAAAAGAGTAAGTTCCTGGGACGGCAAAAAACGTAATTACTTTAGATCAGAATTCTAGAATAACAGCCACTAAGTTGCAGCAAATTTTTTGAATTCAAATCAGTGGGCTGATGTTGCTCACAGGGAATGAGTAGGGCACATATTCAACTGGTCACAGGAGCTGGTGGTTGAGCTATTTGGCAGACATGACTATTGTTGCTCTCCACCATTTTTTTACCGAAAAAATATTGCACTTTCAGCGAAGCTGTTGTTATTCATATGTTATGAAAATTATCACACAACTGAATTCCTATAATAAAATGATGGCACATGTATCGTATTTTGCGACCTCTGTGGTGATGGTCGCAAAGGGTCATTTTTCTAAAATTCTACTATTTTGTACACAGATATGACGCAACACCGTAATAGTCGCAAAGCGTCCGTGAACAACTCCTCAAAAACGGAAACACACGCTGCGCCTTATCAAACGCTAAAGTAATAACGTACAGTAATTGATTAACTTAGACGCATGGAACGAGCGCATCATCGTTTTTGCCCAGGTGTGCAATGTCGTTTCGGCCGATGACCGTAAAACATCGTTTTTTCTCCAGGTGTGTGTATGTTATTGTTTCCGTTTATGCGACGATCGCGGAAGCAAAGAACAAAGCAAATGTATAAAATGTGTTCCATGCACTTTATACTCCCCACTGCTACAATTCATATTTTTTGTTCAATATGTTACACGAAGCAACACTGTGGCATTTTGGGACCGCGGGACGTCAGAAGTTATACTATATAAGGAGATTAGACTGCGAGGATTTTATTAAATTCTGTTTCGCTTGTGTATCTGATTTTGACTATCATGGCACTTACCGCATCTCGTAAAAGCTACACTGCCGGGTATAAGCTTGAAGTGTTACAATATGGGAAAGAACATGGGAACCGAGCAGCCGAACTCAAATTTGGCGTTTCTGAAAAGCTTGCACATTTTGCATTTTAATACATTGCCTACTAAGACGTCATGTCGTGAACATAATTAAAACATACTTAACGGAAGCAGTTTCTACAATAGTACAAAACATTATCACAGACACAGTGTGAAAATGTACAATTGTGGAACTTTCTTGATTCATTGATTTTGTTGATTAAAGGGTGCCGTCGATTGCGTGCGTCATTGTCAAAATTAATTCAAAGTAAAAGTAATTCGCGCCAAACCTTTTAAGTTTAAATTCCTTAGGGGGTATTTAAAACAATATATTATTGGCGATAAAATAATTTTTTTTTTCATAAATCAGGCTTTTAAATGCCAAAATATATTTTTCGATGTCGCAATTGTAGATTTTTCCTTGTTTCGTTAATAATTCGCGTCGAACTTGCTAAGTTTAAATTCCTTGTTTCGTTAATTTAGAGGCTGGCGTCGATTGCGTCATTGTCAAAGCAATTTGCGTCAAACTTGCTAAGTTTAAATTCCTTGTTTCGTTAATTTGGAGGAGGATGGCGTCGATTGCAAACTACATACATTTCCTATTGCCCCGTTTTGAATTGAATGATATAATACTGGCCGTTTCGATTGACGATCACACATGATCGGATCGTCATCAAATTAAAACGCATGTATGACGGGTACCAATGAAAATTCACTAATGTTGGCAAGCAAAAAAGGTCGAGCATGTGCTAGGCACACGGTAAATTTGGGTGCAGTTTATTATCAATTTAATTCAAATACAATTTGACGTATCTTGAAAGTACATGCGTCATCGCCGCGTCATCTGTATGTAACTTTTATATACCGTAATATAAAACGCTTCACAATTCGCTGTGGATCGGGGGAAAAAACAATACATAGGTCGAAGCAACGTATAAGTCTCAGAAATGAAAAGTTTTGGAAAAAAGTAGCGACTTATCGGCCGCGAAATACGGTAATGGCTTCCGAGGCTATAAATACTACTGAATATTCGGACACTTTGAGGACATCGGGAGCTATATTAACCCCTCAATCGTATCGATTCAATATTCTCCAGTGTAATACTCAGAAACCAAAGAAAAATCTACTCACTGAGTAAAAAGAAGAATTGACTTGAATTGAAATAGAATTTAGTTTTCTCTGTGTCATTGAAACTAGAAATATCGCCTGTCTGAAAGGCAACAACTAAATTGCATATCACAGGGCTACCAACCAGCAACTGCACTCTAGCCGCAAACATCCCAAACAGAATTGAACTGATATGTGCAGTGAGTGGTTTCTGCTCAGGTCCATGAAAAACCATACACCACTTCTTTGTTTTCCAAAATTTTGCAGCCAACCTATGCGAGTTCATGCGTCATAGGGAATTTTTTATAGAATATTTTGCACGACCATACATGTACATGTATTATGATATAGTTTAATCAAATATTCACACTTTACAAAGTGAAGTTGGTGTAATTACAATAGAATGACCCATTCAATGTTTCAATTCAATTTCTTTGATATCAGCTTCAAGATGAAGGCCAATCTTGATAGAAACATTGAACCCAATCAGTTTATGTCATTGATCTTTTTTCTTTGTATTTACATTTTTTCCATCAATACAGTTAAAATGATAATGCACCACAGAGTTGGAGTGGTAATATTGTCAGGTCAATTGACAAGTAAAATGCTTGTTGGAATTGATGTCACAAGTCTACACTTATGCATATGTTATAAGATGGATGACATAATGTCGAAATTAGCAGCGTTTGTTTAGACAATCCCAGAAAACTCGAAAACTGAACTTGCCGTACAATGATGCATTTTGAAGCATTTATGGAATTCCCAGGTTCAGAAGTGTGAGAAATGTCCAAGTAACAAATAACATTTGCAAGTTCGAAGCTTTGCATTGATGACACTGCTGGTCATTTGTCATGCGTTTAAATAAATGAAACAATGCATTGATTCCATGCCTAACTAAGTCGGTTGTACTATTTCGAAAGAGTGTAATCAACTCTCATCCATCGAAATAGGTCAATATTCGAAGACGTCTGGATATCCTAAATTAATCTTTTTTGTCTTGTCTTTCTGTGTCACTATTCATTATGGCCCTTTATTATGATAAATGTTTAATTGTATTTAATTTGATCCATTATCCATAAATTTGTATTTATGTTGCATTTGCTATTTGGTGTATTGTAATTATATTATTATTTAATCTTAACATGTTAATGTATCCTAATGATGGTTGATAATGTGTACCGTACTATGATTTTTATGTTTATATGAACCGAATCTGGTAGTCTGGAATAAAAGTATTTATTCATTCATAATGATAGAAGCGTTACTATACACCAGAAAAAGGCAAATGAAAATTTATCCTCGAAATGTTTTATCACATGCCATGTCTTCATTTCTTTATCATGCTTCATCCGTAAATGAATAAAAATTCTATAGCAATATCATGCCTTTTCAGATCCATGTTCACCTAATCCATGTCTGAATGAGGGTAGATGTGAACCAGCAAGATATTCATCAGCTTCTGAAAGCTTCAAATGCCATTGTCCTGATGAATATATTGGTCGTTTGTGTGAGAAACCAGCCCCAGACACATGTATGCTATCAAAGAAAGTTGGAAATTGTCAGGTAATTCTTTCATTTGCATTAAACCACCAATATTTCTTATTACAGTGGATCATTATGGGTGGCTTATCGATCAAGGAGTTTTATTTTACATTTGATAAAAATGGGGGCTTGACGTAGATATAATTTTTCTAGTTTGAAATTCATTTTAGCTTTTTTCATTTTCAGTCATCAATCAGTCGGTATTTCTACAATTTCAAAACTGCTTCGTGTGAAGAATTCATCTACTCTGGCTGTAATGGAAATTCCAACAATTTTCCAAGTAAAAGGGTTAGTTATATTCAGTTATTTTTCTTAATATTAGTCAGATATATCTCCATTTGTTCAGCTATGACCACAATGAACAATGCAAGAAATATTTGCACCTCATTTGCAAGGATTCTTCGAGGCGACAACCTTCCTGTTGCCCATGCCTTTAAGACTCTTGCAATCTTATATATCCTTGCGAATGACGCACCTGACCTCGGCAACACTTCTATTTTTATTTATCACTCACTCTAATATCAGGTATATTCGAGATTATGTTGGAAATCAGATGGACAGGGCTTTGATATTTTGTCTCTCAACCATTTTAATGCCCTTCCCACATAATGAGGCATCAACGTATTAACGTGTTAATGTGCACATGTCTGCAATGCCCTGGATGAAGAGCTGGTATCAAATTCCATATTATTTTGATGGAGAGAAACTTGATCCTGTAGGCGAAAAGTTGAAAATACACTTTAAGCATATTCCAAATCATGACCTACCTCTCTTGCAGTCCCAATTTCTAAGTTCGCGTGAAAGGGTTTTTAAATTTTAACTCCAATCCTATACAAACTCCATCCTTAAAAACGATTACCGTATTTTGGGGCGTATAAGCACCTCTGTGGTAATGGTCGCAAAGGGTCATTTTTCTAAAATTTTGCTATTTTGCACACAGATATGACGCAGCACCGTTATAGCCGCAAAGCGTTCGTGAACGACTCCTCAAAAACAGAAACACACGCTGCGCCTTATCAAACGCTAAAGTAATAACGTACAGTAATTCATTAACTCAGATGCATGGAACGAGTGCAGTATCGTTTTTGTCCAGGTGTGCAATGTCGTTTCGGCCGATGACCGTAAAACATTGTTTTTCTCCCTTCAAAGTGTCGCGGTGGATTGTTGAAGCATGGGAACAAGTGAGCTCGGAATGCATAGTGAATGGTTTTAAGAAAGCTGGTATATTTTACTTCCTTTCAGACAAAATTGAAGTGCCCGCTTCTAAGCTGATCATTACAAACCAATCACCTTTGTATGATCTGTTTTCCTCAGACACCGAAGACGAAGAATTTGAAGTGTTCTGATTTAATTTCGCCATTTCTTGTTGTTGTAATTATTGTTTATCGAGATACACATTTTGCATTTTAATTAATACATTGCCTACCAAGACGTCATGTTGTGAACATAAACAAAACATACTTAACGGAAGCAGTTTCTACAATAGTACAAAACATTATCACAGACACAGTGTGAAAATGTACAATTGTGGAACTTTCTTGAATAATTGATTTTGTTGATTAAAGGGTGCCGTCGATTGCGTCTTTGTCAAAACGTCAAAGTAATTCGCGCCGAACCTTCCGAGTTTAAATTCCCTAGGAGGGTATTTAAAACAATATATCATTGGCGATAAAATAATTTATTTTTTTTTATAAATCAGGCTTTTAAATACCAAAATATATTTTTCGATGTCACAATTGTAGATTTTTCCTTGTTTCGTTAATTTAAAGGCTGGCATCGATTGCGTCATCGTCAAAACGTCAAAGTAATTCTCGTCGAACTTGCTAAGTTTAAATTCCTTGTTTCGTTAATTTAGAGGCTGGCGTCGATTGCGTCATTGTCAAAACGTCAAAGTAATTCGCGTCGAACTTGCTAAGTTTAAATTCCTTGTTTCGTTAATTTAGAGGCTGGCGTCGATTGCGTCATTGTCAAAACGTCAAAGTAATTGGTAAAGTAATAAGTAGCGACTTATCAGCCACAAAATACGGTATGAATAGATCAAAGATGGTATATATTTTTAGTTTGAAACCTGCCTGTCTGTCTAAATGTATTTTGACATTGTGCATGTAATGTGCTTTTTGTTTATATTATTACTATTTGTTTCAAGTTTTATAAATATTTTGAGGAAACGATTGTGTTTTACATCCTTTTAGGCTTGTGATTTAAGATGTTCCCTTGGTGCATGTTGTTATCGACTACCTCGTAATTCTACATTTAATATTGGTTTTGACAAAGATGGGTTTGATAAATATGGATTCAATGCATTGGGATACAACAGGTAGTAACTTTTTAAAGATGTTGTTGAAGCGTAAGTGTCTCAGAGAAATCTATCCAAAATTCTAGGCAGAAAATCAATTGTTGAATTTTTGAGCACTGTTATTTAGGAACAGGGATTTGATTTCTGTTCGAATCGGGCCTATTTTTGGATTCTTACCAGGCATCGACTAATCTGTGTTCCATTTGTGGCTTTTGCTGTTGTGTCGATATTAGCCTTCCTAAGAGGTTAATAAAACACAACGAAAAGTAAATGATTGAGTTTTGTATATTATTTTCAAAAGTTTGTCAATAGTAATTTGGGATTTTGCATTATCATGACATATGATTAAACTTGCACTTGATGTGCAATGTGCTACAACCTATTCTTTCCATTTCTTAAGGAGGGGTCAACAGCAATCAGCACATGATTCATTACCAACAGGAAATCGTATTTTTCCTCCCAAAGGCTTTGGTCCAGATGGATATGATATATATGGATTCGATTTAAATGGGTAAGTACAGTCATTTTTTTCTAGATGAGGACTGATAATTAATATTCTATGCTCGGACTAAAATTTTGATAAAAATATCATGGACTGATAGGGGATTTTTTTGGGGCATTTTTTGCAGTTATGATAGACAAGGTTACAACAAAGAAGGGTTTCATAGGGATACTGGATACAATAGAACTGGATTCAATCATGATGGAGAATTTGATCAACTGAAAGAGTTTGGTTATGATGGATATAGCTCGGTTGGATTGGATAGGGCTGGTAAATATTGACATTTCTTACAGTTTGACGTTCTTGATTTTCTTTTTTGCTGTTTTATTTTCTTTCCCTGATCGAATACTGATACGGCCTGGGTTAGCAAATTCTTATTGTTTTATTAAAATTTTCACCATTCAATGGGTCAGACCGTTATTTTTAGATTATACTTTTTCATTTTCATGTAAATGAAAAAAGTAATCACAAAATTTCATCAAATTCCAAAAAAGGTAATGTCGGCTTTTTCCTATTGAATCGTTTTGGACTTCCCAAGAGGAACTGAACTGTTATGTTACAGTGGGTCTGCCTTGGGCAATAATTAAACCCTCTACAACTTTTTTTTTCCTTCTAGTCGCCTCTCATGGAGTACAGGGGATTTCTTATTACTATTCTGCAGCCTGAAGTACTAGTTACGTATTGCAAAAAAAAGACTACAATTTTTTTTTGATTGAAACTCATTGTAATGCATGGCCAGAAGCAGAGCTTAAATGGAACTTGCTAGTTGGCACTTATTAATTACAAAGAGCTATTGTAAGATAAGATATAGTACTAGCATATAAATTCCAAGCTGAAAACATACCAAATGTATTAAAAATTATTATAACATACCGGTAAGTCAATCGACTTATGAAATTTTTCAAGCAAGCATTAAATTTTTCTAAACTGTACCTTTTCTGAGACTATTTTTACTCATTAACGCATTGCTTTATGTTAAATGTTCAAAAAAAAATATTTTATGCGCCCAACCAGCCTACTGATGTCACTGCATTCAAGAGTTTTTTGAAAAGGCACACAGAAGTTGTAACAGACGTTTTCCACCCTTTTCCCGGATACGGTAAAACAGTTCTTCCTGCATAGCTTTGTTCAAAAAAGATGTTTCAAAACAAAAAATATTACATTTTTACGTAGAAAATGAATACATTTTATCAATGACACCGGCCATGCAAAAATATCTCACCTAGTGGCTGAAATATGGAAGGTAAAAAGGTTAAAAATTTAAAAATAATCTACAGTAATCAAAGGTAGGATTTTTACTTTGAGGGTCTGGGTCTGAATGAGTTGATGACCTGAACCTTCTCAGGGGCAAAAAAGAGTTCACTGGTTGGGTGTTTTTTGTGATGCACGTCATTAATCTTGAATCAAATTTGAATGTATAAGAACTTTGATATCAGCCAGTCTTATGTTTAGATAATTATTTTAATACCGCATTCATGAAAATAAATTTTTTATATGAAGGTTATACATGCAGTGGAATAGACAGAGAAGGTTTCAATCAACTTGGACTTTATTACGACTTTGAATATCGATGTGAATCATTGCTGCTAGCTGAATGTGAGGCTCTTAAAGATCCTGAGCAAGTAGAAATACCTTTTGAGGTGAACTCAAATATCTCAATTTTTATAGTGATCATAATATTTGGATTTGAATGATTCAAAATTATTATTCATCAGTCATTTGTTTGTTTCGAATGAAAAAAAATTAAGCAATTGCTACATTGTTGTTACCAGGTTATAAGTTTTGCAGCGGGGAGTACATGTGACGAAGTTCAATGTGGAGAAGATTGTGGTTGCACAGCAAATGGTATTTTGAACATTTTTTTTCAAATCTTTATTGCTATCTAATATTTTGTGCAACAGTTATGTCTCATTAATCAAAATCTAACAATGAGATGTGCAAATCAGATATTCTCTAGTAAATTTGTTGACAGAGAGACTGTCAAATTGTTTTTTAGCTGTATAACTTATTCTCTGGCACGTTTTTACACTTTATTTTAGGTTTTGTTTGCTTTCCTGATGTAGACTGCAATGTGATATCTTTATTTGTATCTCCTTATGTAGACAGAGGTGTCGAAATAGACTATGTCTATGTTTTAGGAATTGTTAGATAGGCCAAATATTCCACTTCATTAGTATATAGTGCCTACCTGGCTAGAAATTTTATCTATGAGATTTTCTTGTTTATGCCTCTGAGTATAATATATAATTTGGAATAGTATAGCAAGGTTTGGCTGTATAAAAAATTCATCAAATCAAGAATATTAATATCTTGAGCCCTATTTATTTTATATTTGCATTAAATTTGTTTAACCAATTTATTTTTTATCAATGTTATGATATTCAAATTCTATTTCAACAAGGTAAAAAATATCGCTTTGGACAAACATTTCAAGAGGGTTGTGAATCATGCACCTGTACACTCGGTGGTGTTGTTGAATGTACATGTCAACGCTTAGGAAGGAGGAAAGAAATCAGAGATTTAACACATGGTAAGAGAAATTATTTTTTTGCGGCATCAGAATTGAAGCGAATATTTTGCTCAAAGAGCGACCAAATGGAAGCCAAGCTGAGATAGATTGTTATACCATCGCCCAAGTCAGATAACAAGCTTTAGTATCATGTTATTCAGTCCTCTATGAGATGTTTACCCCTTGGAGTGCAGTTGCAGATGCTAAATTTTCAAGTACATTGCTACTCTTTGCTACTTAATTTAAGTTGCTGTTAAAAGTTAGGATTTTATTTTAGTGATCTTGATGTGTCAATCATTCGTGACACATTTTGGTTTATTTCCATGCACTTTATTTTGAAGGTGAAAAAGAAGAATATGCTGCTGCTGTTCGTGCTTTATACAAATCTGGAAAATGGGAAGAACTTGCCACACAACATGCTCAACACATGCCAAAAGCTAATGGTGTTGCATCATCTTTACCTTGGCACAGGTAAGAGTTACGTTTTGTGGGTTCAAATGGCTATAAATTTGTTTTAACTAAGCTTAGAATTAGAATTTTTGTCAGTATTCTGCCATCCACTAAAGCATAGGTATTCAATTAATCTGAGTGACTGTTCACATTTAAGTTCAGTATTCATGACCAAATCACCAAACAGCCATTTATCGCATCATTCGTTTTACACGGGGCCACCGTAGTTGTTTGCAACGTTTCAATCTATGATATAATGGTTTTATAACGAAACCAACACGACCGAAAACATTGGTCATTTGCCATTTTGATTTTAAAGCCTGTTAATATCCCCATCACCACTATCGTTTGTAGGGACTAGGGAGCATAGTGCTCTAAACATTATTTTATTTTAAATTTTAGCCAATAATTTGTGTCCTTGGCACTTATAATGACATCATGATTCGATCATCGAATTTTCTAAAGGTTTTATGATCCTTTTACAAATACGACACTGTACACAAAACTCTATCAAGAACTTGTTTCAGGGCACCAACCAACAATAAGTATTCGGGCAACAACAAAAAAAAAACGGCAATACACATCTGCATTGCTCTGCGCTAATGGTATTCACATGCTTACAAATCACTAATGTATGTTAGGAAACGAGCACTCTCCTTCAACTTGCATAGCAAACTGTTTGGTTGCCTCGGAAAACATAAGGAACTGCATGCAGAGCATTGTGCTAGTGTAAAATGCAAGGTTAAAAAAATAAACCTGAAAAAAATGCATCCTACTCGACGTGTATTGCGGCCATAAGGGATAACTAATGTGAACTTCCCATTCCTAACACCAGAGATGTGTGTCTCTCTGTATTAAGTAAATATGAAATTTTGAATATTATTTTATTTTGGTATGTTTATATCAAACCACATTTGTGAGCGATAAAAAAAGAATTGTGTGCCTCATTTCCCAACACTACCGCGAACCGAAGGCTTACGTTTCGAGAGAATCATAAACAACAAGTTTCTGTCTCTAATCTCTTAAAATTAGTTGTGACGCCAAACATTTAGTATGACAACTTAACGTGTATTTATCCACACTGATTTTTAAACCTGGATCGGTGTATAATATTTTTCAAAACGTATTTGATTTTAGGTAATATTTTGCATATATGTGTATCAAAGATCTCCTTTTAACTTTTCCATTTAATATTTTTCAATAGCCACTTCTTAGAACATTTAACCCTGACCAAATCCTTGTACGGAAAGGCCACTATCGGTCTGATGGGATTGAAGTTGTTGTAAAGATATGATCTTAAATGATCTTATTCTGGGACTCAAACGAGAGAACTTCAACCTGTGATGCCAATATGACACCCACATACTTAGCTCTTGTTATATATATTAGGTACTTCCTAAAAAAAGTCGAGCAAGAACTTCAGAAAAAATCAAGCTGTGAAGTTTTTATTCCTTATTTTGATTGGACTATAGATGCTGGAAACTTGGCGAATTCAGAGGTACTCCATGCTTTTTATAGACGATATCTTTTTTATAACACTATCAATTTTGGTTTCAAGTTGCCATATAAATTCATGGAAATATTTGAGTAAATATGAAATTCTCGAAAACATGTTTGCTTCGTTTTAATTATATTTAATTCAATTGGTTAATTATTCTAATTTTAAATTTTTTATTATCCAACCACCTTGAATAAGGCTGACAGATTCAGTAACTATTCGTGTATGATTTTTATCATAGTTTATACCAACCCACCATTTTAAAATCATATCATACTTTTTTGTTCCTTTGTCGGTGATGCGAACAAAGCCTGTTTAAAAGCACATCTGGGTTGATAAAACAATATCAACATTTTTCTATCCCTTTGAGCATATCCATGAACTAGGGATTGGAATGAATCTAGAAATGTATGGCTTAATGTGGCCTAAATATGAGATAATTTAAATATTTATTTAATACTCAATATGTGATAATGAATATTTTGTTGATGCATTACTTTGATTACGCAATAAGTGCATGTTATAATATTCTTTGCATAATTTCAATGTACTGATTGATGCCTGAAGTGCAGTCAATGCCATCTAATTTGTGCAATTTGACATGCGTCTATTCTACATCAGTATTCCTTTTTATCAATCTCTTGTTGATTTATTTCTAGATCTGGCAGGCATCAATTTTTGGTGGAAATGGAGATGAAACAACTAACTGTGTGCAGTGAGTAGATTTACATTTTAGATTTTCCCCATGATATAATAGTAATACTGTGTCGAAATTCATATTTTTTAGTCATCATCCGTTCAATCAAGAAGTTAGGTGGCATCCATGCATCAAGAGGAAGTTCAATGTATCGATTTCTGTTCCTAATGCAGTGAATTTTCATCTGTTATTACATGAGTCCAGTTATGATAACTTCAGGTTTTTTGCATTTTTCGATAATTTGTTTCTCATAATTGTTTCCCATTTTGCCATAGAATGAAATTATAGTAGAGTCATTACATTGACCTTGATTTTATTTCATTCAGTTTTTGAATTTATTGCCTGATGAGATCATTGTTATGTTTGTTTCCTGTTACTCCGAAAACAATTGATTACATAGTGTGAAGAATGAATTTAGGTCTTCCAAATTCTCAGATTTTACATTGCGCTATAAAATTGTGTACAATGGCGTCTTCTCCAGACATTGTAATTTGTTCTGCATGTATATATCATCATTTAGGCTTTGTGATGTTTTCAAATCCTTTATTGACACATCTCTAGTTTTTAATTATCCCTGATGGTGGAACCTTTATCTCACAATCAGACTGTTCAAAATATTCGATTTGTGATATTAAAATCATAAATTATTAGGTTGAATTTCCGCAATGATTCGAAATCAACAAAATGATATTTTCGAATTTTTGTTCAGAAATGAGTGGGAATTTTTACGTAAATCATAAGCTGTTAAAAGGACGTCTTTATTTGTTTATTTTTCCATTTCATTCTGAAACCAAAAGATATTTGAATTTGGCCCCCTTACTCACAATACATTTCTTTGCACAGTATTAATTTCTCCATATATATGTTCAATTTTTGTAACTATTTGATTTTCTTCAACTTTATTATTATTTCATTCTTTTAGGCTCCAATTAGAAATGATGTCGGCATTGTTTCATTTATGGGTAGGTGGTCACATGGCTTCACCTTTCGGTCCATATGATCCTATATATTTATCACACTGGGCATTCATGGATTATATTTGGAATGAATGGCAAGAAAAGAATCCGATAGGTAAATGCCCATGTATTTAAACAGTCATATTTATTTATATATAACACAATATTGTCTTTTTACAACCATCGTAAAGTTTTATTCCGAGGTGCAAGTCAAGCATGTTAAAGGGACAAAGATCAAGTTGTTAAGTTCTTTGCGTTATAATTATTATTGCCAATAGAAGGTACTCGCAATTCTGTGTCAAAAAATATGTTTAAGACAAAATGACAATGACAAATATGTGTGAGCATTCAAGTATGAAGGTGATATATTTCAAGGCAAGCAATATATCCCCAGTTTCATTTGTCAGAGATATTTCTATGTCAAAAGGCAATACACCATTCAATCGTGCCGGTGCTTCTGATAGATTAAAACACACATCGAGGCAAAAAAAATTGAAATTCCTGATAACTTTTTAAAATCTAAATTTATTCAAAATTTTAAATGAAAAATGAACGCTTATTCTTCTGTTTTCCTTTTAATATCAATCATTCACCATGCATTAGGTGGCCAAAATCAATATTCGTGTATTCATATAGCCATTAGGTATGGTCAATGAGATATACGTAAGTAACATTTTCATCTTGCTTTATGTCATTTATGGACTGAAGGCATCTGTGAAGAAAGCTATGATATGTGATTCTTAGATTGAGTCCAATGAATACCCTTTCGTTTGAAATGCGGACAACAATATCTTAGACGTCATCCGTGCGTACTCTGACCTCTTGTTGCAACGAAAATGCTGTATCAACCCAAATGTTGCCCATGAAATGTAATTAACCAATCAAATGTCCATAAATTAATAGCATAATAAGTCGAATAATATGTGCTGGTCTCTGACAAATATGGGTTAACGAAGATCTATTACGTAATCAATGCAGTGACTTTTTTGGCACAGAAGTTTGAATCTGCGTTGTTGATAATTTACTGTTATAATTTATAGTACTTTAATGTGTTTAATAATGATTGTTTAATAATGTTTGGCTCGACGACACTCCACAAAACGCTAGATGTACTGCTCACATTCTTACCCAAACCCATTTTGTTTAACACCGAGATTGAACGATCTTCATTTTGTTTCCATAAGTGGGAAAAATCATGTAAAAACTTACAACTTGTAAACCAAACAACATTCATATTTCTTGATTTTCTACTCTTTTTCGCAAATGTCTTAACTTTCCATCAACTTTTTATGGCAGCCAATTGCACTATTTATGATGGCTGGATAAAGCATAACAAAATTATAAACATAGTCAGTAAAAACAATTCTGTTTTATATAAATTTTATGCACACTTTCATCATGCATTCATCAATGAATAGAATTATCCAATTATGATATAAAAAAGTACACCTTTTCAAGTTAGCAATTTTTGACAAAACATTACATTAATACAAAATGCCAGCGCACAACGTCTATAATATTTTTCTGTTAAGATGTTTTTTCTGTGTAGGTAGGGGTGGGGTGTTTACCACTACACATTGCATTTTACTTTAACAGATAGTTCATTATGAAATATTCATATTTCGAGTCACTGAGTTAATAAATGATGCCATACCAGAATGGGATCATAAATATTCCAATAACATCAGGTGGTAAAACGTTAGGATTATGCTCCGATCTACTCTTTTCTAGTCCCAGTTCGAATCGGTTGATTCTTTGCATAGTGGTTCATGTAACTGCTGGTTGTGGCTTCCTCCATGCCACCAACAATATCTATTACAAATTAGTAACAGGCTTGGCTGCTAACGTCCATCCACAACTTGAAATTGATACCTGTTCTGTAGTTCAATGTCATTATTTATTTACTGTACATCTGCATAGGTAGGGGGATTTTCGGCTGCACACAGGAATACATCCTTAATGCATCTCACATGTTTTTTGCTGTTAACATGGTTATTTTGAAAGTTGAAGATGGACTGAGTTCAGTGGTATTTGGAAAGTTGAGTTGTGGCAATGGTTCTTGAATATGACTCGAATTCTTAATACCGGTACACAAATAAATTATAACTCCATTTCGTAATTTCATAATATGAAAACATTCTATACATATTAAAAACATCAGGAAAGTATAACCTGATGAATATTCAATCATAGTCACTCCTTTATTTTTGAGGTCAATTAACCTTTTATTGATCTTAAATAATATATTCTTCATATACCAGGAATATCCAGATTTCCACCCGAACATCGTTATGTCACGATGGTGCCGTTCTTAGTGTCACCTGATAATGTGTTGTCATCAGAATTACAAATGTGTGTTTTATACATTCCACCAACTATCGGATCACCATGTAACCGGACAAAGCAAAATGGACGGCCATCATTATTCAGAGATGACCATAATCTTACCAGACATGGATTTGATAAAGAAGGTAAATCAGTTATACACAAATCATCTTCGTAAAAAATATGCTTCAGTTGAAGTTTTTGATATAGACAATTACCTGATACATCAGCTGGACCAGGGAACTCTGTGCCGGAAGGCTTTTGAACTTTTTATCTAGTTAGTTTAAATTCTTTCCATAGCGTAGCGCAAAGTATACAGACCCACTTTCATAAAGGCATAGAATAATAAGTAGGTATTCCCACGTTAACCCGACCAAGAGAATGATTTTGCTTAGCGATAAAAATTATGCAAATCGTTTTAGAGTTGATATCATTGGTCACTAACATTTTTCATTGTTTCTTTGGACACCAAGTTTAAATATTTAGTACCGTTAATTCTTCTTCATGACGTCATAAAATATCCTTGCAGAAATCTCAATTAAAGCAAATATGGGGATCAATTTTGTCTAATTTTTTTTGTAAAATTCAAATGGAAAATCCAAAATTTGCTCTTCAATATCAAAAGTCGAGTCGACTCCCCAAAAACAAGGGGTTCACTTGTGCAAAGGTTCACTTGTATAGCTGTACAATATAGCTGTGCAAAATTTCTTAGGATTCTCACAGAATTGTTCAAAAATCTTGGATCTTGTGGAGACAAATGACGCGACCTCCTTCCCCCTCAGCAGTCCAGCATATGTGTGTTGTATGTGCAGTAACAATTTTGAATAAACTGCCCTTGAGATTCTAAACAATGGCTGTGCGTTTCATGGAAATTATGATTTATATACATTTTTCTCTAGGTTTTGATATTCATGGATTCAATGTAGAAGGTCTTGATAGATTTGGAAGATCGGACAGACGGAATTTATACGATAAACAAGGATATGATATACATGGTTATCATCGATCTGGCTTTGATAGCTCTAACTGGGACAGATTTAATTTTAACAAATTGAACTTTAATAGGTATGTGACAGTATAAAGTGCTTATAAATATACCGGTAAGTGAAATAAAGTGAATATAAATATTCTAGGAAATAAATGAAATCTGTTATTAAGCATCCAAATTCTTCAGTAGTGCATGTTTTATTGATTGGTTGAATTTTGAATGACAATAATTCCGTTGCATGTAATAGAGGATAAAAAAAAAACTTTAACTGAACAAATTGTAACATTCAATCTTATTGAAACCTATCCCATGGCCAAGTATAATGTTGGTTGTTCTTGTTTTCATTTATTTTTATATTTCTTTTCAGAGATGGTTTCGATGTTGAAGGGTATGATAAATCTGGATATGACAGATATGGTTATGATAGAGATAGTAAAAAACCCTTTGGATTATTCAGGAATATGTCTTTTGCTAGAGGATTCGATCAAGGATATGGTGTTTCATTGTTCGATAGATATGGATATAATAAATATGGCTATGATAAAAATGGTTTTGATCATAAAGGGTAAATTGTTTTTCATTTTTTTAATCCCTGTTATATATCAGCGTGCTACAAACCCTAACAAGTATGTGTCCTGCATCAAGCTTTCATACGACACACATAATTTTCTTTGACGTTTGTCATTATTTTGCTTTAAATGATACGGTAATTATATTGCGATGGCTATCAGACACTCATGAATCTAGATAATAATTATAATAATAGTAGATAATGGTAACTGCGAGTCTCAAAACTTCTGAACTGGAACCCTGAATTCATAAGTGAAATTTACTACTTATTCAAACAGGTGTAGAACAACCCCCCCCCCCCCCCCCCCCCCCCCCCCCCCAGGAAAAAGGATAGGAAAAAATACCCCAGGATAGAATCCCCTAATGCTGCGATGCAAAGATGATGACATTTTTTTATATTTAGTACCACATGCAATATTTATACAGGTATTAAATATGAATACAACCAGTGGCGCATTTAGAACGTTGAAAAGTGGAAGGCAAATTTCAAAGTTAAATTATCATATCTTAATCGACTCTGCAGGCATAAAAATTGTTCTATAAAAATAAGGTTTTTATTACACATCATCATAATAATACAGCCGAAAAACTTCATTGGTGGCACAAAAATGGGATTTCAGTGCCTAAAATGTGCTAATTATGGCAATTACCGCTGTGCATCTTTCGAGAGTTGAAGGCACTCAAAAGGCCACATAAAAGTAGAAAAGCACTGGCGATAGAAAAGTTAATAAACTCATATATGAAAATAATTTGATTATATTACGATAATATTTGAGCAGGAAATTCCCCACAAAGCTTTCATGTCAAAGTAAATATTTGCCGATATCACCTTATATTGCAAAAGTAAACAAATAGTGGCTAATCATGTTGGCATCGCAGGTTGAAGATCTCAAGTTTGAGTCCCAACGCGTCCAACTCTTTAATCCATGCCCAACCACTCAAACCAGGGCGTAATAATACCTCGGGTAGGCTAAAGATCATATCTTCCCAGCAATTCGTAACCCTGTCCAGCTATATATAAGTGGCTGCTAGTAGGTGGGCAGTACGATCCATTCCAAGAAGTGACTATAAAAAAAACATTGATGCCAAACTGTTGAGCTTACACCAAAACTACACTTCCATATTTGCTCATGTATACATGAAATAATATCAATATCTTCAAAATAAAATTGCCAGGGATTTTGTCTGCTAGTATTTTTTTGGACATGGGGATTTGGTATGGGGTGCATATTTTCCTCACCTGTTTTCCCATAGGGGGATTTTGTCCGTTCCGTTCTTCGAACGGCAAAATAATCCTCAATTTGAAATATTGTAATTAATTACATTACTAAATTTTCATCCATTTGCACAATGAATGAACATTTGTGAATATTGTTATTTGTTTGAAGAGTGGAACTATCATGAAGTTTTTTGATATATTTTACCTGTATTACAGTGCATGGCATTAATATTATAAACTAAAATAGTTTGCTATTTTTCTATGAAAATATACTCCAGGCAATATTACTGAAAGAAACCAGCTAGCAACATCTAAAAGGAAATGATTACATGGAATTAAAAACCACTAAACGCACCCCAGGTGGAAAACTCTAATACCGGTATATACATACAGTGCAAGACTGGTATAGATGAGTGTGTTAGTTGTATCTTTCCCGGGCAATACTAAAAATCTAAACTACCTTTGCTTCCTTTCATCCACCTCTTAGTCATAGGGTTCATTTCATTCTGTCCTATAAAAATCTCACGTCAAGTTTACTTTTTTAATCAGTCACGTTTTTATGCAACTATTATGCTGATTTGTTTGCATATGATATGTAAATTAATTTCTAATTTGCTCAATAGATGATAAAAATCCTTGCAAACAAAAATGATTTAAATACAGGATATGCTAATAGTATATGTTAAAGTAAGTTAAAAATTCATTCAGAAGAGTTTGATAATACAGGCTTTTCTTCAACTCTAATAATATCACTATAAAATAGAAGTACTGATCAGTGAGAGCCAATTAATTAATGCAAAATCATTAACTAATGATTCAAAAGTGAAACATTTTCAAAATCTCCAACAATGCTAATCCATTTTAGATTTGATATCTTCGGATTTGATGCGAAAGGATTGGACTTAGATAAATGTGATTATTACTTCAGAGGACCTCAATATATGAGATATTTTTATCATGTTCGAGAACAGTTATCTTTATTGAACAGAGATATGTTAACCAATATCAAAAGAATCTGTCCTCCTATATCACCCATTCCTGAATATTGGGCATCGCATATTTGGATGGACAAGGTTTCAGCTCTTTTTTACTATTCTTAGTCATCTTATTAATGAAAAAATTCTTGTAGAAATGTTACTTTAGGTTATTTCTCTATGTTATAGATAATTGGATTTTTATAAAGGTAGAATGAATAAAAAATGCTCACTCAAATCTCAAACCGTAGTCTTATAGGCTGCATATATCTAATGACTGCTGTTAAACTATTAGTTGAAGGTTGGCTAATTGTTATTATTTTCACACACACTTCGGTAATTCCCACTTTCAAAATATAGATATATCAAACCTGACAAAAATGCGACATTCAAAATTTGAGCCACATTTGTGCATTTAGTCATTGGGACAATAATATATATACTTTTTATAGGTATAAATCTGTCTTTTATATTGAACTGATAAATTCGGAGCATCCAACTTGTCCAATATTTAAATCTAATAGAATTTTGTTCATGCTTTATGAAATATATAACTTTCGTTATGCCCACAAATTTTTACGTATTTGTTTTATACACATTTTTTGAATGCAGATGATGTTAGGTCGAAAATTTGAAAATTCTTGGCAAGTAGATCATGAAGTTGATTCAACATGGAAATCTCGAACATCGTCTGTAACAGAAGAATTGTTGTGGTTACCAATTACACCAGATCATCAATTTTGTTTCAACCTCAATTGGTTTTCTGGCTGCCCTCTTGGTGAATTTCTTTTAAACTAATTGTCCTTCAACTAATAACTAGTAAATTCCATCATCATAATATGGTCAAATTGAGATTTACAAATGTGAACACTTTGAAGATTGTGTTTTTTGGACATTATTTACTCTGTGTGAATTTCAACAATAATGTATACCTGATGAAGAAAAAATGTGTAGCATGATATGTGCCACAATTGATTCATTGTTTCAGACTAAAGCATTGTAGTTGATTTCCTATTCTCTCTTTTATAAGTTTACCTGACATCGCCATGATGTCTTCAGTTCTATTTCTCGTTTTGGTGTAATGCCCATTGGTCGGAATGATGTCCGATACTGCCAGTATTACAATCTGTATTTGATTATCATCGGACATGTTTTCATGCATGTTCTTCTTTACACTAATACAAAACTGTTCGATTTTGTATTTTTATATTGTTAAAGAATGTAACAAAGTTTATACTATAATATTTCTTCTGGGTTGCGATACTGATAAATGTCGACTTGTCAAAATCATATCATGTATATCGTGTTTGTTCACCGTCAGCAGCACTAGAGCCTTGCTCAAGGGGATCCACTCAAATGAAAGACCATAAAAAGAGAAAAGGGAATTTAGTATTTTAAAAAAATCTGAACAGATAGACTATCCTATTCCTTGCAGTATTTTGAATGCATTCGCATATGTAAAGAAAACGAATACAACTTCTTCAAAAGAACAACTTATAGCATTGTAGTATGTAAACTGAGCAGAAATATTTTTTTATTGAAAAATATTAAACCATCGAGTGAACCGAAACAAGTGTCTAAAAGGAACCAACTAAAAGTAATAACAACAGCCTTCCAATTCGAAAGCATTCCAAAAAAGGCCTGGTATAATAAAGTGCAGTATTACCCCTTCAACCATTTCTCGTTTCCTTTTCATCGGCTACTACAACAGGAAAATATTTTTGGTAATTCTAAACCCTGTGCCTACTTGCACCAAAAACTTTATTTATCTAACAAGGGTGCAAATGAATGTTCAAATTGTAACATAAATTTTTTTGTTGTAAAGTGATATATGAATTTATCTTGATTTTATTCGGCCGTGGAGGAAATATGCATTAGTCAAATTATTGAATAGTTTTGGTTGATTTACATTTTCTTGATAAAAATATATAATAACGCTGAATAAATAAGTGAATATCATTTGCATGCAATTTTTTCAGGAACAAAGTTATTGGAATGCGAGGAAGATAAATGCTCAAAATCAACCTGTGCAAGCCATCCTAATGCTCAATGTAGAATGAAAAATTGTGGAGCTTGTTATCCTGAATTTTATAATGGAAAAACTGGGGAGGTTTACCAGTGTTATGGTAAGTTGATTGTCTTGACTGTCACATTTATTTTATAGTTTTGTCTGCTTGTTTATAAATCACCGATCAGATATAATTTCTCTCAAACTAAATGAATGCACATACCTGGAAAATTCTCATCAAATTGATGAATTTTTTCCAATTTCAATCAATGTTTTCATTCTATTTTGTTATTCATTACCTACCTATTCTGATCCACAATTCCATAGACGACATGGGGCTTTGTCGTTTGAGCTAAGGCACTTGAAATGTTCATCCTACCGAGACATATTGTTGTAATGTATTTTTCTAACGCAGCAAAAGTCATTCGAAGCGAAGCTGATTGAAAAAGCATCATAGTTGCATCACATTAGATCAAAGTAAATGGCCGTTGTTTGGTTCTTTGTAACTTATGTCGACCTAGTTTGTCCACTAGTCCACAACAATGTTCCAATGTTTCCTGTAAACTGTTCACATACATATTTTGATTTATGGATATACAATTTTTGTTTTGCTCAACATCAAGTCCAAGATACTTGAATGCCTCATTATTCCCTCTGCTGATTCAAAATGTTGATCATAGTTTCGATACTGAAGTATCTCCCAAAAATGTCCCATTAATATACATTTAAAATTACAGCAGGATCTGACATTGATGATTTTGCTCCTTCATTTATGAGAAAATTTTTCAGTCTTTGATAGGATTTGAGTGAAGCATCTGAAGGCCCATAAACGCATTTGTTGAGTTTCCATAACTTGTCAGTGCAGGCTTCTTTGGAAGAACGTAAAAATATTCCCCTGTCCACAGAGTTTCTTTGCAAGAAAGCTGTATTAACGTCAATTGTGTGAAGTTTTCAATCTTTTGTGACACTTTGAACTTGTTCTTCAAAGCCTCTGGCAACTAGCCAAGTTTTCGGAATATTACCCTTTTCTGTATTCTTCATTGAGCAGATCCAACGCACAGAAATTGTTTGCTGCTCAACATTCTCAACTTCAGTATAAACATTCTTCTCCATCCAACTTTCCAACTCTTGACAGTTTAGCTTCATGAAAATCAACATCGTTAATTGCCATTATATCTTCACTATCATCAAATTAATTGAGTCTTTTCTTGCAGGTTTTCAACTCTATGAAAATCGACATAAAACCCATTTTTCCACGAAAATGTACTGTATTGCGGTATTCAACATTGAAACATTTGCCATTTTTCCCAGTTACTTTACCAGCACGAACGACTAACTACTTTTGCAGCATAGTCTTCTCCAGCACAAGTATATGTGACAATTTTTCCAACACATAATTGCAGTTGACTTCTAGACTCTGGATTTTCTGTATTCCCAGCTTGCTTATTTTTTCAAATAATTCTGATTCAATCACAGCTTAAGTGCCAGATTGTTTGCTACACTAACACTTAATGTAGTTCCATGCAATGCCGGTGGTTTAGCATGAACAGTTAAAGGAAAGTTTGGGTTTCTTCCGAATACTAATCGATTTGCGCTGAATCCATTGTGCCTATAAGAGCATTTTTCGCACTCAAGGCCTATGCAAAAGCTGTTCCAAAACTGCATCTCTCAGCTTCTTTTACCTTCAACAGTGTTTCTGATAAAATGTTATTGTGACGTTCACATAACCCATTACTACATGGTGAATAAGCTGATGTTGTTTTGAATTTTATATTAAGATTCTCATACATATCTTTGAATTCTGCTAATCGAATTCTTTCTGTTGTCACATAGTACTCGTTCTGGTTCACCAAATAGACAAATCCAAGCCTGCATAAATTTATCCACTATTGCTGATGTATGTTTGTTCGTCATGATTGCGACTTGACAATAACGAGTAAATTAATCAATAATATGCAAGTCCCATAGATTCACATCAAGCTGATGAAGATCAATTGCAACAGTTCGACTAAAATCTGTTGCTCAAGAAAGGCCTACAACTTTGCATTTGGTTTTTTGTAGATTTTACAAACATCGCATTCACGAATAACTGATTCAATTAATAGTAATAGGTCAGCTTTCCATTTCTCAGCCTTCTCATATTTTCTTTAGACGCATGCCCAAACTGCCTGTGTAATTTTACCATATCGTATTCCCAAAATTTCCAAAAGAGCTATTTATGGTCAGAATCCCATTTTCACGAATATCAATCTTTGCTACCTTCGGCAGAATTCCGACAGCATAGTGACCATTAGTTTACAAGTGCAACGTGATATCTTGACCCAACATAGTGACTTTGTCATTTCGCATGTCTAACAATGTTCCAGCAGCCTTTAGTGAAATTTTGCTCATCAGCAACGATAATTTTTCGTCAACAATATCTACTTCTATACCCAACAGCTTTTCGCCAATTTGTATTGGGATAATGGCCTGAACAAATATCACGTCCATCACTGAATTTGAACTTTTTCTTTGATGGAAATATTTCAATTTTACTTTTGTTCTAACAACTTTACATAATTCGCAAACCAGAAAGTACCAACTACTGTTTTTGTACAAGCCGTATCCACAATAGCAGATTTTTCTGTTTCTGTTAAAAATTGCCCTGCCCCAAGTTATCACTAGCTATTAAAAATCCTTTTTGATTAAATTTTGTGCACATTTGGAAATATTTCCATTTTTGTACTTTAGATTCATATGGTTACCGGCAGAAGCAGCAGCTCTTTTTGTACCGGTACTCTGCCGACGTTGACCATTGTTGTGATATATCTTTTTCCTGCTTCCAGTACATGTAGGTTGTTTGAAATAGCCATATTCATTTTCTTTGCTATGATCTTGTGAAACGAAAATGTTTTCCTTTTTCAAAACTACTGGATTCTTTAATTTTGGTTCGTTATCTTGTTTGGAAAAAATTCGTTTCAGTGCCAACTTCACAGATCAAATTTCAAGTCGTTGCCAATTGTTAATACCGTTCGAGAACACTGTCGAACGAATACTGTCTCTGATCATCTCCAAGACTAGCAGCATCTAATATTTTGAAAGTTAATATTGTATTCGGCAGCTTGATGTCAAACTTTGTTAGGCTAGCATACCAATGTTCAAACTCTAGAATGAAATCTCTCATGTAAATATCAACTGTTTTCTTATAAGAGCTAAATGATGTATATGCAGAAAAGGTCTCATCCACTTTTTCAGACTGAAAAGCAGCATCCAGTTTTCAGTTAGCTTGTCTAGTCCATTCTCTTCTCCCAATTCTTCTTTTTGTTAAATCTGCTACCGCCTTTTCATTTTTCAAATTTCCGTCCAAAGATTGTAACAGTATAAAAATTGCCTGTTTGGTCTTAGGCAAATCAGTTATACTAGTCCACATTGCCAACTTGTTTTTCCATGCTGAATAAGTCACATCACCACTAAACTTTGATGGAGGTATCTGCTTTGTAGCCATTTTTTCTCTGCTACAATGAAAAGTTCTTAATATTATTTAATATAGATCGATTACAACAGATAAAAACCCACACACTAACAATACAGCACCATGCTCCAGAATCACAGTTTCAGAAGCTCATTTCCAGAACAGGTTTTTGCAAGGTCAAAGTTCATAATTTTGGGAGCCATAAATAATAATGGAACAAAGAAGTTTAACAATGGAAAGAAAGTGTTTAACAGAGAAATTGTATAACTAATATTGATAACGAGATAATTACTAAGGTTAATAAACAGAATATTAACAACTATGAGCCGCTTGACTTTTCTTATGCACAGAATATTGTCGATTTCATAACAAGTGAACATCATGTTTAAACATTGACCTTGGAGGGTTCAGCCCCCTTTAATCAGCAAAACTCACGATGAAGTTGGGAAAAATCCACATTACAAATAAAGTTAGTGCTTTTTTAAAAAATACTCTAGATTAATGAAGGTACTTTTCTTTGCTGACTTTGGGCGATTATCAATTGATATGTGAAACCGAAAGTCTATGCAATCTTTAATTTTTCTATATTTTCTAGGTTGTGTGTCAGAAAACGGGGAGACTCATAATGAAGGTTCAACATGGCATAATGGTTGTGATGCATGTGTTTGTCAGGCTGGATTAATATCGTGTTCTCCAATGCCTTGTCCATCACATGCTTGTACTAATCCTGCTCCTGGACCAGATGGCTGCTGCGATGTTTGTGATAGTAAGTTCATGGTTGCAACCGTACGTGCGCCATACAAAAATAGTATATTTTTGATTTGTTTTAATCCTTCAGTAACTTGATATCAGAATGCACACCTTCATCGTCTGTTTGCTGTAACTTTCAAAATTTGCCTTTTCCATTGAAATTGACTGAGCAAGGTCAGAAGCAGTGCCTGAGAGGAACCAACCATTACCCACCTAACTAGAGAAAGGTATATGTGATAGAGATGGGTGGATGTATCGGTATCGGAATTGGTATTGGCAAGTATCGGTGATATTTGAGGTATCGGTGCTGGTATTGGAAAATTTTCATCACCGATACTAAAACCGATACCGGATACGGCCTTATAACGGAGCGTACGAATAGGCTTTATTTACTGATAATAAATGGAAAGACCTCACATTCCATGGGCATGCCTCGTGTGAACAATTTTATTTACACTTTATGTTTTATTGAATAAAATCCATCAATCCACTGACTATATGCTCTTTTTGATGCAGTAAAAGGTGTTAAGGTCATAGTACTGGTTTGCGTTTTTTCGTGGTTTGGTTTATTTTACTCTTGCGTTTTACGCAAGCGCAATGCTCTGCATGCATCTCCTTACGTTTTCCAATGAAACAGAACGATTTTCTATGCAATCTACCGCAAAGTGCTTGTTCCCTTTTTACGTTTCTGCTTTGTACGCATGTGAACACGATTAACACAAAGCAATGCAGGCGTGTATTGCTGTTTTTATTTTATTGAAATGTAATGAATGCAACGCATCGGTAATACAACTTCACGTGTATTGTGGTCTTTAGGTGTCACGTTAGTTGTGTAACCACGGACATTTGCACTCAATCTTTGGACCCATGTATGCTTGAACGCAGCGACAATTCAGTATATTTTCATCCTTAAAAGTTTTTACTCAAATGGGTGCAAGAGTTCAAGGGTGAAAACGTACGTAGGCGCACACATATGTGGGTGCAACTATAACAAGGGCATAAGTATGGATACAAAAAGGCCTTTAACATATTTAACAAAGTACTCGGTGTTGGCGGTATCGGTATCGGAATATAAATTACGAAGGTGGTATTGGTACTTGTATCGGTATCGACGGAAATTTTGGTATTGGCCCATCTCTAATTTGTGATGTTTTAGGGGACCCTTTTTTTCTATATTTTTTCACATACTTCATCATGTATATTTTTATTTTCGCCCTTGAAATTGAGCAAATTCCATTACATGTAATCAGGCCTATAGTAAAATTGCCCAGAACTTTAAAATTGCAAATCTTTTCTGCGAGTGATAGGCAGAATAAAAGAAATTTCAGAGACTTTGATTGTATTTGCTATCGATCACTGATCAGACAACGTATGATATGTATGCAAAGTGAACAAAACACAAACACACATAAAATGTCTTATGCTCAAAGGTTTGGCTTCATGTAAGTATCTGCGTATTATAATACATTTCGATTGTGATCAAAAAGTAAATATCAGTGATTATAGGACTCTATTGTGCTGAACCAATTTTATTACTAATATTAAAAACAGATATAGAATTATGGGGAGAAGTTAGAAGTTGAGTCTTATGTTCTGTAACTTTCAGGATGTGAGTTCGAAGACAGGATTTATAACAATGGTCAAAGATTTCAACCAGAGGGATGTCAAACCTGTAAATGTATTGATGGATCAGTGATGTGTAACAAAACTGTCACAAATTGTCCATCAGTAAGATGTTCAAGGCCTGTTAAACTTCCCGATGAATGCTGTTTGACTTGTTCTACTGACTGTAGAGGATTTAAGAACTCACAGTCATGGGCTATGGATAAATGCCACAACTGCAGTTGTATTGTGAGCATTTCTCATTATTTAAGCTTTTTTATATCTATTATGGTCTGCTTCCAAGTGAGTGAGGGAAGCGCTTGATAATGTGTGATTATAGATAAAAATCTCATTGTGTGTACTTGATCATTGTGGTGCTTTTCCCTTTTTAATAACGAGGCCGATCTACCATTTTTGTCATATCTACATCCGACATGGTCCATCAGTGTTCATATCGCTTGGCTTACAAAATCAAATTATTCACTCGTTCTCCTAAATGGTGCAGTGGTTCTTGTTCCAATGCTAACCTTGAATCCCATCTTGCATTTAGTGTTGGTAATATTTTCAACATTTAAAAAGGATGAGCATCTCATGATAGTGTGTAATGTACATGGAACATGGTTGCACGAGACATGCCTGACCAATTTATTTAACCTTGACCTTCAAATTAAAAATAAGTTCACTCAACTCATATATCAGTAAATATTTGATAAAACAACCATATTCTCTGTGGTCTAAACTGATTACTTTCTATATTTTTAAGGAAAACGAAATTGTTTGCTCACGAAATCAATGCCCTGTTCTTCAATGTAGTCATCCTCGAATTGGAGCTAGTGATTGTTGTCCAACATGTATGGGCTGTGAATATAAGGGAAACAGTTATCGTCATATGCAGAATTTTATGGAAAATTCATGCAGTCAGTGTACCTGTAGAGTAAGTAAAGTGTTTGGAAATATTTTAACAAAATCAATGTCAACTCAATAATTATTTGTTTTTGTTAACACACGTTGATTTAGCAAGGGGTCCGGACCTCCGGCCATCTCTTTTGGATGGTAAAAAAATGCTCGAAAATCAATTGTCTTTACTTTACTTTTATCTTTAATTTTGACCTAATGTTTTTGATAGGGAACATGGAAAAGTTACGGTATCCTATTTTATTATTTCGTCCCTCGCAAGTTTGGACCACTCAAGAGATATCATGGTGGCTTTTCCGGTTGTGACTTCAAACGAGCTGCTTGCCCTAGATCGTTCAAATCTCTGCACAACTCACACCGAGCATGGCCGCCTGGCCTCATGAGATCAAGTTTTATATCGTTCAAATGCATCGTGCACTAAAACTTGTGTGTTAAGAATTGTCAAGAAATTCCCGATTTCACAATTTAAAATCAAAGAAAAGATTAGCTTTCATTAGTGTAGCTAGTTATATCAGAGGGATTTGTTTTTTACTCTTGACATGTGGTTTGCAAAAGCTTTCCAACGAATCTAAATTTTAGAATAATAATGATAAATTTTTATATGATCACGGCAAATTGCAAGAACGAAATATAAAAAAACTCTTGATTGAAATCAAACTTTGCCGACAATAAAAGAATGGTACACCAATTTTGCTACACCTTTTTCGAGAGATATAACAGCGTTCACTTTCAATTCATAAAAGCAGTAACCCCACAAATTTTATATGGTAATTTTCAAGAGATAATGAGTTAGACATAGTCATCCAGATAATTCAGGTTAAATTAAATATATAAACACACAACACAGCAGAAACAATATTTTAGAAAAATCATGATTCAACTCAAATCTTGAGATAAATAAAACAATGTTATACTTTCAATTCAAAATAATTTATATGCTAAAAGATATTTCAGGGACAAGGAATTAGACATTGTCATAAATTTTCATGGAGTGATAATGGTATTCAACAAATTATGCGTCGAGCTTGTCATTTTTACAAACAAAATGTGTTCAAGTCATAAATCAGAACCAAAACTTACTCCCAGACACTCTCTCTTTCTTGAAGTCAGCCGAAGAAATCCATTTTCATACTCTCTTGTACATTGATGCGTACGGCAAATATGAAAGAAGCATTTCTTAAAGAAACAGATATGCACATGTGTGAATGGACCGATATTTAGTAAATTGTTCTTTTTTCATTATCACCCGACTGGCCTAAATATCCCACCCCTTTCCCAGTTAGTATTAACTAGCATTTAATCATAGATTCCTCATTATTTACTGATTATACACAAGTAATCATTATGTGAGTTGTCCTGCCGGATTCTGGCTGAGTACACTGGGTATATATCAAGGTGCTATTAACTAATTAAATAATAGATAAACTACTGCTGCATAAAACAGTTTCTCTTTCACCTATTTTACAGCTTTTCAAACAAACAGACAAAATAATATGTTGAATTTCATGCATTTTTCGTCACTTGGTTAGTATAGGAATAAACGCAGTGGTGCCCTTTGTTAAAAATCTTCCTTTCGGCCCATATTTATACCAAAGTTCGCAATGACACTTGTTTTTACATAATCTTGCAATAGATGCTCAAGAGGTGCCAAAAATATCTTCAGAATGTAACTAGTGACATATCCGATTCGTAAATTTTGTTAAAAAAGATCTCGTTCAGGAATAAAACAGATTAATTGGCCTACATTTTAAACATTATTATTTCATTCCATATTCATAAAATGCCATCTATGTGCATTGCCATAAATAATTTGGTTTTCCATGGAGGAAGGCATAATAAATGCTTGCTAATATTTGCGTTTGAACATCACCTTCGGCCAAATAAACACATTCATGATTATCCAGAGTCATCAAAATATATTCTCGATGTCCAGGTGCAAACGATTAATTTTGACAGGTCTGTGATTAAAAACATTACATGAGAAGGAGATCAAAGAAAACTGAATAATGATGACTTATTTTAGTATCACAATGTTATATTAATAATAGCAACAAATGATATTGTTCAAATCTAGAACCTTGTTAATCCTCAAAATTTGTGATCTGAGGAAATAGTGAAAGCATTTGATGAGTTCTTGCGTGGCGTGGCAGGAAAAATCGAACGAAATTAAGACGCAAATAATCTATGGCGATGCACCATGGTCATTCACAAATATGGAATTTAAATCATTGAAATTTAGGCCAATAAATTTTGGCTGCATTTAATAATAATCAAATGAGGAAATAGGTATGGAATCCAACAGCAACACATTTATTTGCGCCGTCCTGATTTAAAAAAGTGGGAAAGTGAGGGAACAAGAAGCAGGTGGTTGGTTCCTGCGGCGACGATTTACCAATTATTTACTTATTTTATTTTGGCTTGATAATTGTAAACTCAGTCCGAGTCCGATTGACATATTCGGACTTGGCCGAGTTGAAGAGTTTTATTTATTAAGTAGATTAGAAAAAGGATAAAATGAGAAAATGGGAAATAAATGAGAAAACAATTTCATTGATGGATCAGTTATTTTTAACCACCAAACAATAATTAATAACGTTGTGTTATTGTATTTCATTCCTTACAATTTACCACAAAATATTTATTTGTTTTCAGTTTGGAAATGTTATGTGCACAACACAACAATGCCCTCCTCTAAAATGTAAACACAAGGAAAAACCTACTGGGTCTTGCTGCCTAAGATGTAGAAGAGGTAAGGAATTACATTGTCAAGGGATTTTTTTTATTTTGCTTCAATTTTGTGTGGTAATTATACTATCATTTTAATCGAATCCCAATGTGGTTATGATCTTGTATGATTGCAAATAATAATTCCTATTCTTGTAACAATCAACACAAACATAAAACCGAGATACTCTCATACAGGGTACTTTTTTGAAAGTTTGGAAAAACGCATTCAAATGTTAATACAGAAATAGATATGTGAAGGCTTTTTCAAATAACGTTTTTGCTCAAAGCAAGCTTGAGGGAAATGAGTTTTTCAAATCGCTGATGTACAGTTAGGCTCATGTGTAAAAACTCTATAGCTCATATTGCATACGGAACTCGAGAAGATCTGAGATTTGGAAAGATTCAAATTGTTTTTCTCTGGGAAACAGTGTGAAGGAAAAATGATATGATTTGTCACAATGAAATTTCAACTCTTAAAAGAGAGTCTCAACATTTTTATTACCAAATTAAAGTTTGACTAAAGCTTAATATTTCCATGCAAAGATCACCAAAATCCGTTGACTGATTTTCTCGATATTGTCAATTCAAAATCGGGGTTATTATTGATCTTTAAAAATATTTACACGTTTCATAGATTTGTTTTATGTCACTGGTAGTGTTACCGGTACTCTTTTTCCAAGTGCAGATTCTCTGCACTCGCTTCCCTTCCATGTCTTTTTTGTTTATTGAAATTCACTCCAGGCAACTGCTATTGTAGAATGCAGTGAGTGGCATATCTTCAAGAGGTACCTAATATTATATATTAATGCAATACTTGTTTTGTCACTAGCAAATTTGTTACATTTCACATATCAAATTTTATCATTTCCCAAAACTATTGGGTTACAATGGATTGTACTTTCATGCGCTTAATATAATCTATCTATATTGCATGATTCTTTGCTACTAATTTGTTTTTCAGGCTGTGAGTATGAAGGGATTTTTTATGATGACGGCATGTCATTCAAGACACAGAATAATCCATGCCTGAGCTGTTCATGTTTGGTGAGCTTTCATTGCTAAATATTATTGGTTGATACCAGTATATGCGAATCCCCAGTAATAAAAAATTATGTTGGATATTATCCAACGCTTTAATTTTTGACAAAGTTTGCTAAATTAATTTTTAAACTTTTAATTTGAAAATGCAATGAACCAATATCTTGTAATTGATATCATCTTTTTCATGGCACAATGCTCAATGAACTCAAATGTTTGTCTGCAAATTTTGAGGTCTCCTATTGTAATAATATTTGACAAACCTCATTGCCTATTTACTGTAATAGTAGTGTATTGTATTCTCACATTAGAATGGTCAGCCAAGATGCCTTCGTGAAACTTGTGCAAGAGTTTCTTGTTCAAGACCAGTGGTTCCCAAAGGTGAATGCTGTCCACGATGTGCAACTTGTCAAGTTGGTTCAACTGCATATAGTGAGGGACAAATGTGGACAACAAGAAATCGATGTCAAAAATGTGTTTGTCAGGTATCCAAAATTCTCAACAATTTACTGTTTTATATGGTCTACTTGATTTGGCTTCCCCTCTGAACTGTGGATGATGTACACCGCTCTTGAACACAACACAATTACATTAACATTTATTAATTTGTAGTATTGTAAAGTGATTTATTAAAATTAGCTCCACCAATGAACATATATGTCAAATTAAAAAAAGAAAAAACAAAACCACACTACATACCGATTTTGGTATGGATTGTGAGGCAAAAGTGCGACCAAAATATGTTATCCTTACAAATTTTTTTCCAAATTTGTTGATATATAGGTAGGCTTGTATATTATATTGGGATATTCAATAGAAATATCCCCAATACTTGAACTCAAATGCTAAAAATAACACCATTTCAATCATTATACAGCAGAAAAGAAAGGGGGAAATAGATAGACAGACACAATATGTACATAATATGGGCAAATTTTATCATGAGATCTCGGTTTGTTCAATTTTTTCATCAAAATTTGCCAAGAGAAAAGCTTCAAGATAGATCATACTTGAAAAATCTCTTTGAACCATCACAGTACAAAGATCCACATAAATGCAGGAAAGCAAAAATTCCAAAAAGCCAATTGAGTGGACTATTTGAATATTTTGTTCGAACGAAAAAGAGTAGAAAACTCTCATAAACAAAACCCATTATAAACAAAGGGAAGCAACTTTTTCATGTTACAAGCTTTGCAGACAGGAAGAAAGTTCGGGGTCATTCACATTGATCGCACCGTACAATCAAGCAGGCTGAGAACAGTAGGAGCGTCACTGCCCCATATGTGACAACAATACTTCATGGAGGGTTCAATTAGTGATTTGTACAAATGAAAATGATTTTGAGAGAGAGAGATAATGGTGAGCTTGATATAGAGAAATGACTTTCATTGAGGCATGTTTAGCAATAATATTGATATAGTCAATCCAACTCATTTCTTTAGAAAGTGTTAATCATATAAGAGGAATATTTGTGGATTCCTCCTGGATAGTAAAATTTGAGTTGCACATTCTAATAGAGTTGTCAAATATTCAATTCTCAGGAAGGTCAACAATGTATATGGGAAACAAAGTTGAGCCAAGAATTGGTCGCCGATTTTAGCAATTTTGAAAACTTTTCTGCAGTTATTCCCAGCTTTGTCGTTTATTTTGCTGATGTAATGTTGACGATAACAGTGAAAGTGATGATTTCTCGCTGCTTTTGCCGTTAAGCATTCTGTTGAAAAGCATGGGGTAGAGTGGGGCTTCACTTAAAATATTCGATGAGGAATAAATTCATTGACTCTAAGTTTCACCCACTCTGCAGTTACCATCGGGCTATCATAAGCAGGCAACAAGAGAACATCACTCCATAACACATCACAAAGAAAGTCACTGAAAGGATCTCCGTCACCGCGCTTGTAATTATAAGAAGAGCAGAGACTCATTTATGCAAGTTATAGCTTAGGTTTTGTTATTTTAAGCAGGCTACTTTTATATAAGCAGAACAGATACTCGCTTTCTTAAATGATGCAAAGGCGTCCCAACACGTGTAGCACAAGATACACATTTTTAGGACTAAACTGGATTAAAGTTTCCTCGTTTGGTATTATGATGACATTATTTGCAAAAACATAAGTAAATTACTTTGTATATTTCGATAAATAAATGATAAATATGCAATGAGAATAGCAGTAGAAACTGTGGAATTTTATGTAAATCTGGTTATACTTATTTACAGTTTATGCCGTAAATATTCAAGTGTAGAACACAATGTTATTGTTCAATTTATCTTGAATTTTATATTTACCAATCGAGATGCCCATCCTTACTATGATGTCCTGTTCCAGGCTGATGACAGCTGATGTTTTGTTTTAGTTGGCAAATCACAATGTCATGCAGAAAAAAGTACTTGTGCAATGGCGCTGTTGTTCACTGCATCGAAGTGCTGTTTTCTATGCCAAATTTTGCAAAAATGTTCATAATATAATGCTCCTGCCCCTATCAACTTATATATATATATATATATATTTATATATATATCCTATCATATTACCATTTATATATTGGTAATGCCTGGTTTCTACCAACCATTTACCAATCCAGTAGCGCCATTTTTTTTCTTGTCTTCAAAGAGGCTATTTTTTCTTCTTGTTCAAAGGCTGGAGAAGCAGTGTGTAAGAACATTATACCATGCAGGAATGATTGTTCGCATGGTATCATGAGACGAGGTCAATGCTGTCGTGATTGCTCTCGATGTTCATATCAGGGGAAAATATTTCAACATCTTGAACAATTCAGTGACCCATATGATGTTTGCCAAAGATGCTCATGTCAGGTAGGTTTTTTACAAAAAATAAACATATCTAACATCTAAAAACTACTTTCAATGGTATACAAAGAAATACCAGTATATGATATTCTGCCTTCAATATTTATTAACCCAGAAGTAGCGACACAAACAGAGTTCATAGCAAGAGACAACTATCTAGGAACATGGCACATACATGAGTGACATTGGCTGAAAGAGAGGAGAGGCTCAATCACACATATCACTTAGGGGTGCATAACTAAGGTTGCCCTATTTTGAATTTCGTTTTACACCTTCCCACTTTGATCAATTCACATTGTTTTAATAAGTTCTTTTTGGGCGATTGGTTACTCTGGATGAATTCAGAATAATAGATTAAGTCTTGATATTGTCGCCAAAATCGTCTTCAACATAGATGTTAGGTCGTCGTTTCATATCATGACAATTTCTTCGCTATACCATATTTTGCGGACTATAAGCACATCTTTAGTAAGGATTGCAAAAGGTCATTTTCTCAAAATTTTGTCATTTTGTACACATATAAGATGCAGCGGAATAATCGCCGCAAATATAACGGGTCTATCAACATTAAAATTCTCAAAATGTCCTCGAAAGACTCCCCAAAATACATGGAAATACAAGCAGTGTCATATGCTAAATATACACTCAAACGCATGGATCGTAGCATTGGTACTGCTCCGGCATACAATTTCGTTTTAGAGCTTTCACTGATCGAATTTTAATCTCTCACTATCCACGACAATGTCTCGAACCGAGTCGCAAAATATGGAAAATATACATGATTTTAAAGCTCTATAACTTCTCGGCAAATAAAGTTATTTCAGAGTTCATCATGCGAAATGGAAGTACAGGATATTGACCTCAGCAAAATTTCAACGGAAAAATGTCCAATTCTTAGTTAAAATGTTTCATTATTGTTTTAAAAATGACATTGTATTTACTTCATTTTTGTGGAACTTTTTGACTTTTATGTTTTTTCTCCTAAAAAAGACGAAATGAATATCTGCAAAGTCAATTCAGTTTTCTATTGTAGTTGAATGAACTTTGAAATTCATTTAGTACAGTATTTGTGTGATCAACTTGTGTCGTAATTGAAAAAAGTTCAAAGATCTGACCGATGTAAGGTTACAAACCGGACTTCAAAATATCAAACAAAATTACCAATAAAAATGACCCAAAAACGTTTCAATGGTATCACCAGAAAGGAATATACTAGCGCAGGCAATCATGTTTTAATTTATTGCTGAAGCCCAACTGATCACAGCAATATAAGAATTTTTTTGCAAAATTGAGCCATTGTAACCCTGGTGCCAAACATTAGATATCCAGCTATTATGGTATCATATCTAGTGAAATGACAAGTTACAGAAATGCGAACATGATTTTTCGGGATCAGTGGGAGTTTCTGCACTATATACAGAAAATATTTCACTAAAAACTGAACTTTATACTTGAGTTCAGGCAGTATCATTTCAATGTAATTGAATGAAAGCAAATGAATTGTTTTTTTTTCAGTGTTCAGTCAATATGTATTTGCCTCATTTATATCACAGCCTTTGCTATTAATATAGCAAACTACACTTTCTGAACCACTGTTATTGGTGCCAAAAATATTAAGGTGTCATAGGTAAACTCTATATTTCCACAAAGTATCTCAATCCCTAGTATTATTCCTATCAACTTTTTAGAATGGAAATGTCATATGCTCCAGTAAAGTTTGTTCAGAAGTTAATTGTGAGGTTGTAGAAACACCAGAGGGTGAATGCTGTCCGCAATGCAAATCATGCGTATATGAAGGAACATTACGAGAACATGGATCTTCATGGAGAATTTCTCAGGATGCTTGCACAACATGCTCATGCGTGGTGAGGCTGAAACATAAATTTCAGAGTTTTAGTTTCATGATTACTGTTTTCTTGTTACTTCCGTGTCTGATTTAATTAAAGAATGACAATATTTTGGGACCCTGCGACAAAGATTTCAATGGGTTCCATCCATCATTTTGATGGATTTTAATCAATTATCAATTGCATTAGTATACATTTTCAAAGGTATTTGGTCACCAATCTTGCAAAATTATTTTTACCGATGTGCTGGTATTTCAAGACAATTTTAATCTATATGACTTCCGAAGTCCACCGTAAAAAGGAACTTTAATTTACAAAAGCAATTAAAAATAGCGAGTGGTCCCCACCAGTCATAAAATGGAATAACATTCTGACCTATATAAACATATGATAATAAATTCTAAACGCCACTATGATAAAAGATAGATAAAAGCATAGAATAACAAATATAAAACTAAAGAAAATAGATTAGGCCATAGTTTAGCGACAATGGTTGCAGGATATTGAGTATTTCTGAGGAACAAGAGGAAAAAAGATATGGATGATGGGCTTAAACCGATCACTTACACCACAATCCTTTATGTCAGCGAAATTCCTTATGTTTAAGAGAAAAAGTCAAAAGTATTTTTCAAGATGCAGACATTGGTGTGTGTTTTAAACCAGAAAACAAAATCGGACAAACCCTTTCTAATGTTAAGGACTCCATTCCATTTGATAAAATAAATCAGGTGTTATACTCGATACCCTGCAACAATTGTCCCCAGTTTTACATCGGCGAAACCAAACGGAGGCTGGACTTTCGGAGAAGAGAACACAGAAGAGATATCATACATACAAATAAAATCAGATAAATCGGTTCTTTCAAATCCCGCCTGCAATTAAAACTATTCATTCAAACGGGACAACAGCAAGATTTCAGAGATAGAGGAGCAAAAGATTATTTTTGGAAGCTTATCACATAAACAAGGAAAAAACACCATGAAATATATAGATCTTTATTTTAGAAAGTAGGCCGCAAGTAATCCGCATGTTAGCCGTTATTTAATTTTTATCTTATCTTGATTATTAGTTTGCCGCCTTCCCTTTGTTTGTTTTAGAGTGTTTCCCTTTTTCCCATTAGATTGCTCACACTCGATTTCTTTTTACCATGCTCTGAAGAAGATTTTCTGAATAGAATTTTGAAACGTTGGCAAATTATTTCGTTTGGCTTTCACTGGTTGTGCATATCACATCAGAAATATCTACCTGGTGGCAACCATACACTAGCATCAAGTCTTTTAAAGATATGATGAGGTATACTATATATTGATATTAATAATGTGGAATATTTTAATAGGAAGGAATGATTGACTGTGTTGAAGAACAATGTTCTGCTACACGATGCGATTATCCTGGTACTTCTCATGGAGCTTGTTGCCCAGCATGCGACGGCTGTTTATACAGAGGACAAAATTATGAAAACGGGGCTGTTGTACTATCAGGAAACAATTGTTCAACGTGCCAGTGCCTGGTATGTTAGTTTTTTGTTTTTCATAGAATAATGATCAAAATCCAGTAAAATGTCAAATTCAATCTGTATCTTGCTTTCTGTATTTCGAGTTTCCTATATGAATTACTTTGTTAGATTTTATTTAGTTATTTTCACTGCTGCTCCCGAAGAAAACAAGCAACAACCTAATGGCAAGGTGCTATTATAAAATGTAGTACCAGAAACCGCATTAAACGGTAAACAAAAACCACTTATTTTGTCCTGCTTTTAGTTTCCTTTTACAACAATCAGAAAATATGTGCAATTCTGAGGCACACACCTACAGTCCTATACAATAGAAAATTTCATGATGTATCTTGTTTCTTTAGAACGGTAATGTTGTTTGCAATGAAAGATCTTGTCCTCATCTGCAATGTAGAAATCCTATAAAGAGACAAGAAAATTGTTGCCCGAGGTATGGTGCGCAGTGATTCAGACATGTGTCTGAAAATGTCTACTTTATAGATAGTTGGCCCAAGTTACTCAAAAAGAGCAACAAGTTTGATGTATTGATCATCGACTTATTTAAATTTTCGCAATTACTTTTTGTTCTGCTTGACTTTTGGCTCATTATATACAGTTACAAGTTTGAATCATCACAAAGAAAGCATCAGCGAAATTGTTCTACAGTACGCTCTCAATCACAAAATCACATGCAACTCGAACCAAAAGCCATGGTAAATCACAGTTCTGCAGGACACATATAGCGACTGACATACATAAAATATTTTTCCATACCCATGACCACGCTTTCCTCAAAATTGCGCCTTTGTTTTCAAGATCATGCTCGTGTCTCCCCATGTTGCATCAGTTCAGGAATCACATCATGCAGCGAATGATAGGCAATGGCATGTGAACCAATTCATAATTTGGTCTGCTTCCACCTATTCTCCGCTGAATCGCAAAAATTTGGAACTCAAGGAACAGAGAATTCTTGAAATTAGGCTATTTTAACTTCAGTTTTTTTATCATGCACTAGGGTGGATTTGATATAGCGCAGTGAACTAACTAACATTGTTTAAAATTGTGATTACCTGCCCAAGCCTCATTCAATTTGCCTCGGACGCAATTGTATTAAAGATCCTAATTTGCTTTACAGTAATTTCCTGAAACAAATATGCCTAAAATATGGATCGATTTTGTCTTAAAATCCTGCTAGGGGTAAATTGGAGAAAAAATGTTTAAAACTTTTCTTCAAATGTATATGGCCTGGGAGGCAGCATCAGGGAGTTCCATAGTTCAGTTGTACATGGAAAAAACTATTCACATGGACCTCATTTCTACTCAACAAAGTTTCTATGGGATTAGGATGACACTACCATTATTAATCCGAAACTGTAGACAATTGCCTGTTTTCAATGTTGAGAATGTAAGGAATGTCATGTTAGTTGTGATTGTTTTTAGTTGCTCTACCTGCGATTATGAGGGAAGAACTTATAATGATGGAGATATTTTCAGACAATCTAGGAATTCATGTCTAGAATGTACTTGCATGGTTAGTTATTCTGACATTTTTTTTCAGAAAAGTTTGACTTAAATATTTTATTGAATAATCAGAAAAGCAATTTGATTTTCTGCCTTGATTCAATTTTAATCAGAAGACGCACCTCCTAAATGTTATTCTGGAGATAAATTTAACTTTTATAAAATTCTAAAAAAAAATTGAAAGTGCATATGAAATGGACTGGGGATAATGAGTCCTATTTTTTCATTCCCGCCCATTTTTCCAACCGTTTCTTAACTGCCGATATTTTTCAAAAAAATATTGGCATTCAACTCATGTCTCACATCGCATCAAGCGATAAATCCGATCCTTTTGTCTGATAAATTCCCTGATACGCACAACGAGAATATAGATATTGTCTAAATGTACTACCAGTCAAGCATGTAAAGCAGATAGATCATGAATAGAGAGCAGAATTTTTACCAATAGGAGATAAATGAATAAAATGACAGTATTTGTTTTCGGGCGAATATAAGTTAACGAAGTGATATTATATAATTAAAGTTGGAGTCAATTTTTGTCTTGACATAAATTCCTGACCTGCATTGTCGATAATTTGTTCGAGCATTATTTTTGGCCAGTGTGGACATAATTTCTTTTTCAACTTTTAGTCTTGTACAATTGAATTCAAAAACACCGAGTGTAAGAATAAAACTGCTTAGTTTAAAAAAAATCTTGGCAATTTCCCTAATTTAGGAAGTGATTTCTCACAAATCAAATAAATTGTCCTCAAGTACATGGGCATGAGAGCGTTGGTTTCATGATGCAGCTATGTCTCTCGATTGCGATTTTTTTAATGCTTAAAGCGAGTATGCTTTTAAAGAGACCTTCTGTGAACTCGGCAATTCAAGCCCATTTGATTTGTATTACAATTTTTCTGTTTTTTGTCTTGTAGTTTGTAATTCCACAATAATGACGTATCCATTCAATTGCCCATAAACGCAGAATTGTGTGGATGTGAAAGCGCCGAATAGGTATCTCAATTATGGGTGTTTTAAATGGTTAATAGGAATGTGCTTTTAAAAAGACAAACCTTGCAATCTGCGATTTCTGCCGTCTTTGTTTTATTGTTATTTTATTGACTTTTGTTATGATGTGTGACCCAACTCTAATTTAAAGGGAGGTCAAATAAATTGCCGAAATCTGGATTTGAGCTGTGAACAGGCGCTATGTACACATCCTGGGCGAAGTTCAACTCAATGTTGTCCTAAATGCGACTCATGTGAATATGAAAGACGAAATTACATCAATGGAACAACATTTACACCAACTGGTTCGTCTCCATGTTTGACCTGTACTTGTTTAGTAAGTATATTTAAGCATAAATGCTTGGCATTTCAATTTAGTTCACTAAACACTTCAATTTGTAATAAAAATATCTTAAAGTAATTTGGTGTTGATGAAGCTTCATTAATTCTATGTGATATGCTGTATGGTTGAAATTTCATGTGTCTAACGTGTATGTTGAAACAGCTTTATCAAGACTCTGGATGCAAATTTCGAATGCTTTTTTTTTAATCAAATCGTGAAAAAGTTAATTTCAAATTGAATATTTCGAAATACAATTTTATTAAAAAAACTTGTTCCCACCTTTTTAAGATACTGCAGTAATTTACAAAATTCGAAACACGTATACTTTGTTCAAATTCGTCAAATTCGAGCTACACTGATCAAAAACTATGAATTAATTTTGCAACAAGTTTGGCAAAAAGTTTCTAAAAGTCTAAATGATATTAAAATGTTTTCATATAAGAGTATTCTGGAATAAAAACATATTTTCTTGCAATGCTCAAAATTGATTCGAAGTAACAGTGTTCCGAATCAATTTGATTTTACATTCTAAAACTTGCACCCTCAATCAGGACACTGAATAACAAAATGCAGACTTTTTGGAAAAAATACAGTTATACCTATCTAACAATATGCTAAATAAATTACACTGAATCAGCAAATGATGTAACTAAACAAGGTAATTTAATAAAGGAAAAAATCTCCTAAATTAAATTGAATTAAAAATAATTATTGGCCGTCCATTTTTCATTTTTAAAGACGGCCAATTGAGTTCTAAGAATTTTTGCTTTTTGGAGTTTGTACCAAATTTGGAAAATCAGGGACCCTGTTATGGAATTTTTTTCTAGCTGGTAGAGGCTGTTTACCGGCTCTATGACTATTGAAACAAATAACAACCCCAGCATACATACTAGAGTCATATCAAAATTGAATATGTTTTTAATATAATATTTTATGGCAAGTTTGTCTATTGAATGTGCAATTATCTGTACGAGCGTTTGACAATATTTTCAAAGTAAAAACAGAATGCAATTTTCGACTTAATTTCATTTTATCAACATTCAAAAAAGGCTGATATAAACAGTATCCAGTTATTTGAAAAAGACTTGTCTTATGTACTCTACCCATCCGTACTATCCTTGCGCGATGGCCTAGTGGTGAAACATGTTGGCATCGCAGGTTGAAGATCTCGGGTTAGAGCCCTGGCGAGTCCGGCTCGCTTGTCCATGCCCACCACTCAACCCAGGGTATAATAACTTGGGTAGGCTAAGACGAACAGGAAAAGATCATATCTTTCCAGCAATTGTAACCATGTCCGTCTATAAGTTGCCGCTATTACAGGGCCTCGGTCGGAGTGATCCACTCTGAGAAGTGGCTATAAAAAAATAATTTAAAATATACAGTCTTGTTAGTACTGATGGTTAATCTGCACAAACTGCTATAGTAGAGAGAATTTTTGCAAGTACTACTTATGAATATTTGTTTCATTGCAATTTTTGAATCAAGTTCAGTATCGCAATAAAAATGTGTGTTTTCTTTTAGTCTGGTTCTGTGACATGTAGAACAGAAAGATGTGCAGCGATTTCCTGTCTGAATCCTGTTCAAAAACCTGGGACGTGCTGTTCTACTTGCCAAGGTCAGTTATTTTGATTCAGTAAAACATTTGAAACTGATCAATACTGTTAATTTTCAACAAATAGTTTTATTCAATTTTGTCCTGTGTAATTCTCCTTTGAAACAGGCAAACATGAAGAAATATGCAGCTAAAAACATATTTTTAGTTGTGAAGACCCTAAAGATAATGTTGACATTTGATAGGCATTTAACTATGTGGAGGACAATATGTGTATCAAACATTACCTCAAACTCTCATATATATATATATATATATGCTATATGGGATTCGAACCATGAGCAATTGAGATACGTAGCTCAAAGCACATTCCAAGATTAATCCGATTAATCAGATTAATCAGATATCCTGTTGAAATTTATATTGCTATATTGTGATATAGAATAATACTGTTTATTTTACAAACGATGAGGGAAAGTCATGAAATGTCAGGGAATTCTTATTATTTTCTAGAATATAATTATGCGACGAGTAGTTAGTATAAATTGTGCTTGTCCAAATCGAGAGATGTAGCCGCATTGCGTAACCGGCGCTCTCATGCCCACAGCATTTGTATGCTTGTGGAGAATTGCTTGGATTTGTCGCTATTGTGAAATTACTCCTTGAATTTGGAGTGAAAATATTTATCATAACATCAGTATCACCGTAAACTAACAGTTTTATTCTTACACTTGGTGTTTTTAACACAAGAGTGAATGTCGAAAGTAGAGTTACATCTATCCGTGTCAATTCTGCTTTATAATAATATAATTTCGCAGTTAGAAAATGGTAGAAATTATGCTATTGATTTATGATTCATATGTAGTTCACGCTTGCACGGCATTTTCAAACCTGATTCGTTGTTAAATCTTTCGGGCAACATTTGGGTTATTACGTCATTGTCGTGAGGAATTTCGTCAAAGGAGAGGGCATTGTTAGATGCAATGCAAGCGAGGTTATATATGATTTGATTGGTCTGATCCGAGAAGGTCATTTAATATAGCGTATTTTCAAGACGTTGAAGGTGTATAAATGATGTATTGATGCTAGATAGTCAACTCAAATATTAATTATATCGCATTAACCATAACAACAACCATATCTAACAATACAAATATCAGTTTACGTCACTTGAAGCGTGATAAATGATTAATATTAAAAGTTGAAATTGTAATAGAATATTAATATTGTCATTATAACTTTCACTTTTGCACAAATGAGATTTCAAAATACTGTTTCAATTTCAAATATCTCTGACGAAGTTCTAAAAATATTGCGTTTTTCGTCAGTTATGTTTTTTTTATACTTAAATGCATCCACTACCTGTAATCGTCGTCCCTATTACTCTGCTAATTAGTAGCAGCTTCAATGCATTTTAACACAAAAGAGCATATGCGTCCTATTACTGATAATAATACATGCAAAGAATTCGATCTTGGCCCCATTACCATGCTTGACTCTCTTGGCAATGAATTAGAGAGTGTGATGTGACCATAAGTTCGCTTTTATTAATATGTATGAGTTTGTGCATCATTCAGCATGAAAAGCTTTTTTTGTAATGAAAAAGAGGTACATATGCCGAATTTAACATTTTTTAATAGCACGTCCACATGTAGCATCTACGGTGAAGTTATCATTATCATGTTATTGTGGCTGGTTTACTGTGACATTGTTAAGATTTTGAATTCTTGAATTTCTCATTCAAGACTATTAAGTTGAATTAACCCAAATCCACTCATTTAGTGAATTTCAGTTGCAAATTTTCTACTGTTTTTTTTTATTATTAAAAGCACTTGATGTATTAATCCTACTCACTCTAATGCTTTCAGGGTTTTATGGGTTTATTTTCGAAGAAATTTAGGTAAAATTCACTGATCTTTTTTAAATGAAAGGTAGATTTGTGCCAATTGCATTCTTTGGAAAGCTTTATCAAACTATCGTACATATTGCTGAATAAAAACAGCCTAAAAAACTTTGATGAGAGTCGTCAAATTATCTTTTTTTGATTTTTGATTGTGAAATTTTAAATTTTCAAACAAAATTGCACAAAAACACACCCACTTAAATTTGAACTATTGAAGCATGAATAAGGCAAGGACAAATGTGATTGTCATCCGATCATGATAGACAAAGTTGTGGTAGTTTGTTTCATGCATGTTCCATGCTTGGACATTAGCACAGAGTATAAAATGTGTTGACACATTATGTTAGTTTTTCCCTTTCATGACAGAAGGATACCTAACTTGAAATTAGTGAATAGAGCCTCTGTGGTTTTATTAAAGCGTTGTCTGGTGATGGGTGTATGAATATAAGTGATTAACAGAACTTTGCTATTCAGCATAATTTAGTGAGTAGAATCTCAAATATATCTGTTTCTTTGCTTTCCTTTCATATTATTTTAACTGAACTAATGTGTCATTTACAATGAGAAATATGAAACAATGTTTTTTTCCTTTTGCATAAAACAAATTCTTCATAATAAGATGAAGCACAATGTTTATTTAGTGTTTTGCTATATATTTCATTTCGTTTAAACAGAATGTATACAGAAGGATAGAAAATACAGCAATGGTCAAAGATGGAAATTGGATTTATGCACCGTATGTGAATGTTTATCTGGGCATATCAGATGTCATCCTGTTCCTTGTCCTACTGTTTCATGTTCTCATCCTTCTAAGGTATCTTTTTTTGTGAAATTTTGCCACGACGTAAAATGTTTTGCAATCAATGTTTTTACTTACCGTACTATTGTTACAATCTTATTAACCGTCAGCACTATTATGACCAACATTTTTAATACAAAGTCATCAGTGCTTTTTTATCTTGTTACAATTACAATATTTACTTATATGTTCTTTAGGTCCAATTTGATATTTGTGAATAGATTGTGCGCTTTCCTCGCTAATCAGGCTCTGGTGAAGTTTTCTTGATCAGAACAATGAACTATTTATCAATTCCATTTCTGTGATCTTTTTCAAAATATCTTGAATCGAAATTGATCGCTACACTCACTATCTGGTTTTGAAACAATGCATCTGGATGATTGAACTCAAGTTCATTTTACACAACTTCAAACCAGTTATTAGGGTTTGTGAAGTCGAAAAATTAGCCTTTTTGAACTTAAAGTACCATAGTTGTGGGATTTGATACTTTAGGTGTCGAAATGTAGATCTTGGCTGGCCAAAAAATCTGACTGCACTACATGATAGGGATGATCCGAGTTCACAAAGATGAGAAGAGGAGAAAATTGCCATTCGTGACATAAAATTTTAAATTAAATTATAAAAAAAAATGATATCCTCTTCATTCACAACCAATATATCGTCACTATAACATCATAGTAGGTTGAATAAGTAAAAATTATTACTGTACAGTTTTCAGCTGTATGAAAAACTAGTATTTTCAAATAATTAATTAGAGAAAAATCAGCCTTGAATTAGTTAGAAAATACCACAGAAAGAATACTCAACAAAAATAACACCACAGGACCTGATTAAAAGTATCAAAATGAGCTGCTGAGTTGTAAGACTTCTCCTTGTAAAGGTGGCTTGTAGTGATCTTGTTGCATCCGAGATCAAATATCATAATCAATGCAGAATTAAAAAAATGATGATAAAATTATGACGTTGTCATGACAGCTTCATGTGACGTCATAACATACCAAATATGTGATGGAAACAAGTCTTTTTTTATTGTAAATCGTTAGGCAACAGACTTATGTCCGAGATGGATATTTTTATTGGATTTCACTCTATATATAAAGTCGGAAGCAGCACCTAAAAGCGCCCAACTAACGGCTGGTTGCTTATATTACAAAGAGCTACCTCAAAATGTAGTTCCTGCAACTGCCCACATGTAATTTTTATATACAATTCACTCAATATGCAAGGTATGAAGCATCTTCCAAAAGGAACCAAATAACAGCCACTCACATAGCTACTTTTTCTACTTTATATTTGGTTTCAGCAACTGTACTCTAATTGGAAAACATACCATATAGGAATGAACCGCTAAAGTAAAATACAATACTCCTCAAAGCGATAGTAAAATCATCTACCACTGTTTTTCTTCCTTTTAGTCGCTAATTGCAACAACAAAAATTGTATAAAAAGCTGGAACATTCTGTTTTTCTCTTGTACTTTTACGTAGTTTCGAGGAAATCTGATTTACCTAGTTCAACTGTTACAGAGTTTTTTGTTTGAAATTTTACCAAGTTAAATTTTCTAGATAAAATAGGTGAATTTGCCTTATTATTGACTTGGTATTCAAAAAAACGAACTAGGTAAATCATATATTTATTCTGAAATTGTTCTTGAATTAGATATGATAATTCTGTAATATCAATCTTCAAATCTATTGAAATGAGGCAAAACGGTTTACTACCCATCCTGATTTATCGACTGCTTTAGCTGGTACTTGTTTCTTACATATTCTGTCGTCCAACTTGGCTGTGTGGTTTTCTATTCTCTATTTGTTTTCTTCTCTATTCTCTATTTGTTTTCTTCTCTCTATTTTACTTCTGAATACCTACTGACATCTTTGAATATCTAAGCTTTCGGGTAGCTGCTGTTAGAGTAGCTGTTCTGTCTGTGTCTTTTCATTCTATTTCTTCAATTTATACTCTTTTCTGGAAGTTTTGAATTCGACGATGTTCCAAAATTCCAAGAAAAACCATGGTTCTTGTTACCTTAGTGCAATCGGATGCGCTGCACAGAAAATGTTTTTAAATTTTTCAATAGATTACATATGCATCGGTAAATGAAAACAATGTGCTACTCTTGATTCAAATCTTAAATCGCTTTTTAAAGAAAATGTATTCTCGTTGTTCAGTGTTCCTCTGATAACAACTTTTTTGTTGTATAAATACTGCAAAGTTTCTACCTCGATAATAGTTACATAGGCTGACCATATCTTTTGATATTTATTCTATAGGCTCCAAACTCGTGTTGTCCTACATGTGATAAGTGCTTATACAATCAGAGAGTCTACACAGAAGGAAGACAGTTCCCGAGTGTTACAAATAACTGCCATACATGTACTTGCAGAGTGAGTTTATCATGAGTATTTGAGTTATCCTGAGTAATTTTTCTGATATCTGTTATAGCCTTCATCAGGAACAACCCTGGTGGCAAACACTTAAGATTGAAACATAGAATTCAATGTGAATGTAATAAAGAATTCACAGGCATGTGATTAAAATGGGGCATACCTCGCGTAAACTACATTTATTTTATTAAATGAAACTAATCAATTCACTGTCAATATTTTTGTCTGTATGCTCTTTTTGATGCAGAAAAAGGTGTTAGTTGTCCTGTTAGTTGTAGAACCAAAAACATCTGCACGCAATCTTTGAACCCATGCCTGCTTGAACTAGGCATCAATTCAGTATATTATCATCCATAAACGTTTGCAAGAGTTCCAAGGGTACAAATGTACATAGGCGCTCATATATGTGGGTGTAACTATACCAAAGGGCATTAGTATGTGGATACAAAAAGGCCTTTAACATATTTAATAAAGTACTCGGTATCGGCGGTATCGGTAGCGAGATATAAATTACAAAGGGGGTATCGGTACCTGTATCGGTATCAGCTAAAATTTTGGTATCGGCCCATCTCTAGTCCCATCCCAAATTCTGCTGTTTCAAAATCTCTGGGTGTTTTAAGAATATTCACCAACTGATGGCTGAATTGTTGTGTTTTGTAATCGTTTCAAAGATAGTTTTATCATTGCCTAGGGCAGATGAACGCATGGCACCCTACCATGATGTTTTGGAAAATATCTATCTCATATTTTTCAAAATATAATTATAAATGTTATATGACGCTAAGTAGACAAATACACTCAGTTTCAATTGAATCACAAAGTGAACTGTAAAAGTGTGGAAACATTTTTTTGTATCAAACATGTTTGCAAAGAAATAGGTATTAAGGGAAGTTAATAGAAGCTTTCAAATTGAAATCAAAATGATATGAAACTTGTTACCATACCCCTTTTCCTGATAGTAACATTATTTGTATTTGCATTGTATGGCACAAACTATCTTTGGAATTTGTTTATTATCTAATTCAGTGGTTCTTAAACTTTCGAGTGCAATCTAAATTAGATTTTGATTAACATCTTGCGACACAAGCGTTAGATATCACATATAATTTATTTAACTTTCCAGATAAAGTGGATAGAATACGATAATATTCTATCCTACATGAGAGGGGAATACTTAAAAGGAAGAGTTTAATGTTCGTAAACAAGAAAACACCACTGCAATATATATCATACAATAGGGTGACCCATTTTATAACCCTCGCCCCAATTGCTACCCATACATGGAAAATGCTAAATTCAAAATTCAATAATATAAAAAGATTAAGAGAACAGGCAGTACTATAATTTCAATGAGACATTAAATAAAGTTTTATATCTTATCAAATGTTGCATACGTCCCTCTTAAATTTTCTGAAAAGAATTTTGTTTTACTTTACTTTTACCTATGTGTAAATATACTTTTTCTATATTCCCTATATTATGTTTATTAATTTTATTTTTGGTTCCGGCCATATTATGATTTATCTTCAGTAAAAACAAATATACCCTTAATATTCTATTGTTGAGAAGATTAAAATCTCTCTATCCTCTTTTTACCTTTTTTTTTAAATTTGATCTTCTTATGTTTTTACATTTACTTAATTTTCTTACAAAAGGCAGGTTCTGTTGAATGTGTTCGAAAACGCTGTCCTCATCTAGAATGTGAAAATCAAATTTTGAAATCTGGAGCGTGTTGTTATTCATGTCCCACAAATTGTGAATTTATGGGTGCAAGAATTTTGAATGGCCAGAGTATCAAACATCCAAGTGAAAGTTGTAAACAATGTACTTGCACTGGTAAGTATACCAATGCCATGTCAAACCAATTGTTGAAGTGATATATATATATATATTTTAAAACTTCATTACTCCATTTTGCATAAGGGGTAAAGCATCTGTAAAGCTAATTTGTTTATTAAAAATTCAATCTTGATGGGTTTGTTTATTTTAAACCTGGGGCTGCACAAAAACATCACTCGAAAAAATTCATACAAAATAGGAAGAAATAAATAATCCTTTTTGTTTGGGTTACAGAATCCTATATTGAGATCAGTTACTATGATTTTTTGGCAAATCCTTCATCGTAAATGGGTTTAATGTTTCAGCACCTTGGGTATGAGTAATTTATGAATTGACAAAAGTAAGGCTTTGCATTTTGAACCTGTATTTGCTATTGACTTGACTTTTGTTCAGAACACTACCTATTTTGACTCTTCGCTCCTACGCTATATCTGGATAACAAAATCCGAAATAATCACAAAGAATCCTATTATACATAGGTAACTCCTTATAGGAATAATTTATGTGAATTCAAGCACTAGGCATTTAGAAAATAAACCAAAAATGTGATTGCTATCATAAATTTTATGCTTGAAATCACATATAACATCTTAGTACACTGTACTCTAACATTCTCTCAAGCATTATTTACAATATTAATATCTGCCTAGCAAGTGAAGGAAGCAAGATAGAATGTTTAATATCTTATTTAAGCCCCTAGCCCGCTTTTGAAATTCAAATTATTTTTCAGCATTGTAATCTGAGAGAAACATAATATTATTTTCCAAGGATAAAATGGGAAAGTCCTACTAAGGGATGTCCCACATTTGTTATTGTTTGTAATCCAACTTACAGTATAAAAAAACTATTGTTCAAAATTCTAACCTTTTAATTTCTTTCTTTTTGTTGTCTTATATTGCTTCGACTATCACATTCATGCGTGGTCAATGGGGAATATTTATTATTGTTTAATGAGGCTATGATTGAATAACCTATATTTTATTACTGTTCCGTACTATCATCGCCACACAACTTGTGATTGTACTCCCTAATTTCACTCTCCTTTTGTATCTTTTTCTCGCGATCACAGCCATGTAACTTTGTGGCGCACTCCAGTGTTTCTAAATTAATACGTCTGGATGTTACTTTGTTCCATTCAGGTTACCTGTCTCCTCCACCGCTAACCCTTTGCTATGTATTCCACTAAATGTGCTGTGTTGTAAGCATTCTTTTTTGTAATTCTAGGGTTAATTGAAAGTTTGGTCATCATCTAGCACTTTTGTCGTTAGTAATTTAAGGACCAGCTAATTGGTTCCGTTGTGTGGAGCAGAAGCTTAATGAATTTAGTGTATGATAATCCAAATTATTGTGATCATTTATGGTGCATGTTTGATAAATATTATGATAAGGTATATATTAACCAAACAATACTAAGGAATGATCTTCTATCACTTGTTTATCTTAATATGATGATGAGCATAGACAAGCTATTGGCCATACTATGATCTGCTAATTTATATCTCAATTTATTTACCCTCACATAATGCGCTTTCTTGTGTATGTAAAATTCTGGTAAAAACTTTGATATTGGGGGTTAATCTCTCATAATTTTGTCTTTCGTCTAAGTTTACAGAAACATATTTGCTTTATTTTTATAGATGGAGCAGTAAAATGTAGGAGAGATAGATGTACAAGGGAAGTTGGTTGCTCCCATCCTTCAGTTAAATCTGAGGGATGTTGTAGAGATGTATGTGAAGATTGTTTGTATCATGGAAATATTGTGAAGAATGGCACAAGTGTCCGTCAATCTACTGATCCATGTCAGATATGCACATGTTCTGTAAGTTTGTTATTTTATTTTATCAAATCTGATTCAGAACTATTTTTTAACTTGTTGAGCCTTGACATACTTTGTCTAGCGCATTCAAAGAAACACTCAACCATCAAAGATGACTAAGAAATAATGTCATAAATTAAACACATTTTACAACTAGATGAATTTTGGCTAGAATGATATGATAGAAATGATTTATTTTATTGATTATTATTAGGTATGCCGTCAATCATCGTTCGTATTTCTAAATTTGAAGTATTATTTTTAAAGCTTGTTAAGTTGCATAGTGTTTTGAGGAAGAGTGTGAATTCTAGTGTTTATATAGTTTTTTTTTTTGAGTAACAGGATTTTGCGTAAAGGCATTGTTTTAACAGCAGTTTTGAAGATTTCAAATTTCCAAAAGTTTCTGTCATGGTATATGACTCATTACAAGGTGATAAACTGATCATACTCCCTTTTTTAAAAAACTTTTTTGGTTGTGCATTGTAGGCATTGAATTTTCAAATTTAAATTCACTCCTGTACTTTTTTAGAATGGTAGCATAGTTTGCATTCGTGAAAGATGTTCAAAACCCAGGTGTGAAAATCCTCGAAAACTCAAAGGAAAATGTTGCCAAGAATGTCCACAACCTCCAAGGTGATATTTTGGTTTCACTCTTTCGTGTCACAGTGGTTATTTTCATGATTTTAAGAACCACTTTTCAAAATGATTTAGGACATTAAAGCACCATTTAAATAAGGTTGGGCAATTGGAAATAATTCTTATTCTGGAACACTTCAATCGAATACTCTTTCTTAGCATTGGTAACATAATGAAACTTTGTACTACAATGTGCACCTCTAAAGAATTGAGTCAGTCCCAAAAGGCTTCAACATAACAAGGGTAGAACAAATCGAAAATTAAGATTCAATCATAATGATGGTAGTAAATATAACAAATGTTTGATATTGTTTATTGTGATGTTTATTGAAAAGTTCCTTATAAAATGACTATCTCAACATGCAAAACTCCCTCAAGGACAAACACAAAAGAGTAAAGAAACTAGCCAAGCACATGGCATGTCTACTGTAAACGAAAAAGGCTGTCCCAAGGTTATTGTGACATCTCACTTTAAAGTGGGAACAATGTTCCCTTCATTAGTTTCATTCTTGGATTTCATTCTTCCTTCTACCCAAAAAACTCCTGATATCTTTGCTTTGTAGATCATTTCTTTTGAAGCAGCAATGTCTATTCGTAGTCGCTTGTAAAAACATGTTTATTCGATTTAACTGCATCAAATGAGGAATGATTGTCAACAACAACCTCAATTGGAAGATTCTTGATGTCAACATTTTTGTAATATAATTCAGTGACTTCAGAACTTTCCATAACACAATTATTTCTTTTGAACTGCCAACTTAAGATGTTGCAATGTATATTTTCACCGATAAGAAATACAAGGCTTGCGGATTGACTCCCTCCGTCATTGAGGTTTCCAAACAAAGCATCTGTGAAACAAATAAGCATCGTTCTCACATGCTTTATAAAAAAGGATATACCCATTCTGATTTTATTTTCCTGTCCTTATTAGCACAGTGAATATCAACTATTGTAGCGTTTTTGAAATTGGTGGCCAGAACACACACATCAAAAGCCATATCTGGATTTTTTGTGAGCTTACCCTTAATAATTGCCCAATTCTGGATCCAATTCATTGCTTTTGAATCTGTGAGTTTGCCCACTTCCCATTGCTGGAGATTCGCAGTAAAACTACTTCGATTACTTTTTTCGTTCCCAATTTGAAAAGTTTGCCACAGTTTACCCATAATTGTCTTCTCGAATTTTGCATTACCCGGCCACAAAAAGTTTTCAACATGCACCGATAACACATCTTGCATTTCAATATCATCATGCCAGTGGAAAACGACAAGGTCAGCTAAAGACAATTTCGCAATCTAACACGATCATACTATTTTAGGGATGCGTCGTATTAGGTCTATATACACACTTTTTCAATTTTCAAACAATGTTATCATCACACTTGGATTCATTTGGCGGCAGTAGATATACATCTCATTCCAGATTTTCTCCTTGAAAATTAGCCTTCTCAAAGTTCAACCTTTCTGTTGATCAATGGCAATAACTGTTTGTAAGGAATCTTCCTAACACTTTTTGCTCTGCAAATTACATTTTTAAACAATATGTGCTTTAATCGTTTCAGCAAAGCCATATAAATCTTTTTTCAGTGACGCTCCAATTATCGCTTTTGAGCTTGCATGCAGTGTGCTGTTATACGTTTATCAATCTCAAAACTCTGTGTGATTCCCTCAAGGGAAGGAAGACTATTTGTTAAGACCAATGGAAGATTGATGTTTATTTCTAAAAACAAGCTGTATCCAATGTTATTTATGAATGATTTTTTGTGCATATCACCCATGCAAATGCTCCCCATCACACCCCATATCTTTTTTAGTTTCAGTACAGCACCAAATATTATTTCAATTGTCACTCACAAATTCTGTTTGACCGTGGAAAAAAGCAGGTGTTATACATACGTTATATCGAACTTCTCCATAAATCTCAATCCAACAAGCGGTCATGATTATAATCAATGAAAGCATGTTTGAAAAAGTTTTAATATCAATGACATGAAATTCCCAAAAAATTTCTCTCTTAATCTCTTATTTGTATTGTCATATTCTGCAACCTTTATTACATGAAATCTTCAATTTTAATATTGACCTGGATCTTGAAATATAATTCTTATTTGATTAACTGATAAACATGTTCTTGACTTTTGTCTTAAAACTATGAGGTCACCTATTTCACTCTTTTATCCTTTTGCAGAAATTGTGAATTCAGAAGAAGAGAAATTTTACATGGAAAACCCTTTCAGCATGGTTGTCAAGTATGCAGTTGCTCAGATGCTGCAATTGCTTGTAAACCCATTAAATGTTCACCAGTATCCTGTACTATGCCTGTTCGCGTTGGATGCTGTTTGTCTTGTATTCATGGTAGGACATTCAAGTCATAGTTCTTGTCAATCTTCCAATTATTGCATAAATTTTGTACAAGTTATATGAATCATGCTATTTGTTTATCTGGTGAAAATGAAGTTTGTTTCAGAAGAATTTCATTTCAGAAGAATTTAGAATTTGTGTTAATAATACATGTGAAAATGAAATATTCTAATTGCATAAGTTCGAATATTTTGGCTTAATTTTTTACATCGCCGAGTCTCAATTTTCAAAGAATTGGAGCTACCAGCCAGTTGATCAGTTCGCGTTTTTTGGTGGGACGGACAAAAACGAAAGATGTTAACAGATAATATGAAATTTTAATGTGCCAATGCATCGGGTAGAACCAATCAAAATTGTTTCATGTGGCAAGTCATTTCTATGATTGTTTTGATGACAACATCAATTTTGACAGATATGAGGCACTTTCTGAGACAATAAAAACATGATAGTTTTACGCGTTCTCTGGGCTCAGTATGCATCAGTCTACAAACTTCAACTATAGCCCGCATGAATATCATGTCAATTTATACGATCAGAATAAATGCAGCAATGTAAATATCTAATTTCTAGTGACACAAAGTTTGTCGACTGTTTATAAACAAGCAGCTGATTAGTTTATAATATTTATCAGAAATGTATCTTCAATCTTTTTGAATTTATTTTTCTATTTTTACCATTTCTATTTATTGTTGAAATCTGCGGCTATTGCAATATTTTTTAAAAGATACGTGAAAATCTTTTTTTTTAAATTCAGGTTGTTATATTAGCGGGATCAAATATGATAACAATGAGATAGTTAACAAACTAGTCAAAAATTCCTGTGATGAATGTCGATGTACACATGGTGATATCAGATGTGAGAAAAAGACATGTCATTCAGCAGCTTGTTCTCATCCACAAAATGATGGATGTTGTTCTACATGTGATGGTAAATATGTGCTTTCTCACTTTTTAATTATCAATATTAAAATATTGTTTATTTGTTCCTATAGGCTCATACCCATACAAATATTATATACTTTATTAAAAAAAAAATGCAAATAGCAACCTTGCAGCCTTGAAGAAACAAAAAAAAATTCTAAATTGAAAAACACCTTTGTAACCAACATGCAACAAAACTCTGACAACCTGGGAACACTGTTCTAATATGCATGCAACCATTATGAGGTGCATTTTGCTTATAGGAAAGATTTAATTTAACTGCACATACATCCGTTGATTATGCGAGAAATTTGCATATATACTACGAAATTGGACTTACAACCCAAAGTGGCATGGGAGAGAAAATAATTTTTATATATGTGTATGCAGTTTTGTGTGGTATTTTGGCGAAACACAACAGAAATATTGACTCTGTGAATAGAAGGCATCTGTGCTGATCACATGTTTTGAAAACGAATCGTCACATTGAGCACAAATACACCCAAAAATTGCTAAGCACAATTCAATGGCAATAATACCACTTGCCTCTAGTGGAATCTAAAACTTTGCTTTACACACTTCATCAGTGTTCTAACAGTTCTCTGATGAGTGTTAATAACTATTTGTGTTTATACATGCTGATTCATTGTGATAAATATTACACTTGCTTACTGAATTGGCGAGCCATGTATATAAGCTTTCACTACATGAATCCTTGACTTGAATGATTTGAAAAAGATTCAGTGGTTTCTAAAAGCCTATATGCACAACAAATCTGGTCCACGCTTGTTGAATGGGCAGCCTTTAGGTTTATAATTTATATTTCAGGACCAATTTTTTTTTCATTTTATAGATTATTACCTATTAATTTCCATATCTACCTAGGATGTACTTATGAAGGCTCTGATTATATTGATGGAACATCATTTGAAGATTCAAATAATGAATGTCAAGTTTGTACATGTGAAAACGGCAGTGTTCATTGTTCTCAAAAGCAATGTCAAATACCCTGCACCCACCCTCTGAAGCCTGATGTAATTTATTTCATTATATTATTGAAACTCATTTTATTGGTGTTAAGTGAGTCAGAATTGCTAATCAAATTCGGCTGTGGAACTACCAATAAAATTGATATGTTACATGCTTTGAAGGAGATTTATGTCTCATGAAAAAATCATTTTCAGTACAAGTGTTGCAAGAATATTGGGCCTGATTTACTACTGGAAACTTTTTCTTATTTTGACATATATGTTATATGGATCACATGGTCTCTTTGATCTTATTTGTCAATATTTTTGAGTGGTTCATTTTGAGCAGAGCCATTCACAAGAGACAACTTGGCATGAACGGGGGCTAAACTAAAACTGTGACTTTCAATAAATTCATGAATGCATTGAGCAATCGAGAACAGTTTGCCCATATTGAGAGTGAAATTAACTATTTTCCAAACAGTTATTGATTGAACATCAGTTTCTTAACACCGAAATCTTTTGTGAGCCTGTTGAGGATGTTGAGGAGCCTGTTGTAGTACATATCAAACTAGACATTCATTTTTGTCCAGCGGGGGAAGGATAGCCGAGAATATGGCTTTATCTATATGGCGAGCCATATCCTTTCGTGTGGGCACCAGTCGTGGTTCGATTCAGGGGTGAAAGTGGGCTGGCAGGACGTCCAGCAGACATCTCGTGTATTATCATCCCTCACCAGGTTCACACTGATTTTTTAATATTCAAGCTAATCATACACCCATTTACTAATTTTTATATGATTGGCAATTGTTTCAATGTATGTTGATTATGGGGAGAAGTTTTTTTTTAAAATTTTACAGAACTTTTCATGCTGCCCTATATGTGGAGGGGATTGTTTGTTGGATGGTGTAACATATAAACAAATAGATGGAATGTTTACCTTGCCAAGTGATGGACATGGTTGTAATTCATGTGCTTGTGATGCTGGCTCAATAATATGCAAAGCTAATCCTTGTCCCCCTGTCAACTGCAGGTAGTACATTTTAAATACTTTCTATATAATAAAAACGTACATATATTGGCAAATTGGCGCCAAAATACTTTTTCAAGCACCTGAAATGAAACTTACCCTGCAAATTGAAATATATTCGGACCCTAAAAGGTATAACAAAAAAATGTATTCGGGAATTTTTAAAGGAAGGGTACAGATTTTTTTCGTATCTAGGAGGGTCTGTTAAGTGGTTTGAGCTGACATGCTGGATTGTGAGAAGAAACAAAATTAGGGTCGGCCCCACGAATTATCACATAACTATGATGTCATAGTGATTGAATTTCGTTCATTTATGTATAATCAGGATATCGGTAATAATGATAACAAAGTGAGGAATAGGATCATATCTGCATAAAAAATTATTAGGTTACCATCCAACATCGGGGCAGTTGAATTGGAAGTGACGTCACATTGGTCTATTTAAAGATATGTAGAACCGTTAGCTCAATCAGTAAAGCACTGGGAATACATTTCGAGCTATGCATCTCTGATCGTCATGACGCAGGTTCGAATCCTCATGTTTAGACACTGTTTAGGCACTGCAAAAAGGTGTTTAAAATGGGATTCTGCGAGCATCATATTCAATATATTCAATATGAGTATACGAATGGTGGTCATCTTTGTAATGCATATATCCAAAACTTTTGATATGTTGAAAAACAAGCTTACATAATATGCGAAAATCATCTTTAGACCAATTTTCTAGGGCCGATATGCAGTTTGACTGGACTATATAACCGATGCAAATACTCCATCTCCAGATTTCCTGTCTACTAGCAAACTATTTTATTTGGATAGAAAGAGTTTAATCTAAACCTATTAATACCGCATGTTAGAGATTCAAAAAAACATACATATTCTTCCCTTCTTTAGTCCTTTAAATTGCTATTGAAAATTCTGTGTAGTGATTTTCATTCTCCCGTTTCATTTTCAAGGCATCCAGTTGTCAACGAGTGTGGGTGTCCTATTTGTACTGGCTGTTTATACAGTGGAACAGCACGCAGTAATAGAGAAACATTTGCAAATCCAGAAGATGCTAAATGCTCTGTTTGCTATTGTTCGGTATGTCATGTAATAACATAGTACGACTATTATGTAATCCTTTGTGCATTTTTTATGAAAAGTGTAAACTCAGCATTTTCTGATTCAGTTTTTCCTACTGATGCCAAAAAGTCATGTTGGCATTTCTGTAATTTGCAATTTCACTAGATATCATGTCATAACGGCCAAATTCCACAAAAATAACCCAAAATTGTTTTGTTGTGATCTGTAAACATCGCTGCATCATACTAAATAATTTTCCCTTGACTGTCATGAGAATAATGTGATCAAGTATTCTGCCATTATGACGTCATATTCGACAAATATGATATTAAAAATGCCAACATGACAGATTTCGGAATTGATAGAAAAAATTTATTCAGAAAATGCTAAGTTTACACTTTCCTAAAAAATTCACACAAACCCCATTTTGGTGACATATGAAACTGCACTAATACCCTAACAATATTTGTACCTAACCTTTTTTTTAAAGCTGGTTTGTGCTTGTACAAAGTTCTATCTGGATAAACCAATAGAAGTATCCTCAAATTTATTATGACGTTTTTTTTCTTCACTTTTTAGAATGGGAATGTGGTTTGTGGGCAACAAACTTGTGCTCCTTTATCTTGTACTCATCCCAATAAAGATGATTGTGGTTGCCTGTATTGTGACCAATGTTCATATGAGGGTCAAGCATACAATAGTGGTGATCTTTTCAACGATTCAGAAGACCAGTGTAATTTATGTGAATGCCAAGTAGGTTTTTATTTTTGTTTTCTTTCTACTTTATATTTCACAAAACTTTGGAAGTGCACACCCTTTAATATTTAGATTTCCAGTTTCATCATAGTAAGGTTTGGAAAGCATATTTAAGTGTCGGATACCAGATATCATCTAATTACCGCATGGAACAAAAAATGGAGTACTTCCTCGAAGGAGTCATTGACTCTGCAAACTGTTATATTTGTAACCAAGTGTGCATTGAATCAAAATTGTAACTAGAGTTAAATATTCAATACTATGAAGATTTTAAGAAAACGCTTATAATTGTTTAAAATTTGGAAATTGTCTTAAGGAATCTTGCTCTGATGAAAGGTTAATGCAAATCTCCAATTAATTTTTGTAACATTTTCTTTTTGTTGCAGGATGGGAATGTCATGTGCAAAAGTAGATCTTGTTCAGAAGTTACATGTCTTCATCCATCTATGGATGATTGCGGATGTCGAACATGTGTTGGTTGTAGTTATGGTGGAGTTGATCATGATAGTCAAGACAAATTTATAGATCCTGTCGATAAATGCAATGAATGTGTATGTCAGGTCGGTATTGAGTAACTGCTAGACCTACCTACAAATATCAACCACGATTTGAAATAAATGAATATATCAATGAGTGAGTACCAGTATTCACTCTTAAGAAATTGTTGACTGTGAAGTGTCTTGCACTCTCCGAAAAAGAATACAAAAAGTGTCCCACAAATACAAGGTAAAGAATATCCTAGACAATACAAGTTTGCAGATTTATCTTGGAGACGAAACTCAAATAGATTTTTCCCCGGCGTTAATTGTACATTTGTCAAAAATTATTTTTCAACCAACAGTGTTATTTCTATGTTTGTTTATTGTGTTGAATCTAACAAATGTAGAAAATATTTATTATACTCACACAAATCACCTCAGGAATCATCTTGATGATCTGCTTGGCAAACAGAACAGAACACCTCTTCTGTTTATATTTTTGAAACAATCTTTTTTTTTACAACGAAAATTTTTTCGATGTTTCAGTGAATTTACCACTAGTTCTTTCATTTGTTATGACACCGAACGAGATTAAGCTCTTTGATTTATGTTGATTCTGAATTTATCCCATCAATTTAGATGTATAAAAGTCAATTTTTTTATTAAAACACTTATAGCTTGACTGGTTTTAATTCTGGGTTTAATGAATCACACATTTTAATTTATTTAATAATTTCCTTCTGAAGATATGTCCTCAAATGATGTTTTTTTCCAGACAATCTGCGGCACACACTCCTAGTTCTAATAATATCATAGATCGTAAAAAAGCAGCCTCAAAACCAGGGGTTAACAAAAAATGTTAATTTATATTCAGTAGAAGATTTGTAATTATAATGCATCATCATTTTATGCCTTACCCAGATTAAGGCTGATCAACTTATGTACTTCAATGATGCTGTCCACACCGACATGCATCTTTGTCTTTTATGCACAATTACACATACCACATATCAGCCCAAATGTTGCACCGCAGGATATCATCCAGAACTAGTACACCAGCCTAACTAATAAAGTGTTTTGGTGTGTGTCCCAGTATTCTATCTTTTATGGTTTTTGAATTATGGCTAAAAATGCATTTAAATGTATTCGGTGACTGCCAACCTCAGTATGGGTTCCTACAGGATTATCAAATCAAATATTTATAGCATTCTTGGTCAAAAGTTTGTCCATGTGTGAATTTCGCAAAATATCCAAAATGTAAGGTATTTGGTGCCTTAGATAAAATTAAAATTTATATTATCAAATATGACAAGTTATCCTAATTGCATTCAAAACAGTGAAAAACATAAATCAGAAAAATATTACTTAAATAAAAATATAAAACCAATAAATACCCATTGACATTATTCACTGTGGAAGTTCCACAGTGTCGCAGACAATTTTATACAAGATATTATTTTCCACACACTTCTGCTTTTTTGGAATTCATTGCCTCAACACAGCTTGCCCGAACGTGTGGGCCGGCAAGGTTTCAAAACTCTAGTCAATATGTGCCTTTTTTGAATGATGGTTCTTTAGCCTCCGTTTCTGCCCTTATGTTGCTCTTTGCGCAACAGTGGCTTAGGGCGACTCTCAATAATAAAAGTCTCTTAAAATCTTGCTCTGAGCGAATTCAGATTGAAAAAAGAGGCCTAGGTGCTTGATAATACCATCTAAGTATTTGAGATGTACAACTGTTAACATTATTTGAGTTCATCCATGAAATATTTAAACAAGAAATGGTGAATAGAGCCCTAACTATATTGCTCATTTGCAACCGATATTGATACCGATATTTTGACATTTTTAATCGCAGATAACGGATATTTTATCTTACGTGAAACTCCTTGAAAAACGTTCTGAAGAAAAATGATAAATCGAAAAACATAATAAAAGAACATGTCTATTGCATATAAGAAAGGCAAATGAACGTATAAAGTTTTGATGGGTACTAAGCAATTTAAGCGGTCCGATATTATCGGCTGCGTTCGTGATCTGCCAATATATTGGTAAACAACAAAACTGGGCCAATATATTGGTTAACGAAATGGTATTTTACTATAAATGGTGGCTTATATTGTAATTATAATTGCTCAACTGGTGATGTATGAATGGTTCATGCATGAACGGTTGGTCAGGCGTTGAGGTACTCGTGAATCATTTATTGTATGGATAGTATTTCTGAGTATACCTATCTTTCTAATAGTATCGTGAGCCCATTCTCGGTTCTAAAAAAATAATTTCGTCCGAAGGCAAATCCCTTGTCGAAGAGCTTTCTAAATAATCTCCTGGCCAAATAATTTGGGAACTTTGTTATTACTACTTTCGTGAATAAGAGTAAATAGTACCATCTAGTGAAATGAATTCCTTAGCTGATGGTCTGAGAGTAATATCATAACGAGTTAGATAAGGAAAATTAGCTAAAACATCCGGATACAAATTTTTAATGCCCAAAGCATCTAAACAGAAACTTATGTCCATCTCGTTGGAGTGTAGTCTGGTGGTGGTTCGAAATTGGTGTCCAATGATAAGACATGTAAATCATTCTTCCAGCTCTTGAAGGGCGGAATTGACTCTGGTTTAGTCCAGCAGCGTTGTTTTTGTGCTCTTGATTGTTAGGACATTTCGTTTGCTCAGATTTACTGTTGCAGTAAACTGCTTTCCTGTTGATGAGGCTGACTGTACTAGATTATGTGTGCAGTTATAGCTGTTGACAGCGTTGAATAAAACTAGTAATTATATCAATACTCTCTGTTTAAAGTTTTAGCTCGTAAAATGTGTGGATTTACCTAAGTTTTTAGCCAGGTTCACCTGGTTCAAAAAAACTTAGTATGAAAAAGTAGGTGAATTATATTTTCATAATGAAAGGCTTAAAAGAAGAATTTAATATTAAATGATTCTATTTTTATTGATACTCACTCTGAGCAAGCCAGGAGGAAGTGTCCAAATGAAACCAACTGACAGCCACTTAATAGCAAAGTACTACTAAAAGAGATAGTACCAGAAACTGCATTCTAAACGAAAAACATCAGGAAAATAATCATGGTTCCTTTCACTTTTTGCAAAAAATTCACTTATAGTGTACCTTGATGTGGATTATTGGAAACTTATGGAAGTGGAACTTTCTAAGTGGAAAACATCTCAAAGAGGCTTAAACACTATGATAAAGTGCATTGTGTGGTATCTACCCAATGCTATTAAGTAAAATGAATAAAAATGATTGCAAGTGGGATATACATTACATTCAAAAATATATTCACCGATTTGTCTAATTTCTGTAGTTATTAATTTTTTCTTGATTAAACTGTTTTAAGTTACTCTTTATTCCCAAAATAGCTACTACATCCTGCTGAGGCGAGTGAACCACCATGTGCCGGCGAGGCAAACAAGAAACATCTTGCATATAATCATCCCTCACAAGATTTGAACATATGTCAGAACTATCGAAAATGAGGAGCTCGAACCTTATTTCTAGCACTTCTACCGAATGAGCTAACCAATCACATAAAATGTGGATTTGTTAAGAATTTTTGAGCCTGTGTACTTCTTCAAGAGGAAACTGTGTTCTCAGCAGTTTTATGCTGAAATAGAATAGCTTATTCATAACAATTTGTTTTTATCTCAATCTTTTGATTTTGTATTTTAACAGTCTGGAACTGTGACTTGCACCAGGCTACAATGTGAGACCCCACTTTGTTCCAATCCAATATTAACGGAAGGTGAATGTTGTGGAAGATGTTTTGGTTTTTGTCACAGTAATGGGAAGACCTTTGAAGATGGTGCCAGCTTCACTCCAGATTCAGACCCATGCACGAAATGCTCTTGCTCTGTAAGTATACTTTAGTTTTTTTCAATTGTGGATTTGAATGTTTCACCGAGCCTTTTATTCTTTAGATGAAGGAAAATTGAGGTCAATGCAAAAGTTTTCGAAAATTTGTTTTATTTCCATCTCTAAATGATGTAATATGGTTGAGTGGCTGAGTCACATAATTGTGCTTTTCTTGAAATTGTATGGAGTATAAAATGAAAAAAATCCGATGTGAGGACATTCGAACTTTTGACTGTGACATCTTCAAAACGCCTCCCTGGCACGAAAAAATGTTTTTTTGTTATTTCTTATTCTATGACAATTTTGTAGCTAATGTTTTAAAGAATCATATAGTGATACTCTCTTTGGGTTATTTTTTATAAAAATACTACTTTTCTACAACTTGAACATAAAAAATTATAGTATACTAACAAAGAAATTTCTATTGTTTTAGTGATTTTTGAATTAACATCATAAAGTTGTAGTACGGGTAGTAAATTTTTAGGCAAAGGGACTGAGCCTGACAACTAGTGTGGAACAAAAAGACACATATTTAAAAAAAAAATAATAGGCAACTGCTTTTATTATGACATCATCACCCTTCCTCCCCAGCCAAAAAAAAGTCATCATTTTTTTACGAAAAATAGAAATCTTACAGGGTTTTACTTTCCGTTGTAACTTTTTGTATGATTTTTTGGTAATTTTATCGTATAAATGGAAAAATTCAATATAAAAACTAACTTGACTCCATTTTGAAGCGTATCCAATAATAAATAATTTTGTGCACAATAGTGGTGGAGTAAGATCTGAATGAATTGATCTGATCAAGGCCCTATACCAGGCCCACTTGTAGGCAAACAGGGTTAGGTATATTGAAAAGCTATGAGCCTACCCAAGCCAGACTCGAACCTGTAATCTTAACCCTGAGATTAGAAATTCTTACTTTATCTGTTCCCAAATTTCCTGCTTCTTTCCGTAAATGCACAGATTTGACTGTTTTTTTTCTGCGTTAACCGCTGGAATAATAAGTATACCAATGATGAACTCAAAATAAAATGAAGGCCAATTTACAAATGATATGAAGTTCAATTCAATATTTTTGCAATCTTTTTCACTTTCAATCGTTTATATTTCTTCCCAGTCTGGAGATATAAGATGTGTGAAACAAAGATGTGATGTGAGATGTGTAAATCCTGTTGCTCAGTCTCAATGCTGCCCTGATTGTAGTGCGTGTCTATACCAGGTATTGACTTATTTGTTAGTTTCCTTAAATTAGGTCTGATAAATACCGAGCGGCGATATTGATCCATAGTAGGTGATTTTCATTATTGTTTCTAGACATCTGTCTTGACTGCTAATATCCCAGTCAAGAAAAGTTTTTATCGCAGCACCCTAAAGGAACCAACTAACGTCCACTCAATAGCAAAGAACTACTACAAGATGTAGTACCAACAACTACACTCTGGGCGATGGTACAACGATTTACCACTTCTTTGCTTTCTTTTAGTCACCAGTCTTAGTCAAAATGCAGGAAATACGTTAGTACAGGTTTAAATGGGGACCATATTTCCACTTGACCACACGTCCGTAGTCAATGAATTTTTGTTCCATTTTCTTTCCTACGTCAGCCTGGGGTTTTTCAAACAATGCCACAATCGCAATTCTTGAAAAATAGTTTCTCTCGGGTGCGCGCTAGATCTCTTGAAAAAGATTTTCAGCTTTGGTTACACTTTGTCCATCGATTCTCCATAAAGTTTATGATAATGTTGGTGACATAGGTGACTTAATGTATCCTTTGTGCTGTGCATGTACTCTAATACTTCCCCGCCTCTGGTTTTCTCAAGTACTCCATCACCAAAGAAGTCCGCAATCTTGCCTTGATTTGCCAGAATAAACTGCAGTGTGACAATCCGCCATGTGGTGGAAAAACTCGAAACTATGTTCCACTATATTGTACATCATTTTTACATCATAAGCACTTAAAACGAGATGCAACGATTGATATTGCGAAATGTAAAACATGAAGATGAACCTATAGTATTACTCTTGTCTCATTTCTCTCAATGCTGGAAATACAAAATAACTGTGATATTTGCCGTATTTCGCGGCGGATAAGTCCCTACTTTTTTCCAAAAGTTTTCTTTCTGAGACTAATACGTTGCTGCGATCCATTTATTGTTTTTTTTCCGATCCACAGCGATTGTGAAGCGTTTTAAAAATTATATATAGATGACGCCGCCAGCGCATGTACTTTCAAAATATGTCAAATTGTAGAGAGATTTGAAGTAAATTGATAATAGACTGCACCCAAATTTACAGTGTACCTAGCACATGCTCGATCTTTTTGCTTGCAGACATTAGTGAATTTTCATTGGTACATACATGTCATACATCGTCATACGTGCGATTTAATTTGATGACGATCCGATCATGTGTGATCATCATTCGGAACGGCCAGTATTATATCATTCATTGCAAAATGGTGCGAAAGGGAATGTATGTAGTTCGCAATCGACCCCAGCCTCTAAATTAACGAAACAAGGAATTTAAACTTAGCAAGTTCGAGAATTACTTTGACGTTTTGACAATGACGCAATCGACGCCAGCCTCTAAATTAACGAAACAAGGAATTTAAACTTAGCAAGTTCGACGAGAATTACTTTGACGTTTTGACGATGACGCAATCGACGACAGCCTTTGATTTAACGAAACAAGGAAAAATCTACAATTGTGACATCGAAAAATATATTTTGGTATTTAAAAGCCTGATTCATAAAAAATAATAAATTATTTTATCGCAAATAATATATTGTTTTAAATACCCCCTAAGGAATTTAAACTTTCGGCGCGATTTACTTTGACGTTTTGACAATGACGCAATCGACGGCACACTTCAATCAACAAAATCAATCAATCAAGAAAGTTCCACAATTGTACATTTTCACACTGTCTGTGATAATGTTTTGTACTATTGTAGAAACTGCTTCCGTTAAGTATGTTTTTTTTATGTTCACGACATGACGTCTTGGTAGGCAATGTATTAAAATGCAAAATGTGTATCTCGATAAACAATAATTACAACAACAAGAAATGGCGAAATTAAATCAGAACCCTTCAAATTCTTCGTCTTCGGTGTCTGAGGAAAACAGATCATACAAAGGTGATAGGTTTGTAACGATCGGCTTAGAAGCAGGCACTTCAATTTTGTCTGAAAGGGAGTAAAATATACCAGCTTTCTAAAAACCATTCACTACGCACTCCGGGCTCACTCCACCGCGACACTTTGAAGGGAGAAAAACGATGTTTTACGGTCATCGGCCAAAACGACATACACACCTGGCCGAAAGACATTGCACACCTGGCCGAAACGACATTGCACACCTGGCCGAAAGGACATTGCACACCTGGACAAAAACGATACTGCGCTCGTTCCATGCGTCTGAGTTAATGAATTAGTGTACATTATTACTTTAGCGTTTGACAGCGTGTGTTACGGTTTTTTAGGAGTCGTTCACAGACACTTTACGACTATTACGGTGCTGCGTCAAATCTGTGCAAAATAGCAAAATTTTAGAAAAATGACCCTTTGCGACCATTACCACGGAGGTGCTTATACGCCGCAAAATACGGTAAAACAATGTTTATAAAAATAACGGCATCATACCAACGACGCTCTCATTGTAATTGTTACATTATCGAAAATAAATTGTAATTCTGTAAGAACATAAATTTAGTGCATAACTCTAATGCTTATACACAATATTTAGTAGTAGGAACAAGTAGCATGCACACTCCTATGTATTTTTGATAATATCCACTTCTAGATGAATATTTAGAATCTTGTTGAATTTATTGGCGCTTTGTTGACATTCTAAAATTTTTCATCGTATCAACAAAAATAATATCAACATTTTAATGGAGTACATATTAAGACTAACTATTTTGAGGCGGCACTAAGATTCTCAATGTATATATTTTTTGCAGAAATGATTTTCCAAATATTTTGCAGGGGATTCGGCATGAAGAGGGAGAGTTTTTCATTCCAAAAGATAATGTTTGCAAGCAATGCTCCTGTCACCATGGTAGCGTCACATGCAAAGTAAAAGAATGTCCTGAACCAATGTGTAATAATCCGCAAGCTGTGAGAGGAAGTTGTTGTCCCAACATGTCCACAGCCGCAAACCAGTGGTATGTTTAATGGGGTGGTTCAAAAAAATGATATTTTTGAAAAAGATAGCTACAACCCACTCAAAAGGAGCGGTTAGGTAAAAAACAGCAAAAAAAGTTTTGGCTCATTTGAAAAAGTTATGAAGCGGAGGCATCAGTTGAAATTTTCAGTTTCAAGTGAAATCTGGCAACTGGCAACAACTTCGGATTTTTTTTGTTTTTTGGTTGTTTTCAACTATTTTGACTAATTTGTACAGAAATGAATACAATTAGATGTGAAAGAAATAAAACTAATATTCCAGCACAGTATTTGTATTAAAAATTAAAATTGACTAAATCGTTTCAAATACCTATTTTGGCAATAATTTTTCATTTTCGTTTAAGTACTGTATCATAAGAAAGTCAGGCTTGTGCATTATGCTAATTAGTCCTGTAGTTAGGGGTGTGGATTACCGTAGCGTATATTCCTGCTTGTCATGAAGTGCAACCAACAAAATAAAAGACGTAATAGATGGTTCTAGGTCAATATATTATTTATTAGTAGAAACAACACTTCCTGTCGAAACAATACGAATAGAAACTCTTTTTAATTAAGCAACATAAATTTGCCAATAATGCAATATCCTATCGAAATGAAGGTAGACTGCAACATAAGAATTAGACTGCAGCAAAATAAAGTTTGAGTCTGACATTGACGAATTATTTGACATCGCAAAAAATGATGTGCAAGATGATTTGAGGCATGATATGGTGAGAAAGATATAGTGTTTTTAGAGGATCCATGAGGCCTAAGGCTACTATTCGCTACATTTGGAGAAAGACTTGAGCAATTGGGAAAATCTTTGAAAAGGAAACAAAGTAAAGTTGATGCTGTAGTAAAATGATGATCCATTTTAGACTTATCTCCAACTCAAATGGTTGTAACGATTGAGTCAAGTTTAGGAATATCAAGAATTGGAGCTAGTTTAAGATCGTCTGAAATTGATTTTGGAACTGCCCACGTCGTATTAAATCAACATAAGATTGTATAATAATACGAGTTCCAAGCAGTGACTGCTACGGATCGTCACAAAAATTTTAGAAATGCTAAATGGCGAAGCGTTGAACTTTTGATAATTGTAAAGTCTATCATGTTTCCATAACTCTCCCTAATCAGAGCAGCCAGAATATCATTTATCATCATTTAGTTTACTACTGCATCAACTTCACTTTGTTTGCATTTCAAAAAATTTCTTATTTGCTTGTTTCTCTCCAAAGGAAAAGATCCTAGGGCCTCGTTGTTCCACCGAAAACTCCATATCTTCCTTACTCAACTTATTTCTCGCATGTGTTTTGCGATGCCAAATAGTTTGCCAATGTCAGATTCAAACTTTGTTTTATGTTCAATTTCATTTTCTGCTAGATGGGATATTGCCGTATCAGAAAATTTATGTTGCTTGGAAGGAAGGGTTTCTATTCGTAATATTTGTATCCCGGTGTGCTTTTATCAAGAAATTTCTGCCAAATTTTTCTAATCTCCTTTACTGTATCATTTATAAATGTTTGTGGCAGCTTTTGCAGTGCTTAATTTTGTTGAAAATACCTCAGTCTCATCTCTTTTCGTCGGAAGACGCAGATGAGAAACTGCAGAATCTTTTGGTTTGCCAACCATTGTAAATATGAATCTTTGGATCGAGACTACCTGTCAATTTGAGAATTCAATGGTGTATCATAAATGGTATTTTTATGACATATTATAAATAAAAGCTGTAGAAATATGTTAACATTAGAAAAACAAACAACACATGTTTTCACGTATTGTTACAACAGGGAGTGATCTACCAATAAATAAGATATTGACTTAGAACTAGCTATTACGCTTTTAATCATTTTAGTCACCTCTCACAGCCAGGACGAAATATGCTAGGGTAATTCTAAAGCCCATATCTACAAGACTAGTAAGCACAAGCCTGACTTTCTTATTGTAGGATACTCAAATTTCCCGATTAACATAGTTACAAGTAAAATATAAATAGCTATTTTTGGACAAATATGGATTAACGAAAAACTATTACCAAATTGACTGAGCTCATTTTATTAACTATTTTTTGTTAGCCAATTAATTTGTATTATCGTAAAGTGAGTTTGATGTACTAATATTACCATTGACTTATGATGTTTAAGAAAATGATCTTGTATGGTTTTTCTTTCAGAATGTGTTATTGATGGAAGATCACAACGGACTGGTGAAAAATGGATTCAAAATGAGAATGATGGCCTTTGTCTGGAATGTACTTGTTTGCAAAGTGGGGCAACGGTAAATTTTTCCAAATTCACTCAGGATATAGATATTAGCATGAAGCTATCCAATTTTCAGTTATAGCTCTTGAGAGTTGATTTAATGATATGTTATATAATAAAGGGAATTTTTGTTATAGAACTCAACTCATCATTTATGTGTCATTTCATCATAGTTCAAAAACTTCTTCCATCTTAGTGAATTGTCAAAACTATGTTTTTTTTTATTTTCAGTCATGTTCAGTGGCAACTTGTGACGATCATTGTTCTCATCCCGTACCTCGCCTAGACAGCTGCTGTCCATCATGTGATGGGCCATGCTATTATAACAATCGTACATATAACAGTGGAACTATGTTTCATCCAAATGAATGTAAAGATTGCATATGTACAGGAGGGAATGTTAATTGTGTAATGAAATCATGTCCTACTCTTACTTGTCCAATTAGCAATCAGGTGATTTCAACCATTCTTTAAAACTACCGGTATTAAAATATATTGTGTCACCTAATTTAACCACAATATGCTATTTAAGTATATCAGAATATTTATCTGTGCTTTAATGTCACAATACTTGGCATCGCAGGCTGAAGATCTTGGGTTCGAGCCCCGGCAAGTCCGGCTCGCTTATCCATGCCCACTACTCAACCCAGGGTGTAATAACTTGGGTAGGCTAAGCCGAACAAAAAAAAATCATATCTTTCCAGTAATTGTAACCCTGTCTGTCTATGAGTGGCCGCTGTTACAGGGCCTTGGACAGGGGGGGGAAGTGGCTATAAAAAAAAAGTGATTTCAATCCTTTCACCCCCTGTCCACATCTCAACTTCTCGGGTATTACCGGAATCAGTATTTCTTCCACTTCAGAACGATGGAAACAGGAAAAACTCATGACCACTCTACTTATCCTGCTCATCATTTTTAATGATGTCAAATAATTTTTCGTAAAATCTTTAATATTGGATATCTTGGAGAACTCTTAATATTGTGCTGTAACTTGGATATTCATTTCTTTTGTTTCTTTTGTATCCAATTTCATTTTTTTTCTGCATAAATTAGCCAAATTAGTTAAAAATAACGAAATAATTAGAAAAATCGGAGAGTTTTTGGTGATGCCAGAATTTGGTTGAAACTGAAAATTTTGCGGGGGTTTCAGTTACAGTTTTCAAAAACTTCATTTTTCTGACTCACCCTACTAATCCATTTAATAGACTGTCGACTAGATTTCCCCCACAACTCCCCAGGTATCGTAGTGATCAGTATTGCTTCTGCTTTCAGAAAAACCATGACAACAGCAAAAACTCAAGCTTTATATGGCTTAAGGGTTTTTTTGACATGCGTGTTTTGGGAAAATATCTACCCGTGACAGTAATTAAAGTCAGAGTAATTAAGTTTGAATAAGATTTTTTCAGTTTTCTCGTTCTTTTATATGTAGTAGTTATTAAAATTTGAAATGTTAAATCATATGTGATACCATCGTAAGCAATAACTGAACAAAAATGGAGAATTACAGGTTTTCCTAACTGGAAAACCTATGTTTTGAAATTTTGCTTTAGTTAATGCGCTTTTAGGAAAGCTTGTATCACTTTCACTGATTATCCTTATCCTCCATAAATTTTTTGTACTGAATTTCAATTCTTATAACTGATCTTTGGCGTTCTTGACTTGTGAGATGTCGGCTGTAGTTGATCTTTACTGCTGAATCGAAAAGTGGAATAAAGTTGTATAATTTATCCAAGAAAATGATCGAATAATATGCATCTTAAATAGTTTCTTTACTTCAAAATAATTTATAATTGTTGTTGAAAACATAATCTGATTGAGTGATTCAGCAAATGTTCAATGACAGACCTCATCAATAAAATTATTTGCTTATTTCAAACCTAGCAATGTGCAATTTTTCTATTATTCATCGCAGTAATGAAAATGCAATATTTGATGATTATTAGGACTCCGTGATATTCTGCATATAAATATAGGATTCTGATCAAAATTGATTTCTCGTGAATTGAGAAGAAAACTGTGATGCGACATGCAAAATTGTATTTTGTCCATAATATGACGCAAACCAATTCCAATCCATTTCAAGTCATACAACAATATTCTGAAGCGAACAATTTGCGCTCAACAAATTTAGTCTCGACAATATCGCTCCATGACACCTTTCATGTGTCACCTCATGATACATGGAGAAAATTGTTCCAACTTTTATGTATACAATACACATTTAAGGTTCAGAAGTTATACAAGCCAATAAGCCTTTATATTGTGTTCAATCCCTTTAACACATGAAAATAATGCAACACATATCAACCATGCAAATCAGTAAAAACAGATTGGCTCATTTCTGCATAGTTGACTGTCTAATGAAAACTTAAGCGATAAACATATTGTATTGCGAGTTGAAATATTTTGTTGTTTTCTAATCAATCATTATATTAGCCTTTGGCATTGACTGTTAGTATTTACACTACTCATACCGAATCAACAAAAATTGCTATAAGTGATTTATCTGTGTGTGATGGGATCGATCGTCGTTAGCAAACATAAGGATCGGATGGGCAAAGCCCAGTAAAAATTTTAATCTTGTCAACCATGATTCACAGATGTTCCGCAATACTTCGGTGTGATTTATCAGTAACTCATTCTTGTATTTAATTTTATTACGCTGTCAGTTTCATTTCGTTCGTTGCTAATATCTTGGCATAATTTTCTCACGATAAAGCATAAGCAATAGATTAATGTATATTTTCATCTGTTTTCTGCGAATATTCATATTTGGAGTATATAGGGGATCAATAAATCTTTAGTTCATAATTATTTTAATCTTAGAATGCATATCGCTGATAACAGTCTTTTTGTCTATTGTCTTTGTCGAATATATAAATGTGACACAAATTCCAGACAGATTTAAGGGTTCAACATCAGATTACAAATATGACATAATTTCACGATTGGTCATGGTAAAGTGGACTAACTACTCATCCTTCTTAGCATTGGTTACACGATTTGTTTCATATTTATATACTTGTCAAATTGGACGTTGCGTTTTGGTGGATATGTGAATGTGACATGATTTCAAGGTGGATTTAGTAGTTTAATATCAGATTTATATATCTGACAAAAGTGAATGTTCATTACTAATTTCTTCCAGTGTGTCGTAAGAGGTAACTAAAAGAAAGTGAAAAAGTGGTGGATAATATTATAAAAATAAAATTTCTACTGTAATACTGTGAGCATGATATATCCTCTTCTTTTATGGCGACAGATTCTGAATATTTCCAACATTTTTACACAAGAATTTATGGTACAGGTTAAAAAAGCAGATCATTGTTGCAAAAGTTGTAGAAGCTGTGTGATGGATGGGAAACTGTATTCTGATCATGATACATGGACTTCTCCAGATGATCCATGTCAAGAATGTCAGTGTTTGTATGGAGTAGTCACTTGTGCCCAAGTACAATGTCTTCAACCCTGTAGAATGATGATCAGTATTTTAGGACAGTGCTGTCCTGTTTGCGCAGGGTGTTTTTACAATAACAAGGTGAGTTGGGTTGGTGGTAACTTTTTAGCAGATTTTTTTCAGAAGTGTTACAAATTCTGTTAACATGTACAAATTCGCATAAAAGAATACTGTAAGAATTTTTTATTCTCATCAAATACCTTTTTTCAATAACCATCTACTCTTGCAGGTTATTATAGTCAGCTACCACGCAGTCAGCTAACGGAAATGCTTGTAAATTTAGATATTTCAAATTGGAGAAACATTTAAACCAAACTCCATGGATCCATGTGACATTTGTGAGTGTGATTCATTACCAACAGGAGCTCCTATTATGCGCTGCAAGAGAAAAGAATGCCCATCACTTGCGGACTGTCCGCGTTTGTGTATCAGGCAACCAGAGTCAGGGCAGTGTTGTCCAACATGTTCAAATATGCCAACATGTTCATATGGACATTGCAGGGCTGAATCAGAAGGTGAATGTAATCATTTATAACCTATTCTTTTTCTGGTAATATTCAAATTATTTACATTATAAAGAAAAAATTGGTTAAGTAAGTGCTTGAAAATTACTGGAAATTTTAACACGAATGAATCGATATATATCTTTAAGTCTGTGAATTTTGCTTATTTTGCTGACCTTATCCATGTATTTCAACTGAGAGCTGAGCAGTATATCTGGTTTGAAATAAAGTAGGAAATACCATCTCCCCCAACTAACAGGTTTAAACAAACAAATTTTATACAAGAATCTTAAAAAAAAGCGAATAGAGTGTGTCAGTGGTGAAGTTTTTTTTTATCGATATTTTTAATTCACTTTCAAGGTTGAACATTATTGCGGAAGCCCTGATCATTCAAAATTGACACGTTGTAAAGTAGTTGCCTTTATATTTTACCTTTATTTTTTATTATTTTTATTTTTTATTAGGTAAAAGAATTGTTCCTGCTGAAAATCATTGTTATTCTTGTGGGTGCCAGGTAGCAAACACATGGCTTTGTACAAGGCAACAATGCAATAAACTTGATTGTCCTGTTATGAGAAGATATACTCCAAACGTAATGTCATTTTGAATTTCAAGCCCTGTCGGTACGGGCTTTAGAATAGTCCTAATGTATTTCTTGTGTGTTGTAAGAGGCGACTAAAAGGAAACAAAGAAGTGGTAGGCACTGCTTAAAGCAAATTTCTATGAAAAATATTATTTTTTTTGTAGTTTATATTCTTAATAACACTAATCACTGCTTTTGGTGCATGACTTTGAAACTGTGACAATTTTTCGTTATATGGATAGGGTCATATCCTCTGCTGCATGCATTATTAATTAATAATAAGTTTTGAGCTTTGCAACTAGTTTTTAGACGAAACATGAGGTTTGCAAGAATGAAGTAGTTTTCATAATCTAATCATTCATTTGATTTATTTATTGCCACTGTTCCCAAAAAATCTAATATCATGCCGAGGTTTGGCTTAAGAATTCAAATATTATTAATGATGTGCCAAGATCTTTTAAAATTTTGTGTCATATATATATTTGTGCCATACAAATGTTGGTTGATAAGTAGATCAAAAGTATGCATCACAATTATTTTTCTTCTTGCTCTTTTTTGCACCTATGTAGTATTCATACAATATTACTCGACAGTAAAAAATGGCTGCTACTACAGAGTGAATTATTATTATTTTATTTCTTATCAGGGAGCATGTTGTCCAATATGTGATCAATGTCATATTGAAGTGGAGAACCGAGATGTACAGAGTGGTGAGGTTTGGAAACCTAGTGAATGTGAATTATGTCAATGTGATAAAGGGAGTATAGTTTGTGTCCAACAGAATTGCCCAACTATGTCTTTGGAATGTGAAGCTGGAACTATTCCCCATAAGAAAAAAGGTAGGTTCATATATTCTACTCCGTTTTTCAACCAAATTGAAAATTGATTAGATCAAGAAAATATACCGGATATTTATGTGTTGGGAATGAGTCTCTCCTCTACAAGTCTCAAGCCGAGTCGAATACCACACGAGTCAAATCGAGTACAAGCTGAAGACTAGTCAAGTGACTCAGGTGCGACTCTAGAGTCGAGTCATTTTTTTGAGTCTCCCCAAATCTGGTTTTATCTACAACACCTGGGTCTGAAGAGATCTTTGTCTATGATCCTGCCGTAAACGGTCAATCAGCATACTTATTTTGTCTATAAATGACATTTTGCTGGGTCATACGTTATGACAAAAATAATCATACAAACGTAAAGTCTAGAAATTGCAAATTGTTAGGTTTGCATTTTTAAAACCACACTAAATTTTGACATTCAAAACATTTATCAAAATCGAGAGACATAGTGGTATTAAGTATCCGATGCCCCCATATTCATGCATTTGTGTGCTTGCAGACAATTGATTGTATTCATAGCTATTGTGTAATTTTGAAACATCATGGCGTAAATCAAGCAAATTGTACTACTAATGCAAAGTGTATGAATCGCAGATTGCATTCTCACTTTAAATCTAAAACAACTTTTCAAAATTGAGAGACGTGGCTGCTTTACGTAACCGACACTCTAATGCCCTTGCATTTGCATGCCTGTGGAGAATTAATTGGATTTGTCGATAGTTGAAACTACTCCTTAAATTCGGAATATTTATCATATTATTATTAAACTTAGTACAGTTTTATTCTAACATTTGGTGTTTTTAAATTCAATTGTGAAGAGTGAAAGTCAAAATCATAATTCCGCTTATTCGTTTATAATAATACAATTTATTATAGAAAACATCAGCCCACAAACAATGCTTGAATGAAGAGCCCATATTAAGTTACAATAAATTTTGGACATTGCAGATTTAGACCTCCATGCCAAATGACAATTGTCACCCGCCTTTATTGCATAATAGCTCTTCATATCCCATATTTGGGTTATTTCATTTTAACTATTCTATTGCAGATTGGGAAAAATGATGCTATTGATTTAGGTTCTATATGTAGTCCATGCTTGTCTGGCAATTTCAATCATATGATTCGCCAATTACATTTCGTAGGCAGCTTTTGGGTTAATACCTCATTTTTTGCATAATGCGAGGTCTGCTAGTGCGTATGGACGATGGCTACATCTTTGTTGTGCGCAGGGGGATTTGGACATGATATGAGAAAAGCACGCTATAAACACTGTTATTTAATAGCATTTGATTTTAAATCTTTTGATCTTTTGCACAGTTTGGTAGGTTTACAGAAATTCAAAAAAGTATTTCAATATTCTAGTAAAATTAATACCTCGAAGTATTGTCAATTTGTTAAATTTTTTCATGATGGAACCCATTTCCTCTGGTGTCTGAGTAGCAAAGTAGCTGGCATTCTGCCAGTCTGCGTCAGACCTACTCAATATCTATACCCCTCGTCCTTGAATGTCAGATTTCTCCTTCTGTGATATTAATAATGTAAATATGAAGATAATGATATGTCTTATAAAATAATTGCTTTATAAAGAGTTGCCAAGCATTTTCTTTATAATAAATTCACACAGTTTTCATAAGTTGGTGTAAATATGCAATAATTTTTGAAAGTTTTGTTTCAAATGATAATTTATCAAGGGTCATCATTTCGAGAAATTGTTTATATTTTCTTTCTTTTTCCACAAATTAAGTCAAAAGCTGAATTTTCACGCTTTAGTAACATTATTTACGATTAGTAGATTCAGCTGGAGTTTTTATTTTCATGTGTTTGCGTAATAGTAGCGTCTGTTAGGTGATTGGAGGTGACATATCAGATTAAAGCCTGAAATTTGAACCATGACATTATGATGTCCTAGTGGTTGGATTTTATTTATTCAAGTATAATCAGGATATCGGTAATAGCAATAACAAAATTATTACTAGCATCACATGTTCATGAATAATTATGCGGTGACCATTTGACATCAAGACAGTTGCCTTGGAAGTGATGTCACTATGACGTAATAAAAGACTTAAAATAATGTCTTAATGTGATTGAATTCCATATATTGCTTCTATCAAACAAATGTTTTAGATATTGCTTTGTATGTGCTGAAAATAAAATGAGATGGAAAAACAGCATGGCTCAATGGAAATGACATTATAATTGCAATTTCAAATATCAGATTTATAGCGCTTATGGGATTATATATGTGTTTTTTCTTTATTCGAATACAGAACTGAAATAGCTCTGCAGCATAGGAGAACATACACAACACAAAAAGTTCTATGTGATTTGAAAACATGTGCTAGAAAAAGTAATTCATTGTTATGTAAAAAGATTTTTCTTGACAAAATTATATGAGCAAAGTGTTCATCAATTCCGTTCGCGCTAGTAACAATTGACCCATCATGGTCTATATTTTTACTTCTGAAAATGCCGATGTGGTGTTTCGAGGAGAGAAGTTAGGAGGAAAAATTCCAAAGCTAGAGATTTTTTTCAAGATATTCACAAGTGGAGTGCCTTCAGCACTACTCTCGTTTTCACGGCTTTTTACGACAAGTCATATCAATAAAATATGTATTTTAACTAAAATTTTGCTGTGTATCTCGCACCTCTTCACTGGCCGATGTTCCTCCGTCATTGCCTGGTTATATAGCACAGTTATTTTTCTTTTTTTGAAAAAGAGACCGGCAATGTACAGCCAAAAAACATAGAAACATCATTTTCAAAGTATAGTAATTTTTACTGGCTCGTGAATATATTTTGTAAGTTTTGTGAAATTCGTTCCATTGCTTTCTTTTTGTTTCACACAGTATCTCAGTGTATTTTTATTTATTTTACAACATTTAGCATAAAGAAAATCAAACCGGCCCACAGTACGCATAAGATTCTCGACCCATTGCAGAGAATACAACTATTGAGTTTGCGGATCACTGTCCGAACCCAATTCTTTGAATGCTCATGTCCGGACCACGCAATATTTTTAAATAATTGATTATAGATGTTCTCGTTGGAAGCAGGAAAGATATGAAAATCGAAAAAAAAAACTACTTCACATTCTACACACTCCAATTATAGCAGTTCAGTTCTGCATGGAAAGTTTTCTGTTGGGTTGCAGTCGCTGGGTTTTTAATTCAGAAAGCTCTCTTTTTTATCCGGTCTTGCTAGGTTTTTCCAAGATGCTGCTTTTATTTTAACCTTGCCCAAAGTGAATTTAAATTGAATGAATTCTGGAGCAACTGACTGATAGAGCGGATAGGTCTGACTTAAGGATCGCAAACCCATGTCCTGCATGTGTCCAGAGACTAAGGCGATATTGTTACTCCGTATATCTGACTCCAAATTGTCGATGGAACCGTATATTAATGTTCTTATGTTTATAGATTCATTGCGTGATATTGTTACTTTGATTTTGTTGTCCAAATTATACTAATACAAGATTTTTTTTCACACAGGCTAGGTTTTGAACTCCACTAATCACACTGTCTGTGACCAAATGCTAAGGAGCTATAATAATGCTAAAGAGCACAATGATTTATTTGACTTAAAAAATAATTTTCATTGTAACGCATTAAATCGCATTTCATTGAAAGTTTAGGCAACGTTGATATTTCCATGCGCGAACAGACATGTAAAAGATTGTTTCATTTGATTTATGTTTGAAGCAAGGTCGACATGCTACAACTGATATGTAATCGACGACATTGTACAAGCCTCCATCGCCGACTGAAAAAAAATTGCGGAATGTTCTAGTGCTTTAAAATGTAGAAAATCTCAAAATTTTTGTTGTGGTTGTTAGCTACTTTTGGGCTTAAAAACTCCTTTTCATTTTTTTGCGCGAATTTGCATCATTCAACAACCGTTAGTTTTAGCAAAATTTATTCTTTTAGTCTGAATTGGTACTTATAAGTCTTTTATCTTATTCTATAACCATGAAACAGCAAAGCCAGAAATATTAAGAGCTTATGGGATTCTGAATTTCCTTGGCATTGTAAGCAACAAGTTCCACTCAAATTCCACAAATGAAACGAAAAACAAGACATTTCTGCTTTCCAGGCAGAACTTTCCATGATACGTTGTTCGTACCACCAAAATGTACCATATTGAAATGACGACAAAGAAAACGAGAAATGATCTAGTTTTTATGCAATTATTATTATTTTTGTTTACATCCAAGTTCTTCATCTTCTATTTTTGCATTTTCGTCTTTGTGTACCCTCTAATCTTTATAATCAGGATCTGTGAAGTGTTTTATGGAGCTTAGTCAATCCTATATGGGATGTTTTTGTCCTAAGTGCCATACGTTCTTTGCCATATAAGTGACCATTAGTGGGTTCCTTTCAGGTGCTGCTTCTGACTTTGCATATAAAGTGAATTCAATCGCGGACATTGTTGTTGCTTCACCATTTATGATAAAAATTCTAGTTTTTACATAGGTTTGGTATGTTATGATGTCATAATTCTGCCATGATGACATCATAATTTCAACTTTTTAATTTTGCATTGATTTAATTCTGCATTGAATTATTTCTGCATGATATTTGCTCTCAATCGCGACAAGATCACTACAATCCACCTTTGCCAGCAGAAGTGGGTCTTACAAATCAGCGATTCATTTTGATACATTGATGGGTTCTGTGGTGCTATAATTATGAAGATCTTTAAAGCGAATATATCACAAAATATACAGCTATTTTTGTTGTGTTTACTTTCCCATGCCGCTTTTCTGGTGACCCCGCCATTCGTTTTCTAACTGATTTACAGGAATATTTTTTCTAATCGATAATTGGAAAATACTGACTTGATTTTTTTATTCTGCAGCCAAAAACTGTAATAATTTTTATTTATTCAACCTATTATGACATCATAGTGATGATATCTTGTTTTTTAAATGAGGAGTAGCCAAATATTTTATAGTTTAGCAAGTCATGAATGACAATTTTTCTTATCTTTCTATCTGATGTTGATAAATATCACTCTGAATCGAATCCCAAAATAAGGTGCTTTAATCCGGCAAGTTCAGGAAAGGCTAATTTTCCAACCTATCAAAACCTAGTAAAAAGAAGAAACAGCTTATAATATTTATTTGTTTGATAACTGCGGTATGCTACTACAACAGAGTGTAATTCTCATTTTAACAATTTTCAAATCAAATTGGTGTTTGAAATTATTCACAACTCATAAGCATGGGTCACTGATTAACTATGCTTTGATAGCACAGTTTTGCAAATCGCATTCAATGTTAAGACAGGGTAGGATTTCTTTTTTATCCTGCAAATAAGGAAAACAAAAATACAGCGTAACCATAATATATTGAACCAATACCAAGTCAGGAATGGAGGTTTTTACCTAAGATGATTTAAGCCTAGGCAGAGGACAGTAATTAGAGATGTGTAACTCCGACAATGTTTACTTACTTTTACTGACTGATCTAACATATAGTTGCATAATATAGTATTGTGAATTAGATTTCTGTAAGGTTTAGCATTGTTGCACTATTATCAATTTTCTCATATAGGTAGATGTTATTAAGTTCTCTTCAGCTCTGTAGATATTTGAGGAACCCCTATCAGAACAAAAATTGTCAAATCCTGTTTTGTTTGCATCCATTCAGAATATCAATAACTTCCAGTAAAGATTGGTATATAATCTACTTGATTATTCACACAGTCACACATGTTTTACATTATTCCAGCTCTGCCACACATTCTCTCTTCAATCAGATACAAACCACTTAAAGTATTTGAGTAATTTAGTTTCTGTTTACTGTAGTTAACGTACCCTTGTTTTCTTCATCATACTTTGGTAAAGTTATTCATTCAATCTTATTTAAAATTAGCATTTTATTGTTTTGATACAGGACAATGCTGTCATGAATGTGTGAATGTAAGTGCACCATGTACTTATGAAGGGAAACCTATTCAAGCACAGCATAAATGGCAAACAGACCCATGTACTACATGTACTTGCTTTGCTGGAGAAGTTAGTTGTCTAACACGGAAATGCAGGTTATTTGTACTTTTTCAACAAAAACAGTGTTTTAATATAGTTAAACTCCTCCCAAATATATTGTATTAAATCGTGTATATGCTTCTGATGTATGTCTTGATATTTATGGTTAAAATCATTAGAACTAATAGGACTCGCATGTATGACCTATGTTAAATGCTCAAGAAGCCAAAATTCTTCCAATGCTTTCATCTAGTTAGTTAGTTTTAGTCTGTGGTTTTTACTAGGATGTTATTGTGTGGTGCCCAGTTCTTGTTTTTTTTAAATATTAACATAAAGATACTTCTTGAGATTGGACTATGTTCTGTATTTTTCTTGATAAGGCTCTTCTGTGTTTGATGAATGGCAGGATTAATTTGTTGTTATTGATAGATGCTGCCTATTGTTATCATATTCTGGCTTTGTGTCTTTAGGAACCATTATGTAATGAAATGCTTCATCCATTATATTGTAATCTCCATTAACCACATACATATACTAAGATGACTATTTAATTTAAGATATTAATTTCCATGAGCTTGTAGATGGCGTTCTACTGAGTTAGCAAATGTCTTCTGAAATGATTTTTAAGAACTTTATGATTGTCAGTGGTTTTATCGAAAAATGATGAAGAACATTAATATGCTGTTGCTGTTCGTTTCACAAAGTTTAATAATTTTTATGATAACAAGGTTTATTAATATTATCATATATGATTTTTATGGTTTTAACCGATGTTGGGAATGAGTCACTCCTCGACAAGTCTCAAGCGAAGACCACTTGAGTTACATCGAATATGAGTTGAAGACGATTCTAGTGAAATTTTTGGAAAGGGTGACTCTAGTCGAGTACCTGGATTTATCACTGAACTTAGCTTTGGGTGTTGTTTGATTCTGGTGCTGTTATTATAAGTTTTAAAAGTATTTGGATAATTATTGCTTACTAGAGTTCATAGTTAGCGAATAATCCTAGCTTACTTGCTAGAGTGGAATCCTGTGGAGGATGATAAAGTACAAAAATTATCTGACTACCCATATTCATGTTCTGAAATAAATACTGGATTGATATATTCCTAATTACCAAACATGATTATCGGTTCACCATGTGCTTGAAGTTTATCCTCGATTTCAACTTCCCATTGGGTAAAGATTTATATATATATACTATGAATCTTTGATCAATTTTAACTAGTTTTCACAGATACATTCTTGACATTATAAACCAATGACGGCATTATGGAACGTATTTGAGAGCTGTTAAGGGCCGTATATTAGTTCTGCATTGATTAAGAAAACAATTCATATTATGGAAAGTTTGTAAAGGATTTTCTCCTGAAACGTGCTAGAGTAACTAGCTAGTCGTATTTTACGGCAATGTTGCCAACTACTCCGGTAGCTCAGCTGAGGATGCGAGCAAAAGTAATAGCATGAGGATTCCAGCAAAAAATCATTTTGTCACTTGTAGGAAGGCCCGTCTGTGAAAACTGTAGATCGAGGAATATTTGAAGGGGTCATGGAGAGTTTTGGTACAATGTGATCCGCAGGGGTTATTGTTCACATAATATACAAAATTTGATTACAGAATAATAAAAAATATACAAAAATCGTACGAGAGCGTGGCAAACATTGAGTAGAACAATAGTACAGGGTTTAGAAATTTCATTTTCAATTCATTACATTTTGAGGTGTGGTGACGCAGTGTAGTTTAGATCAAAATTTACATTAGATTAAAATATATTTCAATTGTTTTCAGTAATCATGTGATACTAATCTATGTCCAACACAGAAACATATTTTTTTCTTTAGCTTTCACATATATTATGTTCAGCTCGTTTGCAGTATGAGAGGTGGTCTAAGTTTTCAACCCTATTATTTCCCATTTTCACCACGAAAGATTTAAGACTTTCATTGCTTGTAAAGAGTTTATGGTCGATCTGACAAAATTTTATTTTCTGTCTGCAATTGAGACAATCAGGAATTTTATTTTGTCAAGCAAGAGTAACAATTGGACGCGCCATTTCTCAGTGATTCGAACTTAACAAAATTGTTTCTACAAAGGCATCTTTCAGTGGGAGATCATAGTCGCCATTCCTCCAACTCTTTCTAAACTCTAGTCAACTTTTTATTTGAAGTTGGTTGATGATTAAAATATTTATGACGGATGTCATATATTGCATGATTGTTTGATAGCATTGTTAGATAGATACTAAACAACCACTACAAAGCCGCCATAACTGGAGCACGCCAACCTTGTGTCAGTTATCAAATGAGGGGTGATCGAAATCGAATGCCTACGGCCATGATATATATTCTACGTCAACAAAAAGAAAGAACCACTTTCATGCACATTCTAGTAAGTTAGGCCGTCAATGACGTTCGCCGGTTAAGGGTTTTTCAGTAATATCAAATTACTAAGTTCGTATCTCTGAACCTATAGATTGATGCTACATGACGTATTTGTCATACGAGACAGGAATGTTCCATAATGCCGTCCCAGGGGTTTCAAACATGTGGCCCACAAGAACATTTTGTTCGGCCCACGGATCGAGTTTCAATTTTCAAATAATTCACTTCTTTATGTCCCACATGGTTTTTTACTGATTTGCAAATGCAATTATCGTTTGTAAATTTAAGAAATAAATCTTTAAATATACTCGTATATCAAATTATATATCACCGCAGGAAAACACCTGTTGATTATGTCCACCTCACTTAATGTTCTTATTTTTTATTGCTTTTAAAACACGGCTGTTCCAAAATTTTCATGCACTTTTCACCACAAATTTGTTATAAATGATGTCAAAATTATCTGTACACATCTCTTGCAAAGTGTCTTTTTTCACAGGTGGAGTGTAATACAATAAATCAGGATGAAAAGAGCATTTCCAAAAAATATAGCATAAAAAGAATGTGACTTTTACTATGTAATAATTTTTATGCTTCAATAAAGAAAAACTATTTCAGAACATTGATGTGTCGTAGCGATCAAGCTCCTACTGTCTTGCCTGGTGAATGTTGTGCTAGATGTATGGATCGACCTGCAAGTTGTACCGCATTTGGCGATCCTCATTACAAAACATTTGATGGTCGTATGGTTCATTTCCAAGGGACTTGTCAATATCTTCTTACTGCTGACTGTAGCAAATCTGATTTCAAGTGAGTATAGTAGCCATAGAGCTAGAGCCCGACTGATATATCGGCAGATCACAGAAGTGGTCGATAATGTCGGTCAACCGAAATACACATACGGGCACACATAATTCTTTACAAATGATTCATTATTATTCAAATGGCAAAAATTGCCCAAATTATGTTGCTTCAATCTAGGAAAATCCCCAGCAGTTGATATTCGCGTGAGATGGACTCTTATCCCACCCTCCCTCCGCAAAAATTGCTTAGTAACACATCAAAATGTTATATGTTCATTTGCCTTTCTCATGCAAAAGACATGTTATTTCATTAGGTTTTTCGATTTATTGCTTTTTTTGTGAGAGTTTTCAACGAGTTCGTGTGAGATAAAATATCGGTTATCAGTGGTCAAAAATGTCGGCAAATCAGTTGCAAAAAACAATATCCGTCGGGCTCTATATAAAGCTTGGCATTGCATATATGTTGTTATAACCATCTTCAAAAATTGGTACACTGTATTATGCTGCAATGCGATATTTATCTTTCAACTTTCTGTTAATTTCATGCTCCCGACAAATTATCCATTCAAACTTTACTATATACAAAACATTTTGAAGGTATACATTTCATGGCAAAGTTCAGAATATCGTTCGGTGATGCCACAGATGATACGAGAGAGAAAATTAACTTCATAAACCTTCGCGGTAGTTCTTTGTCATCTTCATGGGCCATGTTGTCAGCGTGATCACATTATCCAGACTTTTTTCCAGCAATACACGTTCACACATGTGAAAAAAATGAGTAACTACGCAAATCAATTATAACGGATTGATCTTTATGCTTACTGATTTGCAGAATGAACGTTTGTTATTCTCTCAATCATTATATTAGGATATGACATTGTGTGCCAGTATTTGCTATACTTTTTCTGAATCATTAGAAATAGTTGAAAAATTATCGATGTCTACTGTGTGGTGGAACATATCATCGTTACTAAACATTCTGATCGGATCAACAGAGCCCAATCAAAATCATATTGTTGAACATAATCCCAAAATGGCCTGCAAGTCGTCGGTGCAATCTTATCAGTGACCATGACTCATTTTTTTAATTATTATTATTACTACTCTGTCTGTGTCACTTACCGTATTTAATGATTTTCTGTGCATAATTCTATCATACACTATAGTTCATATTTGAGTCTTGGCATAAACTATTAACACACTTGAATTTTTCCAATAATTGTGATTAATTTGCGACTTTGCTTTCACTCAACATATGATGTATCATATTCTCATAAATCTTCATATAATGGAATTTACAAAAACCTGTTTTACACAATCTCCCATAGTTTATCAACCAATAAATCTTTCTTCCTTAATTATTCAATTCTTAAAATGCATATCACTGATAGAAGTCAACATTTTTTGCCATTATCAACCTTATCCTTTCTTTTAATTTGTAAAACACATAAGCTTCCTCTTTTTGCCAAAAATCTGCACCACGCCATGAGAAAACTATGTTTAGATTGGGTTTCAGTCATTTCCATATGGATTACTCTGGTTGTAGGGCACGTAATTAAATGAACAGGAGCATCTGTTCTTACGTTTCATGTTATCTTGACTTTAATTGGACAAAATAATCAGATGCTACAGATGTAAAGGAAGGTTAATTCAAGCAAACACGAATCATTGACAGCTGCCCCATCTGTTGAACCAACAACTTTCATCTCTCTCTTCTACAACCAATACTAAAGCGACTGTCAGTGCGAAGGAGTCCGTTCTTGTCGATCATCAGGTTCCATTTTGAAATACTCGTTTCACCTACTTCGACGGCATTTCAGAGTGACTTTGAGCCAAACGATAAAGACATAGTTTGGACTCGTTCGGTTCTTGTCCCGACAAGAGCACATCAGTTTGCTGATTTCTCGGTAGTATCCTCAGCATAGGACTATCTTCAGCCACTCTGAAAAACTTTTAAAAAGTACATATTCGGAGTCGACTTCCTGCTTAGCCTTCTCATGACGAATGGATCGAGCACAATCTTTCTTCATTTCAGTCTTAGATGCCTGCTTTCCCCTCCCTCAGAAATGAAATTTACGTGTTCGGGCCATTCATTTTCATTATGTAACAGGAAATCAGGACCCTCATGCCAATTCTGCGCTCGATACGATCGGTTTTGTCAAAGCATCTGAAGAATTCATGTTTGAAGGAATGTATCAAAATCTATTTACAACATCTGCTATAGTGTCATGAACCTTGTTGATATGTGAGGACGAAATTGTAATGCGAACTGTTTTACCTAATGCAGTACAGTGAAGCTGTCTACCCATAAATAAATTTTTTCGATGTCAACAACTCTACGGATTAAAGATACAAGACACACCATAATAATGGCGCCCAGAAATTCCGATCATGGAATCGTTTTATCAATTGGGGCAACAAATGATTTTGCACTAACAAATCAAAGTGCAAACCAATTTTTCAACAACCAACAAAACCAAATAACTTTACCATAGCCTTTTTCACCACCATTCCTGAAAGCATGGAGCGGTGAGGCTTCTGTTGTATTGTGTGGCTTGGTACTTCGAAATGTAGTGAAAACTTGCAAATGGCTAATATAAAAAAACTGCGTACGCCATCGCGATTGAGGCCGGGGGATATTACGTTGTCCCAGCCAAGTTTTACTTGCATTGACGTTCTAAGCTTCATCGACATGCGCTCAAAATGCTGAGTGGATCCCATATTCCAGCAATTTACATAGCATATTCCAGCAGCATTTGAGTGCCAACCCCCAATTGCAAAACAACCACCTTCGAGAATCACAACAATTGCTTTATTGGCTTTTTGATATGAAACAAAAGAAGATGCAACATTGTCCATATAAAAACTATTGTTCAATAAATACCCACTCTTGCACTGAAGAATATTTTTCTTAGAGACAGGTTCTGCAAAATATTCGATCATAGAACACTGAAGACAAAAGGGAGAGCTATCTTTCCACAGAAGTTTGATTTCAACTCTACCTTCTTCAGTTTGACAAATTGTCCATCATACATGTTTTAGAAATGTTGATTCAGCAAGCATAAATATAAGTTAGCTTAACACCAGATATGTGTGATTCACACCATGAATCAGTTAAACCGTTTAGTACACGTCTCATTTCTTTAGCAGATGTAGATTGCATCGAGTTAATTGATTTGAAATTTTTGAGCACCGCTCGAGCAATTGAATTCATGGGAATTTTGTTTTCCAATCCAACCCAAAGTCCTTTATTGCCCTCCATTGTTCAGCAATCCTGAGTAGAAAATGTGTATAATCGGGTAGTACATTCTCATGCAATAGTATTGTTCACTGCGCCTAATGACCAGACAAACCAGTCAACTGGAAATATTCCTTTATTTTGATTTTCCACAAAGGACAATTCACAATCCTACCATCGCAATTTGGTGATTTGATATCCCCAGGCCTAAACTTAGGGCGAACTTCTGTGTTTGTTCAGAAGTTTGAAGTGCTATTCTTACTGAAGCTTGCACTCATTCGTGTGCGGTTTCCTTTGAAAATTCTCTGAAATCTTCAGGTAAAGTTACGGATGCTGCGACGTCATGTTCAACTTGTTGTGATTTGACTTGATTTTAGCTTCTAATTTTGCAAAATGTTCACACCAATTATCAATTTCTTTAAAACTCGCATTTATGTCATCAAGGGTCGTTTCTGGACTCATATTTCGCACATGCTTTTGTTTACAATTTATAAATGCTTCAAAAGCGAACATAGATTGTGGGTTTCACGCTTAAAATCTTCAACACTGGGAGTGTCATTCCACAAAAATTGTTCCATAAACGCCAATTTCTTTGTTATACGTGCCTCCAATGAAGCACACAGTTTTTCGCTTGTTTGTTGTTGTTCCATCAATGTTGGTAAACAAATTGACTTAAATTACAAGACAAGCGAATTATGCTGTCGGGTGAACAGTATAGAGACAACACAAGCAATATAAACAACCAAATGCACCTGTTCAACTCAACACAAGCATTTATTACTATTTCGGCCTTTGCCTCAGCAGAAACCTGTTGACACCTGGCAAAGTAGTTTCACTCTTGGCTGACAATGGATCTTAACAGTGGAACACAATAGATACATGCAAATAATACAATATTGTTTTTCATGTACCTAATAACTATTTCTCGTCTCACCATTGCAATCACGTTTTTGTAATCCTAAAATAATACACTCGCATAAGTACAAAGAATGTCAACAAATATACCCAAAATATACACAAAGCAATCACAAGTAAACTTACAACACTTTTGTCCATTCACCGACTCCCAATATAAAATTCCTTCAATTCATACCGCAATACAATGACATCGGCCACTAAAAGGACCTAGAAACGACATCTAATCCCATGGAACACATAGCTACGTCTAGCCACGGCACAGTGCAGATGACCCATGAAGCTAAATCGCTGTACCAGGCAATTTCGGGAAGTCTAAAACAAGGATGCCCTAAAACAAAAAGAGGTCAAAATAACCATGGCAGTGACAAAATGTACCACGAAGTCAAGATGTTTCTGGTGTATAAAACATACCGCTATACACATTCTGCACATACACAGCATCCCGTAATAATTTTTTAATAAAACAATTTCTATTGCCAAATTCGATGATGACACAAAGTTGACACAGTCTTGCTTTTACTGGTTCGTTATAATTTTTGATACATTTAAGACTACATTTGCCAAACTCGTGTTGTAGCCCATGTGGGACAATACTAAATCTACAATCGAGTAAGCTTGAAAATGAAGCACTAGGTATTTGAGTGACACTACATAGGTATTTCCCATTGATTCGGAGAGCTCAATATTTTTAAAGAACAATGAACAACATTGTTATATTTTATTAAGCGAGCGTAAAAAAATATTGATATGACTTAGTACATTAAGACTATCACTTTTTTCATTTGAATTTTTACTTTATCCAAGCATTAATTATGATTTTCATTTGTCTGATCATGTGGCACCTTCCGATGAAAACATGGCACATGTCAACATTCATGTCTCATGCAATACTTATTCAAGTTAAGCTTTGAAGATGTCGTGAATAAATTGTTATTTTTGTACAATTTCAAATTATATGAGTGCATCTTACCATATGAAACACTTCATTTCATTTCTATAGATTTCAATGGTCTGGTATTTAGTTTATGCCCTAACAAAAACTGAAAGGAAAACGATGATTTGGGGAATATACTTCATTTGAGTATAAGTCTAAGCATTTGGTCGAAAATTGATGTAAATTAATTTAGGCAAAAAAATAATTCCTTAAATCGACCGTCCACTCGAACCCTCCATGCGTAAAAAGAGATTGAAAAGTATAAACAAGATCATGTACATGGACCACCTCCACCCACTATTATACATGAAGCTCAAACTTCATGCGCGAAAACTGGGAATCAGCCACAAGAAGAGTTGCGCTAAATTAATATTCTCAAAAAATTGAGCAGTCACATATATAGCATTAACTATTGAGAGAAACACTGGATGACACACTTCATACGGTCTTACATTCACTTTTGCTGTGATCAGTTGAAGTTTTCAACGATTTCACTAATGAATGTCTTAAGTTGAGTTCAAAATTATTTAGGTCCGCTTGTTGCTGTGAATTGCTAAAGAGATTCATCAACTAATATTAAAATAAAAAATTGGATTAACTAAACGAATATGAATTTTAGTATACACACAATTCTTAACAGTAAACCATGGTTCAATGTTGTTTATAAAATAGCAACCAGTTGATGTTATTATTATCAATATCTTATCAAGTGTTTGCGACAGTCAATTCACTTCACTAATCCTTCTGGAACTTTCACTTTCAGCAAGGTCGGAAGCAGTGTCCGAAAAAACCAGCTAACGGCCACATAATAGCACAGAGCTACTAAAAGATTTAATGCCAGCAACTGCACTTTAAGTGGTGAACATCCCAAACAGAACTGAAAAGCTATGGTAAAGTGCACTGAATGGCATCTGCCTGGGCGATGGTAAAACCATCTACCGGTTCTTTGTGTCCTTTCAGTTGCTTCTTAAGACATGCAGGAAATACATTGGGGCTATCTAATGCATGGACTTCTGCGGTGTAAACTCAATATTTATTCATTTACGGTATATTAGCTTTAATTTTATCATGGATCATAAATTGATGAATTTTTACAGAGTTGTTGTGCACAATACCAAAAACATAGGAAGAAATAGGAGAGTTTCTTGGACTGAGCAAGTCACTATAATAACAGCAGGAGGAACAGTTACATTGATGAAGGATTACTCAGTGAGAATAAATGGGACAATCGTTAATCATTTTCCTGCTTCTCTGCTGCCATATTATTATATTGAAGTTGTTGGGAATTACATACTCTTGAAAACACATTTAGGTTTGTTGTAGTCATATATTTTTCCTGTCTAAAATCGCCATAAATTTGTACTTTGTATGTTATTGTTTTATCATGGGCAAGAAAAATGAATATAGTAGCTGGAACTTCTTAGGTTCGAGTCCCAGGAAGTCTGGCTTGTTAATCCACACCCACTCAACCAAAGCCATAATAACTTGGGCTTGTTTGTTGAAGTGGACTGATCATTTCGTTTCAAAAAAACTAAACTTGTTCATTTATGAGTGTGTGCTAGTACATGGCCTTGTTTAGGGTGATCCACTCGAATGAGTGGTTCTACAAAATATTCTAAATAAGAAAACTTAGAGAGGAAGAATAAATTGAATCCTATTTTTATCAGGCCACGGCTAATAAAAGGCATACGGAAATCAATCAAAGCAAATAGAAAATGGTTGAAAATAAAATTTTCTGTTCTGACTCACATTATGGAGAGATCAGCCATTGTAAATTTGCTGAAAATTATTTGAATTATAGTTTTTTTTTTATTGAAATTCACTATAGGCAAGGCTGGAAGCAGCTCCCAAAGGGAACCAACCAATGGCCACTCAATAGCAAAGAGCTACTAAAAGATGTAGTACCAGCAACTACACTCTAAACAGTAAACATTCCAAACGGAACTGAACTGGCATGGTAGTGCAGTGAGTAGTATCTGCCCTGGTTGAAGCCAAAACCATCTACCACTTCTTTTCTTCCTTTAGTCGGCTCTCATGGCACACAGGTACTATGTTGGAAATATTCTAAAGCCCATACTTACAAAGTTTAAAGTTATGCTTGGATAACTAAAAGTAAATTGTAAACACTAAACCGACCCATCTGCAAAATGCAGTTTTAACTAGTTTAATCAGTGGTGATGAAACTACCATCACTGATGGACAGCCAATTCCAAATCGATTTAATTTATATTTTCGACCATTGGCAAAAATTTGGCATCCATGACAACATCCCTTACAGAGTATGTAGCACAGCCAATCTAACAGACCAACTTTCTTGAGCAAATCACAGAGGCAGAGGTTCACAACATTCTCATGAACTTAAAAAGTGCGAAAGCTGTTGGTCCCTAATGATATTTCTTTTCTAACTTATTTAGCTGATATAATATGCTCTCACTGTTCAATTACTCATTAAATTCCTGCTTATTTCCGGATATCTTGAAATGTGCATGAGTTATGCCAATCTTCAAGTCTAAAGGAAAAAAGAAAGTTGAAAATTATCGACTGATATATTTTTTCGAGCCTTGCATTAGTGTTTGAAAAGATGATATACCATAGACTGACTCAGTTTATTGACAAACACAATATTTTGAATAGGACTCAATTCATACTTCAATCGGAATACTTTTGCGTTTTTATTGGTCTCGAAAAAGGCATTGGCCACAAATTTTTGTTTGTATATTATATACATTATAGGTAATATATACATTAAGTTTGGTAATAAACTATTTAAGTAATCTGACACAAAATAGATGTCAACTGTCATGTAGTATAAGATCCTCAAAACAGCCTATCGGTTATGGTGTACCTCAGGGATCATCTATTCTTGGCCCATTTTGTGTTTGCATTGGTACAAAACTTTTTGCAGATGACACATATCAATCTGCAAGCTCATCATCAGTAATCCATCTGCAAAATAAAGTTAACAATGAGTTGATCATGACCCAAAGTTGGATTCCATGCACTAAGCTTTTTTTTCGGGTCACAAAATCTAAAAATCTTATGGTATCTGAAAATAAACTCCAATTGACTTCCTCCATACTTATATTACCAATCAACTTGAGACGGGAAATTCCCACAAATATTTAGGCCTGAATATTGACAAGCTTCTAAAAGGGGAAGGTCGTATTGAAGAATTGATTGTAAAATTATTTTGTGCTATTGGCATCCTATGCAAGTTCTGCCTCTAAAAACATTGTGCATTTTCTCCATTTCAGTCACACCTCCAATATGGATTGGCGGTGTGGGGACATGCAATTACTGATAACTGATCATGAAGAATTGAAGTTTTCTAGAACAAAGCTATAAGAATCCTTTCAAATATTCACTGTTGTGCCAGTTTGTCAGTTGTCACTCCTATATACTCATCTCGAGATATTAAATGATATATTCATTAAAGATTTAAGAATGTTAAAAACCGCAAAAAATAATGCACCAATATTTTCTGATATGCCATCCAGAGCATCCAACAATTATTTTTAGATGCAATTTATGGCACTAGATTTACATAAAATAGTTCTTTTTTCCAGAATGTAACTCCAAGCCCACGCAAATTTTACCCCTTTATCTCTGTGTTAAAATCTGTTAAAAAAGTCTGTTAAGTTAATTTTCAACCAATATCCTTCAATATTAAAATTCACGAGAATTTCAGCACCGTTTTTCATGCATTCAACATTTCTTCAAAATTCCCTCTTTATATAACGTGTATGTATGCCGTAGGCTATACCTTACAAATTTTGCTTTTGATCACGCATTTGACCAATTGACATTTTTTCCTACTGCTTTTCTTCCAGTGCCGTAAGAATTCATGAAAATAGAAAATTTCACAATTTTAAGGCAGGGAATTTTCATCAAAATATTCTCAACTCAGAGCCGCCCAACAATTTGTGCACAATGGCAATCCCAATGTTTCACTCATTAGCCCCAACTAGCGATCCCGCATTAGGCCAAGCAGAGGTACGCTCAGAATATTGATAGAATCATTTTCCCCCTGTTTGAATTTGCATTATGCATAGCTTGGCAGCTGTTGTTACAGCACGTAAGTAGCCACTGACTTCGTCCACCATACGTTTAGCTGCTATCTTGTCCAGAATGAACAAATGTATATTGTACCATTTCGTTTATAATTGATATTTTTCATGCAATATTTTTGCAACCTTTTTAAATTAATATCATCGTAATTGTCTTTACATATGTTACTTTTTCCTTGATTATGGTAGCTAATATTGGTTGAGCTGGCTCCTGTTCTTGCATTATTATTAGGGGTGGCCAATACGGAAACGAATATTTTCCACAGCCCTAGTTATTATTAACCAATGCATTTGTACAGGAGTTCATCTTTTGTGGAATGGTAGGCAACAAAGGCTTGAGGTCACTGTCCCAGGAAAATACAGAAGAAAAACATGTGGACTTTGTGGAAATTTTAATAATTACCCACAGGATGATACGAGATTACATAACAGTAGATTAACATCAAGTGACTCAGAATTTGGAAATGATTGGAAGGTTGGACTTTTTTTTTGATATAAACAATTTGAATATTTTTGTATTTCAGTGTATCAAGAGATTAGATTATAGCAAATGCGGTGTATTTTATCTGATTCAATTTGTATTTATCCCAGGTGATTAGGTTTACCCTTGAATCTGGTAGTGAAAAAATTGTTCCAGATAAAACTATCTAAATACAATCATACATATGTATCAAAATATTTTCTAGTTGACAGTTTACACACTACAGGTAAGATGTGTTTTTCTCTCCTCTCTTTTCTGAAGAGGCTGAAGATACATGAATTGTGAATAGGAAACAAGAAAGATGGGAATAGTCAGCAAGATATTCTTGTATGCTTGCACTCGAATGAGGACCTACCACAGTTTGTTGCAGCCACTTGCAACTTTCTTCTGGTAGACATTATTAACAATATTGACGTGGCATCGATGGGGACTGAGCTAAAAGAAGTACAATCTGAATTAGACACATACCGCCACCAGAAGAATGAGTTTTGCTCTCTCATTCATGAACGAAAAAATCAAGTAGAGTGTCTGTCAGGACAGATCAGCAAACATGTATTGAGCAGTTTGAAATGTACTCCATCACTAGTCAGTACCTTGTCAGAATTTGTCATGACATCAGTAAGTAAGCTACGAGGCAATATTCCCGACAGATTGCAACTTATCTACTGACCTAAGTTACCTAGTACAGGTAACTCTTCCAAGGCAGTCCAAAAAATATTGCGACCACTTGCCAAATTTCCACTTACGCACAATGGTGCAAATCTGTCCTCCAGTGGCTCAGCAACTACCATGGAGTAAACCAAATCAAAGTCGAAGAAGCTGACCCAATCAAGCAAAGAATGGGCCAGTAGATGCTCCGCCTGCTACAAACACGAAACAACACTGTCACAAAACAAAGGAAACGATAAACTGCGGTGGGAAAATTGGCGGTATTGTCAGCAAAATGAACAACCACAGTTTTCATCTCTAGACTGGACAATTGCAAAACCTGTGAAGATTTTCTTAAATTTGTCATGGCAACATTTCCTTCTGAAAATGATCCGCATTGCGATAATCTAAAAGAAAGGTATGCTCAGTGCAAATTAATTCGAAGCGATCTTCAACAACACTTCAAAAAGAGAAGCTATCTCTATTAAAAATTGGCCGAAGAGCATTATAGTGTAGAAATTCTTCACACCTGAACATAATTTGAATCATTACCAGCAGGAAGAAATCAGGTTTGCCTCTTTTAAATGTCTGGGGGTTAACTCTGCTTCGGAACTGAGAGAACATTGCAGCCAGAGCTACCAACTGTAGTTTTGGCAGGAACATTGGACTTGTGCACCAAAAGTTTTCATGACTAAATAATATTCACTTTGACTACCATAGTTAAGGTGTATCGTCAATGATTTTTGATTTTCTTGGCTCATGGTCAGATCGATTGTATGCCGATCTTGCCTGCCTTCGGGATAGGTCGCTTGTCACTGTTATAAGTTCTATCGACTATTCCGACAAAAGAATGATGAGTATGCCATCAATCTACCAGAGAGGCAGAGAGTTCCATGTTATTCCTAAATGTGTACCTGCCATACTGTGATTCCAAAAATGAAGATTTGTAGGTATTATTACTATGTAAGATAAAGTCAATTATACTAGATTCGTCTTACTCAATGTTGGGCCATCCAATGTAAGTTGTAAGTTTAACTTTTTTCTGTCGAATCTAATTTGATCATATCTGACCACTCTCTCATCATGCCCGACTCTCACTCATATTTGTGACGTTCATGGATTAATCCTTGCATTGCTGCAAGTAGCATCAACAATTCGATCCATTGTAGTGGTTCATGACTATGTCGTATCTGGTCATAGACTCTTTGCTGTAACCAAGATACCTAAAGAAGTTGACACCTTGTTGAATCAACAACTCTTTCAGTGTATTGAATGGAACAAACTTTCTGACTCACAAATGGGCATGGTGTGAGTGTCATAACAAACGGACGGCACAGTACTCACAGATCTCCTGCTTGTTTGCATAGACATGGTTGTTGGACGAAGTTGTCACCACAGTTACACAAACCACCATGTGTATGTGGGGTGTCTTGAACTAACAGGCATTCAGAGATTCAGATTGATGCAAACTGAGGATTTCAGCAAACTTCTCAATTATATCAGACAGATTTATTACATTGGCAACACTGTGAGTCGAATTTGCTCGCTGTTCAGTCAAATGTAAACCATAGGTTAATCATAAAACCCGAGAGATACCCAATTTATCTGCTTATGATAAAATCAGTCCATGATAAATAATTGTGTATTTCAGATTAATTTGCCAAATACTCCTCCTTGCCTTGATGTGGAAGATCAAAATCCTTGTGATTCAAGGAGTTACGCAATGCGAAACATAATAAACAAGAAGTGCAACATTTTAAGATCGACCACATTTGCTTCATGTCACACGGTGAGTATATAATACCCTGTTGATTTGTAAATACAAACTGGGGTGTAGTATTATGCAAAACTGTTAAGTGACTGTTAATTTTTAGTGTCCCTATCAATATTAAAATTAAAAGGCATTGTAACATGAAGTGGTCGAGTCACAATAGTATAGGGATCTTTGAAAAAAAACGACATCAATGTGGTCATATATAGGATAGGAGTGGTGGGAGAGAAAGGCCAAAAATACAACTAAACCATATTGAAAACCACAACCTCTCGTGCAGACACCAGTTCGAAATCAGGTATGAAGATTTTGTATTGATATTCTTCTTATTTATTCCTGTTCATGGATATGGTTGGTGGAGGAAAAACTGTACCATACGTAAGCAGCGATTTCCTCCTGCATGTAACGCTGATGTAGTAACATGAGCTTTCATACACTCGTGACACAATTTGTCGTCACAAATCTGTTTTGCTCTTCCCCATATTCTGCTGTTATGTCAGTAAACAACATCATTGCTGTGTTTTGTTAAAAATTAAAAGAATTTATTGACCAAAGTTTCCTTGGCAAAAGATGGAGCTCATGATTAGCTGATCACTTCGTATGAATTGCCTTTTGCCCTTTGTTATAGGTTGTGAATCCAGAAGTATATTTTGCCACATGTGTTTATGATTTATGTGCATGTGGTGAGTATGATCAATCCTGTTTATGTAACATTCTTGAAGCATATGCCGCTCAGTGTAGTAGATCGGGAATAGTACTTAAATGGAGGAATCCTGGAGTGTGTGGTGAGTTTGTACCATTGGAAATCATTTTTATACTATGGGAAGCGAAACTTTTAGAATTTGTCTCAATCATCAACCTAGAACTGACATAAAATTTTGCATGTTCAGCTGATTTGTTTGATTAATCTAATTATATTGTCTGACTTACACTGAGTTTGTTTACTGTATAAGTCTTATACAGTAATATTCATGAGGAATTCTGGAATGATTTTGCATTTCATTTATTCTATTTTTTGCCTATACATTATATCTTCGAATAATTTATTACATGCTTGTGACTTCATTTCCATAACCATTTTGAGCCCTTGAAATTTTGAAACAGTTTTTATTTTTAGATTCTCATCTGTGCTACTTATCGCAGTGTGGTTTTCCTTTTTATTTCTACCTAGTCTGATTGCATAGCTTTTTCATATAAGTTTCTCTTGACTATCATGCATGGTATTAATAAGCTTTTTTAATTTTCAGAAATTGATTGTCCCTATAATCGAGGCTATGTGTTCGATGAATGTGGATCCCCTTGCAAGAGAACATGCGCAAATAGAAATCTTCCTCCAGAAACTATTGCAGTTCAATGTTATTTTCCTTGTATATCAGGATGTCAATGTCCTGCTGGCAAAGTAGAATTTCTGGGAAGATGCATATATCCAGAACTATGTCCAGCAAAGCTGTCATCAATGATAGAAAATGCTGTAATCGGCGACAGGCATTCTACAGGCCATATCAACAAAAATTCTGCACTAGTACGTCCACCACTTGTTGCTCCTCCTCGGAAATGAAAAAAACTTGTTAGCAATTGCACCATTCATAAACCTCATTTTGTTTTCATTTTTGTATGTTTTGTAGGGGTATGCTTCAAAGCTTCAAAGCAATTGTTTAACCCCCTTAATCAAGGTTTTCATGTACAGTCAACCTTAAACAGATTTATGAAATGATATTTGGATTGTGTGTTGTCCCACTTAATCATGAAATTCACATATTTTTCATGTCATCATTTGATATTTCTATTCACGTTTAACTTGCTCTTTTACACACTTTATGAAGTGAAATCTTAAACATATTTTGTGAACACTCACAATGATATTTAACCAATACCGGGCACTTGTGTGTTGTGAAAGCAATTCTACACTTTTTTGCACTTTGATATGTTACAATGAAATTTCCTTATCTTAGTGGCCTTCACTTTATAAAGTAACGTAGGAAAGTTTTTTGCAAATACGAAAGATTCTGACAACTGTGTATTGCGTGCAAGAGAAAGGGATATACAATTGGTAAAAATTGGGCTGATTTCGGATTGTTGATCATTTTGTAGGAAAATAACACATTTGATATTCTGACCTAAATTTTTGTACTAAATTTTTATTCAGGGCGCGCGAGGTGAGATTATGTGCCGAAATAAAACGTAATTTCACTAAATTTAACTTGCTCTCCTCAACTTATTGCACACAAGGTGATTTCTGTTTAGTTCTCGTAATTACCAAAACAACGGAAGCTCTTGTTATATACAGGAATGGACCCAAAGACCATATGAAGGCAATTTTCAGGCGCTTTATTTTGTGAGCTACTATATACTTTGGGCACACTCATCATTTAATGAAGAAATTGATATATCCAACAATCTCAGATATAAAGTCAAACTTCGTTGAACCCATTTCTAGAAGAGAAGTTAGGGGGAACAACAACCCCTGGTTAACGAAAGGATTGTTGAAATCCATTAAACATGAGTACATGGCATAATAAAAAAGTTTTCCTACGGTACTCTTGAAAGACGATGAGGACATAATTACAGATCCAAATTCCTTCAAAGAATATTTATCCAACCCAATTCCAAACTATATATCTTAAGCCAGTGACTAGTCAGAAGTGTTTTGTGAAATCTTTTCTCTCGGTAATAATAAGACGATATTTTTTTCAACTTGTGTTTTGATTATGGAATCTTCCCAAGTTGTTTCAAAATAGCTAGAGTAAACCCAGTACTGAAAAGTTTAATTCACTCCAGACTAAGTAAATTTTTTGATAATTTTGAAATTATTACAAACAGTTTGGATTTCGAGGAAAACATGATGATACGTGTATTACCAGATATTGTGAATTCAATGAATGATAAGTCTCGTGAATATGTTTGCAATAGCTTTATTGATCTGGACATAGACATAACTTATTTCGACACAAAAGGCGATACGAATAAAAATATAACATTACAGAGTTATCAGGTAAGAAAACAAAACCTAAAAGAAAGTTTGAAAACGTGCCACGGAATATCTTTCAAAGAAACACTAGAAAAAAGTAACACGTGTTTTCTTACCTCAAGAAATATACATATTTTAAATTCAAACAAACTATCATACGGGGCCCCCTCCCTCACAAAGCAAATAAAGGGGCGCAAAACACACTCGCACTATAAGTTAAAACACAAGCGAACAAGAAATTGGACTGTACTGGAGAAACTGTACATGCAAAAAAAATACGTGGAAACAATAAAAGAAAAAAAATTAAAGCGAAACAAAAGATGAGAAAAATAGAAATGGAAGCAAATAAATGCCCAATTATTGTGAGAAGGATAAAGATCGTCTTTCATGATTGACAATGATGTTTGTGTCAAATTTCTTGAGCCAAATTAAATACAACGTGGGAATGGCAAATTCTTACATGCATTATTTGATCGTCCCAGACATCCAAATTATGATTCAACTTTTTATTGTTACTGATATGAATTATTATGATGATTTCATTTTGGTATTTGAGATACGGCCATCGTAACATAGGTTGATTAAAAACATTTTCAATACGAAACAATGGTTGACGATAATTATTCCAGATGCTATTTTTTGCAATATTGGTGGACATAACGTATTTACTACTGTTGGGAGTTATTAAAAAATATATTACAAGTTAATAATGATGACAATTACTGAGGTGTATCAATGCGTTCGTGAGCCAATTTCGGCAGGTTTTGTAGTTTGGCAGTACTGCAAAATAGGCGAGGCCAAAGTGATATTATGGGGTCAAGTGCTATCATGGGCCAAATTTGGCATATTTTAAGGAGTTAGATAATTTTGTACGCCGGAGATTAATGCTAAAAACCATTTTGACCAGATTTGGAATTTTTTAAAGGGTGGATAGTATTTATTCCAAGTCTGATTTTTAAATGCCATTGTGGATCAATTTTGGCATATTTTATTAATATGGATTTTACTGATTGGAAGCTATGGACAAATTTTTTTTTCCATATGGGCTGGCAATATTTGTTCAACGTTGGTGAATTGATGTCATTGCAATAAAACTAAGATTCAGGATATCGTTTTGATTCCGGAATAAAGTTCATGGATGTTGTAGGCGCGACGTTTATTTTACTTTGGAGATAGCAGCATCCCGTGATGAAGAATGTGAGTTTCTCCGCTGCACCTGCAAAACAACAAAAACGCCAGGCAGTCAACTGTTTACCAAAAAAGTTTGGTTGGAAAATTTATGAAACTTAGAATACTTTCATTCTATCAAGTAGACTATGAATCACATGAGGATTTGGATTATAATTTAGAGACTATATAATCACATCAAGACAAAATAGAAAACAAAAAAACACATGACCATGCACAAATGAGTAGTCATGCTCGACTGACAGGGCAGTAAGGCATTGTTGGGTCAGGAGCATAAATTCTCGGTATACATACACATATAGCAACAACACACATAATTCTCGTAATAAGTTATTATCCTATTGCATTTCAACTACAGAAAACGTTAGAATGTGAGAACAGGCAAGGCTCAACTGAGATCCCAATAAAGCATATTGAGAAATCCAAGTACATCATGGTTGAACAATCATATGCTCCACTCTGCGCTTCATTTATACGCTATCAGCTGATACTGTCAGGCTCGTTCCCGCGCTTTAGGAATATTTCCGTGTTTTCCTGATTTATTTCAGTTTTTCTTATTGTAGGACTGTCAGTTAATATTTCAGTGTTTAGTTAATGTCGATATATATTTAGATATGCTAGGAAACTGTATGTTGTCTTTTCCTACTGCCAGTTAGTGATCTTTAGTCTATAATATGCCAATTTCTACTTGTGTATAAATAGTAATTAGCCCTTCCGGTAGTCTAATGTCATATGTCGTAATCTTGTGTTTTTCATGTATATTTTGTTATTTAATTGGAGTGTTTGGTTGTATTAAGTTTCAGCTCAAATATTAAAGTGTACCATAAATTAGATAATCTGTGGTGAACCACGAAGACTCTGTGATCCATCCTTTCAACCTGTGATTGGTTTCTACCTCCATCGTTTCGTATTCTTCGGCTGATTTCATCTGTCAATTTGTTCGTAAATTGTATTCAAGTGGTCTCAAAGACTGTTAACTATCGAACCGGATATAATTGGTTGTGGCTAACCTCGACGCCCATTTCAGGTACTACGCCACATAACCAAAAATAAATTGGCGAGCACGACAGGATTGACAATAATTTTTTTTTGGCTGCAAACTGCACTAGACTTTGATAGGGATAGGACTAGTAGACCATATATTTTATTGTTGCGCCTTGGGACATTTTGAAGTTGGTATTTCTGTTAACGACCAATTTGCGATTAAAATGAAGAAGAAAATCATGGCGAAAGAGAATATTGAACTTTTCGTTTTGCAGTTGGCAATGCAGAAATTTAAAGAGGGGGCGAAGGAATCTAGGCAGGGACAGGAAAAGATTTTGGAGAGACAAGCAAAAATGGACGAAGTTTTGCAGCACGTTATTTTTCAATTTGAAACGATCAAATGTCAAAAAGCGGAAACGAAGTCATCTTTTGGACAGATTCACAATATGTTGCAGGATATTTCGATTATGATGCAAGGTAATGGGGACGCTAATGTTGTAGAAACAACGCCAATGTCACAAGATGACCGCCCTTCAGATTCTGGCTCAGAGACGTCAGATGATGCGGAACCGAGTGATCAACATGATGCTTGTTCTCGAACAATGGAGGTTCGTATTGTGAAACCAGGTCATGTGCTCAGAGACGTCAGATGATGCGGAACCGAGTGATCAACATGATGCTTGTTCTCGAACAATGGAGGTTCGTATTGTGAAACCAGGTCATGTGAGTAATTTTAAAAGAGAGCCGAAAAGTTGCAAGTAAGCCCTCTGTTAGCAAACATAGATCAGTTTCTACTGGAACACAATTTCAGGCTACACTAGGCGCTAGTGGTGACGTTAATACTTCCAATGGTTCTCTCAATATCACAGCTAATGTTTCTATGATGGCTAGAGCACATAAGAAACCAATGTATCTTGATGGAGCCCATACCATGACGTGGCCTAGATATCTGTGTCATTTTGAATTGGTTTCTAGCTATAATATGTGGAATAATAATACTGCTGGGCGAGAGTTAGCTACCTGTACGACAGAACACGCCCTCGATGTTTTGAAAGATTTGCCGGAATGTAAGCGTACTAGTTACACTGATATTTTCACTTTGTTATGATAACGTTTGGTCTGGCCGGCCACGTTTGAGCTAATGATGGAGGATATTCTGGGTGATCTTTTGTGGAACTATAGATTGTTGCAATAGATTCACCACTGGCTGCCGTTAGCTCTTTCCAGTCGAAGCATTATTATACATTTCCCGGATTTTTATACTCTTCCTGCACTGTGCCGATGCGACAGCGCCATTTTTGTTGTTTAAGGATAAATTAAACACGATGGGTATTTGGGAATTAATCTGTATTTATGACAACAGGCAACTTTGCCTACAGAAAGTGGAATGTTTAATATGAGATAGGCCTATACCTTATAAGTTAAGTACGGTTGGGAGTACGCTTCAAAGCTGCGCATCTTTGATCGTCATAACGTACAGCGTAGGTTGGAATCCCACGAGGGGTGATGAATATATGCGAGAGCCAGATTCAGGCCAGCTGTGAGGAACCCATCGACAGAAAGAGAGCTATCGTTACTCAAAATCAGGTATAAGACAGTTGAGCAACTGAAGGGAGCAGTGAGGAGGTTACTGCAGAATGTGAAAGGCATGTATTAAGTGATTTAGAATTAAACATGAGTTACTGTTTTAAAATGAACACTGTTTATTCAAAATCTGGTATAACAAAACAATGTCAGGATATTATGTCCGATAGCTTATGGAAAAACTTCTTTGAATTAGAAGTCCAGTTTGTGGTATACATGAATTAGCTTCATTTTATGCAGATAAATGATTTTTTTATGAACAAAGTGACATGTTCATTGGAGAATTGCAGGAAGAAGAACATGTGGCCCCTCTCATCGCTAATCAGGTTCGCTATATTGTTCATAGGTCATAAAACATTATTCAACGCATAATATCAAAAATGGCACAGGATTAAGAAAATAATTTGAATTGTGAATTCTCAGATTTGTTTTTAGTCTGATAAATTACATATGCAGTATAATAATTTAACACAAATAAAAATTTGATTCTTTCTAATGGTATCCGTCAAAAATTAGCACAGAGACATGGTTTTAAATTTAGCTACGATTCTGAAATGCCATCTCCAAAAGTCCTAATTGAAATCTGGCTTTATCTAGATTATAGTAAAAGTCAAATGAAGGTTATTGTAATGATACTTTTTATTTATGAAGTGCTTTGTTTTTCTATGGCCTCGTTGTTTGGTAGAGTTACCATATATATACACTGTACAGTAAACACTAATCAGATTGAAAGAGGTTTTAACATTCATTAAGCACAAACTCGGAACTAATTTTATGGCAGATTACTGTATAGTCACTCTGTAAGTTTGGAAGCCGTGTATTTTTCTGGCTGGAGAATACCAGTAGAGAGGTTGAATATTAGTGGAACAGATGCTCTTTATGTGACCTTCACTCTTTATTGATAAGCAAGCAATGCTACGAGATTAGTAAATAAAAACATTATTCAAGGAGTATGAGAATGGTTTCATTTTGTGGGCACGATGGCTTAGTGGTTATCATACTGGCATCACAGGTCGAGATTTGGCATCCGGTAAAGCTTTCTCAACTTGTCTTGCAATTTCAAGTGTTTTATTCGACGTAGGACGATTTTCCGCCAAAATTTTTCCACAAATTTATTCAGCATTTTTTCAATCAATTGATCATGAATCCTTTCATCCGCATAAGTAAATTCACAGAAAGTAGACAACTCTCGTAAAGCAGCAACAAAGTCATCAATAGATTCACCTGGAATCTGTGAACATTGTCCAAATCTATATCTTTCAGCAGCAATACTAACAGCAGGTTGGAAATAACTTTCAAGTACTTCTATTGCTTTAGTACATTCGTCATCCTCTTCATTGAATGTGACAGTATCAGCAGGTAATTTTGAATAAATATTGTAACCGGCAACATGCAATCTCGAGAGTAAAATGGCTTTTTTTCGTGTTACAGTATAAGTATTCGCATTGGATGCAATCATATAGTTTTGAAATATTGCAATCCATTGTTTCCAAGGCACAGGAGGTTTACCTGGAATTGGAAGAAATTCCGCAGGACCAGGTAGGTAGTCTATCAGTCATCTTCAGAGGCAGAAAAATAAGCACAAGCTATTATCAGTTCAGAAAGTGTCTACAGTGGTTCCAAGTAGGCCAGGACTTCAGCGTGTTAGGCCAGGCTAGCAAACAAATCAACAAGGTTGCAGAGTAGACTGTCACACGTAAATTCTTCAAAATTTTAGCATCTGAGCATTCGCATCGCCATAATGTTGTGTATTAAACAATAGCCGAAGACAGTTTATTCAAATCACTTTATGAAACAGATAAAACACAGTCAGATCCAAGGGCATCACAATTGAAGCTAAGTCACGCTTGGACTTAGAACGCATTTCTTTCAAGAACGCATTTCTTGAAAAAGGTGTTGTTTTATAACCCTTCAATGAGCGGTTACTTTTTTGGTAACTGCCATAGGTTGGCTATTTTTATACATAATACCGCGGAAATTATTAAATAGAAAAGTTTTCCCGAAGTTAATTGACTATTGACAATCGCCAGCTCATTTTAGTAAAATTCAGGTACCTGCTATCCATAATCTTGTACGTGATTGTAGGTTACCGTACAAGCTATATGTGGCGTTTGAGAAGTTGTTTGAAATCTTAAAAATGCACATGGAATTTTCAATGCCAGTTGAATGCTTTATATCCAGTGCAAAATTAACTATGGAATTGACTAACGTTGACGCTTTCTCAGTTTTTTGTTCAAATAGAATAGGCTAAAAGATATTTTCTGAAATTTATCAAAATAAACCAACCATGAAAAAGTGCGATAGTATTATGTTTTTAATATCTGAAAACCTATAAAAACGCTACAGAGCATACAAACTCGTTGCTAATCTGTTCACCCTTTCACAGCGCCAAGTTTTTTGCTGCCCGGTATGTAGTCCCGGTACCAGTGCTAAGTCGTACATATAACTTTGTAGAATCTGGCTTGGCAGAGTATAATATAATTGAATTGCAGCGGGATGTCTTAGATCACGAAAAATACAAAGTTGGAGTGAGAAAGTCTGTGTGTTTGTCTGTCTGTGTCCGTGTTTCATGTGATGTTTCCAAGGAAAGTTTTTGAGGGGTACAGTTAAGTCATTAAACAATGAAACCTCAGAAGAAGAGTCTGTAGAGGCATTTTTATAGTTTGCAAAAATCTTTTCCTTGACTTATTAGTTAGGTGTCTTGTTTGCTTTCCTGCTGTCTTGCGAGAATTTATAATCTCAATTGCCGAATTTGTGGGTGTCTCGAAAACTGTACAGGATGTACGGGATGTACTGGATGTACGGGATGTACGGGATGTACTGGATGTACGGGATGTACGTGATGTACGGGATGTACGGGATGTACTGGATGTACGGGATGTTCGGGATGTACGGGATGTGCGGGATGTACGGGATGCACGGGATGTACTGGATGTACGGGATGTACTGGATGTACGGGATGTACGGGATGTACTGGATGTACGGGATGTACTGGATAAAATTCTGCGCAATTGACCTTTTGAATTATGGCAAATTGAAATATCAGTGGAAAAATTGGGAATATTTATTACTAACACTGTAACGAAAATGCAGTAAAATCGCCGTTCTTTGATAGTAATGCCAATCGATGAAATTAAAATCCACAGTCCATAATTTGGCATCCACAAGGCAACTATAATTTTGAAATATGAAAAATTCGCAAATTAATGTTAACTTACTGCGTTCTTATCACAGTTTGGTTAATAAAATGTGGTGGTCGTGTATGGCACTGAATGGTTTGCAACCAGTCGAACTGAAGTCATGTTATATAAACCCAAGACAATTTCACGCACAGCGTATTGCACACACATACAATTACACCCAATAGTCTTGCCCTTAATAGGATTGCACCTAGAAGGAATGTACTCGGTAGAATTGGACCCTTCCCTATGATTGTAGTAGATGTACGGGATGTACTGGATAAAAATTTTTCGCAAATTACCTTTTGAAGCATAGCAAATTGAAATATCGGTGGAAAAGTTTGGAATATTTATCACTAACACTGTAACGAAAATGCAGTAAAATCGCCGTTCTTTGATAGTAATGCTCATCGATAAAATTTCCATAATTTGGCATTCACAAGGTAACTACAATTTTGAAATATAAAATTCATGCAAATTAACGTTAACTTACTGCGTTTTTATCACAGTATAGTTAATTAAATGTGGTGTTCGTGAATTGCACTCAGTAGTTTGCATCCAGTTGATTTGCGGTTTTGTTATCTTAAACCCATGACAATTCCACCCACAGCGTATTGCACACACTTTTAATTACACCTAGTAGTGTTGCACCCAGTAGTTTGCCCTCAACAGGATTGCACGCAGAAGGATTGCACTCGGATAATTGAACCCTTACCTATGATTGTAGAAAAATATCACACAGTAGAGTTATAACAAGCAAGCAGTAGAATTACATCCAGTATGGATGTGCACAGTAGGATACCACTCAGTAATATTGTGCAGTCTCCTATTATAGTAGAGTAACCAATAATTCCAGTAGAGTTGTACCCAGGAGGTTGCACCTTGTAGAATGGATGTGCCGGGTGTACTGAACGTCTGGGATCATAAATTGCGGAACAGTGTGCCAAAAATACCGAGAATTGAGAGCAAACTATCTCTTACAGCATGACAAATAGAAATATCTATTAAGAATTCCGGATTATCGTCTGTAACAAAAATGCGGTAAAATCGCCTTTCTGCGGTGATATTCAAGTTAATATTCCAAAATGGACATAAATCGCATCAACGAAGTGAATTTAGCAAATAAAATTCACTTCAAACGAGCGGTAAATTTAGTGTACTTTTGTCACAGTGTGGTTAATTAAATATATATAATAAAATCAATTAAGTGGGCCAAACATACTTTGTCTAATGAACCCTAACGTCATCGTACTGACTGACCATTCATTATTTCGTTCTGCTTTATCAGGTGTTTTGATTTCATTCAATTTTTCGTCACTTGTCACTTTTGTGGACTGAAAATTGGTCTTGCTCGTGTCGTGGGTGTTCCACTTTTAGCGACCGACTGCGTGACATATGCTTCAATAACCTTTCCAAGCATTTCAGGTGAGTTATCCCTGTGGGATTTATAGAGTGCGTTTCCAAGTTTCTGGGTTCCTGTTACTTCAATGGCTATTATGTTGCAGTATGACGATGTGACGGACGTTAATATTACTTGAATAGATTCAGAAATTTTCTTCACTTGCCAAATTGTTTTGAGTTTTAAAAATTGAATTTTGAATTTCAACCCAAAGGTTTACAGTTTTCAATATTGGAATATTTAACCCTGTCCGTTTCATTCAACAACGAAATTGCATGTCTATTATGACGTCACAATCAAAGACAGATTTCTCGTCAACAAAAAGTCAACGACGCAGTTTAACGCTCAATGTTAGTTTAGACAGATTCGACAGTAAGGTTTAGACAAATGCTCAAAAAGAAAAGAAAAATTTCTTGTTCAGTATGTGCAGAACCCTGCACAAATGGTACATTCTATTGTTTCGATTGCTGCTTATCAGACAAGGGTTATGACTTCGAGGCCGCGTTAAAGCGCATTGAAGAGAAATTGATATTGTCAGACGCAGAGGGTTCGGAGGCAGCCAAATAAGAAAAGAATATGCTTGAAACATATGGAATAAAAGCTCCGTATCGACAGAACTGTGTGTTGCGTGAACGAAAGCGTAAGGATCATGTTTCTTATGATTTACTGAAGAAATTGCAACCCGATGTATTAAAAGAATACTTGCCCGTCCAGGTCGTTGGGGACGGAAATTGTATGTACAGAACTTTATCACTGTCATTGTTCGGATCCCGGAAGATACACAAATATCTTCGACTCTTAACGATGATAGAGCTCATGGAAAATCAACCAAAATATGACTCTTCGTCAATATCATTTGTCGATTATATAAACGACGAAGATGTAATTTCGAACGGTGGATTATCCGAAATTGTCCTCGAGGCAGTAAGGCTATATACGTACAGTAGATTTATTCACCTGTACGCAGCCAGTGCTGCTCTCCAGCTTCCCATCCAATCTTTCATGGCAAGCTCCGGATTGCTAGACAAGAGAGCATCCACATATACCAGAAAAGTCGTGGGTCGCGGTGTTAGACGCACGAAGTCCCCAGCATGCGTTATTATGTGGACAATTACAAACATTCCACCACAAGGGTTTGCACAGTATAAGCCTAATCATTTTGTACAACTTGCGAAAAATACGATGAAGAATCAATTGATACAAATAGATATATGTGAAACAGAAATAAAACAGAAGACCGGCGTTTGCAAAAAAGAAAAAGACAAAAATCCACCTCATGATGGCGTCGCAAGGGATACACAAAAAATGGTGACGAATGGAGGTTTCAAGAATGATGCGATACATATAGATGTAAAAGAAACAGATGTAGAAGACATTTGTAGTGAGGAAGCAGAAAAATCTTCAGGCAAAAGTGCAGTGAATTATCATCGGGAAAATACAGGAGAAAATGAAGATATAAAAACTCACGGCAATACGATAGAAACAGAACAAAAGCCAATCTTTCCAACAAATAAAATCTCATATTTAAAAAATGAAGCTGTACAATTACACGACGACAAAATAGAAGTAGAACTGGAATCGGACAGTGATTTTAAAAACTAAAAAGGGAAGTAATTTAATCGGAATCAAATTGGATGATGATAAAGAAGAATTTGTAGTCACAAATAGTTTAGAAGATTATCAGGAGACGACATTAGAAGAAACTGAAGCGAGTAATAGCAAAGAATATTCAAATAATATTTATAATAAATCACCTGAGCGTATATCGAAGGCATTGATACCAAACGCATTCATGCCTATTAAAAATGTGTTAAAAAAGCTCTTAGAAGGGGAAAAAAGAGGATGTATATTTCATTGCTAAAAATTCGTACAATGAACAAAGGGAGAATGAGGGCTTCAAGCGTTCGTACTTCGATGACTGCGGGGCTTGGGTTCGAACAAGTGCCAGGTCTTCATTTTTTTATGTCGAAAAAAGTATACATAAGTGTGATGGTTTATACTGCCGAAGGGTGAATAGAATGAGTTATGAACCGATTGAACCTCAACCAAATCTTGAGAATATTTTAGCTGTAAAACAACAACATAGTCAGTTGCAACGCCAGCGCATTAACAAACGCCGTATCACATGGATTCGTAATTCTAACGATAAAGAGCCTTCTGCTTTGTATGAGTATGCTGGGATCTTTCCAGCTATTCATGTTCCACATGGAAACAGTAAAAGTGGACAGACATATGTTCGAACAAACCCAAAAGTCATGGATAAAATTAAAGAACGTAGCACTATTCAAAAATCTCTATGATGATCTTATATTAAATCAGTGGTTCCCAACCTTTTTCAGTTCGCGACCCACTTTTATTGCAATTTTTTTTATGCGACCCACAATGATATGATTAAACGAATGAAAAACAAATAATGATAAAAGAAACAATATACCCACATGCAATTTACTTTCAATGCGAAACTTGAGCTTGCATGTTGGATATAATCAGATCAAGTCTTGGCTTGATATTAGATAAGCTCACACGCAACGTAGCATTAAGAGTGTCCGTTTTTAGGCGGTTGCGAGCCTTGGATTTACAGCTGAGAAGCCGGACTCGCAAAGGTAGGTAGTCGTGAATGGCAAAAGAAACTTGACAGCACGCTCTGATAGTGAAGGATATTCCTTGCTTGCTTGGATCCAAAATGAAGGAAGATCTACTTCTTGAAAACTAAGCTTGAGACTGCTGTCTTCAGAAAGCTCGATAAGTTTATTATCAAGTTCTGCGGGCAGAGCCACATCCTCGGCTGAGGAATTAATAGCAAATGGGTTCAAAATCCATAAATTTCCAGGACGTGGATCTTCTGGAAAGTAGTGATCAAACTTTTGCAACAACTGTGCCAGGTGATGAATTATTTGTTCACAGATGTCTACATGAGGGTTAGATTCAAGGTTTTCGCTGAGCAATGGGAACATATCAAGTCGTTTATCCTTCACTCTTCTTTTCCATAGGTTTATCTTTTTCTTAAATCCCTCAATTTTATCAGCAACTAAAAATATTGAGCTGTTTCTACCTTGCATTGTCATGTTAAGTTGATTCAACTGGTCAAATATGTCTGAAAGGTAAGCCAGTTTTGCACAGAAGTAGTCATCAATGTAATGCTCAGCTGGAGGTGATTGTTGATCTTGAAGAAACACGTAAACTTGACGTCTCAATTCAAAAAGACGATTAAGAACATGTCCTTTTGAGAGCCATCTCACCTCACTGTGATACAAGAGCTGCAAGTGATCTGAATCGAGATTGTCGCACAAGGCAGCAAAACATCTTGAGTGCAGGGCATTCTTCTTGATATAGTTCACAGTCTTCACAGCTACAGGCATGATCTCATGCAGTTCTGGTGACATCTGTCTTGTAGCGAGGTTTTCTCTGTGTAAAAAGCAGTGAGTCCACTTGGCTTGTGCTGCTCTCTGCTGGATTTGTTTAACGACGCCACGATGGATACCAGTCATTGATGCAGCACCATCTGTGCACGCACCCACACAGTTCTTCCAATCAATACATTTGTTAGCAAAGTGGGTATCAAGACAACGAATTACCTCATCTGCAGTTGTTCTCGTGGGAAGTTCTTTGCAAAAAAGAATGCCGTCGTGAACATTGCCGTCAGCACAATACCTTACAAATACAAGCAGTAAAGCTATATTGGTTAAATCAGTAGATTCATCCAACTGTATGGAATAATAAGGGCTGGATTGGATTCTTTCCAACAGCTGACATTCGATGTCATTATTCATTTCAATAATTCTCCTCGTAATAGTGCTGTTAGACAATGATACTAACTCAAGTTTTAATGCAGCTTTTCCCCCTATAACTTCACGACACATATCAATAGCACTGGGTAGGATGAGTTCCTCTGCGATTGTGAATGCTTTCTTGCAACGAGCAACACGACCAGCCACCAAAAAGCTAGCCTTCAATGCTGACTGTGTCTGAGTAGTAAATGAAGTCAAGACTCGCTGCTGTGCCTGCAGATCATACCTCTTTCTCTCAAAATATTCTTTGGGTTTCGTTGCACTTTTTGGGTGGTGTGAGTCCAGGTGCCTCTTAAGCTTCGATGGTTTCAAAGACGCATTCGCCAATATTTGTGCACACTCAACACATTGTGCTTTTGGCTCAAAGTCGTTGCCTGCTTTAATGAAACCATATTTGATGTAATCAGAGTCATACTTTCTTAACACCACTTTCTTAGATTTCCTTTCGTTTCCATTTAATTCGTTGCTTTTTCTTTTCAAAAAACTATCCATTTTGCGACTGTTTTATTTAGAGAAACAAAGTAAGTCTATGCCTCTCCCAGCCATCGTGTATGACAGAACTATTAATTGTTACGTCACAAAACTTCGCTTCTAGTTGATTAAGAATGATAGGCTATCATTGCTGGGGAAGTTAAGCTCCTTTTGGGTTAGCGTAAAAACGGAATAACCATTACTGTCAGAACTGGCCACACTTGCTCTTCTTCCTTTTACCTCCACTTATCTTTGTAAAAAATCTTTTTCGACTCTAACTTATGTAAAAACAAAATATCGATCAAATTTGAAAGATTTAGAACCAGTACTGAGACCTACCATCAACGAAATAGAGCCAAAATTCTATCTTTTGTGCGTGAATATGCAAGCACATCATTCTTACATTATCATTTTTTCAATATTTTCTGTATTATTAAATCTTATTTTATTGTTATTCATTTTAGTCCGTGGGGGTCGCGAAAAAATTTGGCCGTGCAAAGTGGGTCGTGATGAAAAAAGTTTGAAGAACACTGAATCAATGTAACAAGTTGCCGATGTAACAAAAAACTGTAAAATTTAGAAAAGCTTCGCGACCCACCTGAAATGCGTTCGCGACCCACAGGTTGAGAAACGCTGTATTAAATGGTAATGATTTTCAACGACCTCGCGCTCCACGACAAATTTATGATCACAAATATCTGCAAAAAAAAGAAATTGATTACAAATGAGAATACAATATACAGACAAAATTTTGCTGATGAAATTCAACACACAATCGGGATGGCACAAACTCACCCATTTGTGCAAAGAGTTGGTACAGGCAAAAATGCTCATGTCAATATAATATTATATATGGAAAAACAATTGAAGGATATTGAAAGATTCTGCTGTTGCGGCGCAACCGTCCTAGGTGTTGACAAAACCTTTAATTTAGCTAGCATGTATGCTACTGTGACTGGGGTCAAACATCTTGGCGTCGAAAACATCAAAACAAAAAAAAACGATATTTATGGGCCCAATTTTACTTCACCATAAGTCTGACGTGGAAACCTTCTCGTACTTTTTCCAGCATATAAGAAGTCGTTTGAATAACTAACTCAGGAATAACTGAATATCTCCGAGATCGAATATTCCCCTTGCTTCGAGAAAAAGTGTGGCGCGTGAAATCCAAAACCAATTGGCAAGTGAAGAAAATTCCAGAATTGATTGAGTTAATATACGAGTTCGTAACTTCAACATACAGCGACATAACATCCGCCATTCAGAAAACGGGACCCTACAAACTTGCAAATGGTTTCCAAATGCACTACACAAATCCGACAGATTGGGCTGATATGTCACCTGAAGACCGGGAAAAAGCTATTGAAGCGTATTTCAAACAGTCTGTCCCTAATAGTGGAACGCCAACGAGCAAGGCCAGTTTCAAGGCCACAATAGTTTCAAGTGACGAAAAATTGATTTTAGCCAAACCACCTGAAAGAGCAGGAAGAAAACCCGGTCAGTCATAACGGCCGAAAACAAAAAAACGCTTAACATTTCATTAGGCAAACTGGTGCTATTAATCTAAAAGACAATGTTGATACTAAGCATAGTAAACAAATCACCTCTACGTGATGCTTTAAACGGCTCTTGCATTAAACATTTGAAACCCACTCATTTAAATGCTCTCTTCGTTCAACTGTTTATGTTATATAATAATTAATTTATGGCATTGCGACAAAGGGGCGCTTAATTTACCGTTTATTTGCAGTATGTTTATGTTTCCAGATTTTTTTGCCCTGATGCGATTTATGCCTGAAATGGAATGTTGATGGACAGAGTGGTGTGTTGCATTTAAATTGGTAAATCGGGGAGAAATATTTTATTCTTTTATTTCATTATCACCGGGTAAAATTAAATTCAAGGAACGGTGATTTTAAGTAACATTGTATAGTAAATTTTGCCATTTACCATCTCTTCCTTAACGAAATATTGTCCGTGAAAAAATTCATTTAAAATATCTTGAAAAACCTTCTTTGTTGCATTTCAATAAGTTTTGTTTTGCTTCGTGACTGGTTGTTGTACCAGTTCCACTTCGTTTTATTTCGTATAATTTTGAGTGACTTTAAATTTGCCATTCTATTACAGATAATTGGCGATAAATTCTGATTTTGTCATTGAGCCCCATCCCCTTACCGCACACCATTACATACATCCCGGCTGCCGTTGCTGGTAGTTATGCATTGCATCTCTTACAAGCTTTATAGCATTCCATTTACATCGTAAACCCCCGGCGCGGTTGCTTTTTATGTACCACATACGCGTGTTGGGGAGGAGTCATTTCACTTCAAGTCGAGTCGAAGAACACTCGAGTTGCGAGTCGAGTCCAAGTCGCCCCGTTGGTGCGATTTATGTCAATTAGGAAATGTGGACTTCAATATTATCGATTAAAATGACTGTTGAAAAACTGTAATTTAGCTGGATTTTTGTTACAATGTTAGTAGTAAATAATCCGGACACATTGGCTGATATTTCAGTTTTTAGACTATTTTTGTGCGAAATTCTCCGTATTTTTGTTTCAGCGATCGGCAATTTATCATCATAACATGAAGCAATTTTGTACTATACATAGCGTACAGAATCCCATAACTCTGAAAGCAGTTACTGGTTTTATACCGATACATACAACATACACCCACTCTACAACATTCAATTCATTTCGTTCGGTACATCTAGTTTCTACAAGATGTTATTCTACTGCGTTTAATACCCGGGGTACAACTCTACTGGATGATAATATTTTACAATCACAGGAGATGGCACAATTCTGCCAAGAGCAACCCTATTAGGAGCAATTATACTGAACATGGATGTGTGCAATACTACTGGTGGAATTAAATGTGTGCGCAATACGCTGTGGGTGAAATGGCTTGGGAATAATATAACAAAACTGCAGTTCAGCTGACTGCAAACCATTGAGTGCAATCAACGTCCACCATATTTAATTAACCACACTGTGATAAAAACGCAGTAAATTACCGTTCAGTAATTTTATATTTCAAAATTGCAGTCGAATGTATATTTTAATATTATCGATTGGCATTACCATCGAAAAACGGAAATTTCACTGCATTTATGTTACAGTGTTAGTAATGGTTAATCCAAACTTTTCTACTGATATTGCAATTTGCTATGCCTTTTTTATTGAAAGTAATTCGGAGCAAGGCCGAAGGCAGTTTGTAGAAAGAACCAACTAGCGGCTTCAAGAGGTAATCTGCGCTAAACTTTCCGTACATAATACACATATGTTACATGTTACATAATAAGCCATAACCAGTCAGAATTTTTAATTTGAAATTCTTCGAAAAAACACTATTTTCAGTCAAATATTATTCATAGGCAAGTATCGGGCGCAATTATTCCACAATCACAATAAAGAGGGGTGCAATTCTGCCCAGTGCAACTATAATGGGGGTTGTATCCTTCAGGATGTCATTCAACTAGATGTAATTCTACAGAATGTAATTTGACTGTGTGTGTAGTCCTGCTAGATTTAGGCATTTTATTACAGTGTAAGTAGTAACGATCCGCCCCTAATAAATTAAAAGAATTAGCAAATGTTGTTGCTTCCCCCTCTTTAAAGAAATATTATCAGTAGTTCAGTACATTCCCTGAGTCATTCCCATATGTAATATATAGCATTCAATTCACATAGGACGTTGCCGATGCAGTTGGTGCTATGTGCAATGGATCACTTACATGTCACTACCTGTTGTTCCTTGTCTAATCGTTTATATACCATACATTCATTGCATACCTCAAAACAGTTCGTACACTCTGGGTGTATGAAGTGCATTCCTTGCATCCAGAACATGTCGTGTATATCGTACATCCCGCACATGCTGTACATCAAGTGCATGGCGTACATTCCGTATATCACGTGCCTGCCGTACATTTCGCGCATGCCGTACATCACGTGCATTCCGTATATCACGTGCCTGCCATACATGTCGTGCATGCCGTACATCTCCGTGCATTTCGTACATCCAGTGTGTTCCGTGGACCAAGTGCATGCCGTACATTCAGTGCATCCAGTACATTTCGAGCATCCGGTGCATGTCGTACATCCCGTGTATGTCGTACATCACGTGCATTCCGAACATTGAGTGCATGGCGTTCATCAAGTACATTCCGTGCATTCGGCACATGTCGTTCATACCGTACATCCCGTGCACGCCGTACATCCAGTGCATACCGCACATCTCGTGCATGCGGAACATTGAGTGCATTACCTACATGCCGTACATTCCCTATATCACGTGCCTGACGTACATTCCGTGCATCCCGTACATCCAATCTGCTTGCCGTACACTCAATGCATTCCGTACACCACGTGCATGCCGTACATGTCGTGCATGCCGTACATCCCGTGTATGCCGTACATCACGTGCATTCCGAACATTGAGTGCATTCCGTGCATGCCGTTCATCCAGTACATTCCGTGCATTCGGCACATGTTGTTCATGCCGTGCATCCCGTGCATACCGTACACCACGTGCATGCCGTACATGTCGTGCATGCCGTACATCCCCTGTGCATGTCATACATCTAGTGTATTCCGTGCACCACATGCATGCCGTACATTCAGTGCATCCAGTACATGCCGTACATCCCGTGTATCCGTACATTCCGTGCATGCCGTGCACCACGTGCATGCCGTGCACCACGTGCATGCCGTGCATCCCGTTCATCCCGTGCACCCCGTACATTCCGTACATCCACTACAATCATGGGAAAAGGTCCAATTCTACCGAGTGCAATCCTTCTGGGTGCAATCCTATTAAGGGCAATACTATTTTTTTTTATAGCCACTTCTTTGAGTGGGTCACCCTGTCCAAGGCCCTGTTACAGCGGCCACTTATAGGCGGACAGGGTTACAATTACTGGAAAGATATGATCTTTTCCTGTTCGGCTTAGCCTACCCAAGTTATTACACCCTGGGTTGAGTGGTGGGCGTGGATAAGCGAGCCGGACTCGTCGGGGCTCGAACCCGAGGTCTTCAAACTGCGATGCCAACATGTTTAACCACTAGGCCATCATTGAATGTGTGTGCAATACGCTATGGGTGAAATTGCCTTGGGTTTTATATAACATGACTGCAGTTCAACTGGTTGCAAACCATTCAGTGCAATTCACGACCACCACATTTAATTAACCACACTGCGATAAAAACGCAGTAAGTTAACATTAATTTGCATAATTTTCATATTTCAAAATTGTAGTTGCCTTGTGAATGCCAAATTATGGACTGTGGATTTTAATTTTATCGATTGGCATTACTATCAAAGAACAGCGATTTTACTGCATTCTCATTACAGTGTTAGTAAAAAATATTCGAAACTTTTCTACCGATATTTCAATTTGCTATGCTTCAAAAGGCAATTTGCGCAAAATTTTATCCAGTACATCCCCTACATCCAGTACATCCAGTACATCCAGTACATCCCGTACATCCCGTACATCCAGTACATCCCGTACATCCCGTACATCTACTACAATCATGGGAAAAGGTCCAATTCTACCGAGTGCAATCCTTCTGGGTGCAATCCTATTAAGGGCAATACTATTGGGTGTAATTGAATGTGTGTGCAATACGCTGTGGGTGAAATTGTCTTGGGTTTTATGTAACATGACTGCAGTTCAACTGGTTGCAAACTATTCAGTGCAATTCACAACCAACACATTTAATTAACCACACTGCGATAAAAACGCAGTAAGTTAACATTAATTTGCATAATTTTCCTATTTAAAAATTGTAGTTGCCTTGTGAATGCCAAATTATGGACTGTGGATTTTAATTTTATCGATTGGCATTACTATCAAAGAACGGCGATCTTACTGCATTCTCGTTGCAGTGTTAGTAATAAATATTCGAAACTTTTCTACCGATATTTCAATTTGCTATGCTTCAAAAGGTAATTTGCGCAAAATTTTATCCAGTACATCCCGTACATCCAGTACATCCCGTACATCCCGTACATCCAGTACATCCCGTACATCCAGTACATCCCGTACATCTACTACAATCATGGAAAAAGGTCTAATTCTCCCCAGTGCAATCCTTCTGGGTGCAATCCTATTAAGGGCAATACTATTGGGTGTAATTGAATGTGTGTGCAATACGCTGTGGGTGAAATTGCCTTGGGTTTTATGTAACATGACTGCAGTTCAACTGGTTGCAAACTATTCAGTGCAATTCACGACCACCACATTTAATTAACCACACTGTGATAAAAACACAGTAAGTTAACATTAATTTGCATAATTTTCATATTTAAAAATTGTAGTTGCCTTGTGAATGCCAAATTATGGACTGTGGATTTTAATTTTATCGATTGGCATTACTATCAAAGAACGGCGATTTTACTGCATTCTCGTTGCAGTGTTAGTAATGAATATTCGAAACTTTTCTACCGATATTTCAATTTGCTATGCTTCAAAAGGTAATTTGCGCAAAATGTTATCCAGTACATCCCCTACATCCAGTACATCCCGTACATCCCGTACATCCCGTACATCCAGTAGATCCCGTACAGTTTTCGAGACACCCGAATATGTCATTGAGTTGCAGAAAGTCTGCTTCATGTCTGAAAAAAACATTTAAAGAAAACGCTTCACATCAGAAGGATAGGATTTCCTTTTTTTATCCTGTGGGAGAGCAAAGCCGAGAATACGGCTTAGCCACATGGCAAACCTCTCTGTGCGTCATGCCTCTCATGCGGACACTTGTTCCGATTGGTCGCCAATCAATTTTTACCACTTTTTTCGGTGCGATAATTCGTACCCGAAAAATAGCACATAAGTCAATTCATACCCTAATCAAAATCACGATGAATTTACTGTGAAAAATCAGGTTGTTGATTTATCGGGATGGCAATTCGTACCATTATAAAACTCATGTACGAGCCGATTGGTCAATTTCTTTACTAAAAAAATTACCGTTCGTCTATTCATACCCTTGCAGAATGTTCACAGGAACTTACTTGTTCACAATTTTTGGTATAGCAGTAAGTTTCCAATAAAAATTCGAAAATTTAGTCACACCGCTCAAAATCCCATAAATTCATGATTCAAAGTAAAATTCGCGTAACTATAAACGCGTAATCATTGTATCGTTGATAATAGGTATTTGCAATCTGGTCCTTCTCCCGATTCAAACTAAAATGTCTGCTCCTCCGGGTTAGAACTGGATTGGAGTTTACGCTATGGGGTGACTCAGTCATCCTAACTTAAAGATCAAAATTAATCCGAAAAAAAGATAGGCTGACACAAATACGGCACTGCAATTCTAGTCCTAATGAGAACCTTATTTTTTATTTCAGACTGCTAATAGCAGTCTTAGTTTATTCTCCGAAAGAAACAAACGACAGCACCTCTAGAGCAGGCACAGAACCATGTGAAATTGAGGTTCGATCATCAGCAAGAGTTACACCCAACGGAAGTCTCGACTTTTTACAAATTTAGTGTCTCGCCTCTAAGACGAATAAATCAAAATGCCAAACTTGAAGAATACTCTGGTGGGACAAAGTAACCGTTTAATCAATGCTTGCAAGAGATCCTTGCTGTCACCTGGAGAAGTATTTTTGCAAAGCCGACCGTTATTTTTATCATCAAATCTTGTTAGATCAGCCATAGCAATGTTTTGCTTTTGAGCTCTTCTTGGCCCTTTTCACTCGCACTAAATTTTGTGCTTGCTATGATTTTACTTTCCGACACATTTGGTTTCCTGGAATTCAGTTAATGTGTAATTCCGGTTTTCAGTTATTCTGCGTTGACACCTAAATGTAGCAAAATCCTAATATATGTCAAGTAAAATATGATATAAATCATGTTGCAACATGATAGTCATTCAATGTGCATGAAAAACAACAGTATTAATTATCTCTATTCTGTTTTGACATAGTAAATTTTTTCGCAGTTGCTGATAATGTAGAAATGGCAAAAGAAAAATTAATGCAGATTTATTTATCAACTGCCTGTTGAGCAAATAGCACAGCAAGTGATGGATGAATTTGCGGAATTGTGTGAATAAATTACAGAATAGGTATATTAATCGAATGGGAAATCGTAGATTCCACTTTCCTAGAGAAATTCGTATTATGAATTACCGTATCTAATTTGATTGCAGAAGCCCTATATTTCATAAGTTGCGAGCTTCAAAAACATTCTCATTTTACAGGAGCGTGTACCTTCAGAATGTGCACATTTAACAAAATCACTTGTTGATACAATGAACCGTTATGGGGATATAATCTACTTTATTAACTTTGTCGATATCAGTGTTTAAAGTGTGGTTTTAACAGTCTTAAATCACTATTTTACAGTACTGCTACATTTAATGGAACTGACTTTGAAAATTATTTTCAAACAATTCAGCAGAATTCCTCGACTCAGAGCCTGTCTTATGGTCTATTTCATTTCTGCGTTCAAAAACTGGATGAATCTAAACCAAATCACACACAATTTTTTAGTGCGCTGCGTCGTCATCCTCTGTGAAGAATTCTGTGGCGATAATTATCTATTGCTGGATACCTAACTGTCAGTGTGGTTTGTGTGATTCTTGTTATAACCTCCTTCTCCAATCATGCCCATGAAATAAAGCGTGAAAAAGATGTTTGACTTGAAATAGAATTGCGATTCTGTGCTAACTGAATGATATGTTGTGGTTCACCTTATGTTTAAGCCGTATTATTGGTTTCCCTCTACCAGGGTAAAAATGATATAGTATCATCTCTCTTTTAAATTTGTTGATTTGTAATTCATATTTCAGTTCCTCGCAACATTCGCTGCATTGCTTAGCAAAACAACAAAAGAATTGTTAATTTTTGCTTCCAGTGGATGCAATAAATTAAAATCCGATACACTGAAAGATGATTTTCTTGCCACGGATTCACAGTTCAAAATAATGAAAAGTGCGATATTTGATATTACCGGTGAGAATGTTGCAGGGTATATTTTGCAGTCCGGAATTAATTTTGTTGGGAGAAAAAAAGGCAAATGCACTGCAGCCATATTTTTTTTGCCAGAGAGCTTGGGCTTCAAGACAAATCTATCGAAGCCCTTACTGTGGTGGATGTCATTCCATTCATAATCTACAAGCACAACACAAAGATGTATACTGTGTTGCAACATTGATATGAGAAGCTGCAGACTGAGTTGATTTGACCATTGGAACGGGTCGGGCCGTTATTCAACAAAATTGAATTTCGCTTTACCCCCACTGCCATTTTCTTATTGTGGTATATGCTTCGATATCTATATTAGACTCTTGTTATTGGAGTTAAATATGCTGCTCTGAGACTAGGGAGATTCGGTCTCTTTGTTTACTGATACTGTGGATGGATGCCGATTACTAATGTTTCTATGATGTTATCAGTCATAATCAAGCTTTTATCTGTTTCAATAAAGTGATTTTAATAAACTGTCTTTGACTATTGTTCAATACACCACATTTATGGCGACGAGAATGCTCAGATGCTAAAATTTTGAAGGATTCACGTGTGTCAGTCTACTCTGCAATCTAGGTCCTGGGAAATTAAAGCAGTCGCTGTGGGCTTTCCCTTCGAAAGGCTGATTGAAAACATTGAGAGCGTTATAGGGGTGAATAATAGCTATCTTTGCTTATATAACAGCGAATAATGACTTGTGCAATGTGTAGCTTCGTGTCTGTTCAGTGTTGGCGTACCATGTAGTGTCTTACTGATATGAAAAAGTGCGATAGTATTGTGTTTTTAATATCTGAAAACCTTTAAAAACGCTACAGAGCATGCAAACTCGCTGCTAATCTATTTGCCCTTTTCATAGTACCAAGTTTTTTGCTGCCCGGTATGTAGTCCCGGTATCAGTGTTAAGTCGTACATTTCACTTTGTAGAATCTGGCTTGGCAGAGTATAATGTGAGAGAATTGGAGCGGGATAATGTTGATCACGAATTCAAAAAAATACAAATTTGGAGTGAAAAAGTCTATGTTCAAGTTCTTGAAGGAAACAGTTGAGTCATTAAACAATGAAACCTCAGAAGAAGAGTCAGTAGAGACATTTTTATAGTTTGCAAAAATATTTTCCCTGACTTATTAGTTAAGTGTCTTGTTTGCTTCCCTGCTGTCTTTCGAGAATTTATAATCAGTAGTCAGCAGATTATTTTGAGTTTCATTTTTATTCTGTGGGAGTGGAAAGCCGCAGGCTTCCTTTCTAAATACTGAATACCGCTTAACCGTTATAAGGCACCTTAATGCGCGTCACGACGTGCCATATTGGTAACTCATAGTATTCCTGCCTTTTACTGAAAACGGTATATAGCGTATTTTGAACTAATACTGAATACTATAAGGGCATCATGATTGAAGCTAAGTCACTTTAGGACTTATCAAAGGACGCATTTCTTGAGAGAAATGTTATTTTTTAACCCCTCGATGGGGGGTTACTTTTTAGGCAACTGACAGGGGTTGAGTATTTTTATGCATAATACTGCGGTAATTATTAAATAGAAAAGTTCTCCCGAAGTTCATTGACTTTCAAAGTTTGCCAGCTCATTTTAGTAAAATTCAGGAACCTGCAATCCATAATCGTATCCTCGATTGTGGCTTACCGAACAAGCTATATGTGGCGATTTAGAAGTCGTTTCAAATCTTAAAAATGCACATAGAATTTTCAATGCCAGCTGAACGCTTTATATCCAGCACAAAATTAACAATGAAATTGACTAACTCTGAAGATTTCTGAGTTTTTGTTCAAATAAAATAGGCTAAAAGATATTTTCTAAAATTTATCAAAATAAACCAACGATGAAAAACTGCGATAGTATTATGTTTTTAATATCTGAAAACCTTTAAAAACGCTACATCAGGTGGTTGATTTATCCGGGTGGCAATTCGTACCATTATAAAACTCTTGTAAGAACCGATTCGTCAATTCTTTTACTAAAAAAATTATCGTTATTCTATTCATACTCTTGCCAAATGCAAAATGTTCACAGGAACTCACTTGTTCACGAATTTTGGTTTAAAAGTAGGTCTCAAATAAAAATTTGAAAAAATAGTCACACCGCTCAAATCCCATAAATTTTGTAATTTGTTGTTCAAAGTAAAATTCGCGGAAATGGTAATCATAAACGCGATAATCATTCCATCGTTAATAATATAGGTACTTGCAATCCAGTCCTTCTCCGATTCAAGCTAACATGTCTGCTCCTCTGGGTTAGAACTGGATTGTAGTTTACGCTATGGGATAAATCAGCCATCCTAACTTAAAGATCAAAATTAATTAACAAATACGGCACTGCAATTCTAGTTCTAATACAACTTTTTCTTGTTTCAGACAGCTAGTAACAGCCTTAGTTTACTCTCCCAATGAACTAAACGACAGCATTTCTAGTGTCTGGACAGAATAATTTGAAATTGAGGGATTTTTGGAGGAGGTTCGATCACCATCAAGAGCTACACCCAACGGAAGTCTCGACTTTTTCTAAATTTAGTGTCTCCCCTCTATTACCAATTAATCAAAATGCCAAACTTGAAGAATACCCTGGTGGGATAAAATCATCGTTTTCTTTCCATCAATGCTTTCTATCACCTAGAGTAGTATTTTTGCAAAGCAGGCCGTTATTTTTGGCTTTTGTTTGGGAATATCCAATCTTTCAATGTTGTAAAAAAGAACCCTATAAATTTTCGAAGCATTGAGAAAGCATTATAATAATGTGCAGGCAAACAAAGAAGAAACAGAATTCATAAGCAATTACAGGCACAGGCAGTCGATATTTTGGATATGGGTAAAAAAAATTAGATTCTTTTATTTTTTGATTTCCTTCCGATGATAGGATGCAGAATGCAGATACTTATCATCAAGTCTTGTTAGATCAGCCACAACAATGTTTTGCTTTTGAGCTCTTCTTCGCCCTTTTCACTCGCACTAAATTTGGTGTTTGCAATGATTTTACTTTCCGACACATTTGATATCTAGAATTCTGTTAATGTAAAATTTCGGTTCTCGGTTATTCTGCGTTGACACTTAAATGTAGCAAAATCCTAATATATGTCAAGTAAAATTTGATATAAATCATTTTGCAGCATGATAGTCATTCAATCGTGCATGAAAAATAACAATATTTTTAATTATCTCTATTCTGTTTTGACGTAGTAAACTTTTGCCTAGCAAAACAACAAAGGAATTGTTAAATTTCGCTTCCAGTTGATGGAATAAATTAAAAACCGATGCACTGAGAGATGATTCTCTTGCCACGGATTCACCGTTCAAAATAATGAAAAGTGTGATATTTGATGATGCCGGTGAGAATGTTGCAGGGTATATTTTGCAGTCGGGAATTAATTTTTTGCTGCGAGAAAAATGGGCAGATGCCCTACATCCATATATATTGCTGCTAGAGAGCGTGGGTTTCTAAGACCGATCTATCGAAGCCCTTACCGTGGTGGATGGCATTCCATGCATAATCTGCAAGCACAAAAGAAAGATGTATACTGTGTTGCAATATTGATTTTGCTAATTGCCGTATGTATACCTCATGCTGAATCTGGAGTACCCGAAAGATGCTCAATTCATCTGTGATAAGCTGCAGACTGAGTCGATTTGACCAGTGGAACGGGCCGGGCCATTATTCAACAAAATTGAATTTCGTTTTACTCCCACTGCCATTTTCTTATGCTTGCTCATATTTGGGCTGAGAGTAAATGAATTTTTTTGTGATAAAATATAATTTTGCAATGGCAAATTTTCTTTAGAATTTTTTTGTTTCGACCAAATTTTAGTTTTTTTTTATAATATTTATTATTATATTGGCAAAGCATTGTAGCAGTGTATGGTGTTTTTATTTACTGGTACTAGCCTTTTTCTATCATGTGATGCCCATAACGAATATATACAATTGTGTATGTGTTCGATTAAGTATAATTTTGTGGCAGGTTTCAAAAAACTGGCATTAAGTAATAAAGAAAAATCATTGTTTTCAGCAAAAACTAACAGCAAAAATAGTGGTACTTGTTTCAAAAATCATTATTTAGTAGGTAAGCTAATAGTTCATGGTTGTTGATATCGGCAATATGGCATGGCGGGTTAAAAAATAGACAGGAGTTCCATATGTGGTTTCTTGTTTGCAATTTGCCACAATCACCAAACGGAGTTTCTGACAGGCCCATTTTGTACATCAGCCTGAAGCGTCCATCACCTGAAGCGTCCATAGCCGCTCCGTAATCTGTTGAGTTGGACCCATGCCTTTCAAGGTAATTTATGACCTGAAGGTGTTGAACTGAATTCGTTGATATATGGCTGTATTTCGAAAGGGACTGGTGGTACCATACTATCACGCTTGCTCTCTATCTCTTCCATATGTGGCCGGAGTAACTTCCTTGATTTGAGACGTGTTGGAGCCTTTGAATCGAATAATGTTTGGTGAAGTAAATGAGTCGAAATTGCAGCCTCATTATACAGAATTTGACAGCAAATATCTCGCCTAATTTGTAATGGTTCAATACCAGCCAAACATGGAAGAAGGTTGGAAGGTTGAAGGTTGAAATTGTTGATTATTCGATAAAGGCCATCGCTGATTGATATATAATACCTGAAATGGCGCGTGATGTTCATCTATTTTTGCAATTTCTCTGACTGCAATTTTGGATTGCCACTCTGATTCCCAATCGATAGCAGAGATCATTTTTCCTCAATTGTGATTCATTGTTAGGGATGCAAGTTTCGCACACTTTATTTTTGAATTGGGACACAAAGATTCAAATACTTACAAATCTGATTCTGGAAATGATTCAGGTGTATTTCTAAATTTTGTCAAGGTTGGATAACTTTTCAAATTGGGCTAGGCCAGGCATCTGAAAATATAATATGCATACAAAACCGCATTCAAATGACAGGGACAGAACTTCGAAACCATTTTGGCTAAGCCGTATTTTCAACCTTGATCCGAATCGATTCTATTACCTTTTGATCAATTGGTGATTTTGAAACTTACAACCCAATTCACTATCTAATATTTGTTCATTACAAAATTGCTTGTGGATTTGACAGAAGTTGCCAAAACTATCCATATTTTTTAATTGAAAAAAATTGTGAAATTCATGTTCTTAGTTACTCTGTTTGAAATCCATTTTCTGTGATAAACGAATGCATGGCCATTTTAGGCGTTATTTTCGCTACCAGTTTCCAGCATGCAGCGGAAAAACCGCTACACATTTAGCAATGCTCGCACTTGTACCACGTATTCAAATGCAAAATTTGAATTTGTATCGTTATGACATTATTGCATTCATAATATTATATTAATTACATAACAGTTGCTTTGCGCGAATTCATAGACCCTCTCCATGACGCCATGATTTAACGGACCATGAGCCACAGCGCAAAGTGCTTATAAACTCATCGGAGTCTAGGAGTTTAACAACTGAACTGCCTGTTCTAATTTTTATTAAAAGCTGTCGTTTTCAATACATTATGTTGTGTTTATGAACAACTGAGTGATCGTGTGTTCTTGTGACAGATTAATACAATACCACAACGTAACGGAATTATTTAATAGGCCTAGTTAATGCAAAGTTGCTTGGATATTTGAGAGATACCCTTTTTCCGAAAATATTAGTATGTTTGAAGCTTGCAAGTCCCTCACATATTTAAGAAAACAATCCTGTCTAGTAAAATAATTATTATGCGTCATTTTGTAAAATTTGAGGAGAAATCTGCTGTATGTACAATGGTATTTAGTATACACTGCATTAGCTGTTGCTTGGAGAATAAACCTTGAGGCAGACTAGCAGCTACTGTCTAATCGCTGTCTTGAATTCACATGACTGATATTTCAGGCTACCGCATTGCCCAAAACCAAGCCCTTCAATGTATCGGTTTAAGCTTTTCTTATTTGTCCTAAACCGAACTTGCTTTGTGATTCAAGAAAGAAAAAAAATTTGCGATTTGGAAACATAAAATCTTGAATATACGACATGTTTCGAGCTGCCGGACACAAGAAAGTTAAGCAGAATCGCATTGGAGTATTATTCGTAAAAAAACTGCGTACACTTGAAATCAGGCAGAAATAGTCAGCTGGGCAGGATTTTTTGTGTTCCGTTTCGATTTCATGCCCGACATTCCTGTGACTTTTTCTGACCAGTCAGCTTTCTTCCATGAAAAAAATTATTGTAAGTCGTTTTTTGCTGATTGCGCAATATGACGTGTTTTCTGCGGTTTGTCCGGAGGCCATTCCTGCCATTGAATATAAAATGCCGAAAGGGGCATTGCTCATCCTTAGATTGTTTAGCGAATGGTTTTAGATAAATATTTGCTTTATTGATTGCAATTGTTTTAAAAACTGCACAGCAATAATTGCACATTATAATTTTTATCCGGCTGCGAAACAAGCTGAATGTTTTTAAACACTTGGAATTATGAATCTAACTCTAAATCCCCCCCAAGAAAAAATATTCTATATCGTAACTTTCTCAGAGTTTGTTTGAAAGAATAAGCCTAAATTTGATACTGATTTGTCCCATGAAGCATATTCATTGTGCCTTCACACAGCTTTGCCGGTCGTGTAGATTTGTAGATTTAAGCCTTCGTTTCTGCCCTCATGTAGCTTTCGCACAACAGGAGTTTTGCCCATGAATCTTATTATTGAAAGTCGCTTAAAGCCATTCTCTGATCGAATTCAGATGAAAAAAATATTTGTTGTCATTCTCGTGCCTCTGTCTCAGAAGTTCGTGGATAAGTGTTTTGCCTTATCCACTCACGGCGAATGAATTTTTGCCCCATGATATTATCCGTGAACGCAACACAACTTCAGAAAATATCACTCGAGGTCACCTCGACAGCAATATTAAATAGTGACAAGCCATCACGGAGACCGAAACTAGTGATTTTGAACATATAGATGCTCCTTGATGGGATAAAGAATGCGGTCTTTTAACGATTACGAGAATTAACTGTATCGTTATGACATTATTGCATTCATAATATTATATTGATTACATAACAGTTACTTTGCGCGAATTCAGAGACTATCTCTATGACGTCATAATTAACCGACCGTGAGCCACAGCGTGAAGTGCTTATAAACTCATTGGAGTCTAGGAGTTTAAGAAGTGAAGTAAGAAGTGAATTGGAGTATTTGGTTGTATTAAGGTGATAGGCTACTACTGGAAAATATAGGCGAATTATAATTAAATTGTTGATAAACTAGTATGGGTGACGATGAAGATGACGACGATGACCATATAGAACAGGTCAACACCGTGAACATTCGTCTCAAAGGCAACGGATGGTTAGACAGAAATGCTGTGAAAAATATTGTTTATGCTCTCACTGGGCCTGACACAATCAAGTGCATATATGAAATAGAAAAGGTCTGGAGAGTCAAATTTGCAAGCAAAACTCCCTTTCTAAAAGTACTATCAGAAGATCTAGAATACGAATTTAATGGTGAAAAAATGTTAGCGGAGGTGGAAGAAGTGTTCTCAAATGTTATCACCGTTACAGTCAGCAAAGTTCCTGACGAAATTCCAGACAACATCATAAGGAATGTTTTATCCAATTACGGAAATGTGAAATCTGTTGAAAGATCAGCAGATCCTGATGGTGCGGAAAACGGTATCCGAAAATGTAAAGTTATTCTAAATCAAGACATACCAACAAAAATAAGGATGCCTCCAAAATATACAGGAGAAGAAATATTTGTGACATATCCAACTAGACCTAGAAACACACGAACGCATGCACAGACTCGCAAAATAGCCCGGCATCGGGCTCAAACATAATAAAAAAAAAAGAAAACTTACTTCAGGTCATTGTATTAGTTTTACCATTATCCATTCAGACTCCTTGCAAAGTTGTTGTTGTGTTCCAGCAACATCATTCTTCCTTTTTTGAATGCATTTTACCTTCGTAACCGGGACATCCGAAGTTGATTGGTGTTGTCTCCTTTGGTCGTTGTGCCGCAGCTGTAGTTTGGATTTGGATCGAGTTAACTGTTTAAAACATTTGATGGTGGTAAATAAGGCTCCCTCATATTTCGGTCTAATGGGTGTCCAAGACCTGGTCAGTAAATGGACATTTAAAGGACGCGTGCTTCACTAAACCAAATGTGCAAGACAGATGCAACAGTCATTCCGACAAATACAATATGAGTTTTGAAACTCACGCACGCATGCACAGACTCGCAACAAAAAAGCCTGGCATTGGGCTCAATCATACAAAATAGAAAAAAAGAAAACTTAATTGAGATCGTTGTATAAGTTTTGCCATTATCCTTTTTTGAATGTATTTCACCTTCGTAACCGGGACATCCGAAGTTATTTGGTGTTGTCTCCTTTTGTCGTTGTGCCGCAGCTGTCGTTTGGATTTGGATCGAGTTAACTGTTTAAAACATTTGATGGTGGTAAATCAGGCTGCCTCATATTTCGGTCTAATGGGTATCCAAGACATGGGCAGTAAAATATCAGGAAAATTTTAGTAGATTTAAACTGTTTAAAAAATTTAATGGTCAGAAATCAGACCGGCTCATATTTCATTTTATTGGCAACCAAAGACATGGTTAATAATAGGAAGTTAAAAAGACTGCAAGCTTTACTAAACCTAATGCAAGGCTGACACAATCTATCATCAGGACAATCAGAATGTTGGTTTGGGAGACACACACATATGCAACAAGAAAAATCCAGCACCGGGCATGAACTTTTTAAAAATTTCGATGGCCACAAATCTCGTTGCTTCAAATTTCAATCTACTGGGTATCCAAGTCAAGATTAGAACAAGGACATTGAAAAGGATGCATGTGTTACTGAACGAAATGCAAAACAGATGCAACAGTCTCTGCTACAAAAAACAATTTTTTTTTTCAAAACACACACATTAGAAGCCCGGCGGAAGATTCAAACATTCGAAATAAAATAATAAAAGGGACTTACTTCAGGTCATTGTATTAGTTTTACCATTATCCATCCAGACTCCTTGCAAAGTTGTTGTTGTGTTCCAGCAACATTCTTCCTTTTTCAAATGTATTTTACCCTCGTAAACGGGTCATCGAAGTTGTTTGGTATTGTCACATTTGGTTGTTGTGCCGTAGCTGTCGTTTGGATTTGGACAGAGTTAAACTGTTTAAAACATTTGATGGTTTTAAATCTGGCTGCCTCATATTTCAGTCTAATGGGTGTCCAAAACATGGTCAGTAAATGAACATTAAAAGGACGCATGCAGCACTAAACCAAATGTGCAAGACAGATGCAACAAACAACAATGTGGGCTTTGAAACACACGCACGCATGCACAGACTCGCAAAAAAGCCCGGCATCGGGCTCAAACATAATAAAAAAAAAAACTTACTTCAGGTCGTTGTATTAGTTTTACCATTATCCATCCAGACTCCTTGCAAAGATGTTGTTGTGTTCCAGCAACATCATTCTTCCTTTTTTGAATGTATTTTACCTTCGTAACCGGGACATCCGAAGTTGTTTGGTGTTGTCTCCTTTGGTCGTTGTGCCGCAGCTGTAGTTTGGATTTGGATCGAGTTAACTGTTAAAAACATTTGATGGTGGTAAATCAGGCTGCCTTATATTTCGGTCAAATGGGTGTCCAAGACCTGGTCAGTAAATGGACATTTAAAAGACGCATGCTTCACTAAACCAAATGTGCAAGACAGATGCAACAGTCATTCCGACAACAACAATATGGGTTTTGAAACTCACGCACGCATGCACAGACTCGCAACAAAAAAGCCCGGCATTGGGCTCAATCATACAAAATAAAAAAAAGAAAACTTAATTCAGGTCGTTGTATTAGTTTTGCCATTATCCTTTTTTGAATGTATTTCACCTTCGTAACCGGGACATCCGAAGTTATTTGGTGTTGTCTCCTTTTGTCGTTGTGCCGCAGCTGTCGTTTGGATTTGGATCGAGTTAACTGTTTAAAACATTTGATGGTGGTAAATCAGGCTGCTTCATATTTCGGTCTAATGGGTGTCCAAGACCTGGTCAGTAAATGGACATTTAAAGGACGCATAATTCACTAAACTAAATGTGCAAGACAGATGCAACAGTCATTCCGACAACTACAATATGGGTTTTGAAACTCACGCACGCATGCACAGACTCGCAACAAAACAGCCCGGCATTGGGATCAATCATAGGAAATAAAAAAAAGAAAACTTACTTCAGGTCGTTGTATTAGTTTTGCCATTATCCTTTTTTGAATATATTTTACCTTCGTAACCGGGACATCCGTAGTTGTTTGGTGTTGTCTCCTTTGGTAGTTGTGCCGCAGCTGTCGTTTGGATTAGGATTGAGTAAACTGTTTAAAACATTAGATGGTGGTAAATCAGGCTGCCTCATATTTCGGTCTAATGGGTGCCCAAGACATGGTCAGTAAATGGACATTTAAAAGTATGCATGCTTCACTAAACCATATGTGCAAGACAGATGCAACAGTTGTTCCGACAACAACAATATGGGTTTTTAAATACACGAACGCATGCATAGGCATTGGGCTCAATCATACGAAATAAAAAAAAAACTTACTTCAGGTCGTTGTATTAGTTTTACCATTATCCATCCAGACTCCTTGCAAAGTTGTTGTTGTGTTCCAGCAACATTCTTCCTTTTTTGGATGTATTTTACCTTCCTTACCTTCGTAACCGGGACATCGAAGTTGTTTGGTGTTGTCTCCTTTGGTCGTTGTGCCGCAGTTGTCGTTTGGATTTGGATTGAGTTAAACTGTTAAAAAATTTTGATGATGGTAAATCAGGCTGCCTCATATTTCGGTCTAATGGGTATCCAAGACATGGGCAGTAAAATATCAGGAAAATTTTAGTAGATTTAAACTGTTTAAAAAATTTAATGGTCTGAAATCAGACCGGCTCATATTTCATTTTATTGGCAACCAAAGACATGGTTAATAATAGGAAGTTAAAAAGACTGCAAGCTTTACTAAACCAAATGCAAGGCTGACACATTCTATCATCAGGACAATCAGAATATTGGTTTGGGAGACACACACATATGCAACAAGAAAAATCCAGCACGAGGCATGAACTTTTTAAAAATTTCGACGGCCACAAATCTAGTTGCTACAAATTGCAATCTACTGGGTATCCAAGTCAAGATTAGAACTAGGACATTGAAAAGGATGCATGTGTTACTGAACGAAATGCAAAACAGATGCAACAGTCTCTGCTACAAAAAACAATTTTTTTTTTCAAAACACACACATTAGAAACCCGGCGGAAGATTCAAACATTCGAAATAAAATAATAAAAGGGACTTACTTCAGGTCGTTGTATTAGTTTTACCATTATCCATCCAGACTCCTTGCAAAGTTGTTGTTGTGTTCCAGCAACATTCTTCCTTTTTCAAATGTATTTTACCTTCGTAAACGGGTCATCGAAGTTGTTTGGTATTGTGTCATTTGGTTGTTGGGCCGTAGCTCTTGTTTGGATTTGGACAGAGTTAAACTGTTTAAAACATTTGATGGTTGTATTTCTGGCTGCCTCATATTTCAGTCTAATGGGTGTCCAAAACATGGACAGTAAATGAACATTAAAAGGACGCATGCAGCACTAAACCAAATGTGTAAGACAGATGAAACAGTCATTGCGACAACAACAATATGGGTTTTGAAACACACGCACGCATGCACAGACTCGCAAAAAAGCCCGGCATCGGTCTCAAACATAATAAAAAAAAAAAGAAAACTTACTTCAGGTCGTTGTATTAGTTTTACCATTATCCATTCAGACTCCTTGCAAAGTTGTTGTTGTGTTCCAGCAACATCATTATTCCTTTTTTGAATGTATTTTACCTTCGTAACCGGGACATCCGAAGTTGTTTGGTGTTGTCTCCTTTAGTCGTTGTGCCCCAGCTGTAGTTTGGATTTGGATCGAGTTAACTGTTTAAAACATTTGATGGTGGTAAATCAGGCTCCCTTATATTTCGGTCTAATGGGTGTCCAAGACATGGTCAGTAAATGGACATTTAAAGGACGCATGCTTCACTAAACCAAATGTGCAAGACAGATGCAACAGTCATTCCGACAACTACAATATGAGTTTTGAAACTCACACACGCATGCACAGACTCGCAACAAAAAAGCCCGGCATTGGGCTCAATCATACAAAATAAAAAAAAGAAAACTTAATTCAGGTCGTTGTATTAGTTTTGCCATTATCCTTTTTTGAATATATTTTACCTTCGTTACCGGGACATCCGTAGTTGTTTGGTGTTGTCTACTTTGGTAGTTGTGCCGCAGCTGTCGTTTGGATTAGGATTGAGTAAACTGTTTAAAACATTAGATGGTGGTAAATCAGGCTGCCTCATATTTCGGTCTAATGGTTGCCCAAGACATGGTCTGTAAATGGACATTAAAAGGACGCATGATTCACTAAACCATATGTGCAAGACAGATGCAACAGTTATCCCGACAACAACAATGTGGGTTTTTTAAATACACGTACGCATGCATAGGCATTGGGCTCAATCATACAAAAAAAAACACAACTTACTTCAGGTCGTTGTATTAGTTTTACCATTATCCATCCAGACTCCTTGCAAAGTTTTTGTTGTGTTCCAGCAACATTCTTCCTTTTTTGGATGTTTTTTACCTTTTTTACCTTCGTTACCGGGACATCGAAGTTGTTTGGTGTTGTCTACTTTGGTCGTTGTGCCGCAGTTGTCATTTGGATTTGGATTAAATTAACTGTTTAAAACATTTGATGGTGGTAAATCAGGCTCCCTCATATTTCGGTCTAATGGGTGTCCAAGACCTGGTCAGTAAATGGACATTTAAAGGACGCATGCTTCACTAAACCAAATGTGCAAGACAGATGCAACAGTCATTCCGACAACTACAATATGAGTTTTGAAACTCACGCACGCATGCACAGACTCGCAACAAAAAAGCCCGGCATTGGGCTCAATCATACAAAATAAAAAAAAGAAAACATAATTCAGGTCGTTGTATTAGTTTTGCCATTATCCTTTTTTTAATGTATTTCACCTTCGTAACCGGGACATCCGAAGTTATTTGGTGTTGTCTCCTTTTGTCGTTGTGCCGCAGCTGTCGTTTGGATTTGGATCGAGTTAACTGTTTAAAACATTTGATGGTGATAAATCACGCTGCCTCATATTTCGGTCTAATGGGTGTCCAAGACCTGGTCAGTAAATGGACATTTAAAGGACGCATAATTCACTAAACCAAATGTGCAAGACAGATGCAACAGTCATTCCGACAACTACAATATGGGTTTTGAAACTCACGCACGCATGCAGAGACTCGCAACAAAACAGCCCGCCATTGGGATCAATCATAGGAAATAAAAAAAAGAAAACTTACTTCAGGTCGTTGTATTAGTTTTGCCATTATCCTTTTTTGAATATATATTTTACCTTCGTAACCGGGACATCCGTAGTTGTTTGGTGTTGTCTCCTTTGGTAGTTGTGCCGCAGCTGTTGTTTGGATTAGAATTGAATAAACTGTTTAAAACATTAGATGGTGGTAAATCAGGCTGCCTCATATTTCGGTCTAATGGGTGCCCAAGACATGGTCTGTAAATGGACATTAAAAGGACGCATGCTTCACTAAACCATATGTGCAAGACAGATGCAACAGTTATTCCGACAACAACAATATGGGTTTTTTAAATACACGCACGCAAAACAGATGGTTGTTGTGCCGTAGCTGTCGTTTGGATTTGGACAGAGTTAAACTGTTTAAAACATTTGATGGTTGTAAATCTGGCTGCCTCATATTTCAGTCTAATGGGTGTCCAAAACATGGACAGTAAATAAACATTAAAAGACGCATGCAGCACTAAACCAAATGTGCAAGACAGATGCAACAGTCATTGCGACAAACACAATGTGGGTTTTGAAACACACGCACGCATGCACAGACTCACAAAAAAGCCCGGCATCGGGCTCAAACATAATAAAAAAAAAAAGAAAACTTACTTCAGGTCGTTGCATTAGTTTTACCATTATCCATCCAGATTCCTTGCAAAGTTGTTGTTGTGTTCCAGCAACATCATTCTTCATTTTTTGAATGTATTTTACCTTCGTAACCGGGACATCCGAAGTTGTTTGGTGTTGTCTCCTTTGGTCGTTGTGCCGCAGCTGTAGTTTGGATTTGGATCGAGTTAACTGTTCAAAACATTTGATGGTGGTAAATCAGGCTGCCTCATATTTCGGTCTAATGGGTGTCCAAGACCTGGTCAGTAAATGGACATTTAAAAGACGCATGCTTCACTAAACCAAATGTGCAAGACAGATGCAACAGTCATTCCGACAACAACAATATGGGTTTTGAAACTCATGCACGCATGCACAGACTCGCAACAAAAAAGCCCGGCATTGGGCTCAATCATACAAAATAAATAAAAGAAAACTTACTTCAGGTCGTTGTATTAGTTTTGCCATTATCCTTTTTTGAATGTATTTCACCTTCGTAACCGGGACATCCGGAGTTATTTGGTGTTATCTCCTTTTGTCGTTGTGCCGCAGCTGTCGTTTGGATTTGGATAGAGTTAACTGTTTAAAACATTTGATGGTGGTAAATCAGGCTGCCTCATATTTCGGTCTAATGGGTGTCCAAGACCTGGTCAGTAAATGGATATTTAAAAGACGCATGCTTCACTAAACCAAATGTGCAAGACGGATGCAACAGTCATTCCAACAACAACAATATGGGTTTTGAAACTCATGCACGCATGCACAGACTCGCAACAAAATAGCCCGGCATTGGGATCAATCATACGAAAGAAAAAAAAGAAAACTTACTTCAGGTCGTTGTATTAGTTTTGCCATTATCCTTTTTCAAATGTTTTTTACCTTCGTAACCGGGACATCGAAGTTGTTAGGTGTTGTCTCCTTTGGTCGTTGTGCCGCAGTTGTCGTATTGATTTGGATTCAGTTAAACTGTTCAAAAATTTTGATGAGGGTAAATCAGGCTGTCTCATATTTCGGTCTAATGGGTATCCAAGACATGGCCAGTAAAATATCAGGAAAAGTTTAGTAGATTTGAACTGTTTAAAAAATTTAAAGGTCTGAAATCAGACCGGCTCATATTTCATTTTATTGCCAACCAAAGACATGGTTAATAATAGGAAGTTAAAAAGACTGCAAGCTTTACTAAACCAAATTCAAGGCTGACACAATCTATCATCAGGACAATCAGAATATTGGTTTGGGAGACACACACATATGCAACAAGAAAAATCCAGCACCAGGCATGAACTTTTTAAAAATTTCGATGGCCACAAATCTAGCTGCTCCAAATTTCAATCTACTGGGTATCCAAGTCAAGATCAGAACTAGGACATTGAAAAGGATGCTGTGTTACTGAACGAAATGCAAAACAGATGCAACAGTCTTTGCTACAAAAAACAATTTTTTATTCAAAACACACACATTAGAAGCCCGGCGGAAGATTCAAACATTCGAAATAAAATAATAAAAGGGACTTACTTCAGGTCGTTGTATTAGTTTTACCATTATCCATCCAGACTCCTTGCAAAGTTGTTGTTGTGTTCCAGCAACATTCTTCCTTTTTCAAATGTATTTTACCTTCGTAAACGGGTCATCGAAGTTGTTTGGTATTGTCTCATTTGTTCGTTGTGCCGCAGCTGTCGTTTGGATTTGGATAGAGTTAAACTGTTTAAAACATTTGATGGTGGTAGATCAGGCTGCCTCATATTTCGGTCTAATGGGTGTCCAAGACCTGGTCAGTAAATGGACATTTAAAAGACGCATGCTTCACTAAACCAAATGTGCAAGACAGATGCAACAGTCATTCCAACAACAACAATATGGGTTTTGAAACTCATGCACGCATGCACAGACTCGCAACAAAAAAGCCTGGCATTGGGCTCAATCATACAAAATAAAAAAAAAAGAAAACTTACTTCAGGTCATTGTATTAGTTTTGCCATTATCCTTTTTTGAATGTATTTCACCTTTGTAACCGGGACATCCGAAGTTATTTGGTATTGTCCCCTGTTGTCGTTGTGCCGCAGCTGTCGTTTGGATAAAACATTTGATGGTTTTAAATCAGGCTGCCACATATTTCGGTCTAATGGGTGTCCAAGACCTGGTCAGTAAATGGACATTAAAAGGACGCATGCTTCACTGAACCATATGTGCAAGACAGATGCAACAGTTATTCCGACAACAACAATATGGGATTTTTAAATACACGCACGCATGCATAGGCATTGGGCTCAATCATACGAAAAAAAAAAAACTTACTACAGGTCGTTGTATTAGTTTTACCATTATCCATCCAGACTCCTTGCAAAGTTGTTTTTGTGTTCCAGCAACATTCTTCCTTTTTCAAATGTATTTTACCTTCGTAAACGGGTCATCGAAGTTGTTTGGTATTGTCTCATTTGGTTGTTGTGCCGTAGCTGTCGTTTGGATTTGGACAGAGTTAAAACTGTTTAAAAACATTTGATGGTTGTAATTCTGGCCGCCTCATATTTCAGTCTAATGGGTGTCCAAAACATGGACAGTAAATGAACATTAAAAGGACGCATGCAGCACTAAACCAAATGTGCAAGACAGATGCAACAGTCATTGCGACAACAACAATATGGGTTTTGAAACACACGCACGCATGCACAGACTCGCAAAAAAGCCCGGCATCAGGCTCAAACATAATAAAAAAAAAGAGAACTTACTTCAGGTCGTTGTATTAGTTTTACCATTATCCATTCAGACTCCTTGCAAAGTTCTTGTTGTGTTCCAGAAACATCATTCTTCCTTTTTTGAATGTATTTTACCTTTGTATCCGGGTCATCCGAAGTTGTTTGGTGTTGTCTCCTTTGGTCGTTGTGCCGCAGCTGTAGTTTGGATTTGGATCGAGTTAACTGTTTAAAACATTTGATGGTGGTAAATCAGGCTCCCTCATATTTCGGTCTAATGGGTGTCCAAGACCTGGTCAGTAAATGAACATTTAAAGGACGCATGCTTCACTAAACCAAATGTGCAAGACAGATGCAACAGTCATTCCGACAACTACAATATGGGTTTTGAAACTCACGCACGCATGCACAGACTCGCAACAAAATTGCCCAACATTGGGATCAATCATACGAAATAAAAAAAGAAAACTTCCTTCAGGTCGTTGCATTAGTTTTACCATTATCCATCCAGACTCCTTGCAAAGTTGTTGTTGTGTTCCAGCAACATTCTTCCTTTTTCAAATGTATTTTACCTTCGTAAACGGGTCATCGAAGTTTTTTGGTGTGACGCAGCTGTTGTTTGGATTTGGATCGAGTTAAACTGTTTAAAACATTTGATGGTTGTAAATCTGGCTGCCTCATATTTCAGTCTAATGGGTGTCCAAAACATGGTCAGTAAATGAACATTAAAAGGACGCATGCAGCACTAAACCAAATGTGCAAGACAGATGCAACAAACAACAATGCGGGTTTTGAAACACACGCACGCATGCACAGACTCGCAAAAAAAGCCCGGCATCGGGCTCAAACATAATAAAAAAAAAAAGAAAACTTACTTCAGGTCGTTGTATTAGTTTTACCATTATCCATTCAGACTCCTTGCAAAGTTGTTGTTGTGTTCCAGCAACATCATTCTTCCTTTTTTGAATGTATTTTACCTTCGTAACCGGGACATCCGAAGTTGATTGGTGTTGTCTCCTTTGGTCATTGTGCCGCAGCTGTAGTTTGGATTTGGATCGAGTTAACTGTTTAAAACATTTGATGGTGGTAAATCAGGCTCCCTCATATTTCGGTCTAATGGGTGTCCAAGACCTGGTCAGTAAATGGACATTTAAAGGACGCATGCTTCACTAAACCAAATGTGCAAGACAGATGCAACAGTCATTCCGACAACTACAATATGAGTTTTCGCACGCATGCACAGACTCGCAACAAAAAAGCCCGGCATTGGGCTCAATCATACAAAATAAAAAAAAAGAAAACTTAATTCAGGTCGTGGTATTAGATTTGCCATTATCCTTTTTTGAATGTATTTCACCTTCGTAACCGGGACATACGAAGTTATTTGGTGTTGTCTGCTTTTGTTGTTGTGCCGCAGCTGTCGTTTGGATTTGGATCGAGTTAACTGTTTAAAACATTTGATGGTGGTAAATCAGGCTGCCTCATATTTCGGTCTAATGGGTATCCAAGACCTGGTCAGTAAATGGACATTTAAAGGACGCATAATTCACTAAACCAAATGTGCAAGACAAATGCAACAGTCATTCCGACAACAACAATATGGGTTTTTTAAATACACGAACGCATGCATAGGCATTGGGCTCAATCATACAAAATAAAAAAAAAAAAAAAAACTTACTTCAGGTCGTTGTATTAGTTTTACCATTATCCATCCAGACTCCTTGCAAAGTTGTTGTTGTGTTCCAGCAACATTCTTCCTTTTTTGGATGTATTTTACCTTCCTTACCTTCGTAATTGGGACATCGAAGTTGTTTGGTGTTGTCTCCTTTGGTCGTTGTGCCGCAGTTGTCGTATTGATTTGGATTGAGTTAAACTGTTCAAAAATTTTGATGATGGTAAATCAGGCTGCCTCATATTTCGGTCTAATGGGTATCCAAGACATGGCCAGTAAATGACCAGGAAAAGTTTAGTAGAATTAAACTGTTTAAAAAATTTAATGGTCTGAAATCAGACCGGCTCATATTTCATTTTATTGGCAACCAAAGACATGGTTAATAATAGGAAGTTAAAAAGACTGCAAGCTTTACTAAACCAAATCCAAGGCTGACACAATCTATCATCAGGACAATCAGAAAGTTGGTTTGGGAGACACACACATATGCATCGAGAAAAATTTAGCACCGGTCATGAACTTTTTAAAAATTTCGATGGCCACAAATCTAGTTGCTCCAAATTTCAATCTACTGGGTATCCAAGTAAAGATTAGAACTAGGACATTGAAAAGGATGCTGTGTTACTGAACGAAATGCAAAACAGATGCAACAGTCTTTGCTACAAAAAAAATTTTTTTTTCAAAACTCACACATTAGAAACCCGGCGGAAGATTCAAACATTCGAAATAAAATAACAAAAGGGACTTACTTCAGGTCGTTGTATTAGTTTTACCATTATCCATCCAGACTCCTTGCAAAGTTGTTGTTGTGTTCCAGCAACATTCTTCCTTTTTCAAATGTATTTTACCTTCGTAAACGGGTCATCGAAGTTGTTTGGTATTGTCTCATTTGGTCGTTGTGCCGCAGCTGTCGTTTGGATTTGGATAGAGTTAAACTGTTTAAAACATTTGATGGTTGTAAATCTGGCTGCCTCATATTTCAGTCTAATGGGTGTCCAAAACAGGGTCAGTAAATGAACATTAAAAGGACGCATGCAGCACTAAACCAAATGTGCAAGACAGATGCAACAGTCATTGCGACAACAACAATATGGGTTTTGAAACACACGCACGCATGCACAGACTCGCAAAAAAGCCCGGCATCGGGCTCAAACATAAGAAATAAAAAAAAAAAGAAAACTTACTTCAGGTCGTTGTATTAGTTTTACCATATCCATCCAGACTCCTTGCAAAGTTGTTGTTGTGTTCCAGCAACATCATTCTTCCTTTTTTGAATGTATTTACCTTCGTAACCGTGACATTCGAAGTTGTTTGGTGTTGTCTCTTTTGCTCGCTGTGCCGCAGTTGTAGTTTGGATTTGGATCGAGTTAACTGTTTTAAACATTTGATGTTGGTAAATCAGGCTGCCTCATATTTCGGTCTAATGGGTGTCCGAAACCTGATCAGTAAATGGACATTTAAAAGACGCATGCTTCACTAAACCAAATGTGCAAGACAGATGCAACAGTCATTCCGACAACTACAATATGGGTTTTGAAACTCACGCACGCATGCACAGACTCGCAACAAAATCGCCAGGCATTGGGATCAATCATACGAAATAAAAAAAAGAAAACTTACTTCAGGTCGTTGTATTAGTTTTGCCATTATCCTTTTTTGAATATATTTTACCTTCGTAACCGGGACATCCGTAGTTGTTTGTTGTTGTCTCTTTTGGTAGTTGTGCCGCAGCTGTCGTTTGGATTAGGATTGAGTAAACTGTTTAAAACATTAGATGGTGGTAAATCAGGCTGCCTCATATTTCGGTCTAATGGGTGCCCAAGACATGGTCAGTAAATGGACATTAAAAGGACGCATGCTTCACTAAACCATATGTGCAAGACAGATGCAACAGTTATTCCGACAACAACAATATGGGTTTTTTAAATACACGCACGCATGCATAGGCATTGGGCTCAATCATACAAAATAAAAAAAAAAAAAACTTACTTCAGGTCGTTGTATTAGTTTTACCATTATCCATCCAGACTCCTTGCAAAGTTGTTGTTATGTTCCAGCAACAATATTCCTTTTTTGGATGTATTTTACCTTCCTTACCTTTGTAACCGGGAAATCGAAGTTGTTTGGTGTTGTCTCCTTTGGTCGTTGTGCCGCAGTTGTCGTTTGGATTTGGATTGAGTTAAACTGTTCAAAAATTTTGATGATGGTAAATCAGGCTGCCTCATATTTCGGTCTAATGGGTATCCAAGACACGGCCAGTAAAATATCAGGAAAATTTTAGTAGATTTAAACTGTTTAAAAAATTTAATGGTCTTAAATCTGACCGGCTCATATTTCATTTTATTGGCAACCAAAGACATGGTTAATAATAGGAAGTTAAAAAGACTGCAAGCTTTACTAAACCTAATGCAAGGCTGACACAATCTATCATCAGGACAATCAGAATGTTGGTTTGGGAGACACGCACATATGCAACAAGAAAAATCCAGCACCGGGCATGAACTTTTTAAAAATTTCGATGGCCACAAATCTCGTTGCTTCAAATTTCAATCTACTGGGTATCCAAGTCAAGATTAGAACTATGACATTGAAAAGGATGTATGTGTTACTGAACGAAATGCAAAACAGATGCAACAGTCTCTGCTACAAAAAACAATTTTTTTTTTCAAAACACACACATTAGAAGCCCGGCGGAAGATTCAAACATTCGAAATAAAATAATAAAGGGACTTACTTCAGGTCGTTGTATTAGTTTTACCATTATCCATCCAGATTCCTTGCAAAGTTGTTGTTGTGTTCCAGCAACATTCTTCCTTTTTCAAATGTATGTTACCTTCGTAAACGGGTCATCAAAGTTGTTTGGTATTGTCTCATTTGGTTGTTGTGCCGTAGCTGTCGTTTGGATTTGGACAGAGTTAAACTGTTTAAAACATTTGATGGTTTTAAATCTGGCTGCCTCATATTTCAGTCTAATGGGTGTCCAAAACATGGACAGTAAATAAACATTAAAAGACGCATGCAGCACTAAACCAAATGTGCAAGACAGATGCAACAGTCATTGCGACAAACACAATGTGGGTTTTGAAACACACGCACGCATGCACAGACTCGCAAAAAAGCCCGGCATCGGGCTCAAACATAATAATAAAAAAAAGAAAACTTACTTCAGGTCGTTGCATTAGTTTTACCATTATCCATCCAGATTCCTTGCAAAGTTGTTGTTGTGTTCCAGCAACATCATTCTTCCTTTTTTGAATGTATTTTACCTTCGTAACCGGGACATCCGAAGTTGTTTGGTGTTGTCTCCTTTGGTCGTTGTGCCGCAGCTGTAGTTTGGATTTGGATCGAGTTAACTGTTCAAAACATTTGATGGTGGTAAATCATGCTGCCTCATATTTCGGTCTAATGGGTGTCCAAGACCTGGTCAGTAAATGGACATTTAAAAGACGCATGCTTCACTAAACCAAATGTGCAAGACAGATGCAACAGTCATTCCGACAACAACAATATGGGTTTTGAAACTCATGCACGCATGCACAGACTCGCAACAAAAAAGCCCAGCATTGGGCTCAATCATACAAAATAAAAAAAAAGAAAACTTACTTCAGGTCGTTGTATTAGTTTTGCCATTATCCTTTTTTGAATATATTTTACCTTTGTAACTGGGAAATCCGTAGTTGTTTGGTGTTGTCTCATTTGGTAGTTGTGCCGCAGCTGTCGTTTGGATTAGGATTGAGTAAACTGTTTAAAACATTAGATGGTGGTAAATCAGGCTGCCTCATATTTCGGTCTAATGGGTGCCCAAGACATGGTCTGTAAATGGACATTAAAAAGACGCATGCTTCACTAAACCTTACGTGCAAGACAGATGCAACAGTTATTCCGACAACAACAATATGGGTTTTTTAAATACACGAACGCATGCATAGACATTGGGCTCAATCATACAAAATAATAAAAAAAAAAACTTACTTCAGGTCGTTGTATTAGTTTTACCATTATCCATCCAGACTCCTTGCAAAGTTGTTGTTGTGTTCCAGCAACATTCTTCCTTTTTTGGATGTATTTTACCTTCCTTACCTTCGTAACCGGGACATCGAAGTTGTTTGGTGTTGTCTCCTTTGGTCGTTGTGCCGCAGTTGTCGTTTGGATTTGGATTGAGTTAAACTGTTCAAAAATTTTGATGATGGTAAATCAGGCTGCCTCATATTTCGGTCTAATGGGTATCCAAGACATGGCCAGTAAAATATTAGGAAAATTTTAGTAGATTTAAACTGTTTAAAAAATTTAATGGTCTGAAATAAGACCGGCTCATATTTCATTTTATTGGCAACCAAAGACATGGTTAATAATAGGAAGTTAAAAAGACTGCAAGCTTTACTAAACCAAATGCAAGGCTGACACAATCTTTCATCAGGACAATCAGAAAGTTGGTTTGGGAGACACACATATGCAACAAGAAAAATCCAGCACCAGGAATGAACTTTTTAAAAATTGTGAAGGCCACAAATCTAGTTGCTCCAAATTTCAATCTACTGGGTATCCAAGTAAAGATTAGAACTAGGACATTGAAAAGGATGCTGTGTTACTGAACGAAATGCAAAACAGATGCAACAGTCTTTGCTACAAAAAACAATTTTTTTTTCAAAACACACACATTAGAAGCCCGGCGGAATATTCAAACATTCGAAATAAAATAATAAAAGGGACTTACTTCAGGTCGTTGAATTAGTTTTACCATTATCCATCCAGACTCCTTGCAAAGTTGTTGTTGTGTTCCAGCAACATTCTTCCTTTTTTAAATGTATTTTACCTTCGTAAACGGGTCATCGAAGTTGTTTGATATTGTCTCATCTGGTTGTTGTGCCGTAGCTGTCGTTTGGATTTGGACAGAGTTAAACTGTTTAAAACATTTGATGGTTGTAAATCTGACTGTCTCATATTTCAGTCTAATGGGTGTCCAAAACATGGACAGTGAATGAACATTAAAAGGACGCATGCAGCACTAAACCAAATGTGCAAGACAGATGCAACAGTCATTGCGACAACAACAATATGAGTTTTGAAACACACGCACGCATGCACAGACTCGCAAAAAAGCCCGGCATCGGGCTCAAAACATAAGAAATAAAAAAAAAAAAGAAAACTTACTTCAGGTCGTTGTATTAGTTTTACCATTATTCATCCAGACTCCTTGCAAAGTTGTTGTTGTGTTCCAGCAACATCATTCTTCCTTTTTTGAATGTATTTACTTTCGTAACCGAGACATCCGGAGTTATTTGGTGTTATCTCCTTTTGTCGTTGTGCGGCAGCTGTCGTTTGGATTTGGATAGAGTTAACTGTTTAAAACATTTGATGGTGGTAAATCAGGCTGCCTCATATTTCGGTCTAATGGGTGTCCAAGACCTGGTCAGTAAATGGATATTTAAAAGACGCATGCTTCACTAAACCAAATGTGCAAGACGGATGCAACAGTCATTCCAACAACAACAATATGGGTTTTGAAACTCATGCACGCATGCACAGACTCGCAACAAAATAGCCCGGCATTGGGATCAATCATACGAAAGAAAAAAAGAAAACTTACTTCAGGTCGTTGTATTAGTTTTGCCATTATCCTTTTTCAAATGTATTTTACCTTCGTAACCGGGACATCGAAGTTGTTAGGTGTTGTCTCCTTTGGTCGTTGTGCCGCAGTTGTCGTATTGATTTGGATTGAGTTAAACTGTTCAAAAATTTTGATGAGGGTAAATCAGGCTGTCTCATATTTCGGTCTAATGGGTATCCAAGACATGGCCAGTAAAATATCAGGAAAAGTTTAGTAGATTTGAACTGTTTAAAAAATTTAAAGGTCTGAAATCAGACCGGCTCATATTTCATTTTATTGCCAACCAAAGACATGGTTAATAATAGGAAGTTAAAAAGACTGCAAGCTTTACTAAACCAAATTCAAGGCTGACACAATCTATCATCAGGACAATCAGAATATTGGTTTGGGAGACACACACATATGCAACAAGAAAAATCCAGCACCAGGCATAAACTTTTTAAAAATTTCGATGGCCACAAATCTAGCTGCTCCAAATTTCAATCTACTGGGTATCCAAGTCAAGATCAGAACTAGGACATTGAAAAGGATGCTGTGTTACTGAACGAAATGCAAAACAGATGCAACAGTCTTTGCTACAAAAAACAATTTTTTATTCAAAACACACACATTAGAAGCCCGGCGGAAGATTCAAACATTCGAAATAAAATAATAAAAGGGACTTACTTCAGGTCGTTGTATTAGTTTTACCATTATCCATCCAGACTCCTTGCAAAGTTGTTGTTGTGTTCCAGCAACATTCTTCCTTTTTCAAATGTATTTTACCTTCGTAAACGGGTCATCGAAGTTGTTTGGTATTGTCTCATTTGTTCGTTGTGCCGCAGCTGTCGTTTGGATTTGGATAGAGTTAAACTGTTTAAAACATTTGATGGTGGTAAATCAGGCTGCCTCATATTTCGGTCTAATGGGTGTCCAAGACCTGGTCAGTAAATGGACATTTAAAAGACGCATGCTTCACTAAACCAAATGTGCAAGACAGATGCAACAGTCATTCCAACAACAACAATATGGGTTTTGAAACTCATGCACGCATGCACAGACTCGCAACAAAAAAGCCTGGCATTGGGCTCAATCATACAAAATAAAAAAAAAAGAAAACTTACTTCAGGTCATTGTATTAGTTTTGCCATTATCCTTTTTTGAATGTATTTCACCTTCGTAACCGGGACATCCGAAGTTATTTGGTATTGTCCCCTGTTGTCGTTGTGCCGCAGCTGTCGTTTGGATAAAACATTTGATGGTTTTAAATCAGGCTGCCACATATTTCGGTCTAATGGGTGTCCAAGACCTGGTCAGTAAATGGACATTAAAAGGACGCATGCTTCACTGAACCATATGTGCAAGACAGATGCAACAGTTATTCCGACAACAACAATATGGGATTTTTAAATACACGCACGCATGCATAGGCATTGGGCTCAATCATACGAAAAAAAAAAAACTTACTACAGGTCGTTGTATTAGTTTTACCATTATCCATCCAGACTCCTTGCAAAGTTGTTTTTGTGTTCCAGCAACATTCTTCCTTTTTCAAATGTATTTTACCTTCGTAAACGGGTCATCGAAGTTGTTTGGTATTGTCTCATTTGGTTGTTGTGCCGTAGCTGTCGTTTGGATTTGGACAGAGTTAAACTGTTTAAAACATTTGATGGTTGTAATTCTGGCCGCCTCATATTTCAGTCTAATGGGTGTCCAAAACATGGACAGTAAATGAACATTAAAAGGACGCATGCAGCACTAAACCAAATGTGCAAGACAGATGCAACAGTCATTGCGACAACAACAATATGGGTTTTGAAACACACGCACGCATGCACAGACTCGCAAAAAAGCCCGGCATCAGGCTCAAACATAATAAAAAAAAAGAGAACTTACTTCAGGTCGTTGTATTAGTTTTACCATTATCCATTCAGACTCCTTGCAAAGTTCTTGTTGTGTTCCAGAAACATCATTCTTCCTTTTTTGAATGTATTTTACCTTTGTATCCGGGTCATCCGAAGTTGTTTGGTGTTGTCTCCTTTGGTCGTTGTGCCGCAGCTGTAGTTTGGATTTGGATCGAGTTAACTGTTTAAAACATTTGATGGTGGTAAATCAGGCTCCCTAATATTTCGGTCTAATGGGTGTCCAAGACCTGGTCAGTAAATGGACATTTAAAGGACGCATGCTTCACTAAACCAAATGTGCAAGACAGATGCAACAGTCATTCCGACAACTACAATATGGGTTTTGAAACTCACACACGCATGCACAGACTCGCAACAAAATAGCCCAGCATTGGGATCAATCATACGAAATAAAAAAAAGAAAACTTCCTTCAGGTCGTTGCATTAGTTTTACCATTATCCATCCAGACTCCTTGCAAAGTTGTTGTTGTGTTCCAGCAACATTCTTCCTTTTTCAAATGTATTTTACCTTCGTAAACGGGTCATCGAAGTTGTTTGGTGTGACGCAGCTGTCGTTTGGATTTGGATCGAGTTAAACTGTTTAAAACATTTGATGGTTGTAAATCTGGCTGCCTCATATTTCAGTCTAATGGGTGTCCAAAACATGGTCAGTAAATGAACATTAAAAGGACGCATGCAGCACTAAACCAAATGTGCAAGACAGATGCAACAAACAACAATGCGGGTTTTGAAACACACGCACGCATGCACAGACTCGCAAAAAAAGCCCCGGCATCGGGCTCAAACATAATAAAAAAAAAAAGAAAAAACTTACTTCAGGGTCGTTGTATTAGTTTTACCATTATCCATTCAGACTCCTTGCAAAGTTGTTGTTGTGTTCCAGCAACATCATTCTTCCTTTTTTGAATGTATTTTACCTTCGTAACCGGGACATCCGAAGTTGATTGGTGTTGTCTCCTTTGGTCATTGTGCCGCAGCTGTAGTTTGGATTTGGATCGAGTTAACTGTTTAAAAACATTTGATGGTGGTAAATCAGGCTCCCTCATATTTCGGTCTAATGGGTGTCCAAGACCTGGTCAGTAAATGGACATTTAAAGGACGCATGCTTCACTAAACCAAATGTGCAAGACAGATGCAACAGTCATTCCGACAACTACAATATGAGTTTTCGCACGCATGCACAGACTCGCAACAAAAAAGCCCGGCATTGGGCTCAATCATACAAAATAAAAAAAAAGAAAACTTAATTCAGGTCGTTGTATTAGATTTGCCATTATCCTTTTTTGAATGTATTTCACCTTCGTAACCGGGACATACGAAGTTATTTGGTGTTGTCTGCTTTTGTCGTTGTGCCGCAGCTGTCGTTTGGATTTGGATCGAGTTAACTGTTTAAAACATTTGATGGTGGTAAATCAGGCTGCCTCATATTTCGGTCTAATGGGTATCCAAGACCTGGTCAGTAAATGGACATTTTAAGGACGCATAATTCACTAAACCAAATGTGCAAGACAAATGCAACAGTCATTCCGACAACAACAATATGGGTTTTTTAAATACACGAACGCATGCATAGGCATTGGGCTCAATCATACGAAATAAAAAAAAAAAAAAAAAAAACTTACTTCAGGTCGTTGTATTAGTTTTACCATTATCCATCCAGACTCCTTGCAAAGTTGTTGTTGTGTTCCAGCAACATTCTTCCTTTTTTGGATGTATTTTACCTTCCTTACCTTCGTAACCGGGACATCGAAGTTGTTTGGTGTTGTCTCCTTTGGTCGTTGTGCCGCAGTTGTCGTATTGATTTGGATTGAGTTAAACTGTTCAAAAATTTTGATGATGGTAAATCAGGCTGCCTCATATTTCGGTCTAATGGGTATCCAAGACATGGCCAGTAAATGATCAGGAAAAGTTTAGTAGAATTAAACTGTTTAAAAAATTTAATGGTCTGAAATCAGACCGGCTCATATTTCATTTTATTGGCAACCAAAGACATGGTTAATAATAGGAAGTTAAAAAGACTGCAAGCTTTACTAAACCAAATCCAAGGCTGACACAATCTATCATCAGGACAATCAGAAAGTTGGTTTGGGAGACACACACATATGCATCGAGAAAAATCCAGCACCAGTCATGAACTTTTTAAAAATTTCGATGGCCACAAATCTAGTTGCTCCAAATTTCAATCTACTGGGTATCCAAGTAAAGATTAGAACTAGGACATTGAAAAGGATGCTGTGTTACTGAACGAAATGCAAAACAGATGCAACAGTCTTTGCTACAAAAAAAAAAATTTTTTTTTCAAAACTCACACACATTAGAAACCCGGCGGAAGATTCAAACATTCGAAATAAAATAACAAAAGGGGACTTACTTTCAGGTCGTTGTATTAGTTTTACCATTTATCCATCCAGACTCCTTGCAAAGTTGTTGTTGTGTTCCAGCAACATTCTTCCTTTTTCAAATGTATTTTACCTTCGTAAACGGGTCATCGAAGTTGTTTGGTATTGTCTCATTTGGTCGTTGTGCCGCAGCTGTCGTTTGGATTTGGATAGAGTTAAACTGTTTAAAACATTTGATGGTTGTAAATCTGGCTGCCTCATATTTCAGTCTAATGGGTGTCCAAAACAGGGTCAGTAAATGAACAATAAAAGGAAGCATGCAGCACTAAACCAAATGTGCAAGACAGATGCAACAGTCATTGCGACAACAACAATGTGGGTTTTGAAACACACGCACGCATGCACAGACTCGCAAAAAAGCCCGGCATCGGCTCAAACATAAGAAATAAAAAAAAAAAGAAAACTTACTTCAGGTCATTGTATTAGTTTTACCATTATCCATCCAGACTCCTTGCAAAGTTGTTGTTGTGTTCCAGTAACATCATTCTTCCTTTTTTGAATGTATTTTACCTTCGTAACCGGGACATCCGAAGTTGTTTGGTGTTGTCTCCTTTGGTCGTTGTGCCGCAGCTGTAGTTTGGATTTGGATCGAGTTAACTGTTTAAAACATTTAATGGTGGAAAATCAGGCTGCCTCATATTTCGGTCTAATGGGTGTCCAAGTCCTGGTCAGTAAATGGACATTTAAAAGGCGCATGCTTCACTAAACCAAATGTGCAAGACAGATGCAACAGTCATTCCGACAACTACAATATGGGTTTTGAAACTCACGCACGCATGCACAGACTCGCAACAAAATAGCCCGGCATTGGGATCAATCATACGAAAGAAAAAAAAGAAAACTTACTTCAGGTCGTTGTATTAGTTTTTCCATTATCCTTTTTTGAATATATTTTACCTTCGTAACCGGGACATCGAAGTTGTTTGGTGTTGTCTCCTTTTGTCGTTGTGCCGCTGTCGTTTGGATTTGGATAGAGTTAACTGTTTAAAACATTTGATGGTGGTAAATCAGGCTGCCTCATATTTCGGTTTAATGGGTGTCCAAGACCTGGTCAGTAAATGGACATTTAAAAGACGCATGCTTCACTAAACCAAATGTGCAAGACGGATGCAACAGTCATTCCAACAACAACAATATGGGTTTTGAAACTCATGCACGCATGCGCAGACTCGCAACAAAATAGCCCGGCATTGGGATCAATCATACGAAAGAAAAAAAAGAAAACTTACTTCAGGTCGTTGTATTAGTTTTGCCATTATCCTTTTTAAAATGTTTTTTACTTTCGTAACCGGGACATCGAAGTTGTTAGGTGTTGTCTCCTTTGGTCATTGTGCCGCAGTTGTCGTATTGATTTGGATTGAGTTAAACTGTTCAAAAATTTTGATGATGGTAAATCAGGCTGCCTCATATTTCGGTCTAATGGGTATCCAAGACATGGCCAGTAAAATATCAGGAAAAGTTAAGTAGATTTAAACTGTTTAAAAAATTTAATGTTCTGAAATCAGACCGGCTCATATTTCATTTTATTGCCAACCAAAGACATGGTTAATAATAGGAAGTTAAAAAGACTGCAAGCTTTACTAAACCAAATTTCAAAAATTCAAGGCTGACACAAATCTATCATCAGGACAATCAGAATGTTGGTTTGGGAGACACACACATATGCAACAAGAAAAAATCCAGCACCAGGCATGAACTTTTTAAAAAATTTCGATGGCCACAAAATCTAGCTGCTCCAAATTTTCAATCTACTGGGTATCCAAGTCAAGATTTGAACTAGGACATTGAAAAGGATGCATGTGTTACTGAACGAAATGCAAAACAGATGCAACAGTCTTTGCTACAAAAAACAATTTTTTTTTTCAAAACACACACATTAGAAGCCCGGCGGAAGATTCAAACATTCGAAATAAAATAATAAAAAAGGACTTACTTCAGGTCGTTGTATTTAGTTTTACCATTATCCATCCAGACTCCTTGCAAAGTTGTTGTTGTGTTCCAGCAACATTCTTCCTTTTTTCAAATGTATTTTACCTTCGTAAACGGGGTCATCGAAGTTGTTTGGTATTGTCTCATTTGGTCGTTGTGCCGCAGCTGTCGTTTGGATTTGGATAGAGTTAAACTGTTTAAAAACATTTGATGGTGGTAAATCAGGCTGCCTCATATTTCGGTCTAATGGGTGTCCAAGACCTGGTCAGTAAATGGACATTTAAAAGACGCATGCTTCACTAAACCAAATGTGCAAGACAGATGCAACAGTCATTCCAACAACAATAATATGGGTTTTGAAAACTCATGCACGCATGCACAGACTCGCAACAAAAAAAGCCCGGCATTGGGATCATCAAAACATACAAAAGAAAAAAAAGAAAACTTACTTCAGGTCGTTGTATTAGTTTTGCCATTATCCTTTTTTGAATATATTTTTACCTTCGTAACCGGGACATCCGTAGTTGTTTGATGTTGTCTCTTTTGGTAGTTGTGCAGCAGCTGTCGTTTGGATTAGGATTGAGTAAACTGTTTAAAACATTAGATGGTGATAAATCAGGCTGCCTCATATATCGGTCTAATGGGTGCCCATGACATGGTCAGTAAATGGACATTAAAAGGACGCATGCTTCACTAAACCATATGTGCAAGACAGATGCAACAGTTATTTCGACAACAACAATATGTTTTTTTTTAAATACACGAACGAATGCATAGGCATTGGGCTCAATCATACGAAATAAAAAAAAAAAAAAAAACTTACTTCAGGTCGTTGTATTAGTTTTACCATTATCCATCCAGACTCCTTGCAAAGTTGTTGTTATGTTCCAGCAACATTATTCCTTTTTTGGATGTATTTTACCTTCCTTACCTTCGTAACCGGGACATCGAAGTTGTTTGGTGTTGTCTCCATTGGTCGTTGTGCCGCAGTTGTCGTTTGGATTTGGATTGAGTTAAACTGTTCAAAAATTTTGATGATGGTAAATCAGGCTGCCTCATATTTCGGTCTAATGGGTATCCAAGACATGGCCAGTAAAATATCAGGAAAAGTTAAGTAGATTTAAACTGTTTAAAAAATTTAATGTTCTGAAATCAGACCGGCTCATATTTCATTTTATTGCCAACCAAAGACATGGTTAATAATAGGAAGTTAAAAAGACTGCAAGCTTTACTAAACCAAATTCAAAAATTCAAGGCTGACACAATCTATCATCAGGACAATCAGAATGTTGGTTTGGGAGACACACACATATGCAACAAGAAAAATCCAGCACCAGGCATGAACTTTTTAAAAATTTCGATGGCCACAAATCTAGCTGCTCCAAATTTCAATCTACTGGGTATCCAAGTCAAGATTTGAACTAGGACATTGAAAAGGATGCATGTGTTACTGAACGAAATGCAAAACAGATGCAACAGTCTTTGCTACAAAAAACAATTTTTTTTTTCAAAACACACACATTAGAAGCCCGGCGGAAGATTCAAACATTCGAAATAAAATAATAAAAGGGACTTACTTCAGGTCGTTGTATTAGTTTTACCATTATCCATCCAGACTCCTTGCAAAGTTGTTGTTGTGTTCCAGCAACATTCTTCCTTTTTCAAATGTATTTTACCTTCGTAAACGGGTCATCGAAGTTGTTTGGTATTGTCTCATTTGGTCGTTGTGCCGCAGCTGTCGTTTGGATTTGGATAGAGTTAAACTGTTTAAAACATTTGATGGTGGTAAATCAGGCTGCCTCATATTTCGGTCTAATGGGTGTCCAAGACCTGGTCAGTAAATGGACATTTAAAAGACGCATGCTTCACTAAACCAAATGTGCAAGACAGATGCAACAGTCATTCCAACAACAATAATATGGGTTTTGAAACTCATGCACGCATGCACAGACTCGCAACAAAAAAGCCCGGCATTGGGATCAATCATACAAAAGAAAAAAAAAGAAAACTTACTTCAGGTCGTTGTATTAGTTTTGCCATTATCCTTTTTTGAATATATTTTACCTTCGTAACCGGGACATCCGTAGTTGTTTGATGTTGTCTCTTTTGGTAGTTGTGCAGCAGCTGTCGTTTGGATTAGGATTGAGTAAACTGTTTAAAACATTAGATGGTGGTAAATCAGGCTGCCTCATATATCGGTCTAATGGGTGCCCATGACATGGTCAGTAAATGGACATTAAAAGGACGCATGCTTCACTAAACCATATGTGCAAGACAGATGCAACAGTTATTTCGACAACAACAATATGTTTTTTTTTAAATACACGAACGAATGCATAGGCATTGGGCTCAATCATACGAAATAAAAAAAAAAAAAAAAAAACTTACTTCAGGTCGTTGTATTAGTTTTACCATTATCCATCCAGACTCCTTGCAAAGTTGTTGTTATGTTCCAGCAACATTATTCCTTTTTTGGATGTATTTTACCTTCCTTACCTTCGTAACCGGGACATCGAAGTTGTTTGGTGTTGTCTCCATTGGTCGTTGTGCCGCAGTTGTCGTTTGGATTTGGATTGAGTTAAACTGTTCAAAAATTTTGATGATGGTAAATCAGGCTGCCTCATATATCGGTCTAATGGGTATCCAAGAAGAGGCCAGTAAAATATCAGGAAAATTTTAGTAGATTTAAACTGTTTAAAAAATTTAATGGTCTGAAATCAGACCATCAGACTCAGAAATCAGACCAGACCAATCAGGCGGAAGATTCAAACATTCGAAATAAAATAATAAAGGGACTTACTTCAGGTCATTGTATTAGTTTTACCATTATCCATCCAGACTCATTGCAAAGTTGTTGTTGTGTTCCAGCAACATTCTTCTTCTTTTTCAAATGTATTTTACCTTCGTAAACGGGTCATCGAAGTTGTTTGGTATTGTCTCATTTGGTTGTTGTGCCGTAGCTGTCGTTTGGATTTGGACAGAGTTAAACTGTTTAAAACATTTGATGGTTGTAAATCTGGCTGCCCCATATTTCAGTCTAATGGGTGTCCAAAACATGGACAGTAAATGAACATTAAAAGGACGCATGCAGCACTAAACCAAATGTGCAAGACAGATGCAACAGTCATTGCGACAACAACAATATGGGTTTTGAAACACACGCACGCATGCACAGACTCGCAAAAAAGCCCGGCATCAGGCTCAAACATAAGAAATAAAAAAAAAAAAGAAAACTTACTTCAGGTCGTTGTATTAGTTTTGCCATTATCCCTCCAGATTCCTTGCAAAGTTGTTGTTGTGTTCCAGCAACATCATTCTTCCTTTTTTGAATGTAATTTACCTTCGTAACCGGGACATTCGAAGTTGTTTGGTGTTGTCTCCTTTGGTCGTTGTCCCGCAGCTGTAGTTTGGATTTGGATCGAGTTAACTGTTTAAAACATTTGATGGTGGTAAATCAGGCTGCCTCATATTTCGGTCTAATGGGTGTCCAAGACCTGGTCAGTAAATGGACATTTAAAAGACGCATGTTTCACTAAACCAAATGTGCAAGACAGATGCAACAGTCATTCCAACAACAACAATATGGGTTTTGAAACTCATGCACAGACTCGCAACAAAAAAGCCCGGCATTGGGCTCAATCATACAAAATAAAAAAAAAAGAAAACTTACTTCAGGTCATTGTATTAGTTTTTCCATTATCCCTTTTTGAATGTATTTCACCTTCGTAGCCGGGACAACCGAAGTTATTTGGTATTGTCCCCTTTTGTCGTTGTGCCGCAGCTGTCGTTTGGATTTGGATCGAGTTAACTGTTTAAAACATTTGATGGTTTTAAATCAGGCTGCCACATATTTCGGTCTAATGGGTGTCCAAGACCTGGTCAGTAAATGGACATTAAAAGGACGCATGCTTCACTAAACCATATGTGCAAGACAGATGCAACAGTTATTCCGACAACAACAATATGGGTTTTTTAAATACACGCACGCATGCATAGGCATTGGGCACAATCATACGGAATAAAAAAAAAACAAAAAACTTACTTCAGGTCGTTGTATTAGTTTTACCATTATCCATCCAGACTCCTTGCAAAGTTGTTGTTGTGTTCCAGCAACATTCTTCCTTTTTTGGATGTATTTTACCTTTCTTACCTTCGTAACCGGGACATCGAAGTTGTTAGGTGTTGTCTCCTTTGGTCGTTGTGCCGCAGTTGTCGTATTGATTTGGATTGAATTAAACTCTTCAAAAATTTTGATGATGGTAAATCAGGATGCCTCATATTTCGGTCTAATGGGTATCCAAGACATGGCCAGTAAAATATCAGGAAAAGTTTAGTAGATTTGAACTGTTTAAAAAATTTAATGGTCTTAAATCAGACCGGCTCATATTTCATTTTATTGCCAACCAAAGACATGGTTAATAATAGGAAGTTAAAAAGACTGCAAGCTTTACTAAACCAAATGCAAGGCTGACACAATATATCATCAGGACAATCAGAATGTTGGTTTGGGAGACACACACATATGCAACGAGAAAAATCCAGCACCAGGCATGAACTTTTTAAAAATTGCGATGGCCACAAATCTAGCTGCTCCAAATTTCAATCTATTGGGTATCCAAGTCAAGATTAGAACTAGGACATTGAAAAGGATGCATGTGTTACTGAACGAAATGCAAAACAGATGCAACAGTCTTTGCTACAAAAAACAATTTTTTTTTTAAACACACACATTAGAAGCCCGGCGGAAGATTCAAACATTCGAAATGAAATAATAAAGGGACTTACTTCAGGTCGTTGTATTAGTTTTACCATTATCCATCCAGACTCCTTGCAAAGTTGTTGTTGTGTTCCAGCCACATGCTTCCTTTTTCAAATGTATTTCACGTTCGTAAACGGGTCATCGAAGTTGTTTGGTATTGTCTCATTTGGTTGTTGTGCCGTAGCTGTCGTTTGGATTTGGATAGAGTTAAACTGTTTAAAACATTTGATGGTTGTAAATCTGGCTGCCTCATATTTCAGTCTAATGGGTGTCCAAAACATGGTCAGTAAATGAACATTGAAAGGACGCATGCATCACTAAACCAAATGTGCAAGACAGATTCAACAGTCATTACGACAACAACAATATGGGTTTTGAAACACACGCACGCATGCACAGACTCGCAAAAAAGCTTGGCATCGGCTCAAACATAAGAAATAAAAAAAAAAGAAAACTTACTTCAGGTCGTTGTATTAGTTTTACCATTATCCATCCAGACTCCTTGCAAAGTTGTTGTTGTGTTCCAGCAACATGCTTCCTTTTTCAAATGTATTTTACATTCGTAAACGGGTCATCGAAGTTGTTTGGTATTGTCTCATTTGGTTGTTGTGCCGTAGCTGTCGTTTGGATTTGGATAGAGTTAAACTGTTTAAAACATTTGATGGTTGTAAATCTGGCTGCCTCATATTTCAGTCTAATGGGTGTCCAAAACATGGTCAGTAAATGAACATTGAAAGGACGCATGCATCACTAAACCAAATGTGCAAGACAGATTCAACAGTCATTACGACAACAACAATATGGGTTTTGAAACACACGCACGCATGCACAGACTCGCAAAAAAAGCTTGGCATCGGCTCAAACATAAGAAATAAAAAAAAAAAAAGAAAACTTACTTCAGGTCGTTGTATTAGTTTTACCATTATCCATCCAGACTCCTTGCAAAGTTGTTGTTGTGTTCCCAGCAAACATCATTCTTCCTTTTTTTTTTGAATGTATTTTACCCTTCGTATCCGGGACATCCGAAGTTGTTTGGTGTTGTCTCCTTTGGTCGTTGTGCCGCAGCTGTAGTTTGGATTTGGATCGAGTTAACTGTTTTAAAACATTTGATCGTGGTAAATCAGGCTCCCTCGTATTTCGGTCTAATGGGTGTCCAAGACCTGGTCAGTAAATGGACATTTAAAGGACGCATGCTTCACTAAACCAAATGTGCAAGACAGATGCAACAGTCGTTCCGACAACTACAATATGGGTTTTGAAACTCACGCACGCATGCACAGACTCGCAACAAAATAGCCCAGCATTGGGATCAATCATACGAAATAAAAAAAAGAAAACTTCCCTCAGGTCGTTGCATTAGTTTTACCATTATCCATCCAGGCAACTTGCAAAGTTGTTGTTGTGTTCCAGCAAAATTCTTCCTTTTTCAAATGTATTTTACCTTCGTAAACGGGTCATCGAAGTTGTTTGGTGTGCCGCAGCTGTCGTTTGGATTTGGATCGAGTTAAACTGTTTAAAACATTTGATGGTTGCAAATCTGGCTGCGTCATATTTCAGTCTAATGGGTGTCCAAAACATGGTCAGTAAATGAACATTAAAAGGACGCATGCAGCACTTAACCAAATGTTGCAAGACAGATGCAAACAGTCATTGCGACAACAACAATATGGGTTTTGAAACACACCGCACGCACGCATGCACAGACTCGCAAAAAAGCCCGGCATCGGGCTCAAACATAAGAAATAAAAAAAAAGAAAAACTTACTTCATGTCGTTGTATTAGTTTTCACCATTATCCATCCAGACTCCTTGCAAAGTTGTTGTTTGTGTTCCCAGCAACATTCTTCCTTTTTCAAATGTATTTTACCTTCGTAAACGGGTCATCGAAGTTTTTTGGTATTGTCTCATTTGGTCGTTGTGCCGCAGCTGTCGTTTGGATTTGGATAGAGTTAAACTGTTTAAAACATTTGATGGTTGTAAATCTGGCTGCCTCATATTTCAGTCTAATGGGTGTCCTAAACATGGTCAGTAAATGAACATTAAAAGGACGCATGAAGCACTAAACCAAATGTGCAAGACAGATGCAACAAACAACAATGCGGGTTTTGAAACACACGCACGCATGCACAGACTCGCAAAAAAGCCCGGCATCGGGCTCAAACATAATAAAAAAAAAGAAAACTTTCTTCAGGTCGTTGTATCAGTTTTACCATTATCCATCCAGATTCCTTGCAAAGTTGTTGTTGTGTTCCAGCAACATCATTCTTCCTTTTTTGAATGTATTTTACCTTCGTAACCGGGACATCCGAAGTTTTTTGGTGTTGTCTCCCTTGGTCGTTGTGCCACAGCTGTAGTTTGGATTTGGATCGAGTTAACTGTTTAAAACATTTGATGGTGGTAAATCAGGCTGCCTCATATTTCGGTCTAATGGGTGTCCAAGACCTGGTCAGTAAATGGACATTTAAAAGACGCATGCTTCACTAAACCAAATGTGCAAGACAGATGCAACAGTCATTCCGACAACAACAATATGGGTTTTGAAACTCACGCACGCATGCACAGACTCGCAACAAAAAAGCCAGGCATTGGGCTCAATCATACAAAATAAAAAAAGAAAACTTACTTCAGGTCGTTGTATTAGTTTAAAATTATCCTTTTATGAATGTATTTCACCTTCGTAACCGGGACATCCGAAGTTATTTGGTGTTGTCTCCTTTTGTCGTTGTGCCGCAGCTGTCGTTTGGATTTGGATCGAGTTAACTGTTTAAAACATTTGATGGTTTTAAATCAGGCTGCCACATATTTCGGTCTAATGGGTGTCCAAGACCTGGTCAGTAAATGGACATTAAAAGGACGCATGCTTCACTAAACCATATGTGCAAGACAGATGCAACAGTTATTCCGACAACAACAATATGGGTTTTTTAATTACACGCACGCATGCATAGGCATTGGGCACAATCATACGGAATAAAAAAAAAACAAAAAACTTACTTCAGGTCGTTGTATTAGTTTTACCATTATCCATCCAGACTCCTTGCAAAGTTTTTGTTGTGTTCCAGCAACATTCTTCCTTTTTTGGATGTATTTTACCTTTCTTACCTTCGTAACCGGTACATCGAAGTTGTTAGGTGTTGTCTCCTTTGGTCGTTGTGCCGCAGTTGTCGTATTGATTTGGATTGAATTAAACTCTTCAAAAATTTTGATGATGGTAAATCAGGATGCCTCATATTTCGGTCTAATGGGTATCCAAGAAATGGCCAGTAAAATATCAGGAAAAGTTTAGTAGATTTGAACTGTTTAAAAAATTTAATGGTCTTAAATCAGACCGGCTCATATTTCATTTTATTGCCAACCAAAGACATGGTTAATAATAGGAAGTTAAAAAGACTGCGGGCTTTACTAAACCAAATGCAAGGCTGACACAATATATCATCAGGACAATCAGAATGTTGGTTTGGGAGACACACACATATGCAACGAGAAAAATCCAGCACCAGGCATGAACTTTTTAAAAATTGCGATGGCCACAAATCTAGCTGCTCCAAATTTCAATCTATTGGGTATCCAAGTCAAGATTAGAACTAGGACATTGAAAAGGATGCATGTGTTACTGAACGAAATGCAAAACAGATGCAACAGTCTTTGCTACAAAAAACAATTTTTTTTTAAACACACACATTAGAATCCCGGCGGAGGATTCAAACATTCGAAATAAAATAATAAAGGGACTTACTTCAGGTCGTTGTATTAGTTTTACCATTATCCATCCAGACTCCTTGCAAAGTTGTTGTTGTGTTCCAGCAACATGCTTCCTTTTTCAAATGTATTTCACGTTCGTAAACGGGTCATCGAAGTTGTTTGGTATTGTCTCATTTGGTTGTTGTGCCGTAGCTGTCGTTTGGATTTGGATAGAGTTAAACTGTTTAAAACATTTGATGGTTGTAAATCTGGCTGCCTCATATTTCAGTCTAATGGGTGTCCAAAACATGGTCAGTAAATGAACATTGAAAGGACGCATGCATCACTAAACCAAATGTGCAAGACAGATTCAACAGTTATTACGACAACAACAATATGGGTTTTGAAACACACGCACGCATGCACAGACTCGCAAAAAAGCTTGGCATCGGCTCAAACATAAGAAATAAAAAAAAAAAGAAAACTTACTTCAGGTCGTTGTATTAGTTTTACCATTATCCATCCAGACTCCTTGCAAAGTTGTTATTGTGTTCCAGCAACATTCTTCCTTTTTCAAATGTATTTTACCTTCGTAAACGAGTCATCGAAGTTGTTTGGTATTGTCTCATTTGGTTGTTGTGCCGTAGCTGTCGTTTGGATTTGGACAGAGTTAAACTGTTTAAAACATTTGATGGTTGTAAATCTAGCTACCTCATATTTCAGTCTAATGGGTGTCCAAAACATGGACAGTAAATGAACATTAAAAGGACGCATGCAGCACTAAACCAAATGTGAAAGACAGATGCAACAGTCATTGCGACAACAACAATATGGGTTTTGAAACACACGCACGCATGCACAGACTCGCAAAAATGCCCGGCATCCGGCTCAAACATAATAAAAAAAAAAGAAAACTTACTTCAGGTCGTTGTATTAGTTTTACCATTATCCATTCAGACTCCTTGCAAAGTTGTTGTTGTGTTCCAGCAACATCATTCTTCCTTTTTTGAATGTATTTTACCTTCGTATCCGGGACATCCGAAGTTGTTTGGTGTTGTCTCCTTTGGTCGTTGTGCCGCAGCTGTAGTTTGGTTTTGGATCGAGTTAACTGTTTAAAACATTTGATCGTGGTAAATCAGGCTCCCTCGTATTTCGGTCTAATGGGTGTCCAAGACCTGGTCAGTAAATGGACAATTAAAGGACGCATGCTTCACTAAACCAAATGTGCAAGACAGATGCAACAGTCGTTCCGACAACTACAATATGGGTTTTGAAACTCACGCACGCATGCACAGACTCGCAACAAAATAGCCCAGCATTGGGATCAATCATACGAAATAAAAAAAAGAAAACTTCCCTCAGGTCGTTGCATTAGTTTTACCATTATCCATCCAGACAACTTGCAAAGTTGTTGTTGTGTTCCAGCAAAATTCTTCCTTTTTCAAATGTATTTTACCTTCGTAAACGGGTCATCGAAGTTGTTTGGTGTGCCGCAGCTGTCGTTTGGATTTGGATCAAGTTAAACTGTTTAAAACATTTGATGGTTGTAAATCTGGCTGCGTCATATTTCAGTCTAATGGGTGTCCAAAACATGGTCAGTAAATGAACATTAAAAGGACGCATGCAGCACTAAACCAAATGTGCAAGACAGATGCAACAGTCATTGCGACAACAACAATATGGGTTTTGAAACACACGCACGCATGCACAGACTCGCCAAAAAGCCCGGCATCGGGCTCAAACATAAGAAATAAAAAAAAAAGAAAACTTACTTCATGTCGTTGTATTAGTTTCACCATTATCCATCCAGACTCCTTGCAAAGTTGTTGCTGTGTTCCAGCAACATTCTTCCTTTTTCAAATGTATTTTACCTTCGTAAACGGGTCATCGAAGTTGTTTGGTATTGTCTCATTTGGTCGTTGTGCCGCAGCTGTCGTTTGGATTTGGATAGAGTTAAACTGTTTAAAACATTTGATGGTTGTAAATCTGGCTGCCTCATATTTCAGTCTAATAGGTGTCCAAAACATGGTCAGTAAATGAACATTAAAAGGACGCATGCAGCACTAAACCAAATGTGCAAGACAGATGCAACAAACAACAATGCGGGTTTTGAAACACACGCACGCATGCACAGACTCGCAAAAAAGCCCGGCATCGGGCTCAAACATAATAAAAAAAAAAGAAAACTTTCTTCAGGTCGTTGTATCAGTTTTACCATTATCCATCCAGATTCCTTGCAAAGTTGTTGTTGTGTTCCAGCAACATCATTCTTCCTTTTTTGAATGTATTTTACCTTCGTAACCGGGACATCCGAAGTTGTTTGGTGTTGTCTCCTTTGGTCGTTGTGCCGCAGCTGTAGTTTGGATTTGGATCGAGTTAACTGTTTAAAACATTTGATGGTGGTAAATCAGGCTGCCTCATATTTCGGTCTAATGGGTGTCCAAGACCTGGTCAGTAAATGGACATTTAAAAGACGCATGCTTCACTAAACCAAATGAGCAAGACAGATGCAACAGTCATTCCGACAACAACAATATGGGTTTTGAAACTCACGCACGCATGCACAGACTCGCAACAAAAAAGCCCGGCATTGGGCTCAATCATACAAAATAAAAAAAGAAAACTTACTTCAGGTCGTTGTATTAGTTTTGCCATTATCCTTTTTTGAATGTATTTCACCTTCGTAACCGGGACATCCGAAGTTATTTGGTGTTGTCTCCTTTTGTCGTTGTGCCGCAGCTGTCGTTTGGATTTGGATCGAGTTAACTGTTTAAAACATTTGATGGTGGTAAATCAGGCTGCCTCATATTTCGGTCTAATGGGTGTCCAAGACCTGGTCAGTAAATGGACATTTAAAAGACGCATGCTTCACTAAACCAAATGTGCAAGACAGATGCAACAGTCATTCCAACAATAACAATATGGGTTTTGAAACTTATTCACGCATGCACAGACTCGCAAAAAAAATGCCCGGCATTGGGCTCAATCATACAAAATAAAAAAAAAGAAAACTTACTTCAGGTCATTGTATTAGTTTTGCCATTATCCTTTTTTGAATGTATTTCACCTTCGTAACCGGGATATCCGAAGTTATTTGGTGTTGTCTCCTTTTGTCGTTGTGCCGCAGCTGTCGTTTGGATTTGGATCGAGTTAACTGTTTAAAACATTTGATGGTTTTAAATCAGGCTGCCACATATTTCGGTCTAATGGGTGTCCAAGACCTGGTCAGTAAATGGACATTAAAAGGACGCATGCTTCACTAAACCATATGTGCAAGACAGATGCAACAGTTATTCCGACAACAACAATATGGGTTTTTTAAATACACGCACGCATGCATAGGCATTGGGCTCAATCATACGAAATAAAAAAAAAAAACTTACTTCAGGTCGTTGTATTAGTTTTACCATTATCCATCCAGACTCCTTGCAAAGTTGTTGTTGTGTTCCAGCAACATTCTTCCTTTTTTGGATGTATTTTACCTTCCTTACCTTCGTAACCGGGACATCGAAGTTGTTAGGTGTTGTCTCCTTTGGTCGTTGTGCCGCAGTAGTCGTATTGATTTGGATTGAGTTAAACTGTTCAAAAATTTTAATGATGGTAAATCAGGCTGCCTCATATTTCGGTCTAATGGGTATCCAAGACATGGCCAGTAAAATATCAGAAAAAGTTTAGTAGATTTAAACTGTTTAAAAAATTTAATGGTCTGAAATCAGACCGGCTCATATTTCATTTTATTGGCAACCAAAGACATGGTTAATAATAGGAAGTTAAAAAGACTGCAAGCTTTACTAAACCAAATGCAAGGCTGACACAATCTATCATCAGGACAATCAGAATGTTGATTTGGGAGACACACACATATGCAACGAGAAAAATCCAGCACCAGGCATGAACTTTTTAAAAATTTCGATGGCCACAAATCTAGCTGCTCCAAATTTCAATCTATTGGGTATCCAAGTCAAGATTAGAACTAGGACATTGAAAAGGATGCATGTGTTACTGAACGAAATGCAAAACAGATGCAACAGTCTTTGCTACAAAAAACAATTTTTTTTTTTAAACACACACATTAGAAGCCCGGCGGAAGATTCAAACATTCGAAATAAAATAATAAAGGGACTTACTTCAGGTCGTTGTATTAGTTTTACCATTATCCATCCAGACTCCTTGCAAAGTTGTTGTTGTGTTCCAGCCACATGCTTCCTTTTTCAAATGTATTTTACATTCGTAAACGGGTCATCGAAGTTGTTTGGTATTGTCTCATTTGGTTGTTGTGCCGTAGCTGTCGTTTGGATTTGGATAGAGTTAAACTGTTTAAAACATTTGATGGTTGTAAATCTGGCTGCCTCATATTTCAGACTAATGGGTGTCCAAAACATGGTCAGTAAATGAACATTGAAAGGACGCATGCATCACTAAACCAAATGTGCAAGACAGATTCAACAGTCATTACGACAACAACAATATGGGTTTTGAAACACACGCACGCATGCACAGACTCGCAAAAAAGCTTGGCATCGGCTCAAACATAAGAAATAAAAAAAAAAGAAAACTTACTTCAGGTCGTTGTATTAGTTTTACCATTATCCATCCAGACTCCTTGCAAAGTTGTTGTTGTGTTCCAGCAACATCATTCTTCCTTTTTTGAATGTATTTTACCTTCGTATCCGGGACATCCGAAGTTGTTTGGTGTTGTCTCCTTTGGTCGTTGTGCCGCAGCTGTAGTTTGGATTTGGATCGAGTTAACTGTTTAAAACATTTGATCGTGGTAAATCAGGCTCCCTCGTATTTCGGTCTAATGGGTGTCCAAGACCTGGTCAGTAAATGGACATTTAAAGGACGCATGCTTCACTAAACCAAATGTGCAAGACAGATGCAACAGTCGTTCCGACAACTACAATATGGGTTTTGAAACTCACGCACGCATGCACAGACTCGCAACAAAATAGCCCAGCATTGGGATCAATCATACGAAATAAAAAAAAGAAAACTTCCCTCAGGTCGTTGCATTAGTTTTACCATTATCCATCCAGACAACTTGCAAAGTTGTTGTTGTGTTCCAGCAAAATTCTTCCTTTTTCAAATGTATTTTACCTTCGTAAACGGGTCATCGAAGTTGTTTGGTGTGCCGCAGCTGTCGTTTGGATTTGGATCGAGTTAAACTGTTTAAAACATTTGATGGTTGTAAATCTGGCTGCGTCATATTTCAGTCTAATGGGTGTCCAAAACATGGTCAGTAAATGAACATTTAAAAGGACGCATGCAGCACTAAACCAAATGTGCAAGACAGATGCAACAGTCATTGCGACAACAACAACAATATGGGTTTTGAAACACACGCACGCATGCACAGACTCGCAAAAAAGCCCGGCATCGGGCTCAAACATAAGAAATAAAAAAAAAAGAAAACTTACTTCATGTCGTTGTATTAGTTTCACCATTATCCATCCAGACTCCTTGCAAAGTTGTTGTTGTGTTCCAGCAACATTCTTCCTTTTTCAAATGTATTTTACCTTCGTAAACGGGTCATCGAAGTTGTTTGGTATTGTCTCATTTGGTCGTTGTGCCGCAGCTGTCGTTTGGATTTGGATAGAGTTAAACTGTTTAAAACATTTGATGGTTGTAAATCTGGCTGCCTCATATTTCAGTCTAATGGGTGTCCAAAACATGGTCAGTAAATGAACATTAAAAGGACGCATGCAGCACTAAACCAAATGTGCAAGACAGATGCAACAAACAACAATGCGGGTTTTGAAACACACGCACGCATGCACAGACTCGCAAAAAAGCCCGGCATCGGGCTCAAACATAATAAAAAAAAAAGAAAACTTTTCTTCAGGTCGTTGTATCAGTTTTACCATTATCCATCCAGATTCCTTGCAAAGTTGTTGTTGTGTTCCAGCAACATCATTCTTCCTTTTTTGAATGTATTTTACCTTCGTAACCGGGACATCCGAAGTTGTTTGGTGTTGTCTCCTTTGGTCGTTGTGCCACAGCTGTAGTTTGGATTTGGATCGAGTTAACTGTTTAAAACATTTGATGGTGGTAAATCAAGCTGCCTCATATTTCGGTCTAATGGGTGTTTAAGCCCTGGTCAGTAAATGGACATTTAAAAGACGCATGCTTCACTAAACCAAATGTGCAAGACAGATGCAACAGTCATTCCGACAACAACAATATGGGTTTTGAAACTCACGCACGCATGCACAGACTCGCAACAAAAAAGCCCGGCATTGGGCTCAATCATACAAAATAAAAAAAGAAAACTTACTTCAGGTCGTTGTATTAGTTTAAAATTATCCTTTTATGAATGTATTTCACCTTCGTAACCGGGACATCCGAAGTTATTTGGTGTTGTCTCCTTTTGTCGTTGTGCCGCAGCTGTCGTTTGGATTTGGATCGAGTTAACTGTTTAAAACATTTGATGGTGGTAAATCAGGCTGCCTCATATTTCGGTCTAATGGGTGTCCAAGACCTGGTCAGTAAATGGACATTTAAAAGACGCATGCTTCACTAAACCAAATGTGCAAGACAGATGCAACAGTCATTCCAACAATAACAATATGGGTTTTGAAACTCATTCACGCATGCACAGACTCGCAACAAAAAAGCCCGGCATTGGGCTCAATCATACAAAATAAAAAAAAAAGAAAACTTACTTCAGGTCATTGTATTAGTTTTGCCATTATCCTTTTTTGAATGTATTTCACCTTCGTAACCAGGACATCCGAAGTTATTTGGTATTGTCCCCTTTTATCGTTGTGCCGCAGCTGACGTTTGGATTTGGATCGAGTTAACTGTTTAAAACATTTGATGGTTTTAAATCAGGCTGCCACATATTTTGGTCTAATGGGTGTCCAAGACCTGGTCAGTAAATGGACATTAAAAGGACGCATGCTTCACTAAACCATATGTGCAAGACAGATGCAACAGTTATTCCGACAACAACAATATGGGTTTTTTAAATACACGCATGCATGCATAGGCATTGGGCTCAATCATACGAAATAAAAAATAAAAAAAAAAAACTTACTTCAGGTCGTTGTATTTTACCATTATCCATCCAGACTCCTTGCAAAGTTGTTGTTGTGTTCCAGCAACATTCTTCCTTTTTTGGATGTATTTTACCTTTCTTACCTTCGTAACCGGGACATCGAAGTTGTTGGGTGTTGTCTCCTTTGGTCGTTGTTCCGCAGTTGTCGTATTGATTTGGATTGAGTTAAACTTTTCAAAAATTTTGATGATGGTAAATCAGGCTGCCTCATATTTCGGTCTAATGGGTATCAAGACATGGCCAGTAAAATATCAGGAAAAGTTTAGTAGATTTAAACTGTTTAAAAAATTTAATGGTCTGAAATCAGACCGGCTCATATTTCATTTTATTGCCAACCAAAGACATGGTTAATAATAGGAAGTTAAAAAGACTGCAAGCTTTACTAAACCAGATGCAAGGCTGACACAATCTATCATCAGGAAAATCAGAATGCTGGTTTGGGAGACACACACATATGCAACAAGTAAAATCCAGCACCAGGCATGAACTTTTTAAAAATTTCGATGGCCACAAATCTAGCTGCTCCAAATTTCAATCTACTGGGTATTCAAGTCAAGATTAAAACTAGGACATTGAAAAGGATGCATGTGTTACTGAACGAAATGCAAAACAGATGCAACAGTCTTTGCCACAAAAAACAATTTTTTTTTTCAAAACACACACATTAGAAACCCGGCGGAACATTCAAACATTCGAAATAAAATAATAAAGGGACTTTCTTCAGGTCGTTGTATTAGTTTTACCATTATCCATCCAGACTCCTTGCAAAGTTGTTGTTGTGTTCCAGCAACATTCTTCCTTTTTCAAATGTATTTTCCTTCGTAAACGGGTCATCGAAGCTGTTTGTTATTGTCTCATTTGGTCGTTGTGTCGCAGCTGTCGTTTGGATTTGGATAGAGTTAAACTGTTTAAAACATTTGATGGTTGTAAATCTGGCTGCCTCACATTTCAGTCTAATGGGTGTCCAAAACATGGTCAGTAAATGAACATTGAAAGGACGCATGCATCACTAAACCAAATGTGCAAGACAGATTCAACAGTCATTACGACAACAACAATATGGGTTTTGAAACACACGCACGCATGCACAGACTCGCAAAAAAAATTGGCATCGGCTCAAACATAAGAAATAAAAAAAAAAATGAAAACTTACTTCAGGTCGTTGTATTAGTTTTACCATTATCCATCCAGACTCCTTGCAAAGTTGTTGTTGTGTTCCAGCAACATTCTTCCTTTTTCAAATGTATTTTACCTTTGTAAACGGGTCATCGAAGTTGTTTGGTATTGTCTCATTTGGTTGTTGTGCCGTAGCTGTCGTTTGGATTTGGACAGAGTTAAACTGTTTAAAACATTTGATGGCTGTAAATCTGGCTGCCTCATATTTCAGTCTAATGGGTGTCCAAAACATGGACAGTAAATGAACATTAAAAGGACGCATGCAGCACTAATCCAAATGTGCAAGACAGATGCAACAGTCATTGCGACAACAACAATATGGGTTTTGAAACACACGCACGCAAGCACAGACTCGCAAAAATGCCCGGCATCGGGCTCAAACATAATAAAAAAAAAAGAAAACTTACTTCAGGTCGTTGTATTAGTTTTACCATTATCCATCCAGACTCCTTGCAAAGTTGTTGTTGTGTTCCAGCAACATTCTTCCTTTTTCAAATGTATTTTACCTTCGTAAACGGGTCATCGAAGTTGTTTGGTATTGTCTCATTTGGTTGTTGTGCCGTAGCTGTCGTTTGGATTTGGACAGAGTTAAACTGTTTAAAACATTTGATGGCTGTAAATCTGGCTGCCTCATATTTCAGTCTAATGGGTGTCCAAAACATGGACAGTAAATGAACATTAAAAGCCCGGCATCGGGCTCAAACATAATAAAAAAAAAAGAAAACTTACTTCAGGTCGTTGTATTAGTTTTACCATTATCCATTCAGACTCCTTGCAAAGTTGTTGTTGTGTTCCAGCAACATCATTCTTCCTTTTTTGAATGTATTTTATCTTCGTAACCGGGACATCCGCAGTTTATTGGTGTTGTCTCCTTTGGTCATTGTGACGCAGCTGTAGTTTGGAATAGGATCGAGTTAACTGTTTAAAACATTTGATGGTGGTAAATCAGGCTCCCTCATATTTCGGTCTAATGGGTGTCCAAGACCTGGTCAGTAAATGGACATTTAAAGGACGCATGCTTCACTGAACCAAATGTGCAAGACAGATGCAACAGTCATTCCGACAACTACAATAAGGGTTTTGAAACTCACGCACGCATGCACAGACTCGCAACAAAAAAGCCCGGCATTGGGCTCAAATCATACAAAATAAAAAAAAGAAAACTTAATTCAGGTCGTTGTATTAGTTTTGCCATTATCCTTTTTTGAATGTATTTCACCTTCGTAACCGGGACATCCGAAGTTGTTTGGTGTTGTCTCCTTTGGTCGTTGTGCCGCAGCTGTAGTTTGGATTTGGATCGAGTTAACTGTTTAAAACATTTGATGGTGATAAATCAGGCTCCCTCATATTTCGGTCTAATGGGTGTCCAAGACCTGGTCAGTAAATGGACATTTAAAGGACGCATGCTTCACTAAACCAAATGTGCAAGACAGATGCAACAGTCATTCCGATAACTACAATATGAGTTTTGAAACTCACGCACGCATGCACAGACTCGCAACAAAAAAGGCCGGCATTGGGCTCAATCGTACAAAATAAAAAAAAAGAAAACTTAATTCAGGTCGTTGTATTAGTTTTGCCATTATCCTTTTTTGAATATATTTTACCTTCGTAACCGGGACATCAGTAGTTGTTTGGTGTTGTCTACTTTGGTAGTTGTGCCGCAGCTGTCGTTTGGATTAGGATTGAGTAAACTGTTTAAAACATTAGATGGTGGTAAATCAGGCTGCCTCATATTTCGGTCTAATGGGTGCCCAAGACATGGTCTGTAAATGGACATTAAAAGGACGCATGCTTCACTAAACCATATGTGCAAGACAGATGCAACAGTTATTCCGAAAACAACAATGTGGGTTTTTTAAATACACGCACGCATGCATAGGCATTGGGCTCAATCATACAAAATGAAAAAAAAAAAAACTTACTTCAGGTCGTTGTATTAGTTTTACCCTTATCCATCCAGACTCCTTGCAAAGTTGTTGTTGTGTTCCAGCAACATTATTCCTTTTTTGGATGTTTTTTACCTTCCTTACCTTCGTAACCGGGACATCGAAGTTGTTTGGTGTTGTCTACTTTGGTCGTTGTGCCACAGTTGTCATTTGGATTTGGATTGAGTTAACTGTTTAAAACATTTGATGGTGGTAAATCAGGCTCCCTCATATTTCGGTCTAATGGGAGTCCAAGACCTGGTCAGTAAAATATCAGGAAAATTTTAGTAGATTTAAATTGTTTAAAAAATTTAATGGTCTGAAATCAGACCGGCTCATATTTCATTTTATTGGCAACCAAAGACATGGTTAAAAATAGGAAGTTAAAAAGACTGCAAGCTTTACTAAACCTAATGCAAGGCTGACACAATCTATCATCAGGACAATCAGAATGCTGGTTTGGGAGACACACACATATGCAACAAGAAAAATCCAGCACCGGGCATGATAACCGGGACATCCGAAGTTATTTGGTGTCGTCTCCTTTTGTTGTTGTGCCGCAGCCGTCGTCTGGATTTGGATCGAGTTAACTGTTTAAAACATTTGATGGTGGTAAATCAGGCTGCCTCATATTTCGGTCTAATGGGTGTCCAAGACCTGGTCAGTAAATGGACATTTAAAGGACGCATAATTCACTAAACCAAATGTGCAAGACAGATGCAACAGTCATTCCGACAACTACAATATGGGTTTTGAAACTCACGCACGCATGCACAGACTCTCAACAAAACAGCCCGGCATTGGGATCAATCATAGGAAATAAAAAAAAGAAAACTTACTTCAGGTCGTTGTATTAGTTTTGCCATTATCCTTTTTTGAATATATTTTACCTTCGTAACCGGGACATCCGTAGTTGTTTGGTGTTGTCTCCTTTGGTAGTTGTGCCGCAGCTGTCGTTTGGATTAGGATTGAGTAAACTGTTTAAAACATTAGATGGTGGTAAATCAGGCTGCCTCATATTTCGGTATAATGGGTGACCAAGACATGGTCTGTAAATGGACATTAAAAGGACGCATGCTTCACTAAACCATATGTGCAAGACAGATGCAACAGTTATTCCGACAACAACAATGTGGGTTTTTTAAATACACGCACGCATGCATAGACATTGGGCTCAATCATAAAAAATAAAAAAAAAAAAACTTACTTCAGGTCGTTGTATTAGTTTTACCATTATCCATCCAGACTCCTTGCAAAGTTGTTGTTGTGTTCCAGCAACATTCTTCCTTTTTCAAATGTATTTTACCTTCGTAAACGGGTCATCGAAGTTGTTTGGTATTGTCTCATTTGGTCGTTGTGCCGCAGCTGTCGTTAGGATTTGGACAGAGTTACACTGTTTAAAACATTTGATGGTTGTAAATCTGGCTGCCTCATATTTCAGTCTAATGGGTGTCCAAAGCATGGTCAGTAAATGAACATTAAAAGGACGCATGCAGCACTAAACCAAATGTGCAAGACAGATGCAACAGTCATTGCGACAACAACAATATGGGTCTTGAAACACACGCACGCATGCACAGACTCGCAAAAAAGCCCGGCATCGGCTCAAACATAAGAAATAAAAAAAAAAGAAAACTTACTTCAGGTCATTGTATTTATTAGTTTTACCATTATCCGTCCAGACTCCTTGCAAAGTTGTTGTTGTGATCCAGCAACATCATTATTCCTTTTTTGAATGTATTTTACCTTCGTAACCGGGACATCCGAAGTTGTTTGGTGTTGTCTCCTTTGGTCGTTGTGCCGCAGCTGTAGTTTGGATTTGGATCGAGTTAACTGTTTAAAACATTTGATGGTGGTAAATCAGGCTCCCTCATATTTCGGTCTAATGGGTGTCCAAGACCTGGTCTGTAAATGGACATTTAAAGGACGCATGCTTCACTAAACCGAATGTGCAAGACAGATGCAACAGTCATTCCGACAACTACAATATGAGTTTTGAAACTCACGCATGCATGCACAGACTCGCAACAAAAAAGCCCGGCATTGGGCTCAATCATACAAAATAAAAAAAAATAAAACTTAATTCGGGTCGTTGTATTAGTTTTGCCATTATCCTTTTTTGAATATATTTTACCTTCGTAACCGGGACATCCGTAGTTGTTTGGTGTTGTCTACTTTGGTAGTTGTGCCGCAGCTGTCGTTTGGATTAGGATTGAGTAAACTGTTTAAAACATTAGATGGTGGTAAATCAGGCTGCCTCATATTTCGGTCTAATGGGTGCCCAAGACATGGTCTGTAAATGGACATTAAAAGGACGCATGCTTCACTAAACCATATGTGCAAGACAGATGCAACAGTTATTCCGACAACAACAATGTGGGTTTTTTAAATACACGCACGCATGCATAGACATTGGGCTCAATCATACAAAATAAAAAAAAAAAAACTTACTTCAGGTCGTTGTATTAGTTTTACCATTATCCATCCAGACTCCTTGCAAAGTTGTTGTTGTGTTCCAGCAACATTATTCCTTTATTGGATGTTTTTTACCTTCCCTACCTTCGTAACCGGGACATCGAAGTTGTTTGGTGTTGTCTACTTTGGTCGTTGTGCCGCAGTTGTCGTTTGGATTTGGATTGAGTTAACTGTTTAAAACATTTGATGGTGGTAAATCAGGCTCCCTCATATTTCGGTCTAATGGGTGTCCAAGACCTGGTCAGTAAATGGACATTTAAAGGACGCATGCTTCACTAAACCAAATGTGCAAGACAGATGCAACAGTCATTCCGACAACTACAATATGAGTTTTGAAACTCACGCATGCATGCACAGACTCGCAACAAAAAAGCCCGGCATTGGGCTCAATCATACAAAATAAAAAAAAAGAAAACTTAATTCAGGTCGTTGTATTAGTTTTGCCATTATCCTTTTTTGAATATATTTTACCTTCGTAACCGGGACATCCGTAGTTGTTTGGTGTTGTCTACTTTGGTAGTTGTGCCGCAGCTGTCGTTTGGATTAGGATTGAGTAAACTGTTTAAAAACATTAGATGGTGGTAAATCAGGCTCCCTCATATTTCGGTCTAATGGGTGCCCAAGACATGGTCTGTAAATGGACATTAAAAGGACGCATGCTTCACTAAACCATATGTGCAAGACAGATGCAACAGTTATTCCGACAACAACAATATGGGTTTTTTAAATACACGAACGCATGCATAGGCATTGGGCTCAATCATACGAAATAAAAAAAAAAAAAAAACTTACTTCAGGTCGTTGTATTAGTTTTACCATTATCCATCCAGACTCCTTGCAAAGTTGTTGTTGTGTTCCAGCAACATTCTTCCTTTTTCAAATGTATTTTACCTTCGTAAACGGGTCATCGAAATTGTTTGGTATTTTCTCATTTGGTCGTTGTGCCGCAGCTGTCGTTAGGATTTGGACAGAGTTAAACTGTTTAAAACATTTGATGGTTGTAAATCTGGCTGCCTCATATTTCAGTCTAATGGGTGTCCAAAGCATGGTCAGTAAATGAACATTAAAAGAACGCATGCAGCACTAAACCAAATGTGCAAGACAGATGCAACAGTCATTGCGACAACAACAATATGGGTTTTGAAACACACGATCGCATGCACAGACTCGCAAAAAGCCCGGCATCCGCTCAAACATAAGAAATAAAAAAAAAAGAAAACTTACTTCAGGTCATTGTATTAGTTTTACCATTATCCGTCCAGACTGCTTGCAAAGTTGTTGTTGTGTTCCAGCAACATCATTCTTCCTTTTTTGAATGTATTTTACCTTGGTAACCGGGACATCCGAAGTTGTTTGGTGTTGTCTCCTTTGGTCGTTGTGCCGCAGCTGTCGTCTGGATTTGGATCGAGTTAACTGTTTAAAACATTTGATGGTGGTAAATCAGGTTGCCTCATATTTCGGTCTAATGGGTGTCCAAGACCTGGTCAGTAAATGGACATTTGAAGGACGCATAATTCACTAAACCAAATGTGCAAGACAGATACAACAGTCATTCCGATAACTACAATATGGGTTTTGAAACTCACGCACGCATGCACAGACTCGCAACAAAATAGCCCGGCATTGGGATCAATCATACGAAATAAAAAAAAGAAAACTTACTTCAGGTCGTAGTATTAGTTTTGCCATTATCCTTTTTTGAATATATTTTACCTTCGTAACCGGGACATCCGTAGTTGTTTGGTGTTGTCTCTTTTGGTAGTTGTGCCGCAGCTGTCGTTTGGATTAGGATTGAGTAAACTATTTAAAACATTAGATGGTAGTAAATCAGGCTGCCTCATATTTCGGTCTAATGGGTGCCCATGACATGGTCAGTAAATGGACATTAAAAGGACGCATGCTTCACTAAACCATATGTGCAAGACAGATGCAACAGTTATTTCGCAGCAACAATATGGGTTTTTTAAATACACGCACGCATGCATAGGCATTGGGCTCAATCATACGAAATAAAAAAAAAAAAAACTTACTTCAGGTCGTTGTATTAGTTTTACCATTATCCATCAAGACTCCTTGCAAAGTTGTTGTTATGTTCCAGAAACATTCTTCCTTTTTTGGATGTATTTTACCTTCCTTACCTTCGTAACCGGGACATCGAAGTTGTTTGGTGTTGTCTCCTTTGGTCGTTGTGCCGCAGTTGTCGTTTGGATTTGGATTGAGTTAAACTTTTCAAAAATTTTGATGATGGTAAATCAGGCTGCCTCATATTTCGGTCTAATGGGTATCCAAGACATTTCCAGAAAAATATCAGAAAAATTTTAGTAGATTTAAATTGTTTAAAAAATTTAATGGTCTGAAATCAGACCGGCTCATATTTCATTTTATTGGCAACCAAAGACATGGTTAAAAATAGGAAGTTAAAAAGACTGCAAGCTTTACTAAACCTAATGCAAGGCTGACACAATCTATCATCAGGACAATCAGAATGATGGTTTGGGAGACACACACATATGCAACAAGAAAAATCCAGCACCGGGCATGAACTTTTTAAAAATTTCGATGGCCACAAATCTAGTTGCTCCAAATTTCAATCTACTTAGTATCCAAGTAAAGATTAGAACTAGGACATTGAAAAGGATGCTGTGTTACTGAACGAAATGCAAAACAGATGCAACAGTCTTTGCTACAAAAAATTTTTTTTTTTTAAAACACACACATTATAAACCCGGCGGAAGATTCAAACATTCGAAATAAAATAACAAAAGGGACTTACTTCAGGTCGTTGTATTAGTTTTACCATTATCCATCCAGACTCCTTGCAAAGTTGTTGTTGTGTTCCAGCAACATTCTTCCTTTTTCAAATGTATTTTACCTTCGTAAACGGTTCATCGAAGTTGTTTGGTATTGTCTCATTTGGTCGTTGTGCCGCAGCTGTCGTTTGGATTTGGATAGAGTTAAACTGTTTAAAACATTTGATGGTTGTAAATCTCGCTGCCTCATATTTCAGTCTAATGGGTGTCCAAAACGGGGTCAGTAAATGAACTTTAAAAGGACGCATGCAGCACTAAACCAAATGTGTAAGACAGATGCAACAGTCATTCCGACAACTACAATATGAGTTTTGAAACTCACGCACGCATGCAGAGACTCGCAACAAAAAAGCCCGACATTGGGCTCAATCATACAAAATAAAAAAAGAAAACTTAATTCAGGTCGCTGTATTAGTTTTGCCATTATCCTTTTTTGAATGTATTTCACCTTCGTAACCGGGACATCCGAAGTTATTTGGTGTCGTCTCCTTTTGTCATTGTGCCGCAGCTGTCGTCTGGATTTGGATCGAGTTAACTGTTTAAAACATTTGATGGTGGTAAATCAGGCTGCCTCATATTTCCGTCTAATGGGTGTCCAAGACCTGGTCAGTAAATGGACATTTAAAGGACGCATAATTCACTAAACCAAATGTGCAAGACAGATGCAACAGTCATTCCGACAACTACAATATGGGTTTTGAAACTCACGCACGCATGCACAGACTCGCAACAAAACAGCCCGGCATTGGGATCAATCATAGGGAATAAAAAAAAGAAAACTTACTTCAGGTCGTTGTATTAGTTTTGCCATTATCCTTTTTTGAATATATTTTACCTTCGTAACCGGGACATCCGTAGTTGTTTGGTGTTGTCTCCTTTGGTAGTTGTGCCGCAGCTGTCGTTTGGATTAGGATTGAGTAAACGATTTAAAACATTAGATGGTGGTAAATCAGGCTGCCTCATATTTCGGTCTAATGGGTGCCCAAGACATGGTCTGTAAATGGACATTAAAAGGACGCATGCTTCACTAAACCATATGTGCAAGAAAGATGCAACAGTTATTCCGACAACCACAATATGGGTTTTTTAAATACACGAACGCATGCATAGGCATTGGGCTCAATCATACAAAATAAAAAAAAAAAAAACTTACTTCAGGTTGTTGTATTAGTTTTACCATTATCCATCCAGACTCCTTGCAAAGTTGTTGTTGTGTTCCAGCAACATTCTTTCTTTTTCAAATGTATTTTACCTTCGTAAACGGGTCATCGAAGTTGTTTGGTGTTGTCTCCTTTGGTAGTTGTGCCGCAGCTGTCGTTTGGATTAGGATTGAGTAAACTGTTTAAAACATTAAATGGTGGTAAATCAGGCTGCCTCATATTTCTGTCTAATGGGTGCCCAAGACATGGTCTGTAAATGGACATTAAAAGGACGCATGCTTCACTAAACCATATGTGCAAGACAGATGCAACAGTTATTCCGACAACAACAATATGGGTTTTTTAAATACACGAACGCATGCATAGGCATTGGGCTCAATCATACAAAATAAAAAAAAAAAAAACTTACTTCAGGTCGTTGTATTAGTTTTAGCATTATCCATCCAGACTCCTTGCAAAGTTGTTGTTGTGTTCCAGCAACATTCTTCCTTTCTCAAATGTATTTTACCTTCGTAAACGGGTCATCGAAGTTTTTTGGTATTGTCTCATTTGGTCGTTGTGCCGCAGCTGTCATTAGGATTTGGACAGAGTTAAACTGTTTAAAACATTTGATGGTTGTAAATCTGGCTGCCTCATATTTCAGTCTAATGGGTGTCCAAAGCATGGTCAGTAAATGAACATTAAAAGGACGCATGCAGCACTAAACCAAATGTGCAAAACAGATGCAACAGTCATTGCGACAACAACAATATGGGTTTTGAAACACACTCACGCATGCACAGACTCGCAAAAAAGCCCGGCATCGGCTCAAACATAAGAAATAAAAAAAAAAAAGAAAACTTACTTCAGGTCATTGTATTAGTTTTACCATTATCCGTCCAGACTCCTTGCAAAGTTGTTGTTGTGTTCCAGCAACATCATTCTTCCTTTTTTGAATGTATTTTACCTTCGTAACCGGGACATCCGAAGTTGTTTGGTGTTGTCTCCTTAGGTCGTTGTGCCGCAGCTGTAGTTTGGATTTGGATCGAGTTAACTGTTTAAAACATTTGATGGTGGTAAATCAGGCTCCCTCATATTTCGGTCTAATGGGTGTCCAAGACCTGGTCAGTAAATGGACATTTAAAGGACGCATGCTTCACTAAACCAAATGTGCAAGACAGATGCAACAGTCATTCCGACAACTACAATATGAGTTTTGAAACTCACGCACGCATGCACAGACTCGCAACAAAAAAGCCCGGCATTGGGCTCAATCATACAAAATAAAAAAAAAGAAAACTTAATTCAGGTCATTGTATTAGTTTTGCCATTATCCTTTTTTGAATATATTTTACCTTCGTAACCGGGACATCCATAGTTGTTTGGTGTTGTCTACTTTGGTAGTTATGCCGCAGCTGTCGTTTGGATTAGCATTGAGTAAACTGTTTAAAACATTAGATGGTGGTAAATCAGGCTGCCTCATATTTCGGTCTAATGGGTGCCCAAGACATGGTCTGTAAATGGACATTAAAAGGACGCATGCTTCACTAAACCATATGTGCAAGACAGATGCAACAGTTATTCCGACAACAACAATGTGGGTTTTTTAAATACACGCACGCATGCATAGGCATTGGGCTCAATCATACGAAATAAAAAAAAAAAACTTACTTCAGGTCGTTGTATTAGTTTTACCATTATCCGTCCAGACTCCTTGCAAAGTTGTTGTTTTGTTCCAGCAACATCATTCTTCCTTTTTTGAATGTATTTTACCTTCGTAACCGGGACATCCGAAGTTGTTTGGTGTTGTCTCCTTTGGTCGTTGTGCCGCAGCTGTAGTTTGGATTTGGATCGAGTTAACTGTTTAAAACATTTGATGGTGGTAAATCAGGCTCCCTCATATTTCGGTCTAATGGGTGTCCAAGACCTGGTCAGTAAATGGACATTTAAAGGACGCATGCTTCACTAAACCGAATGTGCAAGACAGATGCAACAGTCATTCCGACAACTACAATATGAGTTTTGAAACTCACGCATGCATGCACAGACTCGCAACAAAAAAGCCCGGCATTGGGCTCAATCATACAAAATAAAAAAAAAGAAAACTTAATTCGGGTCGTTGTATTAGTTTTGCCATTATCCTTTTTTGAATATATTTTACCTTCGTAACCGGGACATCCGTAGTTGTTTGGTGTTGTCTACTTTGGTAGTTGTGCCTCAGCTGTCGTTTGGATTAGGATTGAGTAAACTGTTTAAAACATTAGATGGTGGTAAATCAGGCTGCCTCATATTTCGGTCTAATGGGTGCCCAAGACATGGTCTGTAAATGGACATTAAAAGGACACATGCTTCACTAAACCATATGTGCAAGACAGATGCAACAGTTATTCCGACAACAACAATGTGGGTTTTTTAAATACACGCACGCATGCATAGACATTGGGCTCAATCATACAAAATAAAAAAAAAAAAACTTACTTCAGGTCGTTGTATTAGTTTTACCATTATCCATCCAGACTCCTTGCAAAGTTGTTGTTGTGTTCCAGCAACATTATTCCTTTTTTGGATGTTTTTTATCTTCCTTACCTTCGTAACCGGGACATCGAAGTTGTTTGGTGTTGTCAACTTTGGTCGTTGTGCCGCAGTTGTCGTTTGGATTTGGATTGAGTTAACTGTTTAAAACATTTGATGGTGGTAAATCAGGCTCCCTCATATTTCGGTCTAATGGGTGTCCAAGACCTGGTCAGTAAATGGACATTTAAAGGACGCATGCTTCACTAAACCAAATGTGCAAGACAGATGCAACAGTCATTCCGACAACTACAATATGAGTTTTGAAACTCACGCATGCATGCACAGACTCGCAACAAAAAAGCCCGGCATTGGGCTCAATCATACAAAATAAAAAAAAAGAAAACTTAATTCAGGTCGTTGTATTAGTTTTGCCATTATCCTTTTTTGAATATATTTTACCTTCGTAACCAGGACATCCGTAGTTGTTTGGTGTTGTCTACTTTGGTAGTTGTGCCGCAGCTGTTGTTTGGATTAGGATTGCGTAAACTGTTTAAAACATTAGATGGTGGTAAATCAGGCTGCCTCATATTTCGGTCTAATGGGTGCCCAAGACATGGTCTGTAAATGGACATTAAAAGGACGCATGCTTCACTAAACCATATGTGCAAGACAGATGCAACAGTTATTCCGACAACAACAATGTGGGTTTTTTAAATACACGCACGCATGCATAGACATTGGGCTCAATCATACAAAATAAAAAAAAAAAAACTTACTTTAGGTCGTTGTATTAGTTTTACCATTATCCATCCAGACTCCTTGCAAAGTTGTTGTTGTGTTCCAGCAACATTCTTCCTTTTTCAAATGTATTTTACCTTCGTAAACGGGACATCGAAATTGTTTGGTATTTTCTCATTTGGTCGTTGTGCCGCAGCTGTCGTTAGGATTTGGACAGAGTTAAACTGTTTAAAACATTTGATGGTTGTAAATCTGGCTGCCTCATATTTCAGTCTAATGGGTGTCCAAAGCATGGTCAGTGAATGAACATTAAAAGAACGCATGCAGCACTAAACCAAATGTGCAAGACAGATGCAACAGTCATTGCGACAACAACAACATGGGTTTTGAAACACACGAACGCATGCACAGACTCGCAAAAAGCCCGGCATCCGCTCAAACATAAGAAATAAAAAAAAAAGAAAACTTACTTCAGGTCATTGTATTAGTTTTACCATTATCCGTCCAGACTGCTTGCAAAGTTGTTGTTGTGTTCCAGCAACATCATTCTTCCTTTTTTGAATGTATTTTACCTTGGTAACCGGGACATCCGAAGTTGTTTGGTGTTGTCTCCTTTGGTCGTTGTGCCGCAGCTGTAGTTTGGATTTGGATCGAGTTAACTGTTTAAAACATTTGATGGTGGTAAATCAGGCTCCCTCATATTTCGGTCTAATGGGTGTCCAAGACCTGGTCAGTAAATGGACATTTAAAGGACGCATGCTTCACTAAACCAAATGTGCAAGACAGATGCAACAGTCATTCCGACAACTACAATATGAGTTTTGAAACTCACGCATGCATGCACAGACTCGCAACAAAAAAGCCCGGCATTGGGCTCAATCATACAAAATAAAAAAAAAGAAAACTTAATTCAGGTCGTTGTATTAGTTTTGCCATTATCCTTTTTTGAATATATTTTACCTTCGTAACCGGGACATCCGTAGTTGTTTGGTGTTGTCTACTTTGGTAGTTGTGCCGCAGCTGTCGTTTGGATTAGGATTGAGTAAACTGTTTAAAACATTAGATGGTGGTAAATCAGGCTCCCTCATATTTCGGTCTAATGGGTGCCCAAGACATGGTCTGTAAATGGACATTAAAAGGACGCATGCTTCACTAAACCATATGTGCAAGACAGATGCAACAGTTATTCCGACAACAACAATATGGGTTTTTTAAATACACGAACGCATGCATAGGCATTGGGCTCAATCATACAAAATAAAAAAAAAAAAAAAAACTTACTTCAGGTCGTTGTATTAGTTTTACCATTATCCATCCAGACTCCTTGCAAAGTTGTTGTTGTGTTCCAGCAACATTCTTCCTTTTTCAAATGTATTTTACCTTCGTAAACGGGACATCGAAATTGTTTGGTATTTTCTCATTTGGTCGTTGTGCCGCAGCTGTCGTTAGGATTTGGACAGAGTTAAACTGTTTAAAACATTTGATGGTTGTAAATCTGGCTGCCTCATATTTCAGTCTAATGGGTGTCCAAAGCATGGTCAGTGAATGAACATTAAAAGAACGCATGCAGCACTAAACCAAATGTGCAAGACAGATGCAACAGTCATTGCGACAACAACAACATGGGTTTTGAAACACACGAACGCATGCACAGACTCGCAAAAAGCCCGGCATCCGCTCAAACATAAGAAATAAAAAAAAAAGAAAACTTACTTCAGGTCATTGTATTAGTTTTACCATTATCCGTCCAGACTGCTTGCAAAGTTGTTGTTGTGTTCCAGCAACATCATTCTTCCTTTTTTGAATGTATTTTACCTTGGTAACCGGGACATCCGAAGTTGTTTGGTGTTGTCTCCTTTGGTCGTTGTGCCGCAGCTGTCGTCTGGATTTGGATCGAGTTAACTGTTTAAAACATTTGATGGTGGTAAATCAGGTTGCCTCATATTTCGGTCTAATGGGTGTCCAAGACCTGGTCAGTAAATGGACATTTAAAGGACGCATAATTCACTAAACCAAATGTGCAAGACAGATACAACAGTCATTCCGATAACTACAATATGGGTTTTGAAACTCACGCACGCATGCACAGACTCGCAACAAAATAGCCCGGCATTGGGATCAATCAAACGAAATAAAAAAAAGAAAACTTACTTCAGGTCGTAGTATTAGTTTTGCCATTATCCTTTTTTGAATATATTTTACCTTCGTAACCGGGACATCCGTAGTTGTTTGGTGTTGTCTCTTTTGGTAGTTGTGCCGCAGCTGTCGTTTGGATTAGGATTGAGTAAACTATTTAAAACATTAGATGGTAGTAAATCAGGCTGCCTCATATTTCGGTCTAATGGGTGCCCATGACATGGTCAGTAAATGGACATTAAAAGGACGCATGCTTCACTAAACCAAATGTGCAAGACAGATGCAACAGTCATTCCGACAACTACAATATGAGTTTTGAAACTCACGCATGCATGCACAGACTCGCAACAAAAAAGCCCGGCATTGGGCTCAATCATACAAAATAAAAAAAAAGAAAACTTAATTCAGGTCGTTGTATTAGTTTTGCCATTATCCTTTTTTGAATATATTTTACCTTCGTAACCGGGACATCCGTAGTTGTTTGGTGTTGTCTACTTTGGTAGTTGTGCCGCAGCTGTCGTTTGGATTAGGATTGAGTAAACTGTTTAAAACATTAGATGGTGGTAAATCAGGCTCCCTCATATTTCGGTCTAATGGGTGCCCAAGACATGGTCTGTAAATGGACATTAAAAGGACGCATGCTTCACTAAACCATATGTGCAAGACAGATGCAACAGTTATTCCGACAACAACAATATGGGTTTTTTAAATACACGAACGCATGCATAGGCATTGGGCTCAATCATACAAAATAAAAAAAAAAAAAAAAACTTACTTCAGGTCGTTGTATTAGTTTTACCATTATCCATCCAGACTCCTTGCAAAGTTGTTGTTGTGTTCCAGCAACATTCTTCCTTTTTCAAATGTATTTCACCTTCGTAAACGGGACATCGAAATTGTTTGGTATTTTCTCATTTGGTCGTTGTGCCGCAGCTGTCGTTAGGATTTGGACAGAGTTAAAACTGTTTAAAACATTTGATGGTTGTAAATCTGGCTGCCTCATATTTCAGTCTAATGGGTGTCCAAAGCATGGTCAGTGAATGAACATTAAAAGAACGCATGCAGCACTAAACCAAATGTGCAAGACAGATGCAACAGTCATTGCGACAACAACAACATGGGTTTTGAAACACACGAACGCATGCACAGACTCGCAAAAAGCCCGGCATCCGCTCAAACATAAGAAATAAAAAAAAAAGAAAACTTACTTCAGGTCATTGTATTAGTTTTACCATTATCCGTCCAGACTGCTTGCAAAGTTGTTGTTGTGTTCCAGCAACATCATTCTTCCTTTTTTGAATGTATTTTACCTTGGTAACCGGGACATCCGAAGTTGTTTGGTGTTGTCTCCTTTGGTCGTTGTGCCGCAGCTGTCGTCTGGATTTGGATCGAGTTAACTGTTTAAAACATTTGATGGTGGTAAATCAGGTTGCCTCATATTTCGGTCTAATGGGTGTCCAAGACCTGGTCAGTAAATGGACATTTAAAGGACGCATAATTCACTAAACCAAATGTGCAAGACAGATACAACAGTCATTCCGATAACTACAATATGGGTTTTGAAACTCACGCACGCATGCACAGACTCGCAACAAAATAGCCCGGCATTGGGATCAATCATACGAAATAAAAAAAAGAAAACTTACTTCAGGTCGTAGTATTAGTTTTGCCATTATCCTTTTTTGAATATATTTTACCTTCGTAACCGGGACATCCGTAGTTGTTTGGTGTTGTCTCTTTTGGTAGTTGTGCCGCAGCTGTCGTTTGGATTAGGATTGAGTAAACTATTTAAAACATTAGATGGTAGTAAATCAGGCTGCCTCATATTTCGGTCTAATGGGTGCCCATGACATGGTCAGTAAATGGACATTAAAAGGACGCATGCTTCACTAAACCAAATGTGCAAGACAGATGCAACAGTCATTCCGACAACTACAATATGAGTTTTGAAACTCACGCATGCATGCACAGACTCGCAACAAAAAAGCCCGGCATTGGGCTCAATCAAACAAAATAAAAAAAAAGAAAACTTAATTCAGGTCGTTGTATTAGTTTTGCCATTATCCTTTTTTGAATATATTTTTACCTTCGTAACCGGGACATCCGTAGTTGTTTGGTGTTGTCTACTTTGGTAGTTGTGCCGCAGCTGTCGTTTGGATTAGGATTGAGTAAACTGTTTAAAACATTAGATGGTGGTAAATCAGGCTCCCTCATATTTCGGTCTAATGGGTGCCCAAGACATGGTCTGTAAATGGACATTAAAAGGACGCATGCTTCACTAAACCATATGTGCAAGACAGATGCAACAGTTATTCCGACAACAACAATATGGGTTTTTTAAATACACGAACGCATGCATAGGCATTGGCCTCAATCATACAAAATAAAAAAAAAAAAAAAAAACTTACTTCAGGTCGTTGTATTAGTTTTACCATTATCCATCCAGACTCCTTGCAAAGTTGTTGTTGTGTTCCAGCAACATTCTTCCTTTTTCAAATGTATTTTACCTTCGTAAACGGGACATCGAAATTGTTTGGTATTTTCTCATTTGGTCGTTGTGCCGCAGCTGTCGTTAGGATTTGGACAGAGTTAAACTGTTTAAAACATTTGATGGTTGTAAATCTGGCTGCCTCATATTTCAGTCTAATGGGTGTCCAAAGCATGGTCAGTAAATGAACATTAAAAGAACGCATGCAGCACTAAACCAAATGTGCAAGACAGATGCAACAGTCATTGCGACAACAACAATATGGGTTTTAAACACACGAACGCATGCACAGACTCGCAAAAAGCCCGGCATCCGCTCAAACATAAGAAATAAAAAAAAAAGAAAACTTACTTCAGGTCATTGTATTAGTTTTACCATTATCCGTCCAGACTGCTTGCAAAGTTGTTGTTGTGTTCCAGCAACATCATTCTTCCTTTTTTGAATGTATTTTACCTTGGTAACCGGGACATCCGAAGTTGTTTGGTGTTGTCTCCTTTGGTCGTTGTGCCGCAGCTGTCGTCTGGATTTGGATCGAGTTAACTGTTTAAAACATTTGATGGTGGTAAATCAGGTTGCCTCATATTTCGGTCTAATGGGTGTCCAAGACCTGGTCAGTAAATGGACATTTAAAGGACGCATAATTCACTAAACCAAATGTGCAAGACAGATACAACAGTCATTCCGATAACTACAATATGGGTTTTGAAACTCACGCACGCATGCACAGACTCGCAACAAAATAGCCCGGCATTGGGATCAATCATACAAAATAAAAAAAAGAAAACTTACTTCAGGTCGTAGTATTAGTTTTGCCATTATCCTTTTTTGAATATATTTTACCTTCGTAACCGGGACATCCGTAGTTGTTTGGTGTTGTCTCTTTTGGTAGTTGTGCCGCAGCTGTCGTTTGGATTAGGATTGAGTAAACTATTTAAAACATTAGATGGTAGTAAATCAGGCTGCCTCATATTTCGGTCTAATGGGTGCCCATGACATGGTCAGTAAATGGACATTAAAAGGACGCATGCTTCACTAAACCATATGTGCAAGACAGATGCAACAGTTATTTCGCAACAACAATATGGGTTTTTTAAATACACGCACGCATGCATAGGCATTGGGCTCAATCATACGAAATAAAAAAAAAAAAAAACTTACTTCAGGTCGTTGTATTAGTTTTACCATTATCCATCAAGACTCCTTGCAAAGTTGTTGTTATGTTCCAGAAACATTCTTCCTTTTTTGGATGTATTTTACCTTCCTTACCTTCGTAACCGGGACATCGAAGTTGTTTGGTGTTGTCTCCTTTGGTCGTTGTGCCGCAGTTGTCGTTTGGATTTGGATTGAGTTAAACTTTTCAAAAATTTTGATGATGGTAAATCAGGCTGCCTCATATTTCGGTCTAATGGGTATCCAAGACATTGCCAGTAAAATATCAGAAAAATTTTAGTAGATTTAAACTGTTTAAAAAATTTAATGGTCTGAAATCAGACCGGCTCATATTTCATTTTATTGGCAACCAAAGACATGGTTAAAAATAGGAAGTTAAAAAGACTGCAAGCTTTACTAAACCTAATGCAAGGCTGACACAATCTATCATCAGGACAATCAGAATGATGGTTTGGGAGACACACACATATGCAACAAGAAAAATCCAGCACCGGGCATGAACTTTTTAAAAATTTCGATGGCCACAAATCTAGTTGCTCCAAATTTCAATCTACTTAGTATCCAAGTAAAGATTAGAACTAGGACATTGAAAAGGATGCTGTGTTACTGAACGAAATGCAAAACAGATGCAACAGTCTTTGCTACAAAAAAAATTTTTTTTTTCAAAACACACACATTATAAACCCGGCGGAAGATTCAAACATTCGAAATAAAATAACAAAAGGGACTTACTTCAGGTCGTTGTATTAGTTTTACCATTATCCATCCAGACTCCTTGCAAAGTTGTTGTTGTGTTCCAGCAACATTCTTCCTTTTTCAAATGTATTTTTACCTTCGTAAAACGGTTCATCGAAGTTGTTTGGTATTGTCTCATTTGGTCGTTGTGCCGCAGCTGTCGTTTGGATTTGGATAGAGTTAAACTGTTTAAAACATTTGATGGTTGTAAATCTGGCTGCCTCATATTTCAGTCTAATGGGTGTCCAAAACGGGGTCAGTAAATGAACTTTAAAAGGACGCATGCAGCACTAAACCAAATGTGTAAGACAGATGCAACAGTCATTCCGACAACTACAATATGAGTTTTGAAACTCACGCACGCATGCAGAGACTCGCAACAAAAAAGCCCGACATTGGGCTCAATCATACAAAATAAAAAAAGAAAACTTAATTCAGGTCGTTGTATTAGTTTTGCCATTATCCTTTTTTGAATGTATTTCACCTTCGTAACCGGGACATCCGAAGTTATTTGGTGTCGTCTCCTTTTGTCATTGTGCCGCAGCTGTCGTCTGGATTTGGATCGAGTTAACTGTTTAAAACATTTGATGGTGGTAAATCAGGCTGCCTCATATTTCCGTCTAATGGGTGTCCAAGACCTGGTCAGTAAATGGACATTTAAAGGACGCATAATTCACTAAACCGTCCAGACTCCTTGCAAAGTTGTTGTTGTGTTCCAGCAACATTCTTCCTTTCTCAAATGTATTTTACCTTCGTAAACGGGTCATCGAAGTTGTTTGGTATTGTCTCATTTGGTCGTTGTGCCGCAGCTGTCGTTAGGATTTGGACAGAGTTAAACTGTTTAAAACATTTGATGGTTGTAAATCTGGCTGCCTCATATTTCAGTCTAATGGGTGTCCAAAGCATGGTCAGTAAATGAACATTAAAAGGACGCATGCAGCATGCAGCACTAAACCAAATGTGCAAAACAGATGCAACAGTCATTGCGACAACAACAATATGGGTTTTGAAACACACTCACGCATGCACAGACTCGCAAAAAAGCCCGGCATCGGCTCAAACATAAGAAATAAAAAAAAAAGAAAACTTACTTCAGGTCATTGTATTAGTTTTACCATTATCCGTCCAGACTCCTTGCAAAGTTGTTGTTGTGTTCCAGCAACATCATTCTTCCTTTTTTGAATGTATTTTACCTTCGTAACCGGGACATCCGAAGTTGTTTGGTGTTGTCTCCTTAGGTCGTTGTGCCGCAGCTGTAGTTTGGATTTGGATCGAGTTAACTGTTTAAAACATTTGATGGTGGTAAATCAGGCTCCCACATAATTCGGTCTAATGGGTGTCCAAGACCTGGTCAGTAAATGGACATTTAAAGGACGCATGCTTCACTAAACCAAATGTGCAAGACAGATGCAACAGTCATTCCGACAACTACAATATGAGTTTTGAAACTCACGCACGCATGCACAGACTCGCAACAAAAAAGCCCGGCATTGGGCTCAATCATACAAAATAAAAAAAAAGAAAACTTAATTCAGGTCGTTGTATTAGTTTTGCCATTATCCTTTTTTGAATATATTTTACCTTCGTAACCGGGACATCCGTAGTTGTTTGGTGTTGTCTACTTTGGTAGTTATGCCGCAGCTGTCGTTTGGATTAGCATTGAGTAAACTGTTTAAAACATTAGATGGTGGTAAATCAGGCTGCCTCATATTTCGGTCTAATGGGTGCCCAAGACATGGTCTGTAAATGGACATTAAAAGGACGCATGCTTCACTAAACCATATGTGCAAGACAGATGCAACAGTTATTCCGACAACAACAATGTGGGTTTTTTAAATACACGCACGCATGCATAGGCATTGGGCTCAATCATACGAAATAAAAAAAAAAAACTTACTTCAGGTCGTTGTATTAGTTTTACCATTATCCATCCAGACTCCTTGCAAAGTTGTTGTTTTGTTCCAGCAACATTATTCCTTTTTTGGATGTTTTTTACCTTCCTTACCTTCGTAACCGGGACATCGAAGTTGTTTGGTGTTGTCTCCTTTGCTCGTTGTGCCGCAGTTGTCGTTTGGATTTGGATTGAGTTAAACTGTTCAAAAATTTTGATGATGGTAAATCAGGCTGCCTCATATTTCGGTCTAATGGGTATCCAAGACATGGCCAGTAAAATATCAGGAAATTTTTAGTAGATTTAAACTGTTTAAAAAATTTAATGGTCTGAAATCAGACCGGATCATATTTCATTTTATTGGCAACCAAAGACATGGTTAAAAATAGGAAGTTAAAAAGACTGCAAGCTTTACTAAACCTAATGCAAGGCTGACACAATCTATCATCAGGACAATCAGAATGCTGGTTTGGGAGACACACACATATGCAACAAGAAAAATCCAGCACCGGGCATGAACTTTTTAAAAATTTCGATGGCCACAAATCTAGTTGCTCCAAATTTCAATCTACTGGGTATCCAAGTAAAGATTAGAACTAGGACATTGAAAAGGATGCTGTGTTACTGAACGAAATGCAAAACAGATGCAACAGTCTTTGCTACAAAAAAAAATTTTTTTTTTTCAAAACACACACATTATAAACCCGGCGGAAGATTCAAACATTTGAAATAAAATAACAAAAGGGACTTACTTCAGGTCGTTGTATTAGTTTTACCATTATCCATCCAGACTCCTTGCAAAGTTGTTGTTGTGTTCCAGCAACATTCTTCCTTTTTCAAATGTATTTTACCTTCGTAAACGGTTCATCGAAGTTGTTTGGTATTGTCTCATTTGGTCGTTGTGCCGCAGCTGTCGTTTGGATTTGGATAGAGTTAAACTGTTTAAAACATTTGATGGTTGTAAATCTGGCTGCCTCATATTTCAGTCTAATGGGTGTCCAAAACAGGGTCAGTAAATGAACATTAAAAGGACGCATGCAGCACTAAACCAAATGTGCAAGACAGATGCAACAGTCATTCCGACAACTACAATATGAGTTTTGAAACTCACGCACGCATGCACAGACTCGCAACAAAAAAGCCCGGCATTGGGCTCAATCATACAAAATAAAAAAAAGAAAACTTAATTCAGGTCGTTGTATTAGTTTTGCCATTATCCTTTTTTGAATGTATTTCACCTTCGTAACCGGGACATCCGAAGTTATTTGGTGTCGTCTCCTTTTGTCGTTGTGCCGCAGCTGTCGTCTGGATTTGGATCGAGTTAACTGTTTAAAACATTTGATGGTGGTAAATCAGGCTGCCTCATATTTCGGTCTAATGGGTGTCCAAGACCTGGTCAGTAAATGGACATTTAAGGGACGCATAATTCACAAAACCAAATGTGCAAGACAGATGCAACAGTCATTCCGACAACTACAATATGGGTTTTGAAACTCACGCACGCATGCACAGACTCGCAACAAAACAGCCCGGCATTGGGATCAATCATAGGAAATAAAAAAAAGAAAACTTACTTCAGGTCGTTGTAATAGTTTTGCCATTATCCTTTTTTGAATGTATTTCACCTTCGTAACCGGGACATCCGAAGTTATTTGGTGTCGTCTCCTTTTGTCGTTGTGCCGCAGCTGTCGTCTGGATTTGGATCGAGTTAACCTGGATTTGAATCGAGTTAACTGTTTAAAACATTTGATGGTGGTAAATCAGGCTGCCTCATATTTCGGTCTAATGGGTGTCCAAGACCTGGTCAGTAAATGAACATTTAAAGGACGCATAATTCACTAAACCAAATGTGCAAGACAGATGCAACAGTCATTCCGACAACTACAATATGGGTTTTGAAACTCACGCACGCATGCACAGACTCGCAAACAAACAGCCCGGCATTGGGATCAATCATAGGAAATAAAAAAAGAAAACTTACTTCAGGTCGTTGTATTAGTTTTGCCATTATTCTTTTTCGAATATATTTTACCTTCGTAACCGGGACATCCGTAGTTGTTTGGTGTTGTCTACTTTGGTAGTTGTGCCGCAGCTGTCGTTTGGATTAGGATTGAGTAAACTGTTTAAAACATTAGATGGTGGTAAATCAGGCTGCCTCATATTTCGGTCTAATGGGTGCCCAAGACATGGTCTGTAAATGGACATTAAAAGGACGCATGCTTCACTAAACCATATGTGCAAGACAGATGCAACAGTTATTCAGACAACAACAATGTGGGTTTTTTAAATACACGCACGCATGCATAGGCATTGGGCTCAATCATACAAAATAAAAAAAAAAAAAAAAACTTACTTCAGGTCGTTGTATTAGTTTTACCATTATCCATCCAGACTCCTTCCAAAGTTGTTGTTGTGTTCCAGCAATATTCTTCCTTTTTTGGATGTTTTTTACCTTCCTTACCTTCGTAACCGGGACATCGAAGTTGTTTGGTGTTGTTTACTTTGGTCGTTGTGCCGCAGTTGTCGTTTGGATTTGGATTGAGTTAACTGTTTAAAACATTTGATGGTGGTAAATCAGGTTGCCTCATATTTCGGTCTAATGGGTGTCCAAGGCCTGGTCAGTAAATGGACATTTAAAGGACGCATGCTTCACTACACCAAATGTGCAAGACAGATGCAACAGTCATTCCGACAACTACAATATGAGTTTTGAAACTCACTCACGCATGCCCAGACTCGCAACAAAAAAGCCCGGCATTGGGCTCAATCATACAAAATAAAAAAAAGAAAACTTAATTCAGGTCGTTGTATTAGTGTTGCCATTATCCTTTTTTGAATCTATTTCACCTTCGTAACCGGGATATCCGAAGTTATTTGGTGTCGTCTCCTTTTGTCGTTGTGCCGCAGCTGTCGTCTGGATTTGGATCGAGTTAACTGTTTAAAACATTTGATGGTGGAAAATCAGGCTGCCTCATATTTTGGTTTAATGGGTGTCCAAGACCTGGTCAGTAAATGGACCTTTAAAAGACGCATGCTTCACTAAACCAAATGTGCAAGACAGATGCAACAGTCATTCCGACAACTACAATATTGGTTTTGAAACTCACGCACGCATGCACAGACTCGCAACAAAATAGCCCGGCATTGGGATCAATCATACGAAATAAAAAAAAGAAAACTTACTTCAGGTCGTTGTATTGGTTTTGCCATTATCCTTTTTTGAATATATTTTACCTTCGTAACTGGGACATCCGTAGTTGTTTGGTGTTGTCTCTTTTGGTAGTTGTGCCGCAGCTGTCGTTTGGATTAGGATTGAGTAAACTTTTTAAAACATTAGATGGTGGTAAATCAGGCTGCCTCATATTTCGGTCTAATGGGTGCCCATGACATGGTCAGTAAATGGACATTAAAAGGACGCATGCTTCACTAAACCATATGTGCAATTCAGATGCAACAGTTATTTCGACAACAACAATATGGGTTTTTTAAATACACGCACGCATGCATAGGCATTGGGCTCAATCATACGAAATAAAAAAAAAAAAATTACTTCAGGTCGTTGTATTAGTTTTACCATTATCCATCCAGACTCCTTGCAAAGTTGTTGTTATGTTCCAGAAACATTCTTCATTTTTTGGATGAATTTTACCTTCCTTACCTTCGTAACCGGGACATCGAAGTTGTTTGGTGTTGTCTCCTTTGCTCGTTGTGCCGCAGTTGTCGTTTGGATTTGGATTGAGTTAAACTGTTCAAAAATTTTGATGATGGTAAATCAGGCTGCCTCATATTTCGGTCTAATGGGTATCCAAGACATGGCCAGTAAAATATCAGGAAAATTTTAGTAGATTTAAACTGTTTAAAAAATTTAATGGTCTGAAATCAGACCGGCTCATATTTCATTTTATTGGCAACCAAAGAAAGACATGGTTAAAAATAGGAAGTTAAAAAGACTGCAAGCTTTACTAAACCTAATGCAAGGCTGACACAATCTATCATCAGGACAATCAGAATGCTGGTTTGGGAGAGACACACATATGCAACAAGAAAAATCCAGCACCGGGCATGAACTTTTTAAAAATTTCGATGGCCACAAATCTAGTTGCTCCAAATTTCAATCTACTGGGTATCCAAGTAAAGATTAGAACTAGGACATTGAAAAGGATGCATGTGTTACTGAACGAAATGCAAAACAGATGCAACAGTCTTTGCTACAAAAAAAAATTTTTTTTTTCAAAACACACACATTATAAACCCGGCGGAAGATTCAAACATTCGAAATAAAATAACAAAAGGGACTTACTTCAGGTCGTTGTATTAGTTTTACCAGTATCCATCCAGACTCCTTGCAAAGTTATTGTTGTGTTCCAGCAACATTCTTCCTTTTTCAAATGTATTTTACCTTCGTAAACGGGTCATCGAAGTTGTTTGGTATTGTCTAATTTGGTCGTTGTGCAGCATGCACAGACTCGCAACAAAACAGCCCGGCATTGGGATCAATCATAGGAAATAAAAAAAAGAAAACTTACTTCAGGTCGTTGTATTAGTTTTGCCATTATCCTTTTTTGAATATATTTTACCTTCGTAACCGGGACATCCGTAGTTGTTTGGTGTTGTCTCCTTTGGTAGTTGTGCCGCAGCTGTCGTTTGGATTAGGATTGAGTAAAGTGTTTAAAACATTAGATGGTGGTAAATCAGGCTGCCTCATATTTCGGTCTAATGGGTGACCAAGACATGGTCTGTAAATGGACATTAAAAGGACGCATGCTTCACTAAACCATATGTGCAAGACAGATGCAACAGTTATTCCGACAACAACAATATGGGTTTTTTAAATACATGAACGCATGCATAGGCTTTGGGCTCAATCATACGAAATAAAAAAAAAAAAAAACTTACTTCAGGTCATTGTATTAGTTTTACCATTATCCATCCAGACTTCTTGCAAAGTAGTTGTTGTGTTCCAGCAACATTCTTTCCTTTTTCAAATGTATTTTACCTTCGTAAACGGGTCATCGAAGTTGTTTGGTATTGTCTCATTTGGTCGTTGTGCCGCAGCTGTCGTTTGGATTTGGACAGAGTTAAACTGTTTAAAACATTTGATGGTTGTAAATCTGGCTGCCTCATATTTCAGTCTAATGAGTGTCCAAAGCATGGTCAGTAAATGAACATTAAAAGGACGCATGCAGCACTAAACCAAATGTGCAAGACAGATGCAACAGTCATTGCGACAACAACAATATGGGTTTTGAAACACACGCACGCATGAACAGACTCGCAAAAAAGCCCGGCATCGGCTCAAACATAAGAAATAAAAAAAAAAAAGAAAACTTACTTCAGGTCATTGTATTAGTTTTACCATTATCCGTCCAGTCTCCTTGCAAAGTTGTTGTTGTGTTCCAGCAACATCATTCTTCCTTTTTTTAATGTATTTTACCTTCGTAACCGGGACATCCGAAGTTGTTTGGTGTTGTCTCCTTTGGTCGTTGTGCCGCAGCTGTAGTTTGGATTTGGATCGAGTTAACTGTTTAAAACATTTGATGGTGGTAAATCAGGCTTCCTCATATTTCGGTCTAATGGGTGTCCAAGACCTGGTCAGTAAATGGACATTTAAAGGACGCATGCTTCACTAAACCAAATGTGCAAGACAGATGCAACAGTCATTCCGACAACTACAATATGAGTTTTGAAACTCACGCACGCATGCACAGACTCGCAACAAAAAAGCCCGGCATTGGGCTCAATCATAGAAATTAAAAAAAAAAAGAAAACTTAATTCAGGTCGTTGTATTAGTTTTGCCATTATCCTTTTTTGAATATATTTTACCTTCGTAACCGGGACATCCGTAGTTGTTTGGTGTTGTCTACTTTGGTAGTTGTGCCGCAGCTGTCGTTTGGATTAGGATTGAGTAAACTGTTTAAAACATTAGATGGTGGTAAATTAGGCTGCCTCATATTTCGGTCTAATGGGTGCCTAAGACATGGTCTGTAAATGGACATTAAAAGGACGCATGCTTCACTAAACCATATGTGCAAGACATATGCAACAGTTATTCCGACAACAACAATGTGGGTTTTTTAAATACATGCACGCATGCATAGGCATTGGGCTCAATCATACAAAATAAAAAAAAAAAAAACTTACTTCAGGTCGTTGTATTAGTTTTACCATTATCCATCCAGACTCCTTGCAAAGTTGTTGTTGTGTTCCAGCAACATTATTCCTTTTTTGGATGTTTTTTACCTTCCTTACCTTCGTAACCGGGACATCGAAGTTGTTTGGTGTTGTCTACTTTGGTCGTTGTGCCGCAGCTGTCGTCAGGATTAGAATCGAGTTAACTGTTTAAAACGTTCGATGGTGGTAAATCAGGCTGCCTCATATTTCGGTCTAATGGGTGTCCAAGACCTGGTCAGTAAATGGACATTTAAAGGACGCATAATTCACTAAACCAAATGTGCAAGACAGATGCAACAGTCATTCCGACAACAACAATATGAGTTTTGAAACTCACGCACGCATGCACAGACTCGCAACAAAACAGCCCGGCATTGGGATCAATCATAGGAAATAAAAAAAAGAAAACTTACTTCAGATCGTTGTATTAGTTTTGCCATTATCCTTTTTTGAATATATTTTACCTTCGTAACCGGGACATCCGTAGTTGTTTGGTGTTGTCTACTTTGGTAGTTGTGCCGCAGCTGTCGTTTGGATTAGGATTGAGTAAACTGTTTAAAACATTAGATGGTGGTAAATCAGGCTGCCTCATATTTCGGTCTAATGGGTGCCTAAGACATGGTCTGTAAATGGACATTAAAAGGACGCATGCTTCACTAAACCATATGTGCAAGACATATGCAACAGTTATTCAGACAACAACAATGTGGGTTTTTTAAATACACGCACGCATGCATAGGCATTGGGCTCAATCATACAAAATAAAAAAAAAAAAAACTTACTTCAGGTCGTTGTATTAGTTTTACCATTATCCATCCAGACTCCTTGCAAAGTTGTTGTTATGTTCCAGAAACATTCTTCCTTTTTTGGATGTATTTTACCTTCCTTACCTTCGTAACCGGGACATCGAAGTTGTTTGGTGTTGTTTACTTTGGTCGTTGTGCCGCAGTTGTCGTTTGGATTCGGATTGAGTTAAACTGTTCAAAAATTTTGATGATGGTAAATCAGGCTGCCTCATATTTCGGTCTAATGGGTATCCAAGACATGGCCAGTAAAATATCAGAAAAATTTTAGTAGATTTAAACTGTTTAAAAAATTTAATGGTCTGAAATCAGACCGGCTCATATTCCATTTTATTGGCAACCAAAGACATGGTTAAAAATAGGAAGTTAAAAAGACTGCAAGCTTTACTAAACCTAATGCAAGGCTGACACAATCTATCATCAGGACAATCAGAATGCTGGTTTGGGAGACACACACATATGCAACAAGAAAAATCCAGCACCGGGCATGAACTTTTTAAAAATTTCGATGGCCACAAATCTAGTTGCTTCAAATTTCAATCTACTGGGTATCCAAGTAAAGATTAGAACTAGGACATTGAAAAGGATGCTGTGGTACTGAACGAAATGCAAAACAGATGCAACAGTCTTTGCTACAAAAAAAATTTTTTTTTTTAAAACACACACATTATAAACCCGGCGGAAGATTCAAACATTCGAAATAAAATAACAAAAGGGACTTACTTCAGGTCGTTGTATTAGTTTTACCAGTATCCATCCAGACTCCTTGCGAAGTTGTTGTTGTGTTCCAGCAACATTCTTCCTTTTTCAAATGTATTTTACCTTCGTAAACGGGTCATCGAAGTTGTTTGGTATTGTCTCATTTGGTCGTTGTGCCGCAGCTGTCGTTTGGATTTGGATAGAGTTAAACTGTTTAAAACATTTGATGGTTGTAAATCTGGCTGCCTCATATTTCAGTCTAATGGGTGTCCAAAACAGGGTCAGTAAATGAACATTAAAAGGACGCATGCAGCACTAAACCAAATGTGCAAGACAGATGCAACAGTCATTCCGACAACTACAATATGAGTTTTGAAACTCACGCACGCATGCACAGACTCGCAACAAAAAAGCCCGGCATTGGGCTCAATCACACAAAATAAAAAAAAGAAAACTTAATTCAGGCCGTTGTATTAGTTTTGCCATTATCCTTTTTTGAATGTATTTCACCTTCGTAACCGGGATATCCGAAGTTATTTGGTGTCGTCTCCTTTTGTCGTTGTGCCGCAGCTGTCGTCTGGATTTGGATCGAGTTAACCTGGATTTGGATCGAGTTAACTGTTTAAAACATTTGATGGTGGTAAATCAGGCTGCCTCATATTTCGGTCTAATGGGTGTTCAAGACCTGGTCAGTAAATGGACATTTAAAGGACGCATAATTCACTAAACCAAATGTGCAAGACAGATGCAACAGTCATTCCGACAACTACAATATGGGTTTTGAAACTCACGCACGCATGCACAGACTCGCAAACAAACAGCCCGGCATTGGGATCAATCATAGGAAATAAAAAAAGAAAACTTACTTCAGGTCGTTGTATTAGTTTTGCCATTATCCTTTTTTGAATATATTTTACCTTCGTAACCGGGACATCCGTAGTTGTTTGGTGTTGTCTACTTTGGTAGTTGTGCCGCAGCTGTCGTTTGGATTAGGATTGAGTAAACTGTTTAAAACATTAGATGGTGGTAAATCAGGCTGCCTCATATTTCGGTCTAATTGGTGCCCAAGACATGGTCTGTAAATGGACATTAAAAGGACGCATGCTTCACTAAACCATATGTGCAAGACATATGCAACAGTTATTCAGACAACAACAATGTGGGTTTTTTAAATACACGCACGCATGCATAGGCATTGGGCTAAATCATACAAAATAAAAAAAAAAAAAACTTACTTCAGGTCGTTGTATTATTTTACCATTATCCATCCAGACTCTTTCCAAAGTTGTTGTTGTGTTCCAGCAACATTCTTCCTTTTTTTGGATGTTTTTTACCTTCCTTACCTTCGTAACCGGGACATCGAAGTTGTTTGGTGTTGTTTACTTTGGTCGTTGTGCCGCAGTTGTCGTTTGGATTTGGATTGAGTTAACTGTTTAAAACATTTGATGGTTGTAAATCAGGCTGCCTCATATTTCGGTCTAATGGGTGTCCAAGACCTGGTCAGTAAATGGACATTTAAAGGACGCATGCTTCACTACACCAAATGTGCAAGACAGATGCAACAGTCATTCCGACAACTACAATATGAGTTTTGAAACTCACTCACGCATGCACAGACTCGCAACAAAAAAGCCCGGCATTGGGCTCAATCATACAAAACAAAAAAAAGAAAACTTAATTCAGGTCGTTGTATTAGTGTTGCCATTATCCTTTTTTGAATCTATTTCACCTTCGTAACCGGGATATCCGAAGTTATTTGGTGTCGTCTCCTTTTGTCGTTGTGCCGCAGCTGTCGTCTGGATTTGGATCGAGTTAACTGTTTAAAACATTTGATGGTGGAAAATCAGGCTGCCTCATATTTTGGTCTAATGGGTGTCCAAGACCTGGTCAGTAAATGGACATTTAAAAGACGCATGCTTCACTAAACCAAATGTGCAAGACAGATGCAACAGTCATTCCGACAACTACAATATGGGTTTTGAAACTCACGCACGCATGCACAGACTCGCAACAAAATAGCCCGGCATTGGGATCAATCATACGAAATAAAAAAAAGAAAACTTACTTCTGGTCGTTGTATTGGTTTTGCCATTATCCTTTTTTGAATATATTTTACCTTCGTAACTGGGACATCCGTAGTTGTTTGGTGTTGTCTCTTTTGGTAGTTGTGCCGCAGCTGTCGTTTGGATTAGGATTGAGTAAACTTTTTAAAACATTAGATGGTGGTAAATCAGGCTGCCTCATATTTCGGTCTAATGGGTGCCCATGACATGGTCAGTAAATGGACATTAAAAGGACGCATGCTTCACTAAACCATATGTGCAAGACAGATGCAACAGTTATTTCGACAACAACAATATGGGTTTTTTAAATACACGCACGCATGCATAGGCATTGGGCTCAATCATACGAAATAAAAAAAAAAATTACTTCAGGTCGTTGTATTAGTTTTACCATTATCCATCCAGACTCCTTGCAAAGTTGTTGTTATGTTCCAGAAACATTCTTCCTTTTTTGGATGTATTTTACCTTCCTTACCTTCGTAACCGGGACATCGAAGTTGTTTGGTGTTGTCTCCTTTGCTCGTTGTGCCGCAGTTGTCGTTTGGATTTTGATTGAGTTAAACTGTTCAAAAATTTTGATGATGGTAAATCAGGCTGCCTCATATTTCGGTCTAATGGGTATCCAAGACATGGCCAGTAAAATATCAGGAAAATTTTAGTAGATTTAAACTGTTTAAAAAATTTAATGGTCTGAAATCAGACCGGCTCATATTCCATTTTATTGGCAACCAAAGACATGGTTAAAAATAGGAAGTTAAAAAGACTGCAAGCTTTACTTAACCTAATGCAAGGCTGACACAATCTATCATCAGGTCAATCAGAATGCTGGTTTGGGAGACACACACATATGCAACAAGAAAAATCCAGCACCGGGCATGAACTTTTTAAAAATTTCGATGGCCACAAATCTAGTTGCTCCAAATTTCAATCTACTGGGTATCCAAGTAAAGATTAGAACTAGGACATTGAAAAGGATGCTGTGGTACTGAACGAAATGCAAAACAGATGCAACAGTCTTTGCTACAAAAAAATTTTTTTTTTTCAAAACACACACATTATAAACCCGGCGGAAGATTCAAACATTCGAAATAAAATAACAAAAGGGACTTACTTCAGGTCGTTGTATTTTAATTTTACCAGTATCCATCCAGACTCCTTGCGAAGTTGTTGTTGTGTTCCAGCAACATTCTTCCTTTTTCAAATGTATTTTACCTTCGTAAACGGGTCATCGAAGTTGTTTGGTATTGTCTCATTTGGTCGTTGTGCCGCAGCTGTCGTTTGGATTTGGATAGAGTTAAACTGTTTAAAACATTTGATGGTTGTAATTCTGGCTGCCTCATATTTCAGTCTAATGGGTGTCCAAAACAGGGTCAGTAAATAAACATTAAAAGGACGCATGCAGCACTAAACCAAATGTGCAAGACAGATGCAACAGTCATTCCGACAACTACAATATGAGTTTTGAAACTCACACACGCATGCACAGACTCGCAACAAAAAAGCCTGGCATTGGGCTCAATCACACAAAATAAAAAAAAGAAAACTTAATTCAGGTCGTTGTATTAGTTTTGCCATTATCCTTTTTTGAATGTATTTCACCTTCGTAACCGGGACATCCGAAGTTATTTGGTGTCGTCTCCTTTTGTCGTTGTGCCGCAGCTGTCGTCTGGATTTGGATCGAGTTAACCTGGATTTGGATCGAGTTAACTGTTTAAAACATTTGATGGTGGTAAATCAGGCTGCCTCATATTTCGGTCTAATGGGTGTCCAAGACCTGGTCAGTAAATGGACATTTAAAGGACGCATAATTTCACTAAACCAAATGTGCAAGACAGATGCAACAGTCATTCCGACAAACTACAATATGGGTTTTGAAACTCACGCACGCATGCACAGACTCGCAAACAAACAGCCCGGCATTGGGATCAATCATAGGAAATAAAAAAAGAAAACTTACTTCAGGTCGTTGTATTAGTTTTGCCATTATCCTTTTTTGAATATATTTTACCGTAACCGGGACATCCGTAGTTGTTTGGTGTTGTCTACTTTGGTAGTTGTGCCGCAGCTGTCGTTTGGATTAGGATTGCGTAAACTGTTTAAAACATTAGATGGTGGTAAATCAGGCTGCCTCATATTTCGGTCTAATGGGTGCCCAAGACATGGTCTGTAAATGGACATTAAAAGGACGCATGCTTCACTAAACCATATGTGCAAGACAGATGCAACAGTTATTCAGACAACAACAATGTGGGTTTTTTAAATACACGCACGCATGCATAGGCATTGGGCTCAATCATACAAAATAAAAAAAAAAAAAAACTTACTTCAGGTCGTTGTATTAGTTTTACCATTATCCATCCAGACTCCTTCCAAAAGTTGTTGTTGTGTTCCAGCAACATTCTTCCTTTTTTGGATGTTTTTTACCTTCCTTACCTTCGTAACCGGGACATCGAAGTTGTTTGGTGTTGTTTTACTTTGGTCGTTGTGCCGCAGTTGTCGTTTTGGATTTGGATTGAGTTAACTGTTTTAAAACATTTGATGGTGGTAAATCAGGCTGCCTCATATTTCGGTCTAATGGGTGTCCAAGACCTGGTCAGTAAATGGACATTTAAAGGACGCATGCTTCACTACACCAAATGTGCAAGACAGATGCAACAGTCATTCCGACAACTACAATATGAGTTTTGAAACTCACTCACGCATGCACAGACTCGCAACAAAAAAGCCCGGCATTGGGCTCAATCATACAAAATAAAAAAAAGAAAACTTAATTCAGGTCGTTGTATTAGTGTTGCCATTATCCTTTTTTGAATCTATTTCACCTTCGTAACCGGGATATCCGAAGTTATTTGGTGTCGTCTCCTTTTGTCATTGTGCCGCAGCTGTCGTCTGGATTTGGATCGAGTTAACTGTTTAAAACATTTGATGGTGGAAAATCAGGCTGCCTCATATTTTGGTCTAATGGGTGTCCAAGACCTGGTCAGTAAATGGACATTTAAGGGACGCATAATTCACTAAACCAAATGTGCAAGACAGATGCAACAGTCATTCCGACAACTACAATATGGGTTTTGAAACTCACGCACGCATGCACAGACTCGCAAACAAACAGCCCGGCATTGGGATCAATCATAGGAAATAAAAAAAGAAAACTTAATTCAGGTCGTTGTATTAGTTTTGCCATTATCCTTTTTTGAATGTATTTCACCTTCGTAACCGGGACATCCGAAGTTATTTGGTGTCGTCTCCTTTTGTCGTTGTGCCGCAGCTGTCGTCTGGATTTGGATCGAGTTAACCTGGATTTGGATCGAGTTAACTGTTTAAAACATTTGATGGTGGTAAATCAGGCTGCCTCATATTTCGGTCTAATGGGTGTCCAAGACCTGGTCAGTAAATGGACATTTAAAAAGGACGCATAATTCACTAAACCAAATGTGCAAGACAGATGCAACAGTCATTCCCGACAACTACAATATGGGTTTTGAAACTCACGCACGCATGCACAGACTCGCAAACAAACAGCCCGGCATTGGGATCAATCATAGGAAATAAAAAAAGAAAACTTACTTCAAGTCGTTGTATTAGTTTTGCCATTATCCTTTTTTGAATATATTTTACCTTCGTAACCGGGACATCCGTAGTTGTTTGGTGTTGTCTACTTTGGTAGTTGTGCCGCAGCTGTCGTTTGGATTAGGATTGCGTAAACTGTTTAAAACATTAGATGGTGGTAAATCAGGCTGCCTCATATTTCGGTCTAATGGGTGCCCAAGACATGGTCTGTAAATGGACATTAAAAGGACGCATGCTTCACTAAACCATATGTGCAAGACAGATGCAACAGTTATTCAGACAACAACAATGTGGGTTTTTTAAATACACGCACGCATGCATAGGCATTGGGCTCAATCATACAAAATAAAAAAAAAAAAAAATTTACTTCAGGTCGTTGTATTAGTTTTACCATTATCCATCCAGACTCCTTCCAAAGTTGTTGTTGTGTTCCAGCAACATTCTTCCTTTTTTGGTTGTTTTTTACCTTCCTTACCTTCGTAACCGGGACATCGAAGTTGTTTGGTGTTGTTTACTTTGGTCGTTGTGCCGCAGTTGTCGTGTGGATTTGGATTGAGTTAACTGTTTAAAACATTTGATGGTTGTAAATCAGGCTGCCTCATATTTCGGTCTAATGGGTGTCCAAGACCTGGTCAGTAAATGGACATTTAAAAGGACGCATGCTTCACTACACCAAATGTGCAAGACAGATGCAACAGTCATTCCGACAACTACAATATGAGTTTTGAAACTCACTCACGCATGCACAGACTCGCAACAAAAAAGCCCGGCATTGGGCTCAATCATACAAAATAAAAAAAAAGAAAACTTAATTCAGGTCGTTGTATTAGTGTTGCCATTATCCTTTTTCGAATCTATTTCACCTTCGTAACCGGGATATCCGAAGTTATTTGGTGTCGTCTCCTTTTGTCGTTGTGCCGCAGCTGTCGTCTGGATTTGGATCGAGTTAACTGTTTAAAACATTTGATGGTGGAAAATCAGGCTGCCTCATATTTTGGTCTAATGGGTGTCCAAGACCTGGTCAGTAAATGGACATTTAAAAGACGCATGCTTCACTAAACCAAATGTGCAAGACAGATGCAACAGTCATTCCGACAACTACAATATGGATTTTGAAACTCACGCACGCATGCACAGACTCGCAACAAAATAGCCCGCATTGGGATCAATCATACGAAATAAAAAAAAGAAAACTTACTTCAGGTCGTTGTATTGGTTTTGCCATTATCCTTTTTTGAATATATTTTACCTTCGTAACTGGGACATCTGTAGTTGTTTGGTGTTGTCTCTTTTGGTAGTTGTGCCGCAGCTGTCGTTTGGATTAGGATTGAGTAAACTTTTTAAAACATTAGATGGTGGTAAATCAGGCTGCCTCATATTTCGGTCTAATGGGTGCCCATGACATGGTCAGTAAATGGACATTAAAAGGACGCATGCTTCACTAAACCATATGTGCAAGACAGATGCAACAGTTATTTCGACAACAACAATATGGGTTTTTTAAATACACGCACGCATGCATAGGCATTGGGCTCAATCATACGAAATAAAAAAAAAAAAATTACTGCAGGTCGTTGTATTAGTTTTACCATTATCCATCCAGACTCCTTGCAAAGTTGTTGTTATGTTCCAGAAACATTCTTCCTTTTTTGGATGTATTTTACCTTCCTTACCTTCGTAACCGGGACATCGAAGTTGTTTGGTGTTGTCTCCTTTGCTCGTTGTGCCGCAGTTGTCGTTTGGATTTGGATTGAGTTAAACTGTTCAAAAATTTTGATGATGGTAAATCAGGCTGCCTCATATTTCAGTCTAATGGGTATCCAAGACATGGCCAGTAAAATATCAGGAAAATTTTAGTAGATTTAAACTGTTTAAAAAATTTAATGGTCTGAAATCAGACCGGCTCATATTCCATTTTATTGGCAACCAAAGACATGGTTAAAAATAGGAAGTTAAAAAGACTGCAAGCTTTACTAAACCTAATGCAAGGCTGACACAATCTATCATCAGGACAATCAGAATGCTGGTTTGGGAGACACACACATATGCAACAAGAAAAAACCAGCACCGGGCATGAACCTTTTAAAAATTTCGATGGCCACAAATCTAGTTGCTCCAAATTTCAATATACTGGGTATCCAAGTAAAGATTAGAACTAGGACATTGAAAAGGATGCTGTGGTACTGAACGAAATGCAAAACAGATGCAACAGTCTTTGCTACAAAAAAAGTTTTTTTTTTCAAAACACACACATTATAAACCCGGCGGAAGATTCAAACATTCGAAATAAAATAACAAAAGGGACTTACTTCAGGTCGTTGTATTAGTTTTACCAGTATCCATCCAGACTCCTTGCGAAGTTGTTGTTGTGTTCCAGCAACATTCTTCCTTTTTCAAATGTATTTTACCTTCGTAAACGGGTCATCGAAGTTGTTTGGTATTGTCTCATTTGGTCGTTGTGCCGCAGCTGTCGTTTGGATTTGGATAGAGTTAAACTGTTTAAAACATTTGATGGTTGTAAATCTGGCTGCCTCATATTTCAGTCTAATGGGTGTCCAAAACAGGGTCAGTAAATGAACATTAAAAGGACGCATGCAGCACTAAACCAAATGTGCAAGACAGATGCAACAGTCATTCCGACAACTACGATATGGGATTTGAAACTCACGCACGCATGCACAGATTCGCAACAAAACAGCCCGGCATTGGGATCAATCATAGGAAATAAAAAAAGAAAACTTACTTCAGGTCGTTGTATTAGTTTTGCCATTATCCTTTTTTGAATATATTTTACCTTCGTAACCGGGACATCCGTAGTTGTTTGGTGTTGTCTACTTTGGTAGTTGTGCCGCAGCTGTCGTTTGGATTAGGATTGAGTAAACTGTTTAAAACATTAGATGGTGGTAAATCAGGCTGCCTCATATTTCGGTCTAATGGGTGCCCAAGACATGGTCTGTAAATGGACATTAAAAGGACGCATGCTTCACTAAACCATATGTGCAAGACAGATGCAACAGTTATTCAGACAACAACAATGTGGGTTTTTTAAATACACGCACACATGCATAGGCATTGGGCTCAATCATACAAAATAAAAAAAAAAAAAACTTACTTCAGGTCGTTGTATTAGTTTTACCATTATCCATCCAGACTCCTTGCGAAGTTGTTGTTGTGTTCCAGCAACATTCTTCCTTTTTCAAATGTATTTTACCTTCGTAAACGGGTCATCGAAGTTGTTTGGTATTGTCTCATTTGGTCGTTGTGCCGCAGCTGTCGTTTGGATTTGGATAGAGTTAAACTGTTTAAAACATTTGATGGTTGTAAATCTGGCTGCCTCATATTTCGGTCTAATGGGTGTCCAAGACCTGGTCAGTAAATGGACATTTAAAGGACGCATAATTCACTAAACCAAATGTGCAAGACAGATGCAACAGTCATTCCGACAACTACAATATGGGTTTTGAAACTCACGCATGCATGCACAGACTCGCAAACAAACAGCCCGGCATTGGGATCAATCATAGGAAATAAAAAAAGAAAACTTACTTCAGGTCGTTGTATTAGTTTTGCCATTATCCTTTTTTGAATATATTTTACCTTCAAAACCGGGACATCCGTAGTTGTTTGGTGTTGTCTACTTTGGTAGTTGTGCCGCAGCTGTCGTTTGGATTAGGATTGCGTAAACTGTTTAAAACATTAGATGGTGGTAAATCAGGCTGCCTCATATTTCGGTCTAATGGGTGCCCAAGACATGGTCTGTAAATGGACATTAAAAGGACGCATGCTTCACTAAACCATATGTGCAAGACAGATGCAACAGTTATTCAGACAACAACAATGTGGGTTTTTTAAATACACGCACGCATGCATAGGCATTGGGCTCAATCATACAAAATAAAAAAAAAAAAAAAACTTACTTCAGGTCGTTGTATTAGTTTTACCATTATCCATCCAGACTCCTTCCAAAGTTGTTGTTGTGTTCCAGCAACATTCTTCCTTTTTTGGATGTTTTTTACCTTCCTTACCTTCGTAACCGGGACATCGAAGTTGTTTGGTGTTTGTTTACTTTGGTCGTTGTGCCGCAGTTGTCGTTTGGATTTGGATTGAGTTAACTGTTTAAAACATTTGATGGTTGTAAATCAGGCTGCCTCATATTTCGGTCTAATGGGTGTCCAAGACCTGGTCAGTAAATGGACATTTAAAGGGACGCATGCTTCACTACACCAAATGTGCAAGACAGATGCAACAGTCATTCCGACAACTACAATATGAGTTTTGAAACTCACTCACGCATGCACAGACTCGCAACAAAAAAGCCTGGCATTGGGCTCAATCATACAAAAATAAAAAAAAAGAAAACTTAATTCAGGTCGTTGTATTAGTGTTGCCATTATCCTTTTTTGAATCTATTTCACCTTCGTAACCGGGATATCCGAAGTTATTTGGTGTCGTCTCCTTTTGTCATTGTGCCGCAGCTGTCGTCTGGATTTGGATCGAGTTAAACTGTTTAAAAACATTTGATGGTGGAAAATCAGGCTGCCTCATATTTTGGTCTAATGGGTGTCCAAGACCTGGTCAGTAAATGGACATTTAAAGGACGCATGCTTCACTACACCAAATGTGCAAGACAGATGCAACAGTCATTCCGACAACTACAATATGAGTTTTGAAACTCACTCACGCATGCACAGACTCGCAACAAAAAAGCCTGGCATTGGGCTCAATCATACAAAATAAAAAAAAGAAAACTTAATTCAGGTCGTTGTATTAGTGTTGCCATTATCCTTTTTTGAATGTATTTCACCTTCGTAACCGGGACATCCGAAGTTATTTGGTGTCGTCTCCTTTTGTCGTTGTGCCGCAGCTGTCGTCTGGATTTGGATCGAGTTAACCTGGATTTGGATCGAGTTAACTGTTTAAAACATTTGATGGTGGTAAATCAGGCTGCCTCATATTTCGGTCTAATGGGTGTCCAAGACCTGGTCAGTAAATGGACATTTAAAGGACGCATAATTCACTAAACCAAATGTGCAAGACAGATGCAACAGTCATTCCGACAACTACAATATGGGTTTTGAAACTCACGCACGCATGCACAGACTCGCAAACAAACAGCCCGGCATTGGGATCAATCATAGGAAATAAAAAAAGAAAACTTACTTCAGGTCGTTGTATTAGTTTTGCCATTATCCTTTTTTGAATATATTTTACCTTCGTAACCGGGACATCCGTAGTTGTTTGGTGTTGTCTACTTTGGTAGTTGTGCCGCAGCTGTCGTTTGGATTAGGATTGCGTAAACTGTTTAAAACATTAGATGGTGGTAAATCAGGCTGCCTCATATTTCGGTCTAATGGGTGCCCAAGACATGGTCTGTAAATGGACATTAAAAGGGACGCATGCTTCACTAAACCATATGTGCAAGACAGATGCAACAGTTATTCAGACAACAACAATGTGGGTTTTTTAAATACACGCACGCATGCATAGGCATTGGGCTCAATCATACAAAATAAAAAAAAAAAAAAATTTACTTCAGGTCGTTGTATTAGTTTTACCATTATCCATCCAGACTCCTTCCAAAGTTGTTGTTGTGTTCCAGCAACATTCTTCCTTTTTTGGTTGTTTTTTACCTTCCTTACCTTCGTAACCGGGACATCGAAGTTGTTTGGTGTTGTTTACTTTGGTCGTTGTGCCGCAGTTGTCGTATGGATTTGGATTGAGTTAACTGTTTAAAACATTTGATGGTTGTAAATCAGGCTGCCTCATATTTCGGTCTAATGGGTGTCCAAGACCTGGTCAGTAAATGGACATTTAAAGGACGCATGCTTCACTACACCAAATGTGCAAGACAGATGCAACAGTCATTCCGACAACTACAATATGAGTTTTGAAACTCACTCACGCATGCACAGACTCGCAACAAAAAAGCCCGGCATTGGGCTCAATCATACAAAATAAAAAAAAGAAAACTTAATTCAGGTCGTTGTATTAGTGTTGCCATTATCCTTTTTTGAATCTATTTCACCTTCGTAACCGGGATATCCGAAGTTATTTGGTGTCGTCTCCTTTTGTCATTGTGCCGCAGCTGTCGTCTGGATTTGGATCGAGTTAACTGTTTAAAACATTTGATGGTGGAAAATCAGGCTGCCTCATATTTTGGTCTAATGGGTGTCCAAGACCTGGTCAGTAAATGGACATTTAAAAGACGCATGCTTCACTAAACCAAATGTGCAAGACAGATGCAACAGTCATTCCGACAACTACAATATGGATTTTGAAACTCACGCACGCATGCACAGACTCGCAACAAAATAGCCCGGCATTGGGATCAATCATACGAAATAAAAAAAAGAAAACTTACTTCAGGTCGTTGTATTGGTTTTGCCATTATCCTTTTTTGAATATATTTTACCTTCGTAACTGGGACATCTGTAGTTGTTTGGTGTTGTCTCTTTTGGTAGTTGTGCCGCAGCTGTCGTTTGGATTAGGATTGAGTAAACTTTTTAAAACATTAGATGGTGGTAAATCAGGCTGCCTCATATTTCGGTCTAATGGGTGCCCATGACATGGTCAGTAAATGGACATTAAAAGGACGCATGCTTCACTAAACCATATGTGCAAGACAGATGCAACAGTTATTTCGACAACAACAATATGGGTTTTTTAAATACACGCACGCATGCATAGGCATTGGGCTCAATCATACGAAATAAAAAAAAAAAAAATTACTGCAGGTCGTTGTATTAGTTTTTACCCATTATCCATCCAGACTCCTTGCAAAGTTGTTGTTATGTTCCAGAAACATTCTTCCTTTTTTGGATGTATTTTACCTTCCTTACCTTCGTAACCGGGACATCGAAGTTGTTTGGTGTTGTCTCCTTTGCTCGTTGTGCCGCAGTTGTCGTTTGGATTTGGATTGAGTTAAACTGTTCAAAAATTTTGATGATGGTAAATCAGGCTGCCTCATATTTCAGTCTAATGGGTATCCAAGACATGGCCAGTAAAATATCAGGAAAATTTTAGTAGATTTAAACTGTTTAAAAAATTTAATGGTCTGAAATCAGACCGGCTCATATTCCATTTTATTGGCAACCAAAGACATGGTTAAAAATAGGAAGTTAAAAAGACTGCAAGCTTTACTAAACCTAATGCAAGGCTGACACAATCTATCATCAGGACAATCAGAATGCTGGTTTGGGAGACACACACATATGCAACAAGAAAAAACCAGCACCGGGCATGAACCTTTTAAAAATTTCGATGGCCACAAATCTAGTTGCTCCAAATTTCAATATACTGGGTATCCAAGTAAAGATTAGAACTAGGACATTGAAAAGGATGCTGTGGTACTGAACGAAATGCAAAACAGATGCAACAGTCTTTGCTACAAAAAAAGTTTTTTTTTTCAAAACACACACATTATAAACCCGGCGGAAGATTCAAACATTCGAAATAAAATAACAAAAGGGACTTACTTCAGGTCGTCGTGTATTAGTTTTACCAGTATCCATCCAGACTCCTTGCGAAGTTGTTGTTGTGTTCCAGCAACATTCTTCCTTTTTCAAATGTATTTTACCTTCGTAAACGGGTCATCGAAGTTGTTTGGTATTGTCTCATTTGGTCGTTGTGCCGCAGCTGTCGTTTGGATTTGGATAGAGTTAAACTGTTTAAAACATTTGATGGTTGTAAATCTGGCTGCCTCATATTTCAGTCTAATGGGTGTCCAAAACAGGGTCAGTAAATGAACATTAAAAGGACGCATGCAGCACTAAACCAAATGTGCAAGACAGATGCAACAGTCATTCCGACAACTACAATATGAGTTTTGAAACTCACGCACGCATGCACAGACTCGCAACAAAAAAGCCCGGCATTGGGCTCAATCACACAAAATAAAAAAAAGAAAACTTAATTCAGGTCGTTGTATTAGTTTTGCCATTATCCGTTTTTGAATGTATTTCACCTTCGTAACCGGGACATCCGAAGTTATTTGGTGTCGTCTCCTTTTGTCGTTGTGCCGCAGCTGTCGTCTGGATTTGGATCGAGTTAACCTGGATTTGGATCGAGTTAACTGTATAAAACATTTGATGGTGGTAAATCAGGCTGCCTCATATTTCGGTCTAATGGGTGTCCAAGACCTGGTCAGTAAATGGACATTTAAAGGACGCATAATTCACTAAACCAAATGTGCAAGACAGATGCAACAGTCATTCCGACAACTACAATATGGGTTTTGAAACTCACGCACGCATGCACAGACTCGCAAACAAACAGCCCGGCATTGGGATCAATCATAGGAAATAAAAAAGAAAACTTACTTCAGGTCGTTGTATTAGTTTTGCCATTATCCTTTTTTGAATATATTTTACCTTCGTAACCGGGACATCCGTAGTTGTTTGGTGTTGTCTACTTTGGTAGTTGTGCCGCAGCTGTCGTTTGGATTAGGATTGAGTAAACTGTTTAAAACATTAGATGGTGGTAAATCAGGCTGCCTCATATTTCGGTCTAATGGGTGCCCAAGACATGGCCTGTAAATGGACATTAAAAGGACGCATGCTTCACTAAACCATATGTGCAAGACAGATGCAACAGTTATTCAGACAACAACAATGTGGGTTTTTTAAATACACGCACACATGCATAGGCATTGGGCTCAATCATACAAAATAAAAAAAAAAAAAACTTACTTCAGGTCGTTGTATTAGTTTTACCATTATCCATCCAGAATCCTTGCGAAGTTGTTGTTGTGTTCCAGCAACATTCTTCCTTTTTCAAATGTATTTTACCTTCGTAAACGGGTCATCGAAGTTGTTTGGTATTGTCTCATTTGGTCGTTGTGCCGCAGCTGTCGTTTGGATTTGGATAGAGTTAAACTGTTTAAAACATTTGATGGTTGTAAATCTGGCTGCCTCATATTTCGGTCTAATGGGTGTCCAAGACCTGGTCAGTAAATGGACATTTAAAGGACGCATAATTCACTAAACCAAATGTGCAAGACAGATGCAACAGTCATTCCGACAACTACAATATGGGTTTTGAAACTCACGCACGCATGCACAGACTCGCAAACAAACAGCCCGGCATTGGGATCAATCATAGGAAATAAAAAAAGAAAACTTACTTCAGGTCGTTGTATTAGTTTTGCCATTATCCTTTTTTTGAATATATTTTACCTTCGTAACCGGGGACATCCGTAGTTGTTTGGTGTTGTCTACTTTGGTAGTTGTGCCGCAGCTGTCGTTTGGATTAGGATTGCGTAAACTGTTTAAAACATTAGATGGTGGTAAATCAGGCTGCCTCATATTTCGGTCTAATGGGTGCCCAAGACATGGTCTGTAAATGGACATTAAAAGGACGCATGCTTCACTAAACCATATGTGCAAGACAGATGCAACAGTTATTCAGACAACAACAATGTGGGTTTTTTAAATACACGCACGCATGCATAGGCATTGGGCTCAATCATCAAACAAAATAAAAAAAAAAAAAAACTTACTTCAGGTCGTTGTATTAGTTTTAACCATTATCCATCCAGACTCCTTCCAAAGTTGTTGTTGTGTTCCAGCAACATTCTTCCTTTTTTGGATGTTTTTTACCTTCCTTACCTTCGTAACCGGGACATCGAAGTTGTTTGGTGTTGTTTACTTTGGTCGTTGTGCCGCAGTTGTCGTTTGGATTTGGATTGAGTTAACTGTTTAAAACATTTGATGGTTGTAAATCAGGCTGCCTCATATTTCGGTCTAATGGGTGTCCAAGACCTGGTCAGTAAATGGACATTTAAAGGACGCATGCTTCACTACACCAAATGTGCAAGACAGATGCAACAGTCATTCCGACAACTACAATATGAGTTTTGAAACTCACTCACGCATGCACAGACTCGCAACAAAAAAGCCTGGCATTGGGCTCAATCATACAAAATAAAAAAAAAAGAAAACTTAATTCAGGTCGGTCGTTGTATTAGTGTTGCCATTATCCTTTTTTGAATCTATTTCACCTTCGTAACCGGGATATCCGAAGTTATTTGGTGTCGTCTCCTTTTGTCATTGTGCCGCAGCTGTCGTCTGGATTTGGATCGAGTTAACTGTTTAAAACATTTGATGGTGGAAAATCAGGCTGCCTCATATTTTGGTCTAATGGGTGTCCAAGACCTGGTCAGTAAATGGACATTTAAAGGACGCATGCTTCACTACACCAAATGTGCAAGACAGATGCAACAGTCATTCCGACAACTACAATATGAGTTTTGAAACTCACTCACGCATGCACAGACTCGCAACAAAAAAGCCTGGCATTGGGCTCAATCATACAAAATAAAAAAAAGAAAACTTAATTCAGGTCGTTGTATTAGTGTTGCCATTATCCTTTTTTGAATCTATTTCACCTTCGTAACCGGGATATCCGAAGTTATTTGGTGTCGTCTCCTTTTGTCATTGTGCCGCAGCTGTCGTCTGGATTTGGATCGAGTTAACTGTTTAAAACATTTGATGGTGGAAAATCAGGCTGCCTCATATTTTGGTCTAATGGGTGTCCAAGACCTGGTCAGTAAATGGACATTTAAAAGACGCATGCTTCACTAAACCAAATGTGCAAGACAGATGCAACAGTCATTCCGACAACTACAATATGGGTTTTGAAACTCACGCACGCATGCACAGACTCGCAACAAAATAGCCCGGCATTGGGATCAATCATACGAAATAAAAAAAAGAAAACTTACTTCAGGTCGTTGTATTGGTTTTGCCATTATCCTTTTTTGAATATATTTTACCTTCGTAACTGGGACATCTGTAGTTGTTTGGTGTTGTCTCTTTTGGTAGTTGTGCCGCAGCTGTCGTTTGGATTAGGATTGAGTAAACTTTTTAAAACATTAGATGGTGGTAAATCAGGCTGCCTCATATTTCGGTCTAATGGGTGCCCATGACATGGTCAGTAAATGGACATTAAAAGGACGCATGCTTCACTAAACCATATGTGCAAGACAGATGCAACAGTTATTTTGACAACAACAATATGGGTTTTTTAAATACACGCACGCATGCATAGGCATTGGGCTCAATCATACGAAATAAAAAAAAAAAATTACTTCATGTCGTTGTATTAGTTTTACCATTATCCATCCAGACTCCTTGCAAAGTTGTTGTTATGTTCCAGAAACATTCTTCCTTTTTTGGATGTATTTTACCTTTCTTACCTTCGTAACCGGGACATCGAAGTTGTTTGGTGTTGTCTCCTTTGCTCGTTGTGCCGCAGTTGTCGTTTGGATTTGGATTGAGTTAAACTGTTCAAAAATTTTGATGATGGTAAATCAGGCTGCCTCATATTTCAGTCTAATGGGTATCCAAGACATGGCCAGTAAAATATCAGGAAAATTTTAGTAGATTTAAACTGTTTAAAAAAAATTAATGGTCTGAAATCAGACCGGCTCATATTCCATTTTATTGGCAACCAAAGACATGGTTAAAAATAGGAAGTTAAAAAGACTGCAAGCTTTACTAAACCTAATGCAAGGCTGACACAATCTATCATCAGGACAATCAGAATGCTGGTTTGGGAGACACACACATATGCAACAAGAAAAATCCAGCACCGGGCATGAACCTTTTAAAAATTTCGATGGCCACAAATCTAGTTGCTCCAAATTTCAATATACTGGGTATCCAAGTAAAGATTAGAACTAGGACATTGAAAAGGATGCTGTGGTACTGAACGAAATGCAAAACAGATGCAACAGTCTTTGCTACAAAAAAAGTTTTTTTTTTCAAAACACACACATTATAAACCCGGCGGAAGATTCAAACATTCGAAATAAAATAACAAAAGGGACTTACTTCAGGTCGTTGTATTAGTTTTACCAGTATCCATCCAGACTCCTTGCGAAGTTGTTGTTGTGTTCCAGCAACATTCTTCCTTTTTCAAATGTATTTTACCTTCGTAAACGGGTCATCGAAGTTGTTTGGTATTGTCTCATTTGGTCGTTGTGCCGCAGCTGTCGTGTGGATTTGGATAGAGTTAAACTGTTTAAAAAAACATTTGATGGTTGTAAATCTGGCTGCCTCATATTTCAGTCTAATGGGTGTCCAAAACAGGGTCAGTAAATGAACATTAAAAGGACGCATGCAGCACTAAACAAAATGTGCAAGACAGATGCAACAGTCATTCCGACAACTACAATATGAGTTTTTAAACTCACGCACGCATGCACAGACTCGCAACAAAAAAGCCCGGCATTGGGCTCAATCACACAAAATAAAAAAAAAAGAAAACCTAATTCAGGTCGTTGTATTAGTTTTGCCATTATCCTTTTTTGAATGTATTTCACCTTCGTAACCGGGACATCCGAAGTTATTTGGTGTCGTCTCCTTTTGTCGTTGTGCCGCAGCATCTGTCGTCTGGATTTGGATCGAGTTAACCTGGATTTGGATCGAGTTAACTGTATAAAACATTTGATGGTGGTAAATCAGGCTGCCTCATATTTCGGTCTAATGGGTGTCCAAGACCTGGTCAGTAAATGGACATTTAAAGGACGCATAATTCACTAAACCAAATGTGCAAGACAGATGCAACAGTCATTCCGACAACTACAATATGGGTTTTGAAAACTCACGCACGCATGCACAGACTCGCAAACAAACAGCCCGGCATTGGGATCAATCATAGGAAATAAAAAAAAAAGAAAACTTACTTCAGGTCGTTGTATTAGTTTTTGCCATTATCCTTTTTTGAATATATTTTACCTTCGTAACCGGGACATCCGTAGTTGTTTGGTGTTGTCTACTTTGGTAGTTGTGCCGCAGCTGTCGTTTGGATTAGGATTGAGTAAACTGTTTAAAACATTAGATGGTGGTAAATCAGGCTGCCTCTCATATTTCGGTCTAATGGGTGCCCAAGACATGGTCTGTAAATGGACATTAAAAGGACGCATGCTTCACTAAACCATATGTGCAAGACAGATGCAACAGTTATTCAGACAACAACAATGTGGGTTTTTTAAATACACGCACGCATGCATAGGCATTGGGCTCAATCATACAAAATAAAAAAAAAAAAAACTTACTTCAGGTCGTTGTATTAGTTTTACCATTATCCATCCAGACTCCTTCCAAAGTTATTGTTGTGTTCCAGCAACATTCTTCCTTTTTTGGATGTTTTTTACCTTCCTTACCTTCGTAACCGGGACATCGAAGTTGTTTGGAGTTGTTTACTTTGGTCGTTGTGCCGCAGTTGTCGTTTGGATTTGGATTGAGTTAACTGTTTAAAACATTTGATGGTGGTAAATCAGGCTGCCTCATATTTCGGTCTAATGGGTGTCCAAGACCTGGTCAGTAAATGGACATTTAAAGGACGCATGCTTCACTACACCAAATGTGCAAGACAGATGCAACAGTCATTCCGACAACTACAATATGAGTTTTGAAACTCACTCACGCATGCACAGACTCGCAACAAAAAAGCCCGGCATTGGGCTCAATCATACAAAAAAAAAGAAAAAAAAAGAAAACTTAATTCAGGTCGTTGTATTAGTGTTGCCATTATCCTTTTTTGAATCTATTTCACCTTCGTAACCGGGATATCCGAAGTTATTTGGTGTCGTCTCCTTTTGTCGTTGTGCCGCAGCTGTCGTCTGGATTTGGATCGAGTTAACTGTTTAAAAACATTTGATGGTGGAAAATCAGGCTGCCTCATATTTTGGTCTAATGGGTGTCCAAGACCTGGTCAGTAAATGGACATTTAAAAAGACGCATGCTTCACTAAACCAAATGTGCAAGACAGATGCAACAGTCATTCCGACAACTACAATATGGGTTTTGAAACTCACGCACGCATGCACAGACTCGCAACAAAATAGCCCGGCATTGGGATCAATCATACGAAATAAAAAAAAGAAAACTTACTTCAGGTCGTTGTATTGGTTTTGCCATTATCCTTTTTTGAATATATTTTACCTTCGTAACTGGGACGTCCGTAGTTGTTTGGTGTTGTCTCTTTTGGTAGTTGTGCCGCAGCTGTCGTTTGGATTAGGATTGAGTAAACTTTTTAAAACATTAGATGGTGGTAAATCAGGCTGCCTCATATTTCGGTCTAATGGGTGCCCATGACATGGTCAGTAAATGGACATTAAAAGGACGCATGCTTCACTAAACCATATGTGCAAGACAGATGCAACAGTTATTTCGACAACAACAATATGGGTTTTTTAAATACACGCACGCATGCATAGGCATTGGGCTCAAGCATACGAAATAAAAAAAAAAAAATTACTTCAGGTCGTTGTATTAGTTTTACCATTATCCATCCAGACTCCTTGCAAAGTTGTTGTTATGTTCCAGAAACATTCTTCCTTTTTTGGATGTATTTTACCTTCCTTACCTTCGTAACCGGGACATCGAAGTTGTTTGGTGTTGTCTCCTTTGCTCGTTGTGCCGCAGTTGTCGTTTGGATTTGGATTGAGTTAAACTGTTCAAAAATTTTGATGATGGTAAATTAGGCTGCCTCATATTTCGGTCTAATGGGTATCCAAGACATGGCCAGTAAAATATCAGGAAAATTTTAGTAGATTTAAACTGTTTAAAAAATTTAATGGTCTGAAATCAGACCGGCTCATATTTCATTTTATTGGCAACCAAAGAAAGACATGGTTAAAAATAGGAAGTTAAAAAGACTGCAAGCTTTACTAAACCTAATGCAAGGCTGACACAATCTATCATCAGGACAATCAGAATGCTGGTTTGGGAGAGACACACATATGCAACAAGAAAAATCCAGCACCGGGCATGAACTTTTTAAAAATTTCGATGGCCACAAATCTAGTTGCTCCAAATTTCAATCTACTGGGTATCCAAGTAAAGATTAGAACTAGGACATTGAAAAGGATGCTGTGTTACTGAACGAAATACAAAACAGATGCAACAGTCTTTGCTACAAAAAAAAATTTTTTTTTTTCAAAACACACACATTATAAACCCGGCGGAAGATTCAAACATTCGAAATAAAATAACAAGAGGGACTTACTTCAGGTCGTTGTATTAGTTTTACCAGTATCCATCCAGACTCCTTGCAAAGTTGTTGTTGTGTTCCAGCAACATTCTTCCTTTTTCAAATGTATTTTACCTTCGTAAACGGGTCATCAAAGTTGTTTGGTATTGTCTCATTTGGTCATTGTGCCGCAGCTGTCATTTGGATTTGGATAGAGTTAAACTGTTTAAAAGATTTGATGGTTGTAAATCTGGCTGGCTCATATTTCAGTCTAATGGGTGTCCAAAACAGGGTCAGTAAATGAACATTAAAAGGACGCATGCAGCACTAAACCAAATGTGCAAGACAGATGCAACAGTCATTCCGACAACTACAATATGAATTTTGAAACTCCCGCACGCATGCACAGACTCGCAACAAAAAAGCCCGGCATTGGGCTCAATCACACAAAATAAAAAAAAGAAAACTTAATTCAGGTCGTTGTATTAGTTTTGCCATTATCCTTTTTTGAATGTATTTCACCTTCGTAACCGAGATATCCGAAGTTATTCGGTGTCGTCTCCTTTTGTCGTTGTGCCGCAGCTGTCGTCTGGATTTGGATCGAGTTAACTGTTTAAAACATTTGATGGTGGTAAATCAGGCTGCCTCATATTTCGGTCTAATGGGTGTCCAAGACCTGGTCAGTAAATGGACATTTAAAGGACGCATAATTCACTAAACCAAATGTGCAAGACAGATGCAACAGTCATTCCGACAACTACAATATGGGTTTTGAAACTCACGCACGCATGCACAGACTCGCAACAAAACAGCCCGGCATTGGGATCAATCATAGGAAATAAAAAAAAGAAAACTTACTTCAGGTCGTTGTATTAGTTTTGCCATTATCCTTTTTTGAATATATTTTACCTTCGTAACCGGGACATCCGTAGTTGTTTGGTGTTGTCTCCTTTGGTAGTTGTGCCGCAGCTGTCGTTTTGATTAGGATTGAGTAAACTGTTTAAAACATTAGATGGTGGTAAATCAGGCTGCCTCATATTTCGGTCTAATGGGTGACCAAGACATGGTCTGTAAATGGACATTAAAACGACGCATGCTTCACTAAACCATATGTGCAAGACAGATGCAACAGTTATTCCGACAACAACAATATGGGTTTTTTAAATACATGAACGCATGCATAGGCATTGGGCTCAATCATACGAAATAAAAAAAAAAAAACTTACTTCAGGTCATTGTATTAGTTTTACCATTATCCATCCAGACTTCTTGCAAAGTAGTTGTTGTGTTCCAGCAACATTCTTTCCTTTTTCAAATGTATTTTACCTTCGTAAACGGGTCATCGAAGTTGTTTGGTATTGTCTCATTTGGTCGTTGTGCCGCAGCTGTCGTTTGGATTTGGACAGAGTTAAACTGTTTAAAACATTTGATGGTTGTAAATCTGGCTGCCTCATATTTCAGTCTAATGGGTGTCCAAAGCATGGTCAGTAAATGAACATTAAAAGGACGCATGCAGCACTAAACCAAATGTGCAAGGCAGATGCAACAGTCATTGCGACAACAACAATATGGGTTTTGAAACACACGCACGCATGCACAGACTCGCAAAAAAGCCCGGCATCGGCTCAAACATAAGAAATAAAAAAAAAAAGAAAACTTACTTCAGGTCATTGTATTAGTTTTACCATTATCCGTCCAGACTCCTTGCAAAGTTGTTGTTGTGTTCCAGCAACATCATTCTTCCTTTTTTGAATGTATTTTACCTTCGTAACCGGGACATCCGAAGTTGTTTGGTGTTGTCTCCTTTGGTCGTTGTGCCGCAGCTGTAGTTTGGATTTGGATCGAGTTAACTGTTTAAAACATTTGATGGTGGTAAATCAGGCTTCCTCATATTTCGGTCTAATGGGTGTCCAAGACCTGGTCAGTAAATGGACATTTAAAGGACGCATGCTTCACTAAACCAAATGTGCAAGACAGATGCAACAGTCATTCCGACAACTACAATATGGGTTTTGAAACTCACGCACGCATGCACAGACTCGCAAACAAACAGCCCGGCATTGGGATCAATCATAGGAAATAAAAAAAGAAAACTTACTTCAGGTCGTTGTATTAGTTTTGCCATTATCCTTTTTTGAATATATTTTACCTTCGTAACCGGGACATCCGTAGTTGTTTGGTGTTGTCTACTTTGGTAGTTGTGCCGCAGCTGTCGTTTGGATTAGGATTGAGTAAACTGTTTAAAACGTTAGATGGTGGTAAATCAGGCTGCCTCATATTTCGGTCTAATGGGTGCCCAAGACATGGTCTGTAAATGGACATTAAAAGGACGCATGCTTCACTAAACCATATGTGCAAGACAGATGCAACAGTTATTCAGACAAAAACAATGTGGGTTTTTTAAATACACGCACGCATGCATAGGCATTGGGCTCAATCATACAAAATAAAAAAAAAAAAAACTTACTTCAGGTCGTTGTATTAGTTTTACCATTATTCATCCAGACTCCTTCCAAAGTTGTTGTTGTGTTCCAGCAACATTCTTCCTTTTTTGGATGTTTTTTACCTTCCTTACCTTCGTAACCGGGACATCGAAGTTGTTTGGTGTTGTTTACTTTGGTCGTTGTGCCGCAGTTGTCGTTTGGATTTGGATTGAGTTAACTGTTTAAAACATTTGATGGTGGTAAATCAGGCTGCCTCATATTTCGGTCTAATGGGTGTCCAAGACCTGGTCAGTAAATGGACATTTAAAGGACGCATGCTTCACTACACCAAATGTGCAAGACAGATGCAACAGTCATTCCGACAACTACAATATGAGTTTTGAAACTCACTCACGCATGCACAGACTCGCAACAAAAAAGCCCGGCATTGGGCTCAATCACACAAAATAAAAAAAAGAAAACTTAATTCAGGTCGTTGTATTAGTTTTGCCATTATCCTTTTTTGAATGTATTTCACCTTCGTAACCGAGATATCCGAAGTTATTTGGTGTCGTCTCCTTTTGTCGTTGTGCCGCAGCTGTCGTCTGGATTTGGATCGAGTTAACTGTTTAAAACATTTGATGGTGGAAAATCAGGCTGCCTCATATTTTGGTCTAATGGGTGTCCAAGACCTGGTCAGTAAATGGACATTTAAAAGACGCATGCTTCACTAAACCAAATGTGCAAGACAGATGCAACAGTCATTCCGACAACTACAATATGGGTTTTGAAACTCACGCACGCATGCACAGACTCGCAACAAAATAGCCCGGCATTGGGATCAATCATACGAAATAAAAAAAAGAAAACTTACTTCAGGTCGTTGTATTGGTTTTGCCATTATCCTTTTTTGAATATATTTTACCTTCGTAACTGGGACATCCGTAGTTGTTTGGTGTTGTCTCTTTTGGTAGTTGTGCCGCAGCTGTCGTTTGGATTAGGATTGAGCAAACTTTTTAAAACATTAGATGGTGGTAAATCAGGCTGCCTCATATTTCGGTCTAATGGGTGCCCATGACATGGTCAGTAAATGGACATTAAAAGGACGCATGCTTCACTAAACCATATGTGCAAGACAGATGCAACAGTTATTTCGACAACAACAATATGGGTTTTTTAAATACACGCACGCATGCATAGGCATTGGGCTCAATCATACAAAATAAAAAAAAAAAAAAAACTTACTTCAGGTCGTTGTATTAGTTTTACCATTATCCATCCAGACTCCTTGCAAAGTTGTTGTTATGTTCCAGAAACATTCTTCCTTTTTTGGATGTATTTTACCTTCCTTACCTTCGTAACCAGGACATCGAAGTTGTTTGGTGTTGTCTCCTTTGCTCGTTGTGCCGCAGTTGTCGTTTGGATTTGGATTGAGTTAAACTGTTCAAAAATTTTGATGATGGTAAATTAGGCTGCCTCATATTTCGGTCTAATGGGTATCCAAGACATGGCCAGTTAAATATCAGGAAAATTTTAGTAGATTTAAACTGTTTAAAAAATTTAATGGTCTGAAATCAGACCGGCTCATATTTCATTTTATTGGCAACCAAAGAAAGACATGGTTAAAAATAGGAAATTAAAAAGACTGCAAGCTTTACTAAACCTAATTCAAGGCTGACACAATCTATCATCAGGACAATCAGAATGCTGGTTTGGGAGAGACACACATATGCAACAAGAAAAATCCAGCACCGGGCATGAACTTTTTAAAAATTTCGATGGCCACAAATCTAGTTGCTCCAAATTTCAATCTACTGGGTATCCAAGTAAAGATTAGAACTAGGACATTGAAAAGGATGCTGTGTTACTGAACGAAATACAAAACAGATGCAACAGTCTTTGCTACAAAAAAAAATTTTTTTTTTTCAAAACACACACATTATAAACCCGGCGGAAGATTCAAACATTCGAAATAAAATAACAAAAGGGACTTACTTCAGGTCGTTGTATTAGTTTTACCAGTATCCATCCAGACTCCTTGCAAAGTTGTTGTTGTGTTCCAGCAACATTCTTCCTTTTTCAAATGTATTTTACCTTCGTAAACGGGTCATCGAAGTTGTTTGGCATTGTCTCATTTGGTCATTGTGCCGCAGCTGTCATTTGGATTTGGATAGAGTTAAACTGTTTAAAAGATTTGATGGTTGTAAATCTGGCTGGCTCATATTTCAGTCTAATGGGTGTCCAAAACAGGGTCAGTAAATGAACATTAAAAGGACGCATGCAGCACTAAACCAAATGTGCAAGACAGATGCAACAGTCATTCCGACAACTACAATATGAATTTTGAAACTCCCGCACGCATGCACAGACTCGCAACAAAAAAGCCCGGCATTGGGCTCAATCACACAAAATAAAAAAAAGAAAACTTAATTCAGGTCGTTGTATTAGTTTTGCCATTATCCTTTTTTGAATGTATTTCACCTTCGTAACCGAGATATCCGAAGTTATTTGGTGTCATCTCCTTTTGTCGTTGTGCTGGATTTGGATCGAGTTAACTGTTTAAAACATTTGATGGTGGTAAATCAGGCTGCCTCATATTTCGGTCTAATGGGTGTCCAAGACCTGGTCAGTAAATGGACATTTAAAAGACGCATAATTCACTAAACCAAATGTGCAAGACAGATGCAACAGTCATTCCGACAACTACAATATGGGTTTTGAAACTCACGCACGCATGCACAGACATCCGTAGTTGTTTGGTGTTGTCTCCTTTGGTAGTTGTGCCGCAGCTGTCGTTTGGATTAGGATTGAGTAAACTGTTTAAAACATTAGATGGTGGTAAATCAGGCTGCCTCATATTTCGGTCTAATGGGTGACCAAGACATGGTCTGTAAATCGACATTAAAAGGACGCATGCTTCACTAAACCAAATGTGCAAGACAGATGCAACAGTCATTCCGACAACTACAATATGAGTTTTGAAACTCACGCACGCATGCACAGACTCGCAACAAAAAAGCCCGGCATTGGGCTCAATCATAGAAAATAAAAAAAAAAGAAAACTTAATTCAGGTCGTTGTATTAGTTTTGCCATTATCCTTTTTTGAATATATTTTACCTCCGTAACCGGGACATCCGTAGTTGTTTGGTGTTGTCTACTTTGGTAGTTGTGCCGCAGCTGTCGTTTGGATTAGGATTGAGTAAACTGTTTAAAACATTAGATGGTGGTAAATCAAGCTGCCTCATATTTCGGTCTAATGGGTGTCCAAAGCATGGTCAGTAAATGAACATTAAAAGGACGCATGCAGCACTAAACCAAATGTGCAAGACAGATGCAACAGTCATTGCGACAACAACAATATGGGTTTTGAAACACACGCACGCATGCACAGACTCGCAAAAAAGCCCGGCATCGGCTCAAACATAAGAAATAAAAAAAAAAAGAAAACTTACTTCAGGTCATTGTATTAGTTTTACCATTATTCGTCCAGACTCCTTGCAAAGTTGTTGTTGTGTTCTAGCAACATCATTCTTCCTTTTTGAATGTATTTTACCTTCGTAACCGGGACATCCGAAGTTGTTTGGTGTTGTCTCCTTTGGTCGTTGTGCCACAGCTGTAGTTTGGATTTGGATTGAGTTAACTGTTTAAAACATTTGATGGTGGTAAATCAGGCTGCCTCATATTTCGGTCTAATGGGTGTCCAAGACCTGGTCAGTAAATGGACATTTAAAGGACGCATAATTCACTAAACCAAATGTGCAAGACAGATGCAACAGTCATTCCGACAACTACAATATGGGTTTTGAAACTCACGCACGCATGCACAGACTCGCAAACAAACAGCCCGGCATTGGGATCAATCATAGGAAATAAAAAAAAGAAAACTTAATTCAGGTCGTTGTATTAGTTTTGCCATTATCCTTTTTTGAATATATTTTACCTTCGTAACCGGGACATCCGTAGTTGTTTGGTGTTGTCTACTTTGGTAGTTGTGCCGCAGCTGTCGTTTGGATTAGGATTGAGTAAACTGTTTAAAACATTAGATGGTGGTAAATCAGGCTGCCTCATATTTCGGTCTAATGGGTGCCCAAGACATGGTCTGTAAATGGACATTAAAAGGACGCATGCTTCACTAAACCATATGTGCAAGACAGATGCAACAGTTATTCAGACAACAACAATGTGGGTTTTTTAAATACACGCACGCATGCATAGGCATTGGGCTCAATCATACAAAATAAAAAAAAAAAAAAAACTTACTTCAGGTCGTTGTATTAGTTTTACCATTATCCATCCAGACTCCTTCCAAAGTTGTTGTTGTGTTCCAGCAACATTCTTCCTTTTTTGGATGTTTTTTACCTTCCTTACCTTCGTAACCGGGACATCGAAGTTGTTTGGTGTTGTTTACTTTGGTCGTTGTGCCGCAGTTGTCGTTTGGATTTGGATTGAGTTAACTGTTTAAAACATTTGATGGTGGTAAATCAGGCTGCCTCATATTTCGGTCTAATGGGTGTCCAAGACCTGGTCAGTAAATGGACATTTAAAAGGACGCATGCTTCACTAAACCAAATGTGCAAGACAGATGCAACAGTCATTCCGACAACTACAATATGAGTTTTGAAACTCACGCACGCATGCACAGACTCGCAACAAAAAAGCCCGGCATTGGGCTCAAACATACAAAATAAAAAAAAAAAGAAAACTAAATTCAGGTCGTTTAGTATTAGTCCTTGTTGCCATTATCCTTTTTTTCGAATGTATTTCACCTTCGTAACCGGGATATCCGAAGTTATTTGGTGTCGTCTCCTTTTGTCGTTGTGCCGCAGCTGTCGTCTGGATTTGGATCGAGTTAACTGTTTAAAACATTTGATGGTGGAAAATCAGGCTGCCTCATATTTCAGTCTAATGGGTGTCCAAGACCTGGTCAGTAAATGGACATTTAAAGGACGCATGCTTCACTAAACCAAATGTTCAAGACATATGCAACAGTCATTCCGACAACTACAAAATGGGTTTTGAAACTCACGCACGCATGCACAGACTCGCAACAAAATAGCCCGGCATTGGGATCAATCATACGAAATAAAAAAAAAAAAACTTTACTTCAGGTCGTTGTATTAGTTTTGCCATTATCCTTTTTTGAATATATTTTACCTGCGTAACTGGGGCATCCGTAGTTTTTTGGTGTTGTCTCTTTTGGTAGTTGTGCCGCAGCTGTCGTTTGGATTAGGATTTATTTAACTTTTTAAAACATTAGATGGTGGTAAATCAGGCTGCCTCATATTTCGGTCTAATGGGTGCCCATGACATGGTCAGTAAATGGACATTAAAAGGACGCATGCTTCACTAAACCATATGTGCAAGACAGATGCAACAGTTATTTCGACAACAACAATATGGGTTTTTTAAAAACACGCACGCATGCATAGGCATTGGGCTCAATCATACGAAATAAAAAAAAAAAAAAAAACTTACTTCAGGTCGTTGTATTAGTTTTACCATTATCCATCCAGACTCCTTGCAAAGTTGTTGTTATGTTCCAGAAACATTCTTCTTTTTTTGGATGTATTTTACCTTCCTTACCTTCGTAACCGGGACATCGAAGTTGTTTGGTGTTGTCTCCTTTGGTCGTTGTGCCGCAGTTGTCGTTTGGATTTGGATTGAGTTAAACTGTTCAAAAATTTTGATGATGGTAAATCAGGCTGCCTCATATTTCGGTCTAATGGGTATCCAAGACATTGCCAGTAAAATATCAGGAAAATTTTAGTAGATTTAAACTGTTTAAAAAATTTAAATGGTCTGAAATCAGACCGGCTCATATTTCATTTTATTGGCAACCAAAGAAAGACATGGTTAAAAATAGGAAGTAAAAAGACTGCAAGCTTTACTAAACCTAATGCAAGGCTGACACAATCTATCATCAGGACAATCAGAATGCTGGTTTGGGAGACACACACATATGCAACAAGAAAAATCCAGCACCGGGCATGAACTTTTTAAAAATTTCGATGGCCACAAATCTAGTTGCTCCAAATTTCAATCTACTGGGTATCCAAGTAAAGATTAGAACTAGGACATTGAAAAGGATGCTGTGTTACTGAACGAAATGCAAAACAGATGCAACAGTCTTTGCTACAAAAAAATTTTTTTTTTCAAAACACACACATTATAAACCCGGCGGAAGATTCAAACATTCGAAATAAAATAACAAAAGGGACTTACTTCAGGTCGTTGTATTAGTTTTACCATTATCCATCCAGACTCCTTGCAAAGTTGTTGTTGTGTTCCAGCAACATTCTTCCTTTTTCAAATGTATTTTACCTTCGTAAACGGGTCATCGAAGTTGTTTGGTATTGTCTCATTTGGTCGTTGTGCCGCAGTTGTCGTTTGGATTTGGATAGAGTTAAACTGTTTAAAATTTTGATGGTGGTAAATCAGGCTGCCTCATATTTCGGTCTAATGGGTGTCCAAGACCTGGTCAGTAAATGGACATTTAAAGGACGCATAATTCACTAAACCAAATGTGCAAGACAGATGCAACAGTCATTCCGACAACTACAATATGGGTTTTGAAACTCACGCACGCATGCACAGACTCGCAACAAAACAGCCCGGCATTGGGATCAATCATAGGAAATAAAAAAAGAAAACTTACTTCAGGTCGTTGTATTAGTTTTGCCATTATCCTTTTTTGAATATATTTTACCTTCGTAAACGGGACATCCGTAGTTGTTTGGTGTTGTCTCCTTTGGTAGTTGTGCCGCAGCTGTCGTTTGGATTAGGATTGAGTAAACTGTTTAAAACATTAGATGGTGGTAAATCAGGCTGCCTCATATTTCGGTCTAATGGGTGACCAAGACATGGTCTGTAAATGGACATTAAAAGGACGCATGCTTCACTAAACCATATGTGCAAGACAGATGCAACAGTTATTCCGACAACAACAATATGGGTTTTTTAAATACACGAACGCATGCATAGGCATTGGGCTCAATCATACGAAATAAAAAAAAAAAACTTACTTCAGGTCGTTGTATTAGTTTTACCATTATCCATCCAGACTTCTTGCAAAGTTGTTGTTGTGTTCCAGCAACATTCTTCCTTTTTCAAATGTATTTTACCTTCGTAAACGGGTCATCGAAGTTGTTTGGTATTGTCTCATTTGGTCGTTGTGCCGCAGCTGTCGTTTGGATTTGGACAGAGTTAAACTGTTTAAAACATTTGATGGTTGTAAATCTGGCTGCCTCATATTTCAGTCTAATGGGTGTCCAAAGCATGGTCAGTAAATGAACATTAAAAGGACGCATGCAGCACTAAACCAAATGTGCAAGACAGATGCAACAGTCATTGCGACAACAACAATATTTGTTTTGAAACACACGCACGCATGCACAGACTCGCAAAAAAGCCCGGCATCGGCTCAAACATAAGAAATAAAAAAAAAAGAAAACTTACTTCAGGTCATTGTATTACTTTTACCATTATCCGTCCAGACTCCCTGCAAAGTTGTTGTTGTGTTCCAGCAACATCATTCTTCCTTTTTTGAATGTATTTTACCTTCGTAACCGGGACATCCGAAGTTGTTTGGTGTTGTCTCCTTTGGTCGTTGTGCCGCAGCTGTAGTTTGGATTTGGATCGAGTTAACTGCTTAAAACATTTGATGGTGGTAAATCAGGCTTCCTCATATTTCGGTCTAATGGGTGTCCAAGACCTGGTCAGTAAATGGACATTTAAAGGACGCATGCTTCACTAAACCAAATGTGCAAGACAGATGCAACAGTAATTCCGACAACTACAATATGAGTTTTGAAACTCACGTACGCATGCACAGACTCGCAACAAAAAAGCCCGGCATTGGGCTCAATCATACGAAATAAAAAAAAGAAAACTTATTTCAGGTCGTTGTATTAGTTGTGCCATTATCCTTTTTTGAATATATTTTACCTTCGTAACCGGGACATCCGTAGTTGTTTGGTGTTGTCTACTTTGGTAGTTGTGCCGCAGCTGTCGTTTGGATTAGGATTGAGTGAACTGTTTAAAACATTAGATGGTGGTAAATCAGGCTGCCTCATATTTCGGTCTAATGGGTGCCCAAGCCATGGTCTGTAAATGGACATTAAAAGGACGCATGCTTCACTAAACCATATGTGCAAGACAGATGCAACAGTTATTCCGACAACAACAATGTGGGTTTTTTAAATACACGCACGCATGCATAGGCATTGGGCTCAATCATACAAAATAAAAAAAAAAAAACTTACTTCAGGTCGATGTATTAGTTTTACCATTATCCATCCAGACTCCTTGCAAAGTTGTTGTTGTGTTCCAGCAACATTATTCCTTTTTTGGATGTTTTTTACCTTCCTTACCTTCGTAACCGGGACATCGAAGTTGTTTGGTGTTGTCTACTTTGGTCGTTGTGCCGCAGATTGAGTTAACTGTTTAAAACATTTGATGGTGGTAAATCAGGCTTCCTCATATTTCGGTCTAATGGGTGTCCAAGACCTGGTCAGTAAATGGACAATTAAAGGACGCATGCTTCACTAAACCAAATGTGCAAGAAAGATGCAACAGTCATTCCGACAACTACAATATGAGTTTTGTAACTCACGCACGCATGCACCGAGTCGCAAAAAAGCCCGGCATCGGCTCAAACATAAGAAATAAAAAAAAAAAGAAAACTTACTTCAGGTCATTGTATTAGTTTTACCATTATCCGTCCAGACTCCTTGCAAAGTTGTTGCTGTGTTCCAGCAACATCATTCTTCCTTTTTTGAATGTATTTTACCTTGGTAACCGGGACATCCGAAGTTGTTTGGTGTTGTCTCCTTTGGTCGTTGTGCCGCAGCTGTAGTTTGGATTTGGATCGAGTTAACTGTTTAAAACATTTGATGGTGGTAAATCAGGCTCCCTCGTATTTCGGTCTAATGGGTGTCCAAGACCTGGTCAGTAAATGGACATTTAAAGGACGCATGCTTCACTTAACCAAATGTGCAAGATAGATGCAACAGTAATTCCGACAACTACAATATGAGTTTTGAAACTCACGTACGCATGCACAGACTCGCAACAAAAAAGCCCGGCATTGGGCTCAATCATACAAAACAAAAAAAAGAAAACTTAATTCAGGTCGTTGTATTAGTTTTGCCATTATCCTTTTTTGAATGTATTTCACCTTCGTAACCGGGACATCCGAAGTTATTTGGTGTCGTCTCCTTTTGTCGTTGTGCCGCAGCTGTCGTCTGGATTTGGATCGAGTTAACTGTTTAAAACATTTGATGGTGGTAAATCAGGCTGCCTCATATTTCAGTCTAATGGGTGTCCAAAACATGGACAGTAAATGAACATTAAAAGGATGCATGCAGCACTAAACCAAATGTGCATGACAGATGCAACAGTCATTCCGACAACTACAATATGGGTTTTGAAACTCACGCACGCATGCACAGACTCGCAACACAATAGCCCGGCATTGGGATCAATCATAGGAAATAAAAAAAAGAAAACTTACTTCAGGTCGTTGCATTAGTTTTGCCATTATCCTTTTTTGAATATATTTTACCTTCATATCCGGGACATCCGTAGTTGTTTGGTGTTGTCTCTTTTGGTAGTTGTGCCGCAGCTGTCGTTTGGATTAGGATTGAGTAAACTGTTTAAAACATTAGATGGTGGTAAATCAGGCTGCCTCATATTTCGGTCTAATGGGTGCCCATGACATGGTCAGTAAATGGACATTAAAAGGACGCATGCTTCACTAAACCATATGTGCAAGACAGATGCAACAGTTATTTCGACAACAACAATATGGGTTTTTAAATACACGCACGCATGCATAGGCATTGGGCTCAATCATACGAAATAAAAAAAAAACTTACTTCAGGTCATTGTATTAGTTTTACCATTGTCCATCCAGACTCCTTGCAAAGTTGTTTTTATGTTCCAGAAACATTCTTCCTTTTTTGGATGTATTTTACCTTCCTTACCTTTGTAACCGGGACATCGAAGTTGTTTGGTGTTGTCTCATTTGCTCGTTGTGCCGCAGTTGTCGTTTGGATTTGGATTGAGTTAAACTGTTCAAAAATTTTGATGATGGTAAATCAGGCTGCCTCATATTTCGGTCTAATGGGTATCCAAGACATGGCCAGTAAAATATCAGGAAAATTTTAGTAGATTTAAACTGTTTAAAAAATTTAATGGTCTGAAATCAGACCAGCTCATTTTTCATTTTATTGGCAACCAAAGACATGGTTAAAAATAGGAAGTTAAAAAGAATGCAAGCTTTACTAAACCTAATGCAAGGCTGACACAATCTATCATCAGGACAATCAGAATGCTGGTTTGGGAGACACACACATATGCAACAAGAAAAATCCAGCACCGGGCATGAACTTTTTAAAAATTTCGATGGCCACAAATCTAGTTGCTCCAAATTTCAATCTACTGGGTATCCAAGTAAAGATTAGAACTAGGACATTGAAATGGATGCTGTGTTACTGAACGAAATGCAAAACAGATGCAACAGTCTTTGCTACAAAAAAATTTTTGTTTTCTAAACACACACATTATAAACCCGGCGGAAGATTCAAACATTCGAAATAAAATAACAGAAGGGACTTACTTCAGGTCGTTGTATTAGTTTTACCATGCTCCATCCAGACTCCTTGCAAAGTTGTTGTTGTGTTCCAGCAACATTCTTCCTTTTTCAAATGTATTTTACCTTCGTAAACGGGTCATCGAAGTTGTTTGGTATTGTCTCATTTGGTCGTTGTGCCGCAGCTGTCGTTTGGATTTGGATAGAGTTAAACTGTTTAAAACATTTGATGGTTGTAAATCTGGCTGCCTCATATTTCAGTCTAATGGGTGTTCAAAACAGAGTCAGTAAATGAACATTAAAAGGACGCATGCAGCACTAAACCAAATGTGCAAGACAGATGCAACAGTCATTGCGACAACAACAATGTGGGTTTTGAAACACACGCACGCATGCACAGACTGGCAAAAAAGCCCGACATCAGCTCAAACATAAGAAATAAAAAAAAAGAAAACTTACTTCAGGTCATTGTATTAGTTTTACCATTATCTATCCAGACTCCTTGCAAAGTTGTTGTTGTGTTCCAGCAGCATCATTCTTCCTTTTTTGAATGTATTTTACCTTCGTAACCGGGACATCCGAAGTTGTTTGGTGTTGTCTCCTTTGGTCGTTGTGCCACAGCTGTAGTTTGGATTTGGATCGAGTTAACTGTTTAAAACATTTGACGGTGGAATATCAGGCTGACTCATATTTCTGTCTAATGGGTGTCCAAGACCTGGTCAGTAAATGGACATTTAAAGAACGCATAATTCACTAAACCAAATGTGCAAGACAGATGCAACAGTCATTCCGACAACTACAATATGGGTTTTGAAACTCACGCACGCATGCACAGACTCGCAACAAAATAGCCCCGCATTGGGATCAATCATACGAAATAAAAAAAAAAAAACTTACTTCAGGTCGTTGTATTAGTTTTGCCATTATCCTTTTTTGAATATATTTTACCTTCGTAACCGGGACATCCGTAGTTGTTTGGTGTTGTTTCTTTTGGTAGTTGTGCCGCAGCTGTCGTTTGGATTAGGATTGAGTAAACTGTTTAAAACATTAGATGGTGGTAAATCAGGCTGCCTCATATTTCGGTCTAATGGGTGCCCATGACATGGTCAGTAAATGGACATTAAAAGGACGCATGCTTCACTAAACCATATGTGCAAGACAGATGCAACAGTTATTTCAACAACAACAATATGGGTTGTTTAAAAACACGCACGCATGCATAGGCATTGGGCTCAATCATACGAAATAAAAAAAAAAAAAAACTTACTTCAGGTCGCTGTATTAGTTTTACCATTATCCATCCAGACTCCTTGCAAAGTTGTTGTTATGTTCCAGAACCATTCTTCCTTTTTTGGATGTATTTTACCTTCCTTACCTTCGTAACCGGGACATCGAAGTTGTTTGGTGTTGTCTCCTTTGGTCGTTGTGTCGCAGTTGTCGTTTGGATTTGGATTGAGTTAAACTGTTCAAAAATTTTGATGATGGTAAATCAGGCTGCCTCATATTTCGGTCTAATGGGTATCCAAGACATGGCCAGTAAAATATCAGGAAAATTTTAGTAGATTTAAACTGTTTAAAAAATTTAATGGTCTGAAATCAGACCGGCTCATATTTCATTTTATTGGCAACCAAAGACATGGTTAAAAATAGGAAGTTAAAAAGACTGCAAGCTTTACTAAACCTAATGCAAGGCTTACACAATCTATCATCAGGACAATCAGAATGCTGGTTTGGGAGACACACACATATGCAACAAGAAAAATCCAGCACCGGGCATGAACTTTTTAAAAATTTCGATGGCCACAAATCTAGTTGCTCCAAATTTCAATCTACTGGGTATCCAAGTAAAGATTAGAACTAGGACATTGAAAAGGATGCTGTGTTACTGAACGAAATGCAAAACAGATGCAACAGTCTTTGCTACAAAAAAATTTTTGTTTTCTAAACACACACATTATAAACCCGGCGGAAGATTCAAACATTCGAAATAAAATAACAGAAGGGACTTACTTCAGGTCGTTGTATTAGTTTTACCATGCTCCATCCAGACTCCTTGCAAAGTTGTTGTTGTGTTCCAGCAACATTCTTCCTTTTTCAAATGTATTTTACCTTCGTAAACGGGTCATCGAAGTTGTTTGGTATTGTCTCATTTGGTCGTTGTGCCGCAGCTGTCGTTTGGATTTGGATAGAGTTAAACTGTTTAAAACATTTGATGTTTGTAAATCTGGCTGCCTCATATTTCAGTCTAATGGGTGTCCAAAACAGGGTCAGTAAATGAACATTAAAAGGACACATGCAGCACTAAACCAAATGTGCAAGACAGATGCAACAGTCATTCCGACAACTACAATATGAGTTTTGAAACTCACGCACGCATGCACAGACTCGCAACAAAAAAGCCCGGCATTGGGCTCAATCATACAAAATAAAAAAAGAAAACTTAATTCAGGTCGTTGTATTAGTTTTGCCATTATCCTTTTTTGAATGTATTTCACCTTCGTAACCTGGACATCCGAAGTTATTTGGTGTCGTCTCCTTTTGTCGTTGTGCCGCAGCTGTCGTCTGGATTTGGATCGAGTTAACTGTTTAAAACATTTGATGGTGGTAAATCAGGCTGCCTCATATTTTGGTCTAATGGGTGCCCAAGACATGGTCTGTAAATGGACATTAAAAGGACGCATGCTTCACTAAACCATATGTGCAAGACAGATGCAACAGTTATTCCGACAACAACAATATGGGTTTTTTAAATACACGAACGCATGCATAGGCATTGGGCTCAATCATACAAAATAAAAAAAAAAAAAAACTCACTTCAGGTCGTTGTATTAGTTTTACCATTATCCATCCAGACTCCTTGCAAAGTTGTTGTTGTGTTCCAGCAACATTCTTCCATTTTCAAATGTATTTTACCTTCGTAAACAGGTCATCGAAGTTGTTTGGTATTGTCTCATTTGATCGTTGTGCCGCAGCTGTCGTTTAGATTTGGATAGAGTTAAACTGTTTAAAACATTAGATGGTTGTAAATCTGGCTGCCTCATATTTCATTCTAATGGTTGTCCAAAACAGGGTCAGTAAACGAACATTAAAAGGACGCATGCAGCACTAAACCAAATGTGCAAGACAGATGCAACAGTCATTCCGACAACTACAATATGAGTTTTGAAACTCACGCACGCATGCACAGACTCGCAACAAAAAAGCCCGGCATTGGGCTCAATCATACAAAAAAAAAAAACATGCTTCACTAAACCATATGTGCAAGACAGATGCAACAGTTATTCCGACAACAACAATATGGGTTTTTTAAATACACGAACGCATGCATAGGCATTGGGCTCAATCATACGAAATAAAAAAAAAAAAAACTCACTTCAGGTCGTTGTATTAGTTTTGCCATTATCCTTTTTTGAATGTATTTCACCTTCGTAACCGGGACATTCGAAGTTATTTGGTGTTGTCTCCTTTGGTCGTTGTGCCGCAGCTGTAGTTTGGATTTGGATCGAGTTAACTGTTTAAAACATTTGATGGTGGTAAATCAGGCTCCCTCATATTTCGGTCTAATGGGTGTCCAAGACCTGGTCAGTAAATGGACATTTAAAGGACGCATGCTTCACTAAAGCAAATGTGCAAGACAGATGCAACAGTCATTCCGACAGTTTTGAAACTCAAGCACGCATGCACAGACTCGCAACAAAAAAGCCCGGCATTGGGCTCAATCGTACAAAATAAAAAAAAGAAAACTTAATTCAGGTCGTTGTATTAGTTTTGCCATTATCCTTTTTTGAACATATTTTACCTTCGTAACCGGGACATCCGTAGTTGTTTGGTGTTGTCTACTTTGGTAGTTGTGCCGCAGCTGTCGTTTGGATTAGGATTGAGTAAACTGTTTAAAACATTAGATGGTGGTAAATCAGGCTGCCTCATATTTCGGTCTAATGGGTGCCCAAGACATGGTCTTTAAATGGACATTAAAAGGACGCATGCTTCACTAAACCATATGTGCAAGACAGATGCAACAGTTATTCCGACAACAACAATGTGGGTTTTTTAAATACACGCACGCATGCATAGGCATTGGGCTCAATCATACAAAATAAAAAAAAAAAAAAAACTTACTTCAGGTCGTTATATTAGTTTTACCATTATCCATCCAGACTCCTTGCAAAGTTGTTGTTGTGTTCCAGCAACATTATTCCTTTTTTGGATGTTTTTTACCTTCCTTACCTTCGTAACCGGGACATCGAAGTTGTTTGGTGTTGTCTACTTTAGTCGTTGTGCCGCAGTTGTGCCGCAGTTGTCGTTTGGATTTGGATTGAGTTAACTGTTTAAAACATTTGATGGTGGTAAATAAGGCTCCCTCATATTTCGGTCTAATGGGTGTCCAAAACATGGACAGTAAATGAACATTAAAAAGACGCATGCAGCACTAAATCAAATGTGCAAGACCGATGCAACAGTCATTGCGACAACAACAATGTGGGTTTTGAAACACACGCACGCATGCACAGACTGGCAACATTCTTCCTTTTTCAAATGTATTTAACCTTCAGTTGTTTGGTATTGTCTCATTTGGTCGTTGTGCCGCAGTTGTCGTTTGGATTTGGATAGAATTAAACTGTTTAAATCATTTGATGGTTGTAAATCTGGCTGCCTCATATTTCAGTCTAATGGGTGTCCAAAACATGGACAGTAAATGAACATTAAAAGGACGCATGCAGCACTAAACCAAATGTGCAAGACAGATGCAACAGTCATTGCGACAACAACAATGTGGGTTTTGAAACACACGCACGCATGCACAGACTGGCAAAAAAGCCCGGCATCAGCTCAAACATAAGAAATAAAAAAAAAAGAAAACTTACTTCAGGTCATTGTATTAGTTTTACCATTATCCATCCAGACTCCTTGCAAAGTTGTTGTTGTGTTCCAGCAACATCATTCTTCCTTTTTTGAATGTATTTTACCTTCGTAACCGGACATCCGAAGTTGTTTGGTGTTGTCTCCTTTGGTCGTTGTGCCACAGCTGTAGTTTGGATTTGGATCGAGTTAACTGTTTAAAAAATTTTTGATGGTGGAATATCAGGCTGCCTCATATTTCGGTCTAATGGGGGTGTCCAAGACCTGGTCAGTAAATGGACATTTAAAGAATGCATAATTCACTAAACCAAATGTGCAAGACAGATGCAACAGACATTCCGACAACTACAATTTGGGTTTTGAAACTCACGCACGCATGCACAGACTCGCAACAAAATAGCCCGGCATTGGGATCAATCATACGAAATAAAAAAAAGAAAACTTACTTCAGGTCGTAGTATTAGTTTTGCCATTATCTTTTTTTGAATATATTTTACCTTCGTAACCGGGACATCCGTAGTTGTTTGGTGTTGTCTCTTTTGGTAGTTGTGCCGCAGCTGTCGTTTGGATTAGGATTGAGTAAACTGTTTAAAACATTAGATGGTAGTAAATCAGGCTGCCTCATATTTCGGTCTAATGGGTGCCCATGACATGGTCAGTAAATGGACATTAAAAGGACGCATGCTTCACTAAACCATATGTGCAAGACAGATGCAACAGTTATTTCGACAACAACAATATGGGTTTTTTAAATACACGCACGCATGCATAGGCATTGGGTTCAATCATACGAAATAAAAAAAAAAAAAAACTACTTCACGTCGTTGTATTAGTTTTACCATTATTTTTGTATGTATTTTATGTATTTTACCTTCCTTACCTTTGTAACCGGGACATCGAAGTTGTTTGGTGTTGTCTCCTTTGGTCGTTGTGCCGCAGTTGTCGTTTGGATTGAGTTGAACTGTTCAAAAATTTTGATGATGGTAAATCTGGCTGCCTCATATTTCGGTCTAATGGGTATCCAAGACATTGCCAGTAAAATATCAGGAAAATTTTAGTAGATTTAAACTGTTTAAAAAATTTAATGGTCTGAAATCAGACCGGCTCAATTTCATTTTATTGGCAACCAAAGACATGGTTAAAAATAGGAAGTTAAAAAGACTGCAAGCTTTACTAAACCTAATGCAAGGCTGACACAATCTATCATCAGGACAATCAGAATGCTGGTTTGAGAGACACACACATATGCAACAAGAAAAATCCAGCACCGGGCATGAACTTTTTAAAAATTTCGATGGCCACAAATCTAGTTGCTCCAAATTTCATCTACTGGGTATCCAAGTAAAGATTAGAACTAGGACATTGAAAAGGATGCTGTGTTACTGAACGAAATGCAAAACAGATGCAACAGTCTTTGCTACAAAAAAAATTTTTTTTTTCTAAACACACACATTATAAACCCGGCGGAAGATTCAAACATTCGAAATAAAATAACAAAAGAGACTTACTTCAGGTCGTTGTATTAGTTTTACCATGCTCCATCCAGACTCCTTGCAAAGTTGTTGTTGTGTTCCAGCAACATTCTTCCTTTTTCAAATGTATTTTACCTTCGTAAACGGGTCATCGAAGTTGTTTGGTATTGTCTCATTTGGTCGTTGTGCCGCAGCTGTCGTTTGGATTTGGATAGAGTTAAACTGTTTAAAACATTTGATGGTTGTAAATCTGGCTGCCTCATATTTCAGTCTAATGGGTGTCCAAAACAGGGTCAGTAAATGAACATTAAAAGGACACATGCAGCACTAAACCAAATGTGCAAGACAGATGCAACAGTCATTCCGACAACTACAATATGAGTTTTGAAACTCACGCACGCATGCACAGACTCGCAACAAAAAAGCCCGACATTGGGCTCAATCAAACAAAATAAAAAAAAGAAAACTTAATTCAGGTCGTTGTATTAGTTTTGCCATTATCCTTTTTTGAATGTATTTCACCTTCGTAACCGGGACATCCGAAGTTATTTGGTGTCGTCTCCTTTTGTCGTTGTGCCGCAGCTGTCGTCTGGATTTGGATCGAGTTAACTGTTTAAAACATTTGATGGTGGTAAATCAGGCTGCCTCATATTTTGGTCTAATGGGTGTCAAAGACCGGGTCAGTAAATGGACATTTAAAGGACGCATAATTCACTAAACCAAATGTGCAAGACAGATGCAACATTCATACCGACAACTACAAAATGGGTTTTGAAACTCATGCACGCATGCACAGACTCGCAACAAAACAGCCCGGCATTGGGATCAATCATAGGAAATAAAAAAAAGAAAACTTACTTCAGGTCGTTGTATTAGTTTTGCCATTATCCTTTTTTGAATATATTTTACCTTCGTAACCGGGACATCCATAGTTGTTTGGTGTTGTCTACTTTGGTAGTTGTGCCGCAGCTGTCGTTTGGATTAGGATTGAGCAAACTGTTTAAAACATTAGATGGTGGTAAATCAGGCTGCCTCATATTTCAGTCTAATGGGTGCCCAAGACATGGTCTGTAAATGGACATTAAAAGGACACATGCTTCACTAAACCATATGTGCAAGACAGATGCAACAGTTATTCCGACAACAACAATGTGGGTTTTTTAAATACACGCACGCATGCATAGGCATTGGGCTCAATCATACAAAAAAAAAAAAAAAAAAACTTACTTCAGGTCGATGTATTAGTTTTACCATTATCCATCCAGACTCCTTGCAAAGTTGTTGTTGTGTTCCAGCAACATCATTCTTCCTTTTTTGAATGTATTTTACCTTCGTAACCGGACATCCGAAGTTGTTTGGTGTTGTCTCCTTTGGTCGTTGTGCCACAGCTGTAGTTTGGATTTGGATCGAGTTAACTGTTTAAAACATTTGATGGTGGAATATCAGGCTGCCTCATATTTCGGTCTAATGGGTGTCCAAGACCTGGTCAGTAAATGGACATTTAAAGAATGCATAATTCACTAAACCAAATGTGCAAGACAGATGCAACAGACATTCCGACAACTACAATATGGGGTTTTGAAACTCACGCACGCATGCACAGACTCGCAACAAAATAGCCCGGCATTGGGATCAATCATACGAAATAAAAAAAAGAAAACTTACTTCAGGTCGTAGTATTAGTTTTGCCATTATCTTTTTTTTGAATATATTTTACCTTCGTAACCGGGACATCCGTAGTTGTTTGGTGTTGTCTCTTTTGGTAGTTGTGCCGCAGCTGTCGTTTGGATTAGGATTGAGTAAACTGTTTTAAAACATTAGATGGTAGTAAATCAGGCTGCCTCATATTTCGGTCTAATGGGTGCCCATGACATGGTCAGTAAATGGACATTAAAAGGACGCATGCTTCACTAAACCATATGTGCAAGACAGATGCAACAGTTATTTCGACAACAACAATATGGGTTTTTTAAATACACGCACGCATGCATAGGCATTGGGTTCAATCATACGAAATAAAAAAAAAAAACTACTTCACGTCGTTGTATTAGTTTTACCATGCTCCATCCAGACTCCTTGCAAAGTTGTTGTTGTGTTCCAGCAACATTCTTCCTTTTTCAAATGTATTTTACCTTCGTAAACGGGTCATCGAAGTTGTTTGGTATTGTCTCATTTGGTCGTTGTGCCGCAGCTGTCGTTTGGATTTGGATAGAGTTAAACTGTTTAAAACATTTGATGGTTGTAAATCTGGCTGCCTCATATTTCAGTCTAATGGGTGTCCAAAACAGGGTCAGTAAATGAACATTAAAAGGACACATGCAGCACTAAACCAAATGTGCAAGACAGATGCAACAGTCATTCCGACAACTACAATATGAGTTTTGAAACTCACGCACGCATGCACAGACTCGCAACAAAAAAGCCCGACATTGGGCTCAATCAAACAAAATAAAAAAAAGAAAACTTAATTCAGGTCGTTGTATTAGTTTTGCCATTATCCTTTTTTGAATGTATTTCACCTTCGTAACCGGGACATCCGAAGTTATTTGGTGTCGTCTCCTTTTGTCGTTGTGCCGCAGCTGTCGTCTGGATTTGGATCGAGTTAACTGTTTAAAACATTTGATGGTGGTAAATCAGGCTGCCTCATATTTTGGTCTAATGGGTGTCAAAGACCGGGTCAGTAAATGGACATTTAAAGGACGCATAATTCACTAAACCAAATGTGCAAGACAGATGCAACATTCATACCGACAACTACAAAATGGGTTTTGAAACTCATGCACGCATGCACAGACTCGCAACAAAACAGCCCGGCATTGGGATCAATCATAGGAAATAAAAAAAAGAAAACTTACTTCAGGTCGTTGTATTAGTTTTGCCATTATCCTTTTTTGAATATATTTTACCTTCGTAACCGGGACATCCATAGTTGTTTGGTGTTGTCTACTTTGGTAGTTGTGCCGCAGCTGTCGTTTGGATTAGGATTGAGCAAACTGTTTAAAACATTAGATGGTGGTAAATCAGGCTGCCTCATATTACAGTCTAATGGGTGCCCAAGACATGGTCTGTAAATGGACATTAAAAGGACACATGCTTCACTAAACCATATGTGCAAGACAGATGCAACAGTTATTCCGACAACAACAATGTGGGTTTTTTAAATACACGCACGCATGCATAGGCATTGGGCTCAATCATACAAAATAAAAAAAAAAAAACTTACTTCAGGGCGTTGTATTAGTTTTACCATTATCCATCCAGACTCCTTGCAAAGTTATTGTTGTGTTCCAGCAACATTATTCCTATTTTGGATGTTTTTTACCTTCCTTACCTTCGTAACCGGGACATCGAAGTTGTTTGGTGTTGTCTACTTTAGTCGTTGTGCCGCAGTTGTCGTTTGGATTTGGATTGAGTTAACTGTTTAAAACATTTGATGGTGGTAAATCAGGCTCCCTCATATTTCGGTCTAATGGTTGTCCAAAACATGGACAGTAAATGAACATTAAAAGGACGCATGCAGCACTAAACCAAATGTGCAAGAAAGATGCAACAGTCATTGCGACAACAACAATGTGGGTTTTGAAACACACGCACGCATGCACAGACCGGCAACATTCTTCCTTTTTCAAATGTATTTAATCTTTGTAAACGGGTCATCGAAGTTGTTTGGTATTGTCTCATTTGGTCGTTGTGCCGCAGCTGTCGTTTGGATTTGGATAGAGTTAAACTGTTTAAATCATTTGATGGTTGTAAATCTGGCTGCCTCATATTTCAGTCTAATGGGTGTCCAAAACATGGACAGTAAATGAACATTAAAAGGACGCATGCAGCACTAAACCAAATGTGCAAGACAGATGCAACAGTCATTGCGACAACAACAATTTGGGTTTTGAAACACACGCACGCATGCACAGACTGGCAAAAAAGCCCGGCATCGGCTCAAACATAAGAAATAAAAAAGAAAGAAAACTTTCTTCAGGTCATTGTATTAGTTTTACCATTATCCATCCAGACTCCTTGCAAAGTTGTTGTTGTGTTCCAGCAACATCATTCTTCCTTTTTTGAATGTATTTTACCTTTGTAACCGGGACTTCCGAAGTTGTTTGGTGTTGTCTCCTTTGGTCGTTGTGCCACAGCTGTAGTTTGGATTTGGATCGAGTAAACTGTTTAAAACATTTGATGGTGGAAAATCAGGCTGCCTCATATTTCGGTCTAATGGGTGTCCAAGACATGGTCAGTAAATGGACATTTAAAGGACGCATAATTCACTAAACCAAATGTGCAAGACAGATGCAACAGTCATTCCTACAACTACAATATGGGTTTTGAAACTCACGCACGCATGCACAGACTCGCAACAAAATAGCCCGGCATTGGGATCAATCATACGAAATAAAAAAAAAGAAAACTTACTTCAGGTCGTAGTATTAGTTTTGCCATTATCCTTTTTTGAATATATTTTACCTTCGTAACCGGGACATCCGTAGTTGTTTGGTGTTGTCTACTTTGGTAGTTGTGCCGCAGCTGTCGTTTGGATTAGGATTGAGTAAACTGTTTAAAACATTAGATGGTGGTAAATCAGGCTGCCTCATATTTCGGTCTAATGGGTGCCTAAGACATGGTCTGTAAATGGACATCAAAAGGACGCATGCTTCACTAAACCATATGTGCAAGACAGATGCAACAGTTATTTCGACAACAACAATATGGGTTTTTTTAAATACACGCACGCATGCATAGGCATTGGGCTCAATCATACAAAATAAAAAAAAAAAACACTTACTTCAGGTCGTTGTATTAGTTTTACCATTATCCATCCAGACTCCTTGCAAAGTTGTTGTTGTGTTCCAGCAACATTATTCCTTTTTTGGATGTTTTTTACCTTCCTTACCTTCGTAACCGGGACATCGAAGTTGTTTGGTGTTGTCTCCTTTGCTCGTTGTGCCGCAGTTGTCGTTCGGATTTGGATTGAGTTAAACTGTTCAAAAATTTTGATGATGGTAAATCAGGCTGCCTCATATTTCGGTCTAATGGGTATCCAAGACATGGCCAGTAAAATATCAGGAAAATTTTAGTAGATTTAAACTGTTTAAAAAATTTAATGGTCTGAAATCAGACCGGCTCATATTTCATTTTATTGGCAACCAAAGACATGGTTAAAAATAGGAAATTAAAAAGACTACAAGCTTTACTAAACCTAATGCAATGTTGACACAATCTATCATCAGGACAATCAGAATGCTGGTTTGGGGAGACACACACATATGCAACAAGAAAAATCCAGCACCGGGCATGAACATTTTAAAAATTTCGATGGCTACAAATCTAGTTGCTCCAAATTTCAATCTACTGGGTATCCAAGTAAAGATTAGAACTAGGACATTGAAAAGGATGCTGTGTTACTGAACGAAATGCAAAACAGATGCAACAGTCTTTGCTACAAAAAAATTTTTTTTTTTCAAAACACACACATTATAAACCCGGCGGAAGATTCAAACATTCGAAATGAAATAACAAAAGGGACTTACTTCAGGTCATTGTATTAGTTTTACCAGTATCCATCCAGACTCCTTGCAAAGTTGTTGTTGTGTTCCAGCAACATTCTTCCTTTTTCAAATGTATTTTACCTTCGTAAACGGGTCATCGAAGTTGTTTGGTATTGTCTCATTTGGTCGTTGTGCCGCAGCTGTCGTTTGGATTTGGATAGAGTTAAACTGTTTAAAACATTTGATGGTTGTAAATCTGGCTGCCTCATATTTTCAGTCTAATGGGTGTCCAAAACAGGGTCAGTAAATGAACATTAAAAGGACGCATGCAGCACTAAACCAAATGTGCAAGACAGATGCAACAGTCATTCCGACAACTACAATATGAGTTTTGAAACTCACGCACGCATGCACAGACTCGCAACAAAAAAACCCGGTATTGGGCTCAATCATACAAAATAAAAAAAATAATACTTAATTCAGGTCGTTGTATTAGTTTTGCCATTATCCTTTTTTGAATGTATTTCACCTTCGTAACCGGGACATCCGAAGTTATTTGGTGTTGTCTACTTTGGTCGTTGTGCCGCAGTTGTCGTTTGGATTTGGATTGAGTTAACTGTTTAAATCATTTGATGGTGGTAAATCAGGCTCCCTCATATTTCGGTCTAATGGGTGTCCAAGATCTGGTCAGTAAATGGACATTTAAAGTACGCATGCTTCACTACACCAAATGTGCAAGACAGATGCAACAGTCATTCCGACAACTACAATATGAGTTTTGAAACTCACGCACGCATGCACAGACTCGCAACAAAAAAGCCCGGCATTGGGCTCAATCATACAGAATAAAAAAAAAAGAAAACTTAATTCAGGTCGTTGTATTAGTTTTGCCATTATCCTTTTTTGAATGTATTTCACCTTCGTAACCGGGACATCCGAAGTTATTTGGTGTCGTCTCCTTTTGTCGTTGTGCCGCAGCTGTCGTCTGGATTTGGATCGAGTTAACTGTTTAAAACATTTGATGGTGGTAAATCAGGCTGCCTCATATTTCGGGTCTAATGGGTGTCCAAGACCTGGTCAGTAAATGGACATTTAAAGGACGCACAATTCACTAAACCAAATGTGCAAGACAGATGCAACAGTCATTCCGACAACAACAATATGAGTTTTGAAACTCACGCACGCATGCACAGACTCGCAACAAAACAGCCCGGCATTGGGATCAATCATAGGAAATAAAAAAAAAGAAAACTTACTTCAGATCGTTGTATTAGTTTTACGATTATCCATCCAGACTCCTTGCAAAGTTGTTGTTGTGTTCCAGCAACATTATTCCTTTTTTGGATGTTTTTTACCTTCCTTACCTTCGTAACCGGGACATCGAAGTTGTTTGGTGTTGTCTTCTTTGGTAGTTGTGCCGCAGCAGTCGTTTGGATTAGGATCGAGTAAACTGTTTAAAACATTAGATGGTGGTCAATCAGGCTGCCTCATATTTCGGTCTAATGGGTGCCCAAGACATGGTCAGTAAATGGACATTAAAAGGACGCATGCTTCACTAAACCAAATGTGCAACACAGATGCAACAATTATTCCGACAAATACAATGTGGGTTTTGAAACTCACAAACGCATGCACAGACTCGCAACAAAATAGCCCGGCATTGGGATCAATTATACGAAATAAAAAAAAGAAAACTTTTTTCAGGTCGTTGTATTAGTTTTGCCATTATCCTTTTTTGAATATATTTTACCTTCGTAACCGGGACATCTGTAGTTGTTTGGTGTTGTTTCTTTTGGTAGTTGTGCCGCAGCTGTCGTTTGGATTAGGATTGAGTAAACTGTTTAAAACATTAGATGGTGGTAAATCAGGCTGCCTCATATTTCGGTCTAATGGGTGCCTATGACATGGTCAGTAAATGGACATTAAAAGGACGCATGCTTCACTAAACCATATGTGCAAGACAGATGCAACAGTTATTTCGACAACAACAATATGGGTTTTTTAAATACACGCACGCATGCATAGGCATTGGGCTCAATCATACGAAATAAAAAAAAAAAACTTACTTCAGGTCGTTGTATTAGTTTTACCATTATCCATCCAGACTCCTTGCAAAGTTGTTGTTATGTTCCAGAAACATTCTTCCTTTTTTGGATGTATTTTACCTTCCTTACCTTCGTAACCGGGACATCGAAGTTGTTTGGTGTTTTCTCCTTTGGTCGTTGTGCCGCAGTTGTCGTTTGGATTGAGTTGAACTGTTCAAAAATTTTGATGATGGTAAATCTGGCTGCCTCATATTTCGGTCTAATGGGTATCCAAGACATTGCCAGTAAAATATCAGGAAAATTTTAGTAGATTTAAACTGTTTAAAAAATTTAATGGTCTGAAATCAGACCGGCTCAATTTCATTTTATTGGCAACCAAAGACATGGTTAAAAATAGGAAGTTAAAAAGACTGCAAGCTTTACTAAACCTAATGCAAGGCTGACACAATCTATCATCAGGACAATCAGAATGCTGGTTTGAGAGACACACACATATGCAACAAGAAAAATCCAGCACCGGGCATGAACTTTTTAAAAATTTCGATGGCCACAAATCTAGTTGCTCCAAATTTCATCTACTGGGTATCCAAGTAAAGATTAGAACTAGGACATTGAAAAGGATGCTGTGTTACTGAACGAAATGCAAAACAGATGCAACAGTCTTTGCTACAAAAAAAATTTTTTTTTTCTAAACACACACATTATAAACCCGGCGGAAGATTCAAACATTCGAAATAAAATAACAAAAGGGACTTACTTCAGGTCGTTGTATTAGTTTTACCATGCTCCATCCAGACTCCTTGCAAAGTTGTTGTTGTGTTCCAGCAACATTCTTCCTTTTTCAAATGTATTTTACCTTCGTAAACGGGTCATCGAAGTTGTTTGGTATTGTCTCATTTGGTCGTTGTGCTGCAGCTGTCGTTTGGATTTGGATAGAGTTAAACTGTTTAAAACATTTGATGGTTGTAAATCTGGCTGCCTCATATTTCAGTCTAATGGGTGTCCAAAACAGGGTCAGTAAATGAACATTAAAAGGACACATGCAGCACTAAACCAAATGTGCAAGACAGATGCAACAGTCATTCCGACAACTACAATATGAGTTTTGAAACTCACGCACGCATGCACAGACTCGCAACAAAAAAGCCCGACATTGGGCTCAATCAAACAAAATAAAAAAAAGAAAACTTAATTCAGGTCGTTGTATTAGTTTTGCCATTATCCTTTTTTGAATGTATTTCACCTTCGTAACCGGGACATCCGAAGTTATTTGGTGTCGTCTCCTTTTGTCGTTGTGCCGCAGCTGTCGTCTGGATTTGGATCGAGTTAACTGTTTAAAACATTTGATGGTGGTAAATCAGGCTGCCTCATATTTTGGTCTAATGGGTGTCAAAGACCTGGTCAGTAAATGGACATTTAAAGGACGCATAATTCACTAAACCAAATGTGCAAGACAGATGCAACAGTCATACCGACAACTACAAAATGGGTTTTGAAACTCATGCACGCATGCACAGACTCGCAACAAAACAGCCCGGCATTGGGATCAATCATAGGAAATAAAAAAAAAAAAACTTACTTCAGGTCGTTGTATTAGTTTTGCCCATTATCCTTTTTTGAATATATTTTACCTTCGTAACCGGGACATCCATAGTTGTTTGGTGTTGTCTACTTTGGTAGTTGTGCCGCAGCTGTCGTTTGGATTAGGATTGAGCAAACTGTTTAAAAACATTAGATGGTGGTAAATCAGGCTGCCTCATATTTCAGTCTAATGGGTGCCCAAGACATGGTCTGTAAATGGACATTAAAAGGACACATGCTTCACTAAACCATATGTGCAAGACAGATGCAACAGTTATTCCGACAACAACAATGTGGGTTTTTTAAATACACGCACGCATGCATAGGCATTGGGCTCAATCATACAAAAAAAAAAAAAAAAAAAAACTTACTTCAGGTCGATGTATTAGTTTTACCATTATCCATCCAGACTCCTTGCAAAGTTGTTGTTGTGTTCCAGCAACATCATTCTTCCTTTTTTGAATGTATTTTACCTTCGTAACCGGACATCCGAAGTTGTTTGGTGTTGTCTCCTTTGGTCGTTGTGCCACAGCTGTAGTTTGGATTTGGATCGAGTTAACTGTTTAAAACATTTGATGGTGGAATATCAGGCTGCCTCATATTTCGGTCTAATGGGTGTCCAAGACCTGGTCAGTAAATGGACATTTAAAGAATGCATAATTCACTAAACCAAATGTGCAAGACAGATGCAACAGACATTCCGACAACTACAATATGGGTTTTGAAACTCACGCACGCATGCACAGACTCGCAACAAAATAGCCCGGCATTGGGATCAATCATACGAAATAAAAAAAAAAAGAAAACTTACTTCAGGTCGTAGTATTAGTTTTGCCATTATCTTTTTTTTGAATATATTTTACCTTCGTAACCGGGACATCCGTAGTTGTTTGGTGTTGTCTCTTTTGGTAGTTGTGCCGCAGCTGTCGTTTGGATTAGGATTGAGTAAACTGTTTAAAAACATTAGATGGTAGTAAATCAGGCTGCCTCATATTTCGGTCTAATGGGTGCCCATGACATGGTCAGTAAATGGACATTAAAAGGACGCATGCTTCACTAAACCATATGTGCAAGACAGATGCAACAGTTATTTCGACAACAACAATATGGGTTTTTTTAAAATACACGCACGCATGCATAGGCATTGGGTTCAATCATACGAAATAAAAAAAAAAAAAAACTTTCACGTCGTTGTATTAGTTTTTACCATTATTTTTGTATGTATTTTTATGTATTTTACCTTCCTTACCTTCGTAACCGGGACATCGAAGTTGTTTGGTGTTGTCTCCTTTGGTCGTTGTGCCGCAGTTGTCGTTTGGATTGAGTTGAACTGTTCAAAAATTTTGATGATGGTAAATCTGGCTGCCTCATATTTCGGTCTAATGGGTATCCAAGACATTGCCAGTAAAATATCAGGAAAATTTTAGTAGATTTAAACTGTTTAAAAAAAATAATGGTCTGAAATCAGACCGGCTCAATTTCATTTTATTGGCAACCAAAGACATGGTTAAAAATAGGAAGTTAAAAAGACTGCAAGCTTTACTAAACCTAATGCAAGGCTGACACAATCTATCATCAGGACAATCAGAATGCTGGTTTGAGAGACACACACATATGCAACAAGAAAAATCCAGCACCGGGCATGAACTTTTTAAAAATTTCGATGGCCACAAATCTAGTTGCTCCAAATTTCATCTACTGGGTATCCAAGTAAAGATTAGAACTAGGACATTGAAAAGGATGCTGTGTTACTGAACGAAATGCAAAACAGATGCAACAGTCTTTGCTACAAAAAAAATTTTTTTTTTCTAAACACACACATTATAAACCCGGCGGAAGATTCAAACATTCGAAATAAAATAACAAAAGGGACTTACTTCAGGTCGTTGTATTAGTTTTACCATGCTCCATCCAGACTCCTTGCAAAGTTGTTTGTTGTGTTCCAGCAACATTCTTTCCTTTTTCAAATGTATTTTACCTTCGTAAACGGGTCATCGAAGTTGTTTGGTATTGTCTCATTTGGTCGTTGTGCCGCAGCTGTCGTTTGGATTTGGATAGAGTTAAACTGTTTAAAACATTTGATGGTTGTAAATCTGGCTGCCTCCTATTTCAGTCTAATGGGTGTCCAAAACAGGGTCAGTAAATGAACATTAAAAGGACACATGCAGCACTAAACCAAATGTGCAAGACAGATGCAACAGTCATTCCGACAACTACAATATGAGTTTTGAAACTCACGCACGCATGCACAGACTCGCAACAAAACAGCCCGGCATTGGGATCAATCATAGGAAATAAAAAAAAGAAAAACTTACTTCAGGTCGTTGTATTAGTTTTGCCATTATCCTTTTTTGAATATATATTTTACCTTCGTAACCGGGACATCCATAGTTGTTTGGTGTTGTCTACTTTGGTAGTTGTGCCGCAGCTGTCGTTTGGATTAGGATTGAGCAAACTGTTTAAAACATTAGATGGTGGTAAATCAGGCTGCCTCATATTACAGTCTAATGGGTGCCCAAGACATGGTCTGTAAATGGACATTAAAAGGACACATGCTTCACTAAACCATATGTGCAAGACAGATGCAACAGTTATTCCGACAACAACAATGTGGGTTTTTTAAAATACACGCACGCATGCATAGGCATTGGGCTCAATCATACAAAATAAAAAAAAAAAAAAAAACTTACTTCAGGGGCGTTGTATTAGTTTTACCATTATCCATCCAGACTCCTTGCAAAGTTATTGTTGTGTTCCAGCAACATTATTCCTATTTTTGGATGTTTTTTTACCTTCCTTACCTTCGTAACCGGGACATCGAAGTTGTTTGGTGTTGTCTACTTTAGTCGTTGTGCCGCAGTTGTCGTTTGGATTTGGATTGAGTTAACTGTTTAAAAACATTTGATGGTGGTAAATCAGGCTCCCTCATATTTTCGGTCTAATGGTTGTCCAAAACATGGACAGTAAATGAACATTAAAAGGACGCATGCAGCACTAAAACCAAATGTGCAAGAAAGATGCAACAGTCATTGCGACAACAACAATGTGGGTTTTGAAACACACACGCACGCATGCACAGACCGGCAACATTCTTCCTTTTTCAAATGTATTTAATCTTTGTAAACGGGTCATCGAAGTTGTTTGGTATTGTCTCATTTTGGTCGTTGTGCCGCAGCTGTCGTTTGGATTTGGATAGAGTTAAACTGTTTAAATCATTTGATGGTTGTAAATCTGGCTGCCTCATATTTCAGTCTAATGGGTGTCCAAAACATGGACAGTAAATGAACATTAAAAGGACGCATGCAGCACTAAAAACCAAATGTGCAAGACAGATGCAACAGTCATTGCGACAACAACAATTTGGGTTTTGAAACACACGCACGCATGCACAGACTGGCAAAAAAGCCCGGCATCGGCTCAAACATAAGAAATAAAAAAGAAAGAAAACTTTCTTCAGGTCATTGTATTAGTTTTACCATTATCCATCCAGACTCCTTGCAAAGTTGTTGTTGTGTTCCAGCAACATCATTCTTCCTTTTTTTGAATGTATTTTACCTTTGTAACCGGGACTTCCGAAGTTGTTTGGTGTTGTCTCCTTTGGTCGTTGTGCCACAGCTGTAGTTTGGATTTGGATCGAGTAAAAACTGTTTAAAAAACATTTGATGGTGGAAAATCAGGCTGCCTCATATTTCGGTCTAATGGGTCCAAGACATGGTCAGTAAATGGACATTTAAAGGACGCATAATTCACTAAACCAAATGTGCAAGACAGATGCAACAGTCATTCCTACAACTACAATATGGGTTTTTGAAACTCACGCACGCATGCACAGACTCGCAACAAAATAGCCCGGCATTGGGATCAATCATACGAAATAAAAAAAAAGAAAACTTACTTCAGGTCGTAGTATTAGTTTTGCCATTATCCTTTTTTTGAATATATTTTTACCTTCGTAACCGGGACATCCGTAGTTGTTTGGTGTTGTCTACTTTGGTAGTTGTGCCGGCCAGCTGTCGTTTTGGATTAGGATTGAGTAAACTGTTTAAAAACATTAGATGGTGGTAAATCAGGCTGCCTCATATTTCGGTCTAATGGGTGCCCAAAGACATGGTCTGTAAATGGACATTAAAAGGACGCATGCTTCACTAAACCATATGTGCAAGACAGATGCAACAGTTATTCCGACAACAACAATGTGGGTTTTTTTAAATACACGCACGCATGCATAGGCATTGGGCTCAATCATACAAAAAAATAAAAAAAAAAAAAAACTTACTTCAGGTCGTTGTATTAGTTTTTTACCATTATCCATCCAGACTCCTTGCAAAGTTGTTGTTTGTGTTCCAGCAACATTATTCCTTTTTTTGGATGTTTTTTACCTTCCTTACCTTCGTAACCGGGACATCGAAGTTGTTTGGTGTTGTCTCCTTTGCTCGTTGTGCCGCAGTTGTCGTTCGGATTTGGATTGAGTTAAACTGTTCAAAAATTTTGATGATGGTAAATCAGGCTGCCTCATATTTCGGTCTAATGGGTATCCAAGACATGGCCAGTAAAATATCAGGAAAATTTTAGTAGATTTAAACTGTTTTAAAAAAATTTAATGGTCTGAAATCAGACCGGCACATATTTAATTTTTATTGGCAACCAAAGACATGGTTAAAAAATAGGAAATTAAAAAGACTACAAGCTTTACTAAACCTAATGCAATGTTGACACAATCTATCATCAGGACAATCAGAATGCTGGTTTGGGAGACACACACACATATGCAACAAGAAAAATCCAGCACCGGGCATGAAACATTTTAAAAATTTCGATGGCTACAAATCTAGTTGCTCCAAATTTCAATCTACTGGGTATCCAAGTAAAGATTAGAACTAGGACATTGAAAAGGATGCTGTGTTACTGAACGAAATGCAAAACAGATGCAACAGTCTTTGCTACAAAAAAATTTTTTTTTTCAAGACACACACATTATAAACCCGGCGGAAGATTCAAACATTCGAAATGAAATAACAAAAGGGACTTACTTCAGGTCATTGTATTAGTTTTACCAGTATCCATCCAGACTCCTTGCAAAGTTGTTGTTGTGTTCCAGCAACATTCTTCCTTTTTCAAATGTATTTTACCTTCGTAAACGGGTCATCGAAGTTGTTTGGTATTGTCTCATTTGGTCGTTGTGCCGCAGCTGTCGTTTGGATTTGGATAGAGTTAAACTGTTTAAAACATTTGATGGTTGTAAATCTGGCTGCCTCATATTTCAGTCTAATGGGTGTCCAAAACAGGGTCAGTAAATGAACATTAAAAGGACGCATGCAGCACTAAAACCAAATGTGCAAGACAGATGCAACAGTCATTCCGACAACTACAATATGAGTTTTGAAACTCACGCACGCATGCACAGACTCGCAACAAAAAAACCCGGTATTGGGCTCAAATCATACAAAATAAAAAAAAATAATACTTAATTCAGGTCGTTGTATTAGTTTTTTGCCATTATCCTTTTTTGAATGTATTTCACCTTCGTAACCGGGACATCCGAAGTTATTTGGTGTTGTCTACTTTGGTCGTTGTGCCGCAGTTGTCGTTTGGATTTGGATTGAGTTAACTGTTTAAATCATTTGATGGTGGTAAATCAGGCTCCCTCATATTTCGGTCTAATGGGTGTCCAAGATCTGGTCAGTAAATGGGACATTTAAAGTACGCATGCTTCACTACACCAAATGTGCAAGACAGATGCAACAGTCATTCCGACAACTACAATATGAGTTTTGAAACTCACGCACGCATGCACAGACTCGCAACAAAAAAAAAGCCCGGCATTGGGCTCAATCATACAGAATAAAAAAAAAGAAAACTTAATTCAGGTCGTTGTATTAGTTTTGCCATTATCCTTTTTTGAATGTATTTCACCTTCGTAACCGGGACATCCGAAGTTATTTGGTGTCGTCTCCTTTTGTCGTTGTGCCGCAGCTGTCGTCTGGATTTGGATCGAGTTAACTGTTTAAAACATTTGATGGTGGTAAATCAGGCTGCCTCATATTTCGGTCTAATGGGTGTCCAAGACCTGGTCAGTAAATGGACATTTAAAGGACGCACAATTCACTAAACCAAATGTGCAAGACAGATGCAACAGTCATTCCGACAACAACAATATGAGTTTTGAAACTCACGCACGCATGCACAGACTCGCAACAAAACAGCCCGGCATTGGGATCAATCATAGGAAATAAAAAAAAAGAAAACTTACTTCAGATCGTTGTATTAGTTTTACGATTATCCATCCAGACTCCTTGCAAAGTTGTTGTTGTGTTCCAGCAACATTATTCCTTTTTTGGATGTTTTTTACCTTCCTTACCTTCGTAACCGGGACATCGAAGTTGTTTGGTGTTGTCTTCTTTGGTAGTTGTGCCGCAGCAGTCGTTTGGATTAGGATCGAGTAAAACTGTTTAAAAACATTAGATGGTGGTCAATCAGGCTGCCTCATATTTCGGTCTAATGGGTGCCCAAGACAGATGGTCAGTAAATGGACATTAAAAGGACGCATGCTTCACTAAACCAAATGTGCAACACAGATGCAACAATTATTCCGACAAATACAATGTGGGTTTTGAAAACTCACAAACGCATGCACAGACTCGCAACAAAATAGCCCGGCATTGGGATCAATTATACGAAATAAAAAAAAAAAAAACTTTTTTCAGGTCGTTGTATTAGTTTTGCCATTATCCTTTTTTGAATATATTTTACCTTCGTAACCGGGACATCTGTAGTTGTTTGGTGTTGTTTCTCTTTGGTAGTTGTGCCGCAGCTGTCGTTTGGATTAGGATTGAGTAAACTGTTTAAAAACATTAGATGGTGGTAAATCAGGCTGCCTCATATTTCGGTCTAATGGGTGCCTATGACATGGTCAGTAAATGGACATTAAAAGGACGCATGCTTCACTAAACCATATGTGCAAGACAGATGCAACAGTTATTTCGACAACAACAATATGGGTTTTTTAAAATACACGCACGCATGCATAGGCATTGGGCTCAATCATACGAAATAAAAAAAAAAAAAAACTTACTTCAGGTCGTTGTATTAGTTTTACCATTATCCATCCCAGACTCCTTGCAAAAGTTGTTGTTATGTTCCAGAAACATTCTTCCTTTTTTGGATGTATTTTACCTTCCTTACCTTCGTAACCGGGACATCGAAGTTGTTTGGTGTTTTCTCTCCTTTGGTCGTTGTGCCGCAGTTGTCGTTTGGATTGAGTTGAACTGTTCAAAAATTTTGATGATGGTAAATCTGGCTGCCTCATATTTCGGTCTAATGGGTATCCAAGACATTGCCAGTAAAATATCAGGAAAATTTTAGTAGATTTAAACTGTTTAAAAAATTTAAATGGTCTGAAATCAGACCGGCTCAATTTCATTTTATTGGCAACCAAAGACATGGTTAAAAATAGGAAGTTAAAAAGACTGCAAGCTTTACTAAACCTAATGCAAGGCTGACACAAATCTATCATCAGGACAATCAGAATGCTGGTTTGAGAGACACACACATATATGCAACAAGAAAAATCCAGCACCGGGCATGAACTTTTTAAAAATTTCGATGGCCACAAATCTAGTTGCTCCAAAATTTCATCTACTGGGTATCCAAGTAAAGATTAGAACTAGGACATTGAAAAGGATGCTGTGTTACTGAACGAAATGCAAAACAGATGCAACAGTCTTTGCTACAAAAAAAAATTTTTTTTTTCTAAACACACACATTATAAAAACCCCGGCGGAAGATTCAAACATTCGAAATAAAATAACAAAAGGGACTTACTTCAGGTCGTTGTATTAGTTTTACCATGCTCCATCCAGACTCCTTGCAAAGTTGTTGTTGTGTTCCAGCAACATTCTTCCTTTTTTCAAATGTATTTTACCTTCGTAAACGGGTCATCGAAGTTGTTTGGTATTGTCTCATTTGGTCGTTGTGCTGCAGCTGTCGTTTGGGATTTGGATAGAGTTAAACTGTTTAAAACATTTGATGGTTGTAAATCTGGCTGCCTCATATTTCAGTCTAATGGGTGTCCAAAACAGGGTCAGTAAATGAACATTAAAAGGACACATGCAGCACTAAACCAAATGTGCAAGACAGATGCAACAGTCATTCCGACAACTACAATATGAGTTTTGAAACTCACGCACGCATGCACAGACTCGCAACAAAAAAGCCCGACATTGGGCTCAATCAAACAAAATAAAAAAAAGAAAACTTAATTCAGGTCGTTGTATTAGTTTTGCCATTATCCTTTTTTGAATGTATTTCACCTTCGTAACCGGGACATCCGAAGTTATTTGGTGTCGTCTCCTTTTGTCGTTGTGCCGCAGCTGTCGTCTGGATTTGGATCGAGTTAACTGTTTAAAACATTTGATGGTGGTAAATCAGGCTGCCTCATATTTTGGTCTAATGGGTGTCAAAGACCTGGTCAGTAAATGGACATTTAAAGGACGCATAATTCACTAAACCAAATGTGCAAGACAGATGCAACAGTCATACCGACAACTACAAAATGGGTTTTGAAACTCATGCACGCATGCACAGACTCGCAACAAAACAGCCCGGCATTGGGATCAATCATAGGAAATAAAAAAAAGAAAACTTACTTCAGGTCGTTGTATTAGTTTTGCCATTATCCTTTTTTGAATATATTTTACCTTCGTAACCGGGACATCCATAGTTGTTTGGTGTTGTCTACTTTGGTAGTTGTGCCGCAGCTGTCGTTTGGATTAGGATTGAGCAAACTGTTTAAAACATTAGATGGTGGTAAATCAGGCTGCCTCATATTTCAGTCTAATGGGTGCCCAAGACATGGTCTGTAAATGGACATTAAAAGGACACATGCTTCACTAAACCATATGTGCAAGACAGATGCAACAGTTATTCCGACAACAACAATGTGGGTTTTTTTAAATACACGCACGCATGCATAGGCATTGGGCTCAATCATCATACAAAAAAAAAAAAAAAAAAAAACTTACTTCAGGTCGATGTATTAGTTTTACCATTATCCATCCAGACTCCTTGCAAAGTTGTTGTTGTGTTCCAGCAACATCATTCTTCCTTTTTTGAATGTATTTTACCTTCGTAACCGGACATCCGAAGTTGTTTGGTGTTGTCTCCTTTGGTCGTTGTGCCACAGCTGTAGTTTGGATTTGGATCGAGTTAACTGTTTAAAACATTTGATGGTGGAATATCAGGCTGCCTCATATTTCGGTCTAATGGGTGTCCAAGACCTGGTCAGTAAATGGACATTTAAAGAATGCATAATTCACTAAACCAAATGTGCAAGACAGATGCAACAGACATTCCGACAACTACAATATGGGTTTTGAAACTCACGCACGCATGCACAGACTCGCAACAAAATAGCCCGGCATTGGGATCAATCATACGAAATAAAAAAAAGAAAACTTACTTCAGGTCGTAGTATTAGTTTTGCCATTATCTTTTTTTGAATATATTTTACCTTCGTAACCGGGACATCCGTAGTTGTTTGGTGTTGTCTCTTTTGGTAGTTGTGCCGCAGCTGTCGTTTGGATTAGGATTGAGTAAACTGTTTAAAACATTAGATGGTAGTAAATCAGGCTGCCTCATATTTCGGTCTAATGGGTGCCCATGACATGGTCAGTAAATGGACATTAAAAGGACGCATGCTTCACTAAACCATATGTGCAAGACAGATGCAACAGTTATTTCGACAACAACAATATGGGTTTTTTTAAATACACGCACGCATGCATAGGCATTGGGTTCAATCATACGAAATAAAAAAAAAAAACTACTTCACGTCGTTGTATTAGTTTTACCATTATTTTTGTATGTATTTTATGTATTTTACCTTCCTTACCTTCGTAACCGGGACATCGAAGTTGTTTGGTGTTGTCTCCTTTGGTCGTTGTGCCGCAGTTGTCGTTTGGATTGAGTTGAACTGTTCAAAAATTTTGATGATGGTAAATCTGGCTGCCTCATATTTCGGTCTAATGGGTATCCAAGACATTGCCAGTAAAATATCAGGAAAATTTTAGTAGATTTAAACTGTTTAAAAAAAATAATGGTCTGAAATCAGACCGGCTCAATTTCATTTTATTGGCAACCAAAGACATGGTTAAAAATAGGAAGTTAAAAAGACTGCAAGCTTTACTAAACCTAATGCAAGGCTGACACAATCTATCATCAGGACAATCAGAATGCTGGTTTGAGAGACACACACATATGCAACAAGAAAAATCCAGCACCGGGCATGAACTTTTTAAAAATTTCGATGGCCACAAATCTAGTTGCTCCAAATTTCATCTACTGGGTATCCAAGTAAAGATTAGAACTAGGACATTGAAAAGGATGCTGTGTTACTGAACGAAATGCAAAACAGATGCAACAGTCTTTGCTACAAAAAAAATTTTTTTTTTTCTAAACACACACATTATAAACCCGGCGGAAGATTCAAACATTCGAAATAAAATAACAAAAGGGACTTACTTCAGGTCGTTGTATTAGTTTTACCATGCTCCATCCAGACTCCTTGCAAAGTTGTTGTTGTGTTCCAGCAACATTCTTCCTTTTTCAAATGTATTTTACCTTCGTAAACGGGTCATCGAAGTTGTTTGGTATTGTCTCATTTGGTCGTTGTGCCGCAGCTGTCGTTTGGATTTGGATAGAGTTAAACTGTTTAAAACATTTGATGGTTGTAAATCTGGCTGCCTCCTATTTCAGTCTAATGGGTGTCCAAAACAGGGTCAGTAAATGAACATTAAAAGGACACATGCAGCACTAAACCAAATGTGCAAGACAGATGCAACAGTCATTCCGACAACTACAATATGAGTTTTGAAACTCACGCAAGCATGCACAGACTCGCAACAAAAAAGCCCGACATTGGGCTCAATCAAACAAAATAAAAAAAAGAAAACTTAATTCAGGTCGTTGTATTAGTTTTGCCATTATCCTTTTTTGAATGTATTTCACCTTCGTAACCGGGACATCCGAAGTTATTTGGTGTCGTCTCCTTTTGTCGCTGTGCCGCAGCTGTCGTCTGGATTTGGATCGAGTTAACTGTTTAAAACATTTGATGGTGGTAAATCAGGCTGCCTCATATTTTGGTCTAATGGGTGTCAAAGACCGGGTCAGTAAATGGACATTTAAAGGACGCATAATTCACTAAACCAAATGTGCAAGACAGATGCAACAGTCATACCGACAACTACAAAATGGGTTTTGAAACTCATGCACGCATGCACAGACTCGCAACAAAACAGCCCGGCATTGGGATCAATCATAGGAAATAAAAAAAAGAAAACTTACTTCAGGTCGTTGTATTAGTTTTGCCATTATCCTTTTTTGAATATATTTTACCTTCGTAACCGGGACATCCATAGTTGTTTGGTGTTGTCTACTTTGGTAGTTGTGCCGCAGCTGTCGTTTGGATTAGGATTGAGCAAACTGTTTAAAACATTAGATGGTGGTAAATCAGGCTGCCTCATATTTCAGTCTAATGGGTGCCCAAGACATGGTCTGTAAATGGACATTAAAAGGACACATGCTTCACTAAACCATATGTGCAAGACAGATGCAACAGTTATTCCGACAACAACAATGTGGGTTTTTTAAATACACGCACGCATGCATAGGCATTGGGCTCAATCATACAAAAAAAAAAAAAAAAAAAAAAACTTACTTCAGGGCGTTGTATTAGTTTTACCATTATCCATCCAGACTCCTTGCAAAGTTATTGTTGTGTTCCAGCAACATTATTCCTATTTTGGATGTTTTTTACCTTCCTTACCTTCGTAACCGGGACATCGAAGTTGTTTGGTGTTGTCTACTTTAGTCGTTGTGCCGCAGTTGTCGTTTGGATTTGGATTGAGTTAACTGTTTAAAACATTTGATGGTGGTAAATCAGGCTCCCTCATATTTCGGTCTAATGGGTGTCCAAAACATGGACAGTAAATGAACATTAAAAGGACGCATGCAGCACTAAACCAAATGTGCAAGAAAGATGCAACAGTCATTGCGACAACAACAATGTGGGTTTTGAAACACACGCACGCATGCACAGACCGGCAACATTCTTCCTTTTTCAAATGTATTTAATCTTTGTAAACGGGTCATCGAAGTTGTTTGGTATTGTCTCATTTGGTCGTTGTGCCGCAGCTGTCGTTTGGATTTGGATAGAGTTAAACTGTTTAAATCATTTGATGGTTGTAAATCTGGCTGCCTCATATTTCAGTCTAATGGGTGTCCAAAACATGGACAGTAAATGAACATTAAAAGGACGCATGCAGCACTAAACCAAATGTGCAAGACAGATGCAACAGTCATTGCGACAACAACAATTTGGGTTTTGAAACACACGCACGCATGCACAGACTGGCAAAAAAGCCCGGCATCGGCTCAAACATAAGAAATAAAAAAGAAAGAAAACTTACTTCAGGTCATTGTATTAGTTTTACCCATTATCCATCCAGACTCCTTGCAAAGTTGTTGTTGTGTTTCCAGCAACATCATTCTTCCTTTTTTGAATGTATTTTACCTTTGTAACCGGGACTTCCGAAGTTGTTTGGTGTTGTCTCCTTTGGTCGTTGTGCCACAGCTGTAGTTTGGATTTGGATCGAGTAAAACTGTTTAAAACATTTTGATGGTGGAAAATCAGGCTGCCTCATATTTCGGTCTAATGGGTGTCCAAGACATGGTCAGTAAATGGACATTTAAAGGACGCATAATTCACTAAACCAAATGTGCAAGACAGATGCAACAGTCATTCCTACAACTACAATATGGGTTTTGAAACTCACGCACGCATGCACAGACTCGCAACAAAATAGCCCGGCATTGGGATCAATCATACGAAATAAAAAAAAAGAAAACTTACTTCAGGTCGTAGTATTAGTTTTGCCATTATCCTTTTTTGAATATATTTTACCTTCGTAACCGGGACATCCGTAGTTGTTTGGTGTTGTCTACTTTGGTAGTTGTGCCGCAGCTGTCGTTTGGATTAGGATTGAGTAAACTGTTTAAAACATTAGATGGTGGTAAATCAGGCTGCCTCATATTTCGGTCTAATGGGTGCCCAAGACATGGTCTGTAAATGGACATTAAAAGGACGCATGCTTCACTAAACCATATGTGCAAGACAGATGCAACAGTTATTCCGACAACAACAATGTGGGTTTTTTAAATACACGCACGCATGCATAGGCATTGGGCTCAATCATACAAAATAAAAAAAAAAAAAAAAACTTACTTCAGGTCGTTGTATTAGTTTTACCATTATCCATCCAGACTCCTTGCAAAGTTGTTGTTGTGTTCCAGCAACATTATTCCTTTTTTGGATGTTTTTTGCCTTCCTTACCTTCGTAACCGGGACATCGAAGTTGTTTGGTGTTGTCTCCTTTGCTCGTTGTGCCGCAGTTGTCGTTCGGATTTGGATTGAGTTAAACTGTTCAAAAATTTTGATGATGGTAAATCAGGCTGCCTCATATTTCGGTCTAATGGGTATCCAAGACATGGCCAGTAAAATATCAGGAAAATTTTAGTAGATTTAAACTGTTTAAAAAATTTAATGGTCTGAAATCAGACCGGCTCATATTTCATTTTATTGGCAACCAAAGACATGGTTAAAAATAGGAAATTAAAAAGACTACAAGCTTTACTAAACCTAATGCAATGTTGACACAATCTATCATCAGGACAATCAGAATGCTGGTTTGGGAGACACACACATATGCAACAAGAAAAATCCAGCACCGGGCATGAACATTTTAAAAATTTCGATGGCTACAAATCTAGTTGCTCCAAATTTCAATCTACTGGGTATCCAAGTAAAGATTAGAACTAGGACATTGAAAAGGATGCTGTGTTACTGAACGAAATGCAAAACAGATGCAACAGTCTTTGCTACAAAAAAATTTTTTTTTTCAAAACACACACATTATAAACCCGGCGGAAGATTCAAACATTCGAAATGAAATAACAAAAGGGACTTACTTCAGGTCATTGTATTAGTTTTACCAGTATCCATCCAGACTCCTTGCAAAGTTGTTGTTGTGTTCCAGCAACATTCTTCCTTTTTCAAATGTATTTTACCTTCGTAAACGGGTCATCGAAGTTGTTTGGTATTGTCTCATTTGGTCGTTGTGCCGCAGCTGTCGTTTGGATTTGGATAGAGTTAAACTGTTTAAAACATTTGATGGTTGTAAATCTGGCTGCCTCATATTTCAGTCTAATGGGTGTCCAAAACAGGGTCAGTAAATGAACATTAAAAGGACGCATGCAGCACTAAACCAAATGTGCAAGACAGATGCAACAGTCATTCCGACAACTACAATATGAGTTTTGAAACTCACGCACGCATGCACAGACTCGCAACAAAAAAACCCGGTATTGGGCTCAATCATACAAAATAAAAAAAATAATACTTAATTCAGGTCGTTGTATTAGTTTTGCCATTATCCTTTTTTGAATGTATTTCACCTTCGTAACCGGGACATCCGAAGTTATTTGGTGTTGTCTACTTTGGTCGTTGTGCCGCAGTTGTCGTTTGGATTTGGATTGAGTTAACTGTTTAAATCATTTGATGGTGGTAAATCAGGCTCCCTCATATTTCGGTCTAATGGGTGTCCAAGATCTGGTCAGTAAATGGACATTTAAAGTACGCATGCTTCACTACACCAAATGTGCAAGACAGATGCAACAGTCATTCCGACAACTACAATATGAGTTTTGAAACTCACGCACGCATGCACAGACTCGCAACAAAAAAGCCCGGCATTGGGCTCAATCATACAGAATAAAAAAAAAGAAAACTTAATTCAGGTCGTTGTATTAGTTTTGCCATTATCCTTTTTTGAATGTATTTCACCTTCGTAACCGGGACATCCGAAGTTATTTGGTGTCGTCTCCTTTTGTCGTTGTGCCGCAGCTGTCGTCTGGATTTGGATCGAGATAACTGTTTAAAACATTTGATGGTGGTAAATCAGGCTGCCTCATATTTCGGTCTAATGGGTGTCCAAGACCTGGTCAGTAAATGGACATTTAAAGGACGCACAATTCACTAAACCAAATGTGCAAGACAGATGCAACAGTCATTCCGACAACAACAATATGAGTTTTGAAACTCACGCACGCATGCACAGACTCGCAACAAAACAGCCCGGCATTGGGATCAATCATAGGAAATAAAAAAAAAGAAAACTTACTTCAGATCGTTGTATTAGTTTTACGATTATCCATCCAGACTCCTTGCAAAGTTGTTGTTGTGTTCCAGCAACATTATTCCTTTTTTGGATGTTTTTTACCTTCCTTACCTTCGTAACCGGGACATCGAAGTTGTTTGGTGTTGTCTCCTTTGGTAGTTGTGCCGCAGCAGTCGTTTGGATTAGGATCGAGTAAACTGTTTAAAACATTAGATGGTGGTCAATCAGGCTGCCTCATATTTCGGTCTAATGGGTGCCCAAGACATGGTCAGTAAATGGACATTAAAAGGACGCATGCTTCACTAAACCAAATGTGCAACACAGATGCAACAATTATTCCGACAAATACAATGTGGGTTTTGAAACTCACAAACGCATGCACAGACTCGCAACAAAATAGCCCGGCATTGGGATCAATTATACGAAATAAAAAAAAAGAAAACTTTTTTCAGGTCGTTGTATTAGTTTTGCCATTATCCTTTTTTGAATATATTTTACCTTCGTAACCGGGACATCTGTAGTTGTTTGGTGTTGTTTCTTTTGGTAGTTGTGCCGCAGCTGTCGTTTGGATTAGGATTGAGTAAACTGTTTAAAACATTAGATGGTGGTAAATCAGGCTGCCTCATATTTCGGTCTAATGGGTGCCTATGACATGGTCAGTAAATGGACATTAAAAGGACGCATGCTTCACTAAACCATATGTGCAAGACAGATGCAACAGTTATTTCGACAACAACAATATGGGTTTTTTAAATACACGCACGCATGCATAGGCATTGGGCTCAATCATACGAAATAAAAAAAAAAAAACTTACTTCAGGTCGTTGTATTAGTTTTACCATTATCCATCCAGACTCCTTGCAAAGTTGTTGTTATGTTCCAGAAACATTCTTCCTTTTTTGGATGTATTTTACCTTCCTTACCTTCGTAACCGGGACATCGAAGTTGTTTGGTGTTTTCTCCTTTGGTCGTTGTGCCGCAGTTGTCGTTTGGATTTGGATTGAGTTAAACTGTTCAAAAATTTTGATGATGGTAAATCAGGCTGCCTCATATTTCGGTCTAATGGGTATCCAAGACATTGCCAGTAAAATATCAGGAAAATTTTAGTAGATTTAAACTGTTTAAAAAATTTAATGGTCTGAAATCAGACCGGCTCATATTTCATTTTATTGGCATCCAAAGACATGGTTAAAAATAGGAAGTTAAAAAGACTGCAAGCTTTACTAAACCTAATGCAAGGCTGACACAATCTATCATCAGGACAATCAGAATGCTGGTTTGGGAGACACACACATATGCAACAAGAAAAATCCAGCACCGGGCATGAATTTTTTAAAAATTTCGATGGCCACAAATCTAGTTGCTCCAAATTTCAATCTACTGGGTATCCAAGTAAAGATTAGAACTAGGACATTGAAAAGAATGCTGTGTTACTGAACAAAATGCAAAACAGATGCAACAGTCTTTGCTACAAAAAAATTTTTTTTTTTCAAAACACACACATTATAAACCCGGCGGAAGATTCAAACATTCGAAATAAAATAACAAAAGGGACTTACTTCAGGTCGTTGTATTAGTTTTACCATTATCCATCCAGACTCCTTGCAAAGTTGTTGTTGTGTTCCAGCAACATTCTTCCTTTTTCAAATGTATTTTACCTTCGTAAACGGGTCATCGAAGTTGTTTGGTATTGTCTCATTTGGTCGTTGTGCCGCAGCTGTCGTTTGGATTTGGATAGAGTTAAACTGTTTAAAACATTTGATGGTTGTAAATCTGGCTGCCTCATATTTCAGTCTAATGGGTGTCCAAAACAGGGTCAGTAAATGAACATTAAAAGGACGCATGCAGCACTAAACCAAATGTGCAAGACCGATGCAACAGTCATTCCGACAACTACAATATGAGTTTTGAAACTCACGCACGCATGCACAGATTCGCAACAAAAAAGCCCGGCATTGGGCTCAATCAAACAAACTAAAAAAAGAAAACTTAATTCAGGTCGTTGTATTAGTTTTACCATTATCCTTTTTTGAATGTATTTCATCTTCGTAACCGGGACATCCGAAGTTATTTGGTGTCGTCTCCTTTTGTCGTTGTGCCGCAGCTGTCGTCTGGATTTGGATCGAGTTAACTGTTTAAAACATTTGATGGTGGTAAATCAGGCTGCCTCATATTTCGGTCTAATGGGTGTCCAAGACCTGGTCAGTAAATGGACATTTAAAGGACGCATAATTCACTAAACCAAATGTGCAAGACAGATGCAACAGTCATTCCGACAACTACAATATGGGTTTTGAAACTCACGCACGCATGCACAGACTCGCAACAAAACAGCCCGGCATTGGGATCAATCATAGGAAATAAAAAAAAGAAAACTTACTTCAGGTCGTTGTATTAATTTTGCCATTATCCTTTTTTGAATATATTTTACCTTCGTAACCGGGACATCCGTAGTTGTTTGGTGTTGTCTCCTTTGGTAGTTGTGCCGCAGCTGTCGTTTGGATTAGGATTGAGTAAACTGTTTAAAACATTAGATGGTGTTAAATCAGGCTGCCTCATATTTCGGTCTAATGGGTGCCCAAGACATGGTCTGTAAATGGACATTAAAAGGACGCATGCTTCACTAAACCATATGTGCAAGACAGATGCAACAGTTATTCCGACAACAACAATATGGGTTTTTTAAATACACGAACGCATGCATAGGCATTGGGCTCAATCATACGAATTAAAAAAAAAAAAAAAACTTACTTCAGGTCGTTGGTTTAGTTTTACCATTATCCATCCAGACTCCTTGCAAAGTTGTTGTTGTGTTCCAGCAACATTCTTCCTTTTTCAAATGTATTTTACCTTCGTAAACGGGTCATCGAAGTTGTTTGGTATTGTCTCATTTGGTCGTTGTGCCGCAGCTGTCGTTTGGATTTGGATAGAGTTAAACTGTTTAAAACATTTGATGGTTGTAAATCTGGCTGCCTCATATTTCAGTCTAATGGGTGTCCAAAACATGGACAGTAAATGAACATTAAAAGGACGCATGCAGCACTAAACCAAATGTGCAAGACAGATGCAACAGTCATTGCGACAACAACAATGTGGGTTTTGAAACACACGCACGCATGCACAGACTCGCATAAAAGCCCGGCATCGGCTCAAACATAAGAAATAAAAAAAAAAAGAAAACTTACTTCAGGTTATTGTATTACCGTATTTTGCGGCGTATAAGCACCTCCGTGGTAATGGTCGCAAAGGGTCATTTTTCTAAAATTCTGCTATTTTGCACACAGACATGACGCAGCGCCGTAATAGTCGCAAAGAGTCTGTGAACCACTCCTCAAAAACGCTTATCAAACCTTAACAAACGCTAAAGTAATAACGTACAGTAATTCATTAACTCAGACACATGGAACGCAGTATTGTTTTTGTCCAGGTGCGCAATGTCGTTTCGGCCAGGTGTGCATGTGTTAATGTCTTTTTCGGCTAGGTGTGCAGGTGTGCAATGTCGTTAGGCCAGGTGTGCAATGTCGTTCGGCCAGGTGTGCAATGTCGTTTCGGCCGATGTCCGTAAAACATCGTTTTTCTTCCTTCAAAGTGTCGCGGTGGATTGTTGAAGCATGGGAACAAGTGAGCCCAGAATGCCTAGTGAATGGTTTTAAGAAAGCTGGTATATTTTACTCCCTTTCAGATAAAATTGAAGTGCCGATCGTTACAAACCAATCACCTTTGTATGATCTGTTTTCCTCAGACACTCAAGACGCCATTTCTTGTTGTTGTAATTATTGTTTATCGAGATACACATTTTGCATTTTAATACATTGCCTACCAAGACGTCATGTCGTGAACATAAACAAAACATAATTAACGAGAGCAGTTTCTACAATAGTACAAAACATTATCACAGAAACAGTGTGAAAATGTACAATTGTGGAACTTTCTTGATTGATTGATTTTGTTGATTAAAGTGTGCCGTTGATTGAGTCATTGTCAAAACGTCAAATTCGCGCCGAACCTTCGAGTTTAAATTCCTTAGAGGGTATTTAAAACAATGTATTATTGGCGATAAAATAATTTATTACTTTTTATGAATCAGGCTTTTAAATACCAAAATATATATATATTTTTCGATGTCACAATTGTAGATTTTTCCTTGTTTCGTTAATTTAAAGGCTGGCGTCGATTGGGTCATCGTCAAAACGTCAAAGTAATTCTGGTCAACTTGCTAAGTTTAAATTCCTTGTTTCGTTAATTTAGAGGCTGGCGTCGATTGCGTCATTGTCAAAACGTCAAAGTAATTCTCGAACTTGCTAAGTCTAAATTCCTTGTTTCGTTAATTTAGAGGCTGGCGTCGATTGCGAACTACAAACATTCCATTTCGCGCCGTTTTGCAATGAATGATATAATACTGGCCGTTCCGATTGATGATCACACATGATCGGATCGTCATCAAACTAAATCACACGTATGACGATGTATGACATGTATGTACCAATGAAAATTCACTAATGTCTGCAAGCAAAAAGATCGAACATACACGGTAAATTTGGGTGCAGTCTATTATCAATTTAATTCAAATCTCTCTACAATTTGACATATCTTGAAAGTACATGCGCTGGCCGCGTCATCTATATATAACTTTTATATACCTAATATGAAACGCTCCACAATTCGCTGTGGATCGGGAAAAAAACAATAAATTGGTCGCAGCAATGTAAAAGTCTCAGAAAGAAAACTTTTGGAAAAAAGTAGCGACTTATCGCCGCGAAATACGGTAGTTTTACCATTATCCATCCAGACTTCTTGCAAAGTTGTTGTTGTGTTCCAGCAACATCATTCTTCCTTTTTTGAATGTATTTTACCTTCGTAACCGGGACATCCGAAGTTGTTTGGTGTTGTCTCCTTTGGTCGTTGTGCCACAGCTGTAGTTTGGATTTGGATAGAGTTAACTGTTTAAAACATTTGATGGTGGAAAATCAGGCTGCTCATACTTCGGTCTAATGGGTGTCCAAAACCTGGTCAGTAAATGGACATTTAAAAGACGCATGCTTCACTAAACCAAATGTGCAAGACAGATGCAACAGTCATTCCGACACCTACAATATGGGTTTTGAAACTCACGCACGCATGCACAGACTCGCAACAAAATAGCCCGGCATTGGGATCAATCATACAAAATAAAAAAAAAGAAAACTTACTTCAGGTCGTTGTATTAGTTTTGCCATTATCCTTTTTTGAATATATTTTACCTTCGTAACCGGGACATCCGTAGTTGTTTGGTGTTGTCTCTTTTGGTAGTTGTGCCGCAGCTGTCGTTTGGATTAGGATTGAGTAAACTGTTTAAAACATTAGATGGTGGTAAATCAGACTGCCTCATATTTCGGTCTAATGGGTGCCCATGACATGGTCAGTAAATGGACATTAAAAGGACGCATGCTTCACTAAACCATATGTGCAAGACAGATGCAACAGTTATTTCGACAACAACAATATGGGTTTTTTAAATACACGCACGCATGCATAGGCATTGGGCTCAATCATACAAAATAAAAAAAAAAAAACTTACTTCAGGTCGTTGTATTAGTTTTACCATTATCCATCCAGACTCCTTGCAAAGTTGTTGTTATATTCCAGAAACATTTTTCCTTTTTTGGATGTATTTTACCTTCCTTACCTTCGTAACCGGGACATCGAAGTTGTTTGGTGTTGTCTCCTTTGGTCGTTGTGCCGCAGTTGTCGTTTGGATTTGGATTGAGTTAAACTGTTCAAAAATTTTGATGATGGTAAATCAGGCTGCCTCATATTTCGGTCTAATGGGTATCCAAGACATGGCCAGTAAAATATCAGGAAAATTTTAGTAGATTTAAACTTTTTAAAAAATTTAATGGTCTGAAATCAGACCGGCTCATATTTCATTTTATTGGCAACCAAAGACATGGTTAAAAATAGGAAGTTAAAAAGACTGCAAGCTTTACTAAACCTAATGCAAGGCTGACACAAACTATCATCAGGACAATCAGAATGCTGGTTTGGGAGACACACACATATGCAACAAGAAAAATCCAGCACCGGGCATGAACTTTTTAAAAATTTCGATGGCCACAAATCTAGTTGCTCCAAATTTTATTCTACTGGGTATCCAAGTAAAGATTAGAACTAGGACATTGAAAAGGATGCTGTGTTACTGAACAAAATGCAAAACAGATGCAACAGTCTTTGCTACAAAAAAAATTTTTTTTTTCAAAACACACACATTATAAACCCGGCGGAAGATTCAAACATTCGAAATAAAATAACAAAAGGGACTTACTTCAGGTCGTTGTATTAGTTTTACCAGTATCCATCCAGACTCCTTGCAAAGTTGTTGTTGTGTTCCAGCAACATTCTTCCTTTTTCAAATGTATTTTACCTTCGTGAACGGGTCATCGAAGTTGTTTGGTATTGTCTCATTTGGTCGTTGTGCCGCAGCTGTCGTTTGGATTTGGATAGAGTTAAACTGTTTAAAACATTTGATGGTTGTAAATCTGGCTGCCTCATATTTCAGTCTAATGGTTGTCCAAAACAGGGTCAGTAAATGAACATTAAAAGGACGCATGCAGCACTAAACCAAATGTGCAAGACAGATGCAACAGTCATTCCGACAACTACAATATGAGTTTTGAAACTCACGCACGCGTGCACAGACTCGCAACAAAAAAGCCCGGCATTGGGCTCAATCATACAAAATAAAAAAAAAGAAAACTTAATTCAGGTCGTTGTATTAGTTTTGCCATTATTCTTTTTGAAATGTATTTCACCTTCGTAACCGGGACATCCGAAGTTATTTGGTGTCGTCTCCTTTTGTCGTTGTGCCGCAGCTGTCGTCTGGATTTGGATCGAGTTAACTGTTTAAAACATTTGATGGTGGTAAATCAGGCTGCCTCATATTTCGGTCTAATGGGTGTCCAAGACCTGATCAGTAAATGGACATTTAAAGGACGCATAATTCACTAAACCAAATGTGCAAGACAGATGCAACAGTCATTCCGACAACTACAATATGGGATTTGAAACTTACGCACGCATGCACAGACTCGCAACAAAACAGCCCGGCATTGGGATCAATCATAGGAAATAAAAAAAAGAAAACTTACTTCAGGTCGTTGTATTAGTTTTGCCATTATCCTTTTTTGAATATATTTTACCTTCGTAACCGGGACATCCGTAGATGTTTGGTGTTGTCTCCTTTGGTAGTTGTGCCGCAGCTGTCGTTTGGATTAGGATTGAGTAAACTGTTTAAAACATTAGATGGTGGTAAATCAGGCTGCCTCATATTTCGGTCTAATGGGTGCCCATGACATGGTCAGTAAATGGACATTAAAAGGACGCATGCTTCACTAAACCATATGTGCAAGACAGATGCAACAGTTATTTCGACAACAACAATATGGGTTTTTTAAATACACGCACGCATGCATAGGCATTGGGCTCAATCATACAAAATAAAAAAAAAAAAACTTACTTCAGGTCGTTGTATTAGTTTTACCATTATCCATCCAGACTCCTTGCAAAGTTGTTGTTATATTCCAGAAACATTTTTCCTTTTTTGGATGTATTTTACCTTCCTTACCTTCGTAACCGGGACATCGAAGTTGTTTGGTGTTGTCTCCTTTGGTCGTTGTGCCGCAGTTGTCGTTTGGATTTGGATTGAGTTAAACTGTTCAAAAATTTTGATGATGGTAAATCAGGCTGCCTCATATTTCGGTCTAATGGGTATCCAAGACATGGCCAGTAAAATATCAGGAAAATTTTAGTAGATTTAAACTTTTTAAAAAATTTAATGGTCTGAAATCAGACCGGCTCATATTTCATTTTATTGGCAACCAAAGACATGGTTAAAAATAGGAAGTTAAAAAGACTGCAAGCTTTACTAAACCTAATGCAAGGCTGACACAAACTATCATCAGGACAATCAGAATGCTGGTTTGGGAGACACACACATATGCAACAAGAAAAATCCAGCACCGGGCATGAACTTTTTAAAAATTTCGATGGCCACAAATCTAGTTGCTCCAAATTTTATTCTACTGGGTATCCAAGTAAAGATTAGAACTAGGACATTGAAAAGGATGCTGTGTTACTGAACAAAATGCAAAACAGATGCAACAGTCTTTGCTACAAAAAAAATTTTTTTTTTCAAAACACACACATTATAAACCCGGCGGAAGATTCAAACATTCGAAATAAAATAACAAAAGGGACTTACTTCAGGTCATTGTATTAGTTTTACCATTATACGTCCAGACTCCTTGCAAAGTTGTTGTTGTGTTCCAGCAACATCATTCTTCCTTTTTTGAATGTATTTTACCTTTGTAACCGGGACATCCGAAGTTGTTTGGTGTTGTCTCCTTTGGTCGTTGTGCCACAGCTGTAGTTTGGATTTGGATCGAGTTAACTGTTTAAAACATTTGATGGTGATAAATCAGGCTCCCTCATATTTCGGTCTAATGGGTGTCCAAGACCTGGTCAGTAAATGGACATTTAAAGGACGCATGCTTCACTAAACCAAATGTGCAAGACAGATGCAGCAGTCATCCCGACAACTACAATATGAGTTTTGAAACTCATGCACGCATGCACAGACTCGCAACAAAAAAGCCCGGCATTGGGCTCAATCATTAAAAATAAAAAAAAAAAAACTTAATTCAGGTCGTTGTATTAGTTTTGCCATTATCCTTTTTTGAATATATTTTACCTTCGTAACCGGGACATCCGTAGTTGTTTGGTGTTGTCTACTTTGATAGTTGTGCCGCAGCTGTCGTTTGGATTAGGATTGAGTAAACTGTTTAAAACATTAGATGGTGGTAAATCAGGCTGCCTCATATTTTGGTCTAATGGGTGCCCAAGACATGGTCTGTAAATGGACATCAAAAGGACGCATGCTTCACTAAACCATATGTGCAAGACAGATGCAACAGTTATTCCGACAACAACAATGTGGGTTTTTTAAACACACGCACGCATGCATAGGCATAGGGCTCAATCATACAAAATAAAAAAAAAAACTTACTTCAGGTCATTGCATTAGTTTTACCATTATCCATCCAGACTCCTTGCAAAGTTGTTCTTGTGTTCCAGCAACATTATTCCTTTTTTGGATGTTTTTTTACCTTCCTTACCTTCGTAACCGGGACATCGAAGTTGGTTGGTGTTGTCTACTTTGGTCGTTGTGCCACAGTTGTCATTTGGATTTGGATTGAGTTAACTGTTTAAAACATTTGATGGTGGTAAATCAGGCTCCCTCATATTTCGGTCTAATGGGAGTCCAAGACCTGGTCAGTAAATGGACATTTAAAGGACGCATGCTTCACTAAACCATATGTGCAAGACAGATGCAACAGTTATTCCGACAACAACAATATGGGTTTTTTAAATACACAAACGCATGCATAGGCATTGGGCTCAATCATACAAAATAAAAAAAAAAAAAAAACTTACTTCAGGTCGTTGTATTAGTTTTACCATTATCCATCCAGACTCCTTGCAAAGTTGTTGTTGTGTTCCAGCAACATTCTTCCTTTTTCAAATGTATTTTACCTTCGTAAACGGGTCATCGATGTTGTTTGGTATTGTCTCATTTGGTCGTTGTGCCACAGCTGTCGTTTGGATTTGGATAGGGTTAAACTGTTTAAAACATTTGATGGTTGTAAATCTGGCTGCCTCATATTTCAGTCTAATGGGTGTCCAAAACATGGACAGTAAATGAACATTAAAAGGACGCATGCAGCACTAAACCAAATGTGCAAGACAGATGCAACAGTCATTGCGACAACAACAATGTGGGTTTTGAAACACACGCACGCATTCACAGACTCGCAAAAAAGCCCGGCATCGGCTCAAACATAGGAAATAAAAAAAAAAAAAAACTTACTTCAGGTCATTGTATTAGTTTTACCATTATCCATCCAGACTCCTTGCAAAGTTGTTGTTGTGTTCCAGCAACATCATTCTTCCTTTTTTGAATGTATTTTACCTTTGTAACCGGGACATCCGAAGTTGTTTGGTGTTGTCTCCTTTGGTCGTTGTGCCACAGCTGTAGTTTGGATTTGGATCGAGTTAACTGTTTAAAACATTTGATGGTGGAAAATCAGGCTGCCTCATATTTCGGTCAAATGGGTGTCCAAGACCTGGTCAGTAAATGGACATTTAAAAGACGCATGCTTCACTAAACCAAATGTGCAAGACATATGCAACAGTCATTCCGACAACTACAATATGGGTTTTGAAACTCACGCACGCATGCACAGACTCGCAACAAAATAGCCCGGAATTGGGATCAATCATACGAAATAAAAAAAAGAAAACTTACTTCAGGTCGTTGTATTAGTTTTGCCATTATCCTTTTTTGAATATATTTTACATTCGTAACCGGGACATCCGTAGTTGTTTGGTGTTGTCTCTTTTGGTAGTTTTGCCGCAGCTGTCGTTTGGATAAGGATTGAGTAAACTGTTTAAAACATTAGATGGTGGTAAATCAGGCTGCCACCATATATTTCGGTCTAATGGGTGCCCATGACATGGTCAGTAAATGGACATTAAAAGGAAGCATGCTTCACTAAACCATATGTGCAAGACAGATGCAACAGTTATTTCGACAACAACAATATGGGTTTTTTAAATACACGCACGCATGCATAGTCATTGGGCTCAATCATACGAAATAAAAAAAAAAAAAAAACTTACTTCAGGTCGTTGTATTAGTTTTACCATTATCCATCCAGACTCCTTGCAAAGTTGTTGTTATGTTCCAGAAACATTCTTCCTTTTTTGGATGTATTTTACCTTCCTTACCTTCGTAACCGGGACATCGAAATTGTTTGGTGTTGTCTCCTTTGGTCGTTGTGCCGCAGTTGTCATTTGGATTGAGTTAAATTGTTCAAAAATTTTGATGATGGTAAATCAGGCTGCCTCATATTTCGGTCTAATGGGTATCCAAGACATGGCCAGTAAAATATCAGTAAAATTTTAGTAGATTTAAACTGTTTAAAAAATTTAATGGTCTGAAATCAGACCGGCTCATATTTCATTTTATTGGCAACCAAAGGCATGGTTAAAAATAGGAAGTTAAAAAGACTTCAAGCTTTACTAAACCTAATGCAGGCTGACACAATCTATCATCAGGACAATCAGAATGCTGGTTTGGGAGACACACACATATGCAACAAGAAAAATCCAGCACCGGGCATGAACTTTTTAAAAATTTCGATCGCCACAAATCTAGTTGCTCTAAATTTCAATCTACTGGGTATCCAAGTAAAGATTAGAACTAGGACATTGAAAAGGATGCTGTGTTACTGAACGAAATGCAAAACAGATGCAACAGTCTTTGCTACAAAAAATTTTTTTTTCAAAACACACACATTATAAACCCGGCGGAAGATTCAAACATTCGAAATAAAATAACAAAAGGGACTTACTTCAGGTCGTTGTATTAGTTTTGCCATTATCCTTTTTTGAATATATTTTACCTTCGTAACAGGGACATCCGTAGTTGTTTGGTGTTGTCTCTTTTGGTAGTTGTGACGCAGCTGTCGTTTGGATTAGGATTGAGTAAACTGTTTAAAACATTAGATGGTGGTAAATCAGGCTGCCTCATATTTCGGTCTAATGGGTGACCAAGACATGGTCTGTAAATGGACATTAAAAGGACGCATGCTTCACTAAACCATATGTGCAAGACAGATGCAACAGTTATTCCGACAACAACAATATGGGTTTTTTAAATACACGAACGCATGCATAGGCATTGCGCTCAATCATACGAAATAAAAAAAAAAAACTTACTTCAGGTCGTTGTATTAGTTTTACCATTATCCATCCAGACTCCTTGCAAAGTTGTTGTTGTGTTCCAGCAACATTCTTCCTTTTTCAAATGTATTTTACCTTCGTAAACGGGTCATCGAAATTGTTTGGTATTATCTCATTTGGTCGTTGTGCCGCAGCTGTAGTTAGGATTTGGACAGAGTTAAACTGTTTAAAACATTTGATGGTTGTAAATCTGGCTGCCTCATATTTCAGTCTAATGAGTGTCCAAAGCATGGTCAGTAAATGAACATTAAAAGGACGCATGCAGCACTAAACCAAATGTGCAAGACAGATGCAAACGTCATTGCGACAACAACAATATGGGTTTTGAAACACACGCACGCATGCACAGACTCGCAAAAAAGCCCGGCATCGGCTCAAACATAAGAAATAAAAAAAAAAAAAGAAAACTTACTTCAGGTCATTGTATTAGTTTTACCATTATCCGTCCAGACTCCTTGCAAAGTTGTTGTTGTGTTCCAGCAACATCATTCTTCCTTTTTTGAATGTATTTTACCTTGGTAACCGGGACATCCGAAGTTGTTTGGTGTTGTCTCCTTTGGTCGTTGTGCCGCAGCTGTAGTTTGGATTTGGATCGAGTTAACTGTTTAAAACATTTGATGGTGGTAAATCAGGCTCCCTCGCATTTCGGTCTAATGGGTGTCCAAGACCTGGTCAGTAAATGGACATTTAAAGGACGCATGCTTCACTAAACCAAATGTGCAAGACAGATGCAACAGTAATTCCGACAACTACAATATGAGTTTTGAAACTCACGTACGCATGCACAGACTCGCAACAAAAAAGCCCGGCATTGGGCTCAATCATACGAAATAAAAAAAAGAAAACTTACTTCAGGTCGTTGTATTAGTTGTGCCATTATCCTTTTTTGAATATATTTTACCTTCGTAACCGGGACATCCGTAGTTGTTTGGTGTTGTCTACTTTGGTAGTTGTGCCGCAGCTGTCGTTTGGATTAGGATTGAGTAAACTGTTTAAAACATTAGATGGTGGTAAATCAGGCTGCCTCATATTTCGGTCTAATGGGTGCCCAAGACATGGTCTATAAATGGACATTAAAAGGACGCATGCTTCACTAAACCATATGTGCAAGACAGATGCAACAGTTATTCCAACAACAACAATGTGGGTTTTTTTTAAATACACGCACGCATGCATAGGCATTGGGCTCAATCATACAAAATAAAAAAAAAAAAAAAAAACTTACTTCAGGTCGATGTATTAGTTTTACCATTATCCATCCAGACTCCTTGCAAAGTTGTTGTTGTGTTCCAGCAACATTATTCCTTTTTTGGATGTTTTTTACCTTCCTTACCTTCGTAACCGGGACATCGAAGTTGTTTGGTGTTGTCTACTTTGGTCGTTGTGCCGCAGATTGAGTTAACTGTTTAAAAACATTTGATGGTGGTAAATCAGGCTCCCTCATATTTCGGTCTAATGGGTGTCCAAGACCTGGTCAGTAAATGGACATTTAAAGGACGCATGCTTCACTAAACCAAATGTGCAAGACAGATGCAACAGTCATTCCGACAACTACAATATGAGTTTTGTAAACTCACGCACGCATGCACAGACTCGCAAAAAAGCCCGGCATCGGCTCAAACATAAGAAATAAAAAAAAAAAGAAAAACTTACTTCAGGTCATTGTATTAGTTTTACCCATTATCCGTCCAGACTCCTTGCAAAGTTGTTGTTGTGTTCCAGCAACATCATTCTTCCTTTTTCAAATGTATTTTACCTTCGTAAACGGGTCATCGAAATTGTTTGGTATTATCTCATTTGGTCGTTGTGCCGCAGCTGTAGTTAGGATTTGGACAGAGTTAAACTGTTTAAAACATTTGATGGTTGTAAATCTGGCTGCCTCATATTTCAGTCTAATGAGTGTCCAAAGCATGGTCAGTAAATGAACATTAAAAGGACGCATGCAGCACTAAACCAAATGTGCAAGACAGATGCAAACGTCATTGCGACAACAACAATATGGGTTTTGAAACACACGCACGCATGCACAGACTCGCAAAAAAGCCCGGCATCGGCTCAAACATAAGAAATAAAAAAAAAAAAAAAGAAAAACTTACTTCAGGTCATTGTATTAGTTTTACCATTATCCGTCCAGACTCCTTGCAAAGTTGTTGTTGTGTTCCAGCTACATCATTCTTCTTTTTTTGAATGTATTTTACCTTGGTGACCGGGACATCCGAAGTTGTTTGGTGTTGTCTCCTTTGGTCGTTGTGCCGCAGCTGTAGTTTGGATTTGGATCGAGTTAACTGTTTAAAAAACATTTGATGGTGGTAAAATCAGGCTCCCTCGCATTTCGGTCTAATGGGTGTCCAAGACCTGGTCAGTAAATGGACATTTAAAGGACGCATGCTTCACTAAACCAAATGTGCAAGACAGATGCAACAGTAATTCCGACAACTACAATATGAGTTTTGAAACTCACGTACGCATGCACAGACTCGCAACAAAAAAGCCCGGCATTGGGCTCAATCATACGAAATAAAAAAAAGAAAACTTACTTCAGGTCGTTGTATTAGTTGTGCCATTATCCTTTTTTGAATATATTTTACCTTCGTAACCGGGACATCCGTAGTTGTTTGGTGTTGTCTACTTTGGTAGTTGTGCCGCAGCTGTCGTTTGGATTAGGATTGAGTAAACTGTTTAAAACATTAGATGGTGGTAAATCAGGCTGCCTCATATTTCGGTCTAATGGGTGCCCAAGACATGGTCTGTAAATGGACATTAAAAGGACGCATGCTTCACTAAACCATATGTGCAAGACAGATGCAACAGTTATTCCAACAACAACAATGTGGGTTTTTTAAATACACGCACGCATGCATAGGCATTGGGCTCAATCATACAAAATAAAAAAAAAAAAAAAAACTTACTTCAGGTCGATGTATTAGTTTTACCATTATCCATCCAGACTCCTTGCAAAGTTGTTGTTGTGTTCCAGCAACATTATTCCTTTTTTGGATGTTTTTTTACCTTCCTTACCTTCGTAACCGGGACATCGAAGTTGTTTGGTGTTGTCTACTTTGGTCGTTGTGCCGCAGATTTAGTTAACTGTTTAAAACATTTGATGGTGGTAAATCAGGCTCCCTCATATTTCGGTCTTATGGGTGTCCAAGACCTGGTCAGTAAATGGACATTTTAAAAGGACGCATGCTTCACTAAACCAAATGTGCAAGACAGATGCAACAGTCATTCCGACAACTACAATATGAGTTTTGTAACTCACGCACGCATGCACAGACTCGCAAAAAAGCCCGGCATCGGCTCAAACATAAGAAATAAAAAAAAAAAAAAACTTACTTCAGGTCATTGTATTAGTTTTACCATTATCCGTCCAGACTCCTTGCAAAGTTGTTGTTGTGTTCCAGCAACATCATTCTTCCTTTTTTGAATGTATTTTACCTTGGTAACCGGGACATCCGAAGTTGTTTGGTGTTGTCTCCTTTGGTCGTTGTGCCGCAGCTGTAGTTTGGATTTGGTTCGAGTTAACTGTTTAAAACATTTGATGGTGGTAAATCAGGCTCCCTCGTATTTCGGTCTAATGGGTGTCCAAGACCTGGTCAGTAAATGGACATTTAAAGGACGCATGCTTCACTAAACCAAATGTGCAAGACAGATGCAACAGTAATTCCGACAACTACAATATGAGTTTTGAAACTCACGTACGCATGCACAGACTCACAACAAAAAAGCCCGGCATTGGGCTCAATCATACAAAAATAAAAAAAAGAGAAAACTTAATTCAGGTCGTTGTATTAGTTTTGCCATTATCTTTTTTTGAATGTATTTCACCTTCGTAACCGGGACATCCGAAGTTTATTTGGTGTCGTCTCCTTTTGTCGTTGTGCCGCAGCTGTCGTCTGGATTTTGATCGAGTTAACTGTTTAAAACATTTGATGGTGGTAAATCAGGCTGCCTCATATTTCAGTCTAATGGGTGTCCAAAACATGGACAGTAAATGAACATTAAAAGGATGCATGCAGCACTAAACCAAATGTGCAAGACAGATGCAACAGTCATTCCGACAACTACAATATGGGTTTTGAAACTCACGCACGCATGCACAGACTCGCAACAAAAATAGCCCGGCATTGGGATCAATCATAGGAAATAAAAAAAAGAAAACTTACTTCAGGTCGTTGCATTAGTTTTGCCATTATCCTTTTTTGAATATATTTTACCTTCATAACCGGGACATCCGTAGTTGTTTGGTGTTGTCTCTTTTGGTAGTTGTGCCGCAGCTGTCGTTTGGATTAGGATTGAGTAAACTGTTTAAAACATTAGATGGTGGTAAATCAGGCTGCCTCATATTTCGGTCTAATGGGTGCCCCATGACATGGTCAGTAAATGGACATTAAAAGGACGCATGCTTCACTAAACCATATGTGCAAGACAGATGCAACAGTTATTTCGACAACAACAATATGGGTTTTTAAATACACGCACGCATGCATAGGCATTGGGCTCAATCATACGAAATAAAAAAAAAACTTACTTCAGGTCGTTGTATTAGTTTTTACATTGTCCATCCAGACTCCTTGCAAATTTGTTTTTATGTTCCAGAAACATTCTTCCTTTTTTGGATGTATTTTACCTTCCTTACCTTCGTAACCGGGACATCGAAGTTGTTTGGTGTTGTCTCCTTTGCTCGTTGTGCCGCAGTTGTCATTTGGATTGAGTTAAACTGTTCAAAAATTTTGATGATGGTAAATCAGGCTGCCTCATATTTCGGTCTAATGGGTATCCAAGACATGGCCAGTAAAATATCAGGAAAATTTTAGTCGATTTAAACTGTTTAAAAAATTTAATGGTCTGAAATCAGACCAGCTCATATTTCATTTTATTGGCAACCAAAGACATGGTTAAAAATAGGAAGTTAAAAAGAATGCAAGCTTTACTAAACCTAATGCAAGGCTGACACAATCTATCATCAGGACAATCAGAATGCTGGTTTGGGAGACACACACATATGCAACAAGAAAAATCCAGCACAAGGCATGAACTTTTTAAAAATTTCGATGGCCACATATCTAGTTGCTCCAAATTTCAATCTACTGGGTATCCAAGTAAAGATTAGAACTAGGACATTGAAATGGATGCTGTGTTACTGAACAAAATGCAAAACAGATGCAACAGTCTTTGCTACAAAAAAAAATTTTTTTTTCAAAACACACACATTATAAACCCGGCGGAAGATTCAAACATTCGAAATAAAATAACAAAAGGGACTTACTTCAGGTCGTTATATTAGTTTTACCATTATCCATCCAGACTCCTTGCAAAGTTGTTGTTGTGTTCCAGCAACATTCTTCCTTTTTCCAATGTATTTTACCTTCGTAAACGGGTCATCGAAGTTGTTTGGTATTGTCTCATTTGGTCCTTGTGCCGCAGCTGTCGTTTGGATTTGGATAGAGTTAAACTGTTTAAAACATTTGATGGTTGTAAATCTGGCTGCCTAATATTTCAGTCTAATGGGTGTTCTAAACAGGGTCAGTAAATGAACATTAAAAGGACGCATGCAGCACTAAACCAAATGTGCAAGACAGATGCAACAGTCATTGCGACAACTACAATATGAGTTTTAAACTCACGCACGCATGCACAGACTCGCAACAAAAAAACCCGGTATTGGGCTCAATCATACAAAATAAAAAAAAGAAAACTTAATTCAGGTCGTTGTATTAGTTTTGCCATTATCCTTTTTTGAATATATTTTACCTTCGTAACCGGGACATCCGTAGTTGTTTGGTGTTGTCTACTTTGGTAGTTGTGCCGCAGCCGTCGTTTGGATTAGGATTGAGTAAACTGTTTAAAAAATTAGATGGTGGTAAATCAGGCTGCCTCATATTTCGGTCTAATGGGTGCCCAAGACATGGTCTGTAAATGGACATTAAAAGGACGCATGCTTCACTAAACCATATGTGCAAGACAGATGCAACAGTTATTCCGACAACAACAATGTGGGTTTTTTAAATACACGCACGCATGCATAGGCATTGGGCTCAATCATACGAAATAAAAAAAAATAAAAAAAACTTACTTCAGGTCGTTGTATTAGTTTTACCATTATCCATCCAGACTCCTTCCAAAGTTGTTGTTGTGTTCCAGCAACATTCTTCCCTTTTTCAAATGTATTTTACCTTCGTAAACGGGTCATCGAAGTTGTTTGGTATTGTCTCATTTGGTCCTTGTGCCGCAGCTGTCGTTTGGATTTGGATAGAGTTAAAATGTTTAAAACATTTGATGGTTGTAAATCTGGCTGCCTCATATTTCAGACTAATGGGTGTCCACGACCTGGTCAGTAAATGAACATTAAAAGGACGCATGCAGCACTAAACCAAATGTGCAAGACAGATGCAACAGTCATTGCGACAACAACAATATGGGTTTTGAAACACACGCACGCATGCACAGACTCACAAAAAAGCCCGGCATCGGCTCAAACATAAGAAATAAAAAAAAAAGAAAACTTACTTCAGGTCATTGTATTAGTTTTACCATTATCCGTCCAGACTCCTTGCAAAGTTGTTGTTGTGTTCCAGCAACATCATTCTTCCTTTTTTGAATGTATTTTACCTTCGTAACCGGGACATCCGAAGTTGTTTGGTGTTGTCTCCTTTGGTCGTTGTGCCACAGCTGTAGTTTGGATTTGGATCGAGTTAACTGTTTAAAACATTTAATGGTGGTAAATCAGGCTCCCTCATATTTCGGTCTAATGGGTGTCCAAGACCTGGTCAGTAAATGGACATTTAAAGGACGCATGCTTCACTAAACCAAATGTGCAAGACAGATGCAACAGTCATTCCGATAACTACAATATGAGTTTTGAAACTCACGCACGCATGCACAGACTCGCAACAAAAAAACCCGGCATTGGGCTCAATCATACAAAATAAAAAAAAAAGAAAACTTAATTCAGGTCGTTGTATTAGTTTTGCCATTATCCTTTTTTGAATATATTTTACCTTCGTAACCGGGACATCCGTAGTTGTTTGGTGTTGTCTACTTTGGTAGTTGTGCCGCAGCTGTCGTTTGGATTAGGATTGAGTAAACTGTTTAAAACATTAGATGGTGGTAAATCAGGCTGCCTCATATTTCGGTCTAATGGGTGCCCAAGACATGGTCTGTAAATGGACATTAAAAGGACGCATAATTCACTAAACCATATGTGCAAGACAGATGCAACACTTATTCCGACAACAACAATGTGGGTTTTTTAAATACACGCACGCATGCATAGGCATTGGGCTCAATCATACAAAATAAAAAAAAAAAAAACTTACTTCAGGTCGTTGTATTAGTTTTACCATTATCCATCCAGACTCCTTGCAAAGTTGTTGTTGTGTTCCAGCAACATTATTCCTTTTTTGGATTTTTTTTACCTTCCTTACCTTTGTAACCGGGACATCGAAGTTGTTTGGTGTTGTCTACTTTGGTCGTTGTGCCGCAGTTGTCGTTTGGATTTGGATTGAGTTAACTGTTTAAAACATTTGATGGTGGTAAATCAGGCTCCCTCATATTTCGGTCTAATGGGTGTCCAAGACCTGGTCAGTAAATGGACATTTAAAGGACGCATGCTTCACTACACCAAATGTGCAAGACAGATGCAAGAGTCATTCCGACAACTACAATATGAGTTTTGAAACTCACGCACGCATGCACAGACTCGCAACAAAAAATCCCGGCATTGGGCTCAATCATACAAAATAAAAAAAAAGAAAACTTAATTCAGGTCGTTGTATTAGTTTTACCATTATCCTTTTTTGAATGTATTTCATCTTCGTAACCGGGACATCCGAAGTTATTTGGTTTCGTCTCCTTTTGTCGTTGTGCCGCGGCTGTCGTCTGGATTTGGATCGAGTTAACTGTTTAAAACATTTGATGGTGGTAAATCAGGCTGCCTCATATTTCGGTCTAATGGGTGTCCAAGACCTGGTCAGTAAATGGACATTTAAAGGACGCATAATTCACTAAACCATATGTGCAAGACAGATGCAACAGTTATTCCGACAACAACAATGTGGGTTTTTTAAATACACGCATGCATGCATAGGCATTGGGCTCAATCATACAAGATAAAAAATAAAAAAAACTTACTTCAGGTCGTTGTATTAGTTTTACCATTATCCATCCAGACTCCTTGCAAAGTTATTGTTGTGTTCCAGCAACATTATTCCTTTTCTGGATGTTTTTTACCTTCCTTACCTTCGTAACCGGGACATCGAAGTTGTTTGGTGTTGTCTACTTTGGTCGTTGTGCCGCAGTTGTGGTTTGGATTTGGATTGAATTAACTGTTTAAAACATTTGATGGTGGTGAATCAGGCTCCCTCATATTTCGGTCTAATGGGTGTCCAAGACCTGGTCAGTAAATGGACATTTAAAGGACGCATAATTCACTAAACCAAATGTGCAAGACAGATGCAACAGTCATTCCGACAACTACAATATGGGTTTTGAAACTCACGCACGCATGCACAGACTCGCAACAAAACAGCCCGGCATTGGGATCAATCATAGGAAATAAAAAAAAGAAAACTTACTTCAGGTCGTTGTATTAGTTTTGCCATTATCCTTTTTTGAATATATTTTACCTTCGTAACCGGGACATCCGTAGTTGTTTGGTGTTGTCTCCTTTGGTAGTTGTGCCGCAGCTGTCGTTTGGATTAGGATTGAGTAAACTGTTTAAAACATTAGATGGTGGTAAATCAGGCTGCCTCATATTTCGGTCTAATGGGTGCCCAAGACATGGTCTGTAAATGGACATTAAAAGGACGCATGCTTCACTAAACCATATGTGCAAGACAGATGCAACAGTTATTCCGACAACAACAATGTGGGTTTTTTAATTACACGCACGCATGCATAGGCATTGGGCTCAATCATACAAAATAAATAAAAAAAAAAAACTTACTTCAGGTCGATGTATTAGTTTTACCATTATCCATCCAGACTCCTTGCAAAGTTGTTGTTGTGTTCCAGCAACATTATTCCTTTTTTGGATGTTTTTTACCTTCCTTACCTTCGTAACCGGGACATCGAAGTTGTTTGGTGTTGTCTACTTTGGTCGTTGTGCCGCAGATTGAGTTAACTGTTTAAAACATTTGATGGTGGTAAATCAGGCTCCCTCATATTTCGGTCTAATGGGTGTCCAAGACCTGGTCAGTAAATGGACATTTAAAGGACGCATGCTTCACTAAACCAAATGTGCAAGACAGATGCAACAGTCATTCCGACAACTACAATATGAGTTTTGTAACTCACGCACGCATGCACAGACTCGCAAAAAAGCACGGCATCGGCTCAAACATAAGAAATAAAAAAAAAAGAAAACTTACTTCAGGTCATTGTATTAGTTTTACCATTATCCGTCCAGACTCCTTGCAAAGTTGTTGTTGTGTTCCAGCAACATCATTCTTCCTTTTTTGAATGTATTTTACCTTGGTAACCGGGACATCCGAAGTTGTTTGGTGTTGTCTCCTTTGGTCGTTGTGCCGCAGCTGTAGTTTGGATTTGGATCGAGTTAACTGTTTAAAACATTTGATGGTGGTAAATCAGGCTCCCTCGTATTTCGGTCTAATGGGTGTCCAAGACCTGGTCAGTAAATGGACATTTAAAGGACGCATGCTTCACTAAACCAAATGTGCAAGACAGATGCAACAGTAATTCCGACAACTACAATATGAGTTTTGAAACTCACGTACGCATGCACAGACTCACAACAAAAAAGCCCGGCATTGGGCTCAATCATACAAAATAAAAAAAAGAAAACTTAATTCAGGTCGTTGTATTAGTTTTGCCATTATCCTTTTTTGAATGTATTTCACCTTCGTAACCGGGACATCCGAAGTTATTTGGTGTCGTCTCCTTTTGTCGTTGTGCCGCAGCTGTCGTCTGGATTTTGATCGAGTTAACTGTTTAAAACATTTGATGGTGGTAAATCAGGCTGCCTCATATTTCAGTCTAATGGGTGTCCAAAACATGGACAGTAAAAGAACATTAAAAGGATGCATGCAGCACTAAACCAAATGTGCAAGACAGATGCAACAGTCATTCCGACAACTACAATATGGGTTTTGAAACTCACGCACGCATGCACAGACTCGCAACAAAATAGCCCGGCATTGGGATCAATCATAGGAAATAAAAAAAAGAAAACTTACTTCAGGTCGTTGCATTAGTTTTGCCATTATCCTTTTTTGAATATATTTTACCTTCATAACCGGGACATCCGTAGTTGTTTGGTGTTGTCTCTTTTGGTAGTTGTGCCGCAGCTGTCGTTTGGATTAGGATTGAGTAAACTGTTTAAAACATTAGATGGTGGTAAATCAGGCTGCCTCATATTTCGGTCTAATGGGTGCCCATGACATGGTCAGTAAATGGACATTAAAAGGACGCATGCTTCACTAAACCATATGTGCAAGACAGATGCAACAGTTATTTCGACAACAACAATATGGGTTTTTAAATACACGCACGCATGCATAGGCATTGGGCTCAATCATACGAAATAAAAAAAAAACTTACTTCAGGTCGTTGTATTAGTTTTACCATTGTCCATCCAGACTCCTTGCAAATTTGTTTTTATGTTCCAGAAACATTCTTCCTTTTTTGGATGTATTTTACCTTCCTTACCTTCGTAACCGGGACATCGAAGTTGTTTGGTGTTGTCTCCTTTGCTCGTTGTGCCGCAGTTGTCATTTGGATTGAGTTAAACTGTTCAAAAATTTTGATGATGGTAAATCAGGCTGCCTCATATTTCGGTCTAATGGGTATCCAAGACATGGCCAGTAAAATATCAGGAAAATTTTAGTCGATTTAAACTGTTTAAAAAATTTAATGGTCTGAAATCAGACCAGCTCATATTTCATTTTATTGGCAACCAAAGACATGGTTAAAAATAGGAAGTTAAAAAGAATGCAAGCTTTACTAAACCTAATGCAAGGCTGACACAATCTATCATCAGGACAATCAGAATGCTGGTTTGGGAGACACACACATATGCAACAAGAAAAATCCAGCACAAGGCATGAACTTTTTAAAAATTTCGATGGCCACATATCTAGTTGCTCCAAATTTCAATCTTCTGGGTATCCAAGTAAAGATTAGAACTAGGACATTGAAATGGATGCTGTGTTACTGAACGAAATGCAAAACAGATGCAACAGTCTTTGCTACAAAAAAAAAATTTTTTTTTCAAAACACACACATTATAAACCCGGCGGAAGATTCAAACATTCGAAATAAAATAACAAAAGGGACTTACTTCAGGTCGTTATATTAGTTTTACCATTATCCATCCAGACTCCTTGCAAAGTTGTTGTTGTGTTCCAGCAACATTCTTCCTTTTTTCCAATGTATTTTACCTTCGTAAACGGGTCATCGAAGTTGTTTGGTATTGTCTCATTTGGTCCTTGTGCCGCAGCTTTCGTTTGGATTTGGATAGAGTTAAACTGTTTAAAAAATTTTGATGGTTGTAAATCTGGCTGCCTAATATTTCAGTCTAATGGGTGTTCTAAACAGGGTCAGTAAATGAACATTAAAAGGACGCATGCAGCACTAAACCAAATGTGCAAGACAGATGCAACAGTCATTGCGACAACAACAATGTGGGTTTTGAAACACACGCAACGCATGCACAGACTGGCAAAAAAGCCCCGGCATCAGCTCAAACATAAGAAATAAAAAAAAAAGAAAAACTTACTTCAGGTCATTGTATTAGTTTTTACCATTATCCATCCAGACTCCTTGCAAAGTTGTTGTTGTGTTCCAGCAACATCATTCTTCCTTTTTTGAATGTATTTTACCTTCGTAACCGGGACATCCGAAGTTGTTTGGTGTTGTCTCCTTTGGTCGTTGTGCCACAGCTGTAGTTTGGATTTGGATCGAGTTAACTGTTTAAAACATTTGATGATGGAATATCAGGCTGCCTCATATTTCGGTCTAATGGGTGTCCAAGACCTGGTCAGTAAATGGACATTTAAAGAACGCATAATTCACTAAACCAAATGTGCAAGACAGATGCAACAGACATTTCGACAACTACAATATGGGTTTTGAAACTCACGCACGCATGCACAGACTCGCAACAAAATAGCCCGGCATTGAGATCAATCATACGAAATAAAAAAAAAGAAAACTTACTTCAGGTCGTAGTATTAGTTTTGCCATTATCTTTTTTTAAATATATTTTACCTTCGTAACCGGGACATCCGTAGTTGTTTGGTGTTGTCTCTTTTGGTAGTTGTGCCGCAGCTGTCGTTTGGATTAGGATTGAGTAAACTGTTTAAAACATTAGATGGTAGTAAATCAGGCTGCCTCATATTTCGGTCTAATGGGTGCCCATGACATGGTCTGTAAATGGACATTAAAAGGACGCATGCTTCACTAAACCATATGTGCAAGACAGATGCAACAGTTATTTCGACAACAACAATATGGGTTTTTTAAATACACGCACGCATGCATAGGCATTGGGTTCAATCATACGAAATAAAAAAAAAAGAAACTACTTCACGTCGTTGTATTAGTTTTACCATTATCCATCCAGACTCCTTGCAAAGTTGTTGTTATGTTCCAGAAACATTCTTCCTTTTTTGGATGTATTTTACCTTCCTTACCTTCGTAACCGGGACATCGAAGTTGTTTGGTGTTGTCTCCTTTGGTCGTTGTGCCGCAGTTGTCGTTTGGATTTGGATTGAGTTAAACTGTTCAAAAATTTTGATGATGGTAAATCAGGCTGCCTCATATTTCGGTCTAATGGGTATCCAAGACATTGCCAGTAAAATATCAGGAAAATTTTAGTAGATTTAAACTGTTTAAAAAATTTAATGGTCTGAAATCAGACCGGCTCAATTTCATTTTATTGGCAACCAAAGACATGGTTAAAAATAGGAAGTTAAAAAGACTGCAAGCTTTACTAAACCTAATGCAAGGCTGACACAATCTATCATCAGGACAATCAGAATGCTGGTTTGGGAGACACACACATATACAACTAGAAAAATCCAGCACCGGGCATGAACTTTTTAAAAATTTCGATGGCCACAAATCTAGTTGCTCCAAATTTCAATCTACTGGGTATCCAAGTAAAAATTAGAACTAGGACATTGAAAAGGATGCTGTGTTACTGAACGAAATGCAAAACAGATGCAACAGTCTTTGCTACAAAAAAAACTTTTTTTTTTTTAAACACACACATTATAAACCCGGCGGAAGATTCAAACATTCGAAATGAAATAACAAAAGGGACTTACTTCAGGTCGTTGTATTAGTTTTACCATGCTCCATCCAGACTCCTTGCAAAGTTGTTGTTGTGTTCCAGCAACATTCTTCCTTTTTCAAATGTATTTTACCTTCGGAAACGGGTCATCGAAGTTGTTTGGTATTGTCTCATTTGGTCGTTGTGCCGCAGCTGTCGTTTGGATTTGGATAGAGTTAAACTGTTTAAAACATTTGATGGTTGTAAATCTGGCTGCCTCATATTTCAGTCTAATGGGTGTCCAAAACAGGTTCAGTAAATGAACATTAAAAGGACACATGCAGCACTAAACCAAATGTGCAAGACAGATGCAACAGTCATTCCGACAACTACAATATGAGTTTTGAAACTCACGCACGCATGCACAGACTCGCAACAAAAAAGCCCGGCATTGGGCTCAATCACACAAAATAAAAAAAAGAAAACTTAATTCAGGTCGTTGTATTAGTTTTGCCATTATCCTTTTTTGAATGTATTTCACCTTCGTAACAGGGACATCCGAAGTTATTTGGTGTCATCTCCTTTTGTCGTTGTGCCGCAGCTGTCGTCTGGATTTGGATCGAGTTAACTGTTTAAAACATTTGATGGTGGTAAATAAGGCTGCCTCATATTTTGGTCTAATGGGTGTCAAAGACCTGGTCAGTAAATGGACATTTAAAGGACGCATAATTCACTAAACCAAATGTGCAAGACAGATGCAACAGTCATTCCGACAACTACAATATGGGTTTTGAAACTCATGCACGCATGCACAGACTCGCAACAAAACAGCCCGGCATTGGGATCAATCATAGGAAATAAAAAAAGAAAACTTACTTCAGGTCGTTGTATTAGTTTTGCCATTATCCTTTTTTGAATATATTTTACCTTCGTAACCGGGACATCCGTAATTGTTTGGTGTTGTCTCCTTTGGTAGTTGTGCCGCAGCTGTCGTTTGGATTAGGATTGAGTAAACTGTTTAAAACATTAGATGGTGGTAAATCAGGCTGCCTCATATTTCGGTCTAATGGGTGCCCAAGACATGGTCTGTAAATGGACATTAAAAGGACGCATGCTTCACTAAACCATATGTGCAAGACAGATGCAACAGTTATTCCGACAACAACAATATGGGTTTTTTAAATACACGAACGCATGCATAGGCATTGGGCTCAATCATACGAAATAAAAAAAAAACAAACTTACTTCAGGTCGTTGTATTAGTTTTAGCATTATCCATCCAGACTCCTTGCAAAGTTGTTGTTGTGTTCCAGCAACATTCTTCCTTTTTCAAATGTATTTTACCTTCGTAAACGGGTCATCGTAGTTGTTTGGTATTGTCTCATTTGGTCGTTGTGCCGCAGCTGTCGTTAGGATTTGGACAGAGTTAAACTGTTTAAAACATTTGATGGTTGTAAATCTGGCTGCCTCATATTTCAGTCTAATGGGTGTCCAAAGCATGATCAGTAAATGAACATTAAAAGGACGCATGCAGCACTAAACCAAATGTGCAAGACAGATGCAACAGTCATTGCGACAACAACAATATGGGTTTTGAAACACACGCACGCATGCACAGACTCGCAAAAAAGCCCGGCATCGGCTCAAACATAAGAAATAAAAAAAAAAAGAAAACTTACTTCAGGTCATTGTATTAGTTTTACCATTATCCGTCCAGACTCCTTGCAAAGTT